>JAJFZO010000345.1:0-1200000 GCA_021397835.1 Moringa oleifera
TCTCTTAAAAATTTTGCTTTGAGACGATGATTATATATTGGATTATTGGAAAAGCGAACATGATGTAGCAAGAGAAAAAAATCTAAAATTTTAGATATGCTGTAAATTTTTACAATGGAACTTCAAAAATAATGTATCAATGAAAAAATGTTTATTAATATTTTTTGATAAGGAACTTTTTTCTGATAGATTTGAATTTTAAACGCGTGAAGTGGCAATTATATCCCATAGTAATTTGTTATCATTTTTCCATTTCTTCTCTTCTTTTTTTTTTAATCCTCTGTTCGGGCTCTTCTCTAAAGTTACGATATGTTGCTTAATGTGTGACATTCAAAAACAAATTATACAATGATTAATGAAAATAATACATTGTAATTGTAGATAAGAGTTTAGGTGGGACAAAAAAATAATACACAAAAATTGTTTTGATGATTAACCATAAAAAGATATAATCATCATTTTTATTTTAAAAATATTCATGATCAAATTGAGTGAAAAATTTATCTTATATTTATGACTTAGAAATTAAGATAATTTCAAATGATCCCTTGAATTGGTTGGATAAAATTATCCATTAAATTGCTGAATTTATGTAATGTGACCTTTAATTTATATCCTCACCACAAGATTAGTGAATTTAAAGGTAACAGTCATTTAAGACCCTAAGTTTTACCTCTTTCTTCTAATAAATCCTAACTTATACAGTGTCTTCACTTTTATTTATCAATTTAAATAAAAATAAAATTTATGAATAAAAATTTGACAATTAGGTACACTCAAATTAGACTTTTTATAAAAATAAATTTTAACTTCAAATTTTTGGTAGAGGTATAGAAATATTCGATAGATACCATCACAAAAAAATTCAAAATTTGTTTTATACTTTAAGTATTTTTTAGTAATTGTTAATATTTATTAAATTTTGTTGTTATCGTCTTTTTTGGTCAAAATTTATTGAATATAATGAAAAAGTAAAATAAATAAATATTTAATTATGATAGGAATTAATTAATTATTGTACCATTTAAACATGCAAAAAAAAGTAGATTGCAATATTATATTTTTCCTAAAACAATTTTAAAATAAATGATGATTAATTATAATCATATAATATATTACATCAAACACATCGTAAGCATAATTTCGATCCTGTACACTGTAATTTAATTCATATTTATTTTACTGAAACAATGCAATCTTATCTTATGTATCAAAGAAAGTAAAAGAGAATAGAGCTAGCGCATCATGATAGCGAACTCATCAAAGCTGAGGACACCATCGCCGTTTAGATCAAAGGTGTGGATCATAGCTTTGCAATCATCAAGGGACTTGGACTCGCCTAACCGACAGAGCGTCCTCTTTAAACTAGCTGAGGTTATCCATTCAGTACCGTTGATTGTGTACATCCCAAAGGCATCCTTCAACTCGCAATCTTTATCCTTTTGGTTGTTGCCTTCACCTTCCATTAGCTTTTGGAATTCATCAAAGTCCAAAAGATTATCTCCATCAAAATCAAATAATTTGATTGCGTCTTCTGCCTCTTGTCTAGAAAGCTCACCTCCTAACATTACCACACAGCTTTGAAGCTCTGCTGTGGAGATTTTCCCATCTCTGTTCTTATCAAAGTAATTGAACACCATTTGCAGTTCATGAAAATTGTTATTGCTGTTGCTGCGAGCGCAGCTACCTCTTGCATCCTTGAACCCACCCGTAGAGGGAAGAGAACACTTGTCTGTCTTCCTTTTTGGGGATAGTTTTTCGCACAATCTTCGCAAAAGTGATTCCTTTTTCATCTCGAACCTCATGATGGATAAATTTAAAGTATTATGGTTTTGGAGTGTAGCGATTGATTGTATGTTTGGAAAAACGAAAAAAATAATAGTGGTATCTAGCTAGTTTTCGAGATAAGCTTTCTATTAAAAGTTAGATGGTTATGGAGCGAAGGTGTGTGGGGTTTATATAGATTATGTACTCGAAAGAAAAAAAAAAAGGGAAAGGTTGTCTAGGGGGATAGGAGTGGAAAATAATTAGAGGAGGATGTGGTTATGAAAAAGAAAAGGAATATTGAAGTTATATAACGATTAGTATTAGACAAAATAAAAACAACGATATGTGGGCGGTTAGTTTGATAACTAACAAGCAAGTCTTCAAATGGCATATTGTTGAGATAGGATCTTCAAAATTCATTTTTATCTTAATTTGTCATTCCTTATTTGCGAATATCGTCAACCTAATCTAGGTTTACTGTTTATCTAGTGATTGCAAAGATTTTCTTTTTATAATTCTCTTAAAAATTTTGCTTTGAGACGATGATTATATATTTGATTATTGGAAAAGCGAACATGATGTAGCAAGAGAAAAAAATCTAAAATTTTAGATATGCTGTAAATTTTTACAATGGAACTTCAAAAATAATGTATCAATGAAAAAATGTTTATTAATATTTTTTGATAAGGAACTTTTTTCTGATAGATTTGAATTTTAAACGCGTGAAGTGGCAATTATATCCCATAGTAATTTGTTATCATTTTTCCATTTCTTCTCTTCTTTTTTTTCTAATCCTCTGTTCGGGCTCTTCTCTAAAGTTACGATATGTTGCTTAATGTGTGACATTCAAAAACAAATTATACAATGATTAATGAAAATAATACATTGTAATTGTAGATAAGAGTTTAGGTGGGACAAAAAAATAATACACAAAAATTGTTTTGATGATTAACCATAAAAAGATATAATCATCATTTTTATTTTAAAAATATTCAAGATCAAATTGAGTGAAAAATTTATCTTATATTTATGACTTAGAAATTAAGATAATTTCAAATGATCCCTTGAATTGGTTGGATAAAATTATCCATTAAATTGCTGAATTTATGTAATGTGACCTTTAATTTATATCCTCACCACAAGATTAGTGAATTTAAAGGTAACAGTCATTTAAGACCCTAAGTTTTACCTCTTTCTTCTAATAAATCCTAACTTATACAGTGTCTTCACTTTTATTTATCAATTTAAATAAAAATAAAATTTATGAATAAAAATTTGACAATTAGGTACACTCAAATTAGACTTTTTATAAAAATAAATTTTAACTTCAAATTTTTGGTAGAGGTATAGAAATATTCGATAGATACCATCACAAAAAAATTCAAAATTTGTTTTATACTTTAAGTATTTTTTAGTAATTGTTAATATTTATTAAATTTTGTTGTTATCGTCTTTTTTGGTCAAAATTTATTGAATATAATGAAAAAGTAAAATAAATAAATATTTAATTATGATAGGAATTAATTAATTATTGTACCATTTAAACATGCAAAAAAAAGTAGATTGCAATATTATGTTTTTCCTAAAACAATTTTAAAATAAATGATGATTAATTATAATCATATAATATATTACATCAAACACATCGTAAGCATAATTTCGATCCTGTACACTGTAATTTAATTCATATTTATTTTACTGAAACAATGCAATCTTATCTTATGTATCAAAGAAAGTAAAAGAGAATAGAGCTAGCGCATCATGATAGCGAACTCATCAAAGCTGAGGACACCATCGCCGTTTAGATCAAAGGTGTGGATCATAGCTTTGCAATCATCAAGGGACTTGGACTCGCCTAACCGACAGAGCGTCCTCTTTAAACTAGCTGAGGTTATCCATTCAGTACCGTTGATTGTGTACATCCCAAAGGCATCCTTCAACTCGCAATCTTTATCCTTTTGGTTGTTGCCTTCACCTTCCATTAGCTTTTGGAATTCATCAAAGTCCAAAAGATTATCTCCATCAAAATCAAATAATTTGATTGCGTCTTCTGCCTCTTGTCTAGAAAGCTCACCTCCTAACATTACCACACAGCTTTGAAGCTCTGCTGTGGAGATTTTCCCATCTCTGTTCTTATCAAAGTAATTGAACACCATTTGCAGTTCATGAAAATTGTTATTGCTGTTGCTGCGAGCGCAGCTACCTCTTGCATCCTTGAACCCACCCGTAGAGGGAAGAGAATACTTGTCTGTCTTCCTTTTTGGGGATAGTTTTTCGCACAATCTTCGCAAAAGTGATTCCTTTTTCATCTCGAACCTCATGATGGATAAATTTAAAGTATTATGGTTTTGGAGTGTAGCGATTGATTGTATGTTTGGAAAAACGAAAAAAATAATAGTGGTATCTAGCTAGTTTTCGAGATAAGCTTTCTATTAAAAGTTAGATGGTTATGGAGCGAAGGTGTGTGGGGTTTATATAGATTATGTACTCGAAAGAAAAAAAAAAAGGGAAAGGTTGTCTAGGGGGATAGGAGTGGAAAATAATTAGAGGAGGATGTGGTTATGAAAAAGAAAAGGAATATTGAAGTTATATAACGATTAGTATTAGACAAAATAAAAACAACGATATGTGGGCGGTTAGTTTGATAACTAACAAGCAAGTCTTCAAATGGCATATTGTTGAGATAGGATCTTCAAAATTCATTTTTATCTTAATTTGTCATTCTTATTTCGAATATCGTCAACTTAATCTAGGTTTGCTGTTTATCTAGTGATTGCAAAGATTTTCTTTCCATAATTCTCTTAAAAATTTTGGTTTGAGGTGATGATTATATATTTGATTATTGGAAAAGCGAACATGATGTAACAAGAAAAAAAAATTGAAAATTTTATGTATGCTGTAAATTTTTACAATTGAAAATAATGTATCAATTAAAAAATATTTTTTAATATTTTTTGATAAGGAACTTTTGTCTGATAGATTTGAATTTTAAACGCGTGATGTGGCAATTATATCCCACAGTAATTTATTATCATTTTTCCTTTTCTTCTTCTTTTTTTTTCTAATCCTCCATTGGGGCTCTCCTCTAATGTTACGATATGTTACTTAATGTGTGACATTCAAGAACAAATTATACAATGATTCATAAAAATAATACATTGCAATTGTAGATAAAAGTTTAGGTGGGACAAAAAAATAATACATGAAAATTGTTCTGATGATTAACCATAAAAAGATATAATCATCATTTTTATTTTAAAAATATTCAAGATCAAATTGAGTGGAAAATTTATCTTATATTTATGACTTAGAAATTAAGATAATTTCAAATGATCCCTTGAATTGGTTAGATAAAATTATCCATTAAATTGTTGAATTTATGTAATGTGACCTTTAATTTATATCCTCACCACAAGATTAGTGAATTTAAAAGTAACAGTCATTTAAGACCCTAAGTTTTACCTCTTTCTTCTAACAAATCCTAACTTATACAGTGTCTTCACTTTTATTTATCAATTTAAATAAAAATAAAATTTATCAATAAAAATTTGACAATTAGGTACACTCAAATTAGACTTTTTATAAAAATAAATTTTAACTTCAAATTTTTGGTAGAGGTATAGAAATATTCGATAGATACCATCACAAAAAAATTCAAAATTTGTTTTATACTTTAAGTATTTTTTAGTAATTGTTAATATTTATTAAATTTTGTTGTTACCATCTTTTTTGGTCAAAATTTATTGAATATAATGAAAAAGTAAAATAAATAAATATTTAATTATGATAGGAATTAATTAATTATTGTACCATTTAAACATGCAAAAAAAAGTAGATTGCAATATTATATTTTTCCTAAAACAATTTTAAAATAAATGATGATTAATTATAATCATATAATATATTACATCAAACACATCGTAAGCATAATTTCGATCCAGTACACTGTAATTTAATTCATATTTATTTTACTGAAACAATGCAATCTTATCTTATGTATCAAAGAAAGTAAAAGAGAATAGAGCTAGCGCATCATGATAGCGAACTCATCAAAGCTGAGGACACCATCGCCGTTTAGATCAAAGGTGTGGATCATAGCTTTGCAATCATCAAGGGACTTGGACTCGCCTAACCGACAGAGCGTCCTCTTTAAACTAGCTGAGGTTATCCATTCAGTACCATTGATTGTGTACATCCCAAAGGCATCCTTCAACTCGCAATCTTTATCCTTTTGGTTGTTGCCTTCACCTTCCATTAGCTTTTGGAATTCATCAAAGTCCAAAAGATTATCTCCATCAAAATCAAATAATTTGATTGCGTCTTCTGCCTCTTGTCTAGAAAGCTCACCTCCTAACATTACCACACAGCTTTGAAGCTCTGCTGTGGAGATTTTCCCATCTCTGTTCTTATCAAAGTAATTGAACACCATTTGCAGTTCATGAAAATTGTTATTGCTGTTGCTGCGAGCGCAGCTACCTCTTGCATCCTTGAACCCACCCGTAGAGGGAAGAGAACACTTGTCTGTCTTCCTTTTTGGGGATAGTTTTTCGCACAATCTTCGCAAAAGTGATTCCTTTTTCATCTCGAACCTCATGATGGATAAATTTAAAGTATTATGGTTTTGGAGTGTAGCGATTGATTGTATGTTTGGAAAAACGAAAAAAATAATAGTGGTATCTAGCTAGTTTTCGAGATAAGCTTTCTATTAAAAGTTAGATGGTTATGGAGCGAAGGTGTGTGGGGTTTATATAGATTATGTACTCGAAAGAAAAAAAAAAGGGAAAGGTTGTCTAGGGGGATAGGAGTGGAAAATAATTAGAGGAGGATGTGGTTATGAAAAAGAAAAGGAATATTGAAGTTATATAACGATTAGTATTAGACAAAATAAAAACAACGATATGTGGGTGGTTAGTTTGATAACTAACAAGCAAGTCTTCAAATGGCATATTGTTGAGATAGGATCTTCAAAATTCATTTTTATCTTAATTTGTCATTCTTATTTCGAATATCGTCAACCTAATCTAGGTTTACTGTTTATCTAGTGATTGCAAAGATTTTCTTTTTATAATTCTCTTAAAAATTTTGCTTTGAGACGATGATTATATATTTGATTATTGGAAAAGCGAACATGATGTAGCAAGAGAAAAAAATCTAAAATTTTAGATATGCTGTAAATTTTTACAATGGAACTTCAAAAATAATGTATCAATGAAAAAATGTTTATTAATATTTTTTGATAAGGAACTTTTTTCTGATAGATTTGAATTTTAAACGCGTGAAGTGGCAATTATATCCCATAGTAATTTGTTATCATTTTTCCATTTCTTCTCTTCTTTTTTTTCTAATCCTCTGTTCGGGCTCTTCTCTAAAGTTACGATATGTTGCTTAATGTGTGACATTCAAAAACAAATTATACAATGATTAATGAAAATAATACATTGTAATTGTAGATAAGAGTTTAGGTGGGACAAAAAAATAATACACAAAAATTGTTTTGATGATTAACCATAAAAAGATATAATCATCATTTTTATTTTAAAAATATTCAAGATCAAATTGAGTGAAAAATTTATCTTATATTTATGACTTAGAAATTAAGATAATTTCAAATGATCCCTTGAATTGGTTGGATAAAATTATCCATTAAATTGCTGAATTTATGTAATGTGACCTTTAATTTATATCCTCACCACAAGATTAGTGAATTTAAAGGTAACAGTCATTTAAGACCCTAAGTTTTACCTCTTTCTTCTAATAAATCCTAACTTATACAGTGTCTTCACTTTTATTTATCAATTTAAATAAAAGTAAAATTTATGAATAAAAATTTGACAATTAGGTACACTCAAATTAGACTTTTTATAAAAATAAATTTTAACTTCAAATTTTTGGTAGAGGTATAGAAATATTCGATAGATACCATCACAAAAAAATTCAAAATTTGTTTTATACTTTAAGTATTTTTTAGTAATTGTTAATATTTATTAAATTTTGTTGTTACCGTCTTTTTTGGTCAAAATTTATTGAATATAATGAAAAAGTAAAATAAATAAATATTTAATTATGATAGGAATTAATTAATTATTGTACCATTTGAACATGCAAAAAAAAGTAGATTGCAATATTATATTTTTCCTAAAACAATTTTAAAATAAATGATGATTAATTATAATCATATAATATATTACATCAAACACATCGTAAGCATAATTTCGATCCTGTACACTGTAATTTAATTCATATTTATTTTACTGAAACAATGCAATCTTATCTTATGTATCAAAGAAAGTAAAAGAGAATAGAGCTAGCGCATCATGATAGCGAACTCATCAAAGCTGAGGACACCATCGCCGTTTAGATCAAAGGTGTGGATCATAGCTTTGCAATCATCAAGGGACTTGGACTCGCCTAACCGACAGAGCGTCCTCTTTAAACTAGCTGAGGTTATCCATTCAGTACCGTTGATTGTGTACATCCCAAAGGCATCCTTCAACTCGCAATCTTTATCCTTTTGGTTGTTGCCTTCACCTTCCATTAGCTTTTGGAATTCATCAAAGTCCAAAAGATTATCTCCATCAAAATCAAATAATTTGATTGCGTCTTCTGCCTCTTGTCTAGAAAGCTCACCTCCTAACATTACCACACAGCTTTGAAGCTCTGCTGTGGAGATTTTCCCATCTCTGTTCTTATCAAAGTAATTGAACACCATTTGCAGTTCATGAAAATTGTTATTGCTGTTGCTGCGAGCGCAGCTACCTCTTGCATCCTTGAACCCACCCGTAGAGGGAAGAGAATACTTGTCTGTCTTCCTTTTTGGGGATAGTTTTTCGCACAATCTTCGCAAAAGTGATTCCTTTTTCATCTCGAACCTCATGATGGATAAATTTAAAGTATTATGGTTTTGGAGTGTAGCGATTGATTGTATGTTTGGAAAAACGAAAAAAATAATAGTGGTATCTAGCTAGTTTTCGAGATAAGCTTTCTATTAAAAGTTAGATGGTTATGGAGCGAAGGTGTGTGGGGTTTATATAGATTATGTACTCGAAAGAAAAAAAAAGGGAAAGGTTGTCTAGGGGGATGGGAGTGGAAAATAATTAGAGGGGATATGGTTATGAAAGAGAAAAAGAATATTGAAGTTATATAACGATTAGTATTAGACAAAACAAAAATAACGATGTGTAGGTGGTTAGTTTGATAACTAATAAGCAAGTCTTCAAATGGCATATTGTTGAGATGGGATCTTCAAAAGTTCATTTTTATCTTAATTTCTCATTCTTATTTCGAATATCGTCAACCTAATCTAGGTTTACTGTTTATCTAGTGATTGCAAAGATTTTCATTTCATAATTCTCTTAAAAATGTTGCTTTGAGATGATGATTATATATTTGATTATTGGAAAAGCGAACATGATGTAACAAGAAAAAAAATCTAAAATTTTATGTATGCTGTAAATTTTTACAATGGAACTTCAAAAATAATGTATCAATGAAAAAATGTTTATTAATATTTTTTGATAAGGAACTTTTTTCTGATAGATTTGAATTTTAAACGCGTGAAGTGGCAATTATATCCCATAGTAATTTGTTATCATTTTTCCATTTCTTCTCTTTTTTTTTTTCTAATCCTCTGTTCGGGCTCTTCTCTAAAGTTACGATATGTTGCTTAATGTGTGACATTCAAAAACAAATTATACAATGATTAATGAAAATAATACATTGTAATTGTAGATAAGAGTTTAGGTGGGACAAAAAAATAATACACAAAAATTGTTTTGATGATTAACCATAAAAAGATATAATCATCATTTTTATTTTAAAAATATTCAAGATCAAATTGAGTGAAAAATTTATCTTATATTTATGACTTAGAAATTAAGATAATTTCAAATGATCCCTTGAATTGGTTGGATAAAATTATCCATTAAATTGCTGAATTTATGTAATGTGACCTTTAATTTATATCCTCACCACAAGATTAGTGAATTTAAAGGTAACAGTCATTTAAGACCCTAAGTTTTACCTCTTTCTTCTAATAAATCCTAACTTATACAGTGTCTTCACTTTTATTTATCAATTTAAATAAAAATAAAATTTATCAATAAAAATTTGACAATTAGGTACACTCAAATTATACTTTTTTAAAAATAAATTTTAACTTCAAATTTTTGGTAGAGCTATAGAAATATTCGGTAGATAACATCACAAAAAATTCAAAATTTGTTATATACTCTAAGTATTTTTTAGTAATTGTTAATATTTATTAAATTTTTTTGCCATCGTCTTTTTGGTCAAAATTTATTGAATATAATAAAAAAGTAAAATAAATAAATATTTAATAATAACAGGAACTAATTAAATATTATACCATTTAAACTTGCAAAAAAAAATTGATTGCATTATTATTTTTTTCCTAAAACAAGTTTAAAATAAATGATGATTAATTATAATCATATCATATATTAAATCAAAGACATCGTAAGCATAATTTCGATCCTGTACACTGTAATTTAATTCATATTTATTTTACTGAAGCAATGCAATCTTATCCTACATATCAAAGAAAGTAAAAGAGAATGGAGCTAGCGCATCATGATAGCGAACTCATCAAAGCTGAGGACACCATCGCCGTTTAGATCAAAGGTATGGATCATAGCTTTGCAATCATCAAGGGACTTGGACTCGCCTAACCGACAGAGCGTCCTCTTTAAACTAGCTGAGGTTATCCATTCAGTACCGTTGATTGTGTACATCCCAAAGGCATCCTTCAACTCGCAATCTTTATCCTTTTGGTTGTTGCCTTCACCTTCCATTAGCTTTTGGAATTCATCAAAGTCCAAAAGATTATCTCCATCAAAATCAAATAATTTGATTGCGTCTTCTGCCTCTTGTCTAGAAAGCTCACCTCCTAACATTACCACACAGCTTTGAAGCTCTGCTGTGGAGATTTTCCCATCTCTGTTCTTATCAAAGTAATTGAACACCATTTGCAGTTCATGAAAATTGTTATTGCTGTTGCTGCGAGCGCAGCTACCTCTTGCATCCTTGAACCCACCCGTAGAGGGAAGAGAATACTTGTCTGTCTTCCTTTTTGGGGATAGTTTTTCGCACAATCTTCGCAAAAGTGATTCCTTTTTCATCTCGAACCTCATGATGGATAAATTTAAAGTATTATGGTTTTGGAGTGTAGCGATTGATTGTATGTTTGGAAAAACGAAAAAAATAATAGTGGTATCTAGCTAGTTTTCGAGATAAGCTTTCTATTAAAAGTTAGATGGTTATGGAGCGAAGGTGTGTGGGGTTTATATAGATTATGTACTCGAAAGAAAAAAAAAAGGGAAAGGTTGTCTAGGGGGATAGGAGTGGAAAATAATTAGAGGAGGATGTGGTTATGAAAAAGAAAAGGAATATTGAAGTTATATAACGATTAGTATTAGACAAAATAAAAACAACGATATGTGGGCGGTTAGTTTGATAACTAACAAGCAAGTCTTCAAATGGCATATTGTTGAGATAGGATCTTCAAAATTCATTTTTATCTTAATTTGTCATTCTTATTTCGAATATCGTCAACCTAATCTAGGTTTACTGTTTATCTAGTGATTGCAAAGATTTTCTTTTTATAATTCTCTTAAAAATTTTGCTTTGAGACGATGATTATATATTTGATTATTGGAAAAGCGAACATGATGTAGCAAGAGAAAAAAATCTAAAATTTTAGATATGCTGTAAATTTTTACAATGGAACTTCAAAAATAATGTATCAATGAAAAAATGTTTATTAATATTTTTTGATAAGGAACTTTTTTCTGATAGATTTGAATTTTAAACGCGTGAAGTGGCAATTATATCCCATAGTAATTTGTTATCATTTTTCCATTTCTTCTCTTCTTTTTTTTCTAATCCTCTGTTCGGGCTCTTCTCTAAAGTTACGATATGTTGCTTAATGTGTGACATTCAAAAACAAATTATACAATGATTAATGAAAATAATACATTGTAATTGTAGATAAGAGTTTAGGTGGGACAAAAAAATAATACACAAAAATTGTTTTGATGATTAACCATAAAAAGATATAATCATCATTTTTATTTTAAAAATATTCAAGATCAAATTGAGTGAAAAATTTATCTTATATTTATGACTTAGAAATTAAGATAATTTCAAATGATCCCTTGAATTGGTTGGATAAAATTATCCATTAAATTGCTGAATTTATGTAATGTGACCTTTAATTTATATCCTCACCACAAGATTAGTGAATTTAAAGGTAACAGTCATTTAAGACCCTAAGTTTTACCTCTTTCTTCTAATAAATCCTAACTTATACAGTGTCTTCACTTTTATTTATCAATTTAAATAAAAATAAAATTTATGAATAAAAATTTGACAATTAGGTACACTCAAATTAGACTTTTTATAAAAATAAATTTTAACTTCAAATTTTTGGTAGAGGTATAGAAATATTCGATAGATACCATCACAAAAAAATTCAAAATTTGTTTTATACTTTAAGTATTTTTTAGTAATTGTTAATATTTATTAAATTTTGTTGTTATCGTCTTTTTTGGTCAAAATTTATTGAATATAATGAAAAAGTAAAATAAATAAATATTTAATTATGATAGGAATTAATTAATTATTGTACCATTTAAACATGCAAAAAAAAGTAGATTGCAATATTATATTTTTCCTAAAACAATTTTAAAATAAATGATGATTAATTATAATCATATAATATATTACATCAAACACATCGTAAGCATAATTTCGATCCTGTACACTGTAATTTAATTCATATTTATTTTACTGAAACAATGCAATCTTATCTTATGTATCAAAGAAAGTAAAAGAGAATAGAGCTAGCGCATCATGATAGCGAACTCATCAAAGCTGAGGACACCATCGCCGTTTAGATCAAAGGTGTGGATCATAGCTTTGCAATCATCAAGGGACTTGGACTCGCCTAACCGACAGAGCGTCCTCTTTAAACTAGCTGAGGTTATCCATTCAGTACCGTTGATTGTGTACATCCCAAAGGCATCCTTCAACTCGCAATCTTTATCCTTTTGGTTGTTGCCTTCACCTTCCATTAGCTTTTGGAATTCATCAAAGTCCAAAAGATTATCTCCATCAAAATCAAATAATTTGATTGCGTCTTCTGCCTCTTGTCTAGAAAGCTCACCTCCTAACATTACCACACAGCTTTGAAGCTCTGCTGTGGAGATTTTCCCATCTCTGTTCTTATCAAAGTAATTGAACACCATTTGCAGTTCATGAAAATTGTTATTGCTGTTGCTGCGAGCGCAGCTACCTCTTGCATCCTTGAACCCACCCGTAGAGGGAAGAGAATACTTGTCTGTCTTCCTTTTTGGGGATAGTTTTTCGCACAATCTTCGCAAAAGTGATTCCTTTTTCATCTCGAACCTCATGATGGATAAATTTAAAGTATTATGGTTTTGGAGTGTAGCGATTGATTGTATGTTTGGAAAAACGAAAAAAATAATAGTGGTATCTAGCTAGTTTTCGAGATAAGCTTTCTATTAAAAGTTAGATGGTTATGGAGCGAAGGTGTGTGGGGTTTATATAGATTATGTACTCGAAAGAAAAAAAAAAAGGGAAAGGTTGTCTAGGGGGATAGGAGTGGAAAATAATTAGAGGAGGATGTGGTTATGAAAAAGAAAAGGAATATTGAAGTTATATAACGATTAGTATTAGACAAAATAAAAACAACGATATGTGGGCGGTTAGTTTGATAACTAACAAGCAAGTCTTCAAATGGCATATTGTTGAGATAGGATCTTCAAAATTCATTTTTATCTTAATTTGTCATTCTTATTTCGAATATCGTCAACCTAATCTAGGTTTACTGTTTATCTAGTGATTGCAAAGATTTTCTTTTTATAATTCTCTTAAAAATTTTGCTTTGAGACGATGATTATATATTTGATTATTGGAAAAGCGAACATGATGTAGCAAGAGAAAAAAATCTAAAATTTTAGATATGCTGTAAATTTTTACAATGGAACTTCAAAAATAATGTATCAATGAAAAAATGTTTATTAATATTTTTTGATAAGGAACTTTTTTCTGATAGATTTGAATTTTAAACGCGTGAAGTGGCAATTATATCCCATAGTAATTTGTTATCATTTTTCCATTTCTTCTCTTCTTTTTTTTCTAATCCTCTGTTCGGGCTCTTCTCTAAAGTTACGATATGTTGCTTAATGTGTGACATTCAAAAACAAATTATACAATGATTAATGAAAATAATACATTGTAATTGTAGATAAGAGTTTAGGTGGGACAAAAAAATAATACACAAAAATTGTTTTGATGATTAACCATAAAAAGATATAATCATCATTTTTATTTTAAAAATATTCAAGATCAAATTGAGTGAAAAATTTATCTTATATTTATGACTTAGAAATTAAGATAATTTCAAATGATCCCTTGAATTGGTTGGATAAAATTATCCATTAAATTGCTGAATTTATGTAATGTGACCTTTAATTTATATCCTCACCACAAGATTAGTGAATTTAAAGGTAACAGTCATTTAAGACCCTAAGTTTTACCTCTTTCTTCTAATAAATCCTAACTTATACAGTGTCTTCACTTTTATTTATCAATTTAAATAAAAATAAAATTTATGAATAAAAATTTGACAATTAGGTACACTCAAATTAGACTTTTTATAAAAATAAATTTTAACTTCAAATTTTTGGTAGAGGTATAGAAATATTCGATAGATACCATCACAAAAAAATTCAAAATTTGTTTTATACTTTAAGTATTTTTTAGTAATTGTTAATATTTATTAAATTTTGTTGTTATCGTCTTTTTTGGTCAAAATTTATTGAATATAATGAAAAAGTAAAATAAATAAATATTTAATTATGATAGGAATTAATTAATTATTGTACCATTTAAACATGCAAAAAAAAGTAGATTGCAATATTATATTTTTCCTAAAACAATTTTAAAATAAATGATGATTAATTATAATCATATCATATATTACATCAAACACATCGTAAGCATAATTTCGATCCTGTACACTGTAATTTAATTCATATTTATTTTACTGAAACAATGCAATCTTATCTTATGTATCAAAGAAAGTAAAAGAGAATAGAGCTAGCGCATCATGATAGCAAACTCATCAAAGCTGAGGACACCATCGCCGTTTAGATCAAAGGTGTGGATCATAGCTTTGCAATCATCAAGGGACTTGGACTCGCCTAACCGACAGAGCATCCTCTTTAAACTAGCTGAGGTTATCCATTCAGTACCGTTGATTGTGTACATCCCAAAGGCATCCTTCAACTCGCAATCTTTATCCTTTTGGTTGTTGCCTTCACCTTCCATTAGCTTTTGGAATTCATCAAAGTCCAAAAGATTATCTCCATCAAAATCAAATAATTTGATTGCGTCTTCTGCCTCTTGTCTAGAAAGCTCACCTCCTAACATTACCACACAGCTTTGAAGCTCTGCTGTGGAGATTTTCCCATCTCTGTTCTTATCAAAGTAATTGAACACCATTTGCAGTTCATGAAAATTGTTATTGCTGTTGCTGCGAGCGCAGCTACCTCTTGCATCCTTGAACCCACCCGTAGAGGGAAGAGAATACTTGTCTGTCTTCCTTTTTGGGGATAGTTTTTCGCACAATCTTCGCAAAAGTGATTCCTTTTTCATCTCGAACCTCATGATGGATAAATTTAAAGTATTATGGTTTTGGAGTGTAGCGATTGATTGTATGTTTGGAAAAACGAAAAAAATAATAGTGGTATCTAGCTAGTTTTCGAGATAAGCTTTCTATTAAAAGTTAGATGGTTATGGAGCGAAGGTGTGTGGGGTTTATATAGATTATGTACTCGAAAGAAAAAAAAAAAGGGAAAGGTTGTCTAGGGGGATAGGAGTGGAAAATAATTAGAGGAGGATGTGGTTATGAAAAAGAAAAGGAATATTGAAGTTATATAACGATTAGTATTAGACAAAATAAAAACAACGATATGTGGGCGGTTAGTTTGATAACTAACAAGCAAGTCTTCAAATGGCATATTGTTGAGATAGGATCTTCAAAATTCATTTTTATCTTAATTTGTCATTCTTATTTCGAATATCGTCAACCTAATCTAGGTTTACTGTTTATCTAGTGATTGCAAAGATTTTCTTTATATAATTCTCTTAAAAATTTTGCTTTGAGACGATGATTATATATTTGATTATTGGAAAAGCGAACATGATGTAACAAGAAAAAAAAATCGAAAATTTTATGTATGCTGTAAATTTTTACAATTGAAAATAATGTATCAATTAAAAAATATTTTTTAATATTTTTTGATAAGGAACTTTTGTCTGATAGATTTGAATTTTAAACGCGTGATGTGGCAATTATATCCCATAGTAATTTATTATCATTTTTCCATTTCTTCTTTTATTTTCTAATCCTCCATTACGGCTCTTCCCTAATTTTTCCATATGTTGCTTATTGTGTGACATTCAAGAACAAATTATACAATCATTAATGAAAATAATACATTGTAATTGTAGATAAGAGTTTAGGTGGGACAAAAAAATAATACAAAAAAATTGTTCCGATGATTAACCATAAAATGTTATAATCATCATTTTTATTTTAAAAATATTCAAGATCAAATTGAGTGGAAAATTTATCTTATATTTATGACTTAGAAATTAAGATAATTTCAAATGATCCCTTGAATTGGTTGGATAAAATTATCCAATAAATTGCCGAATTTATGTAATGTGACCTTTAATTTATATCCTCACCACAAGATTAGTGAACTTAAAAGTAACAGTCATTTAAGACCCTAAGTTTTACCTCTTTCTTCTAACAAATCCTAACTTATACAGTGTCTTCACTTTTATTTATCAATTTAAATAAAAATAAAATTTATGAATAAAAATTTGACAATTAGGTACACTCAAATTAGACTTTTTTTAAAAATAAATTTTAACTTCAAATTTTTGGTAGAGGTATAGAAATATTCGATAGATACCATCACAAAAAAATTCAAAATTTGTTTTATACTTTAAGTATTTTTTAGTAATTGTTAATATTTATTAAATTTTGTTCGTATCGTCTTTTTTGGTCAAAATTTATTGAATATAATGAAAAAGTAAAATAAATAAATATTTAATTATGATAGGAATTAATTAATTATTGTACCATTTAAACATGCAAAAAAAATTAGATTGCAATATTATTTTTTTCCTAAAACAATTTTAAAATAAATGATGATTAATTATAATCATATCATATATTCCATCAAACACATCGTAAGCATAATTTCGATCCTGTACACTGTAATTTAATTCATATTTATTTTACTGAAACAGTGCAATCTTATCCTATGTATCAAGGAAAGTAAAAGAGAATAGAGCTAGCGCATCATGATAGCGAACTCATCAAAGCTGAGGACACCATCGCCGTTTAGATCAAAGGTATGGATCATAGCTTTGCAATCATCAAGGGACTTGGACTCGCCTAACCGACAGAGCGTCCCCTTTAAACTAGCCGAGGTTATTCATTCAGTACCCTTGATCGTGTACATCCCAAAGGCATCCTTCAACTCGCAATCTTTATCCTTTTGGTTGTTGCCTTCGCCTTCCATTAGCTTTTGGAATTCATCAAAGTCCAAAAGATTATCTCCATCAAAATCAAATAATTTGATTGCGTCTTCTGCCTCTTATCTAGAAAGCTCGCCTCCTAACATTACCACACAACTTTGAAGCTCTGCTGCGGAGATTTTCCCATCTCCGTTCTCATCAAAGCAATTGAACACCATTTGCAGTTCAACAATATCGTTATTGCTGTTATTGCGAGGGCAGCTACCTCTTGCATCCTTGAACCCACCCGTAGAGGGAAGAGAATACTTGTCTGTCTTCCTTTTTGGGGATAGTTTTTTGCACAATCTTCGCAAAAGTGATTCCTATTTCGTCTCGAACCTCATGATGGATCAATTTAAAGTATTATGGTTTTGGAGTGTAGCGATTGATTGTATGTTTGGAAAAACGAAAAAAATAATAGTGGTATCTAGCTAGTTTTCGAGAGAAGCTTTCGATTAGAAGTTAGATAGTTGTGGAGCGAAGGTGTGTGGGGTTTATATAGATTATGTACTTGAAAGAAAAAAAAAGAAAAGGTTGACTAGGGGGATAGGAGTGGAAAATAATTAGAGGAGGATGTGGTTATGAAAAAGAAAAGGAATATTGAAGTTATATAACGATTAGTATTAGACAAAATAAAAACAACGATATGTAGGTGGTTAGTTTGATAACTAACAAGCAAGTCTTCAAATGGCATATTGTTGAGATAGGATCTTCAAAATTCATTTTTATCTTAATTTGTCATTCTTATTTCGAATATCGTCAACCTAATCTAGGTTTACTGTTTATCTAGTGATTGCAAAGATTTTCTTTTCATAATTCTGTTAAAAATTTTGCTTTGAGATGATGATTATATATTTGATTATTGGAAAAGCGAACATGATGTAACAAGAAAAAAAAATCTAAAATTTTATGTATGCTGTAAATTTTTACAATTGAAAATGATGTATCAATTAAAAAATATTTTTTAGTATTTTTTGATAAGGAACTTTTGTCTGATAGATTTGAATTTTAAACGCGTGATGTGGCAATTATATCCCACAGTAATTTATTATCATTTTTCCATTTCTTCTTCTTTTTTTTTTCTAATCCTCCATTGGGGCTCTCCTCTAATGTTACGATATGTTGCTTAATGTGTGACATTCAAGAACAAATTATACAATGATTAATAAAAATAATACATTGCAATTGTAGATAAGAGTTTAGGTGGGACAAAAAAATAATACACAAAAATTGTTCTGATGATTAACCATAAAAAGATATAATCATCATTTTTATTTTAAAAATATTCAAGATCAAATTGAGTGGAAAATTTATCTTATATTTATGACTTAGAAATTAAGATAATTTCAAATGATCCCTTGAATTGGTTGGATAAAATTATCCATTAAATTGCCGAATTTATGTAATGTGACCTTTAATTTATATCCTCACCACAAGATTAGTGAATTTAAAAGTAACAGTCATTTAAGACCCTAAGTTTTACCTCTTTCTTCTAACAAATCCTAACTTATACAGTGTCTTCACTTTTATTTATCAATTTAAATAAAAATAAAATTTATCAATAAAAATTTGACAATTAAGTACACTCAAATTAGACTTTTCTAAAAATAAATTTTAACTTCAAATTTTTGGTAGAGGTATAGAAATATTCGATAGATACCATCACAAAAAAATTCAAAATTTGTTTTATACTTTAAGTATTTTTTAGTAATTGTTAATATTTATTAAATTTTGTTGTTATCGTCTTTTTTGGTCAAAATTTATTGAATATAATGAAAAAGTAAAATAAATAAATATTTAATTATGATAGGAATTAATTAATTATTGTACCATTTAAACATGCAAAAAAAATTAGATTGCAATATTATTTTTTTCCTAAAACAATTTTAAAATAAATGATGATTAATTATAATCATATCATATATTCCATCAAACACATCGTAAGCATAATTTCGATCCTATACACTGTAATTTAATTCATATTTATTTTAATGAAACAGTGCAATCTTATCCTATGTATCAAGGAAAGTAAAAGAGAATAGAGCTAGCGCATCATGATAGCGAACTCATCAAAGCTGAGGACACCATCGCCGTTTAGATCAAAAGTGTGGATCATAGCTTTGCAATCATCAAGGGACTTGGACTCGCCTAACCGACAGAGCGTCCCCTTTAAACTAGCCGAGGTTATTCATTCAGTACCCTTGATCGTGTACATCCCAAAGGCATCCTTCAACTCGCAATCTTTATCCTTTTGGTTGTTGCCTTCGCCTTCCATTAGCTTTTGGAATTCATCAAAGTCCAAAAGATTATCTCCATCAAAATCAAATAATTTGATTGCGTCTTCTGCCTCTTGTCTAGAAAGCTCGCCTCCTAACATTACCACACAACTTTGAAGCTCTACTGCGGAGATTTTTCCATCTCCGTTCTCATCAAAGCAATTGAACACAATTTGCAGTTCAACAATATCGTTATTGCTGTTGCTGCGAGCGCAGCTACCTCTTGCATCCTTGAACCCACCCGTAGAGGGAAGAGAATACTTGTCTGTCTTCCTTTTTGGGGATTGTTTTTTGCACAATCTTCGCAAAAGTGATTCCTTTTTCATCTCGAACCTCATGATGGATAAATTTAAAGTATTATGGTTTTGGAGTGCAGCGATTGATTGTATGTTTGGAAAAACGAGAAAAATAATAGTGGTATCTAGCTAGTTTTCGAGAGAAGCTTTCGATTAGAAGTTAGATGGTTGTGGAGCGAAGGTGTGTGGGGTTTATATAGATTATGTACTTGAAAGAAGAAAAAGGAAAGGTTGTCTAGGGGGATAGGAGTGGAAAATAATTAGAGGAGGATGTGGTTATGAAAAAGAAAAGGAATATTAAAGTTATATAACGATTAGCATTAGACAAAATAAAAACAACGATATGTAGGTGGTTAGTTTGATAACTAACAAGCAAGTCTTCAAATGGGATATTGTTGAGATAGGATCTTCAAAATTCATTTTTATGTTAATTTGTCATTCTTATTTCGAATATCGTCAACTTAATCTAGGTTTGCTGTTTATCTAGTGATTGCAAAGATTTTCTTTCCATAATTCTCTTAAAAATTTTGGTTTGAGGTGATGATTATATATTTGATTATTGGAAAAGCGAACATGATGTAACAAGAAAAAAAAATTGAAAATTTTATGTATGCTGTAAATTTTTACAATTGAAAATAATGTATCAATTAAAAAATATTTTTTAATATTTTTTGATAAGGAACTTTTGTCTGATAGATTTGAATTTTAAACGCGTGATGTGGCAATTATATCCCACAGTAATTTATTATCATTTTTCCTTTTCTTCTTCTTTTTTTTTCTAATCCTCCATTGGGGCTCTCCTCTAATGTTACGATATGTTACTTAATGTGTGACATTCAAGAACAAATTATACAATGATTCATAAAAATAATACATTGCAATTGTAGATAAAAGTTTAGGTGGGACAAAAAAATAATACATGAAAATTGTTCTGATGATTAACCATAAAAAGATATAATCATCATTTTTATTTTAAAAATATTCAAGATCAAATTGAGTGGAAAATTTATCTTATATTTATGACTTAGAAATTAAGATAATTTCAAATGATCCCTTGAATTGGTTAGATAAAATTATCCATTAAATTGTTGAATTTATGTAATGTGACCTTTAATTTATATCCTCACCACAAGATTAGTGAATTTAAAAGTAACAGTCATTTAAGACCCTAAGTTTTACCTCTTTCTTCTAATAAATCGTAACTTCTACAGTGTCTTCACTTTTATTTATCAATTTAAATAAAAATAAAATTTATCAATGAAAATTCGACAATTAGGTACACTCAAATTAGTCTTTTTTTAAAAATAAATTTTAACTTCAAATTTTTGGTAGAGGTATAGAAATATTCGATAGATACCATCACAAAAAAATTCAAAATTTGTTTTATACTTTAAGTATTTTTTAATAATTGTTAATATTTATTAAATTTTGTTCTTGTCATCTTTTTTGGTCAAAATTTATTGAATATAATGAAAAAGTAAAATAAATAAATATTTAATTATGATAGGAATTAATTAATTATTGTACCATTTAAACATGCAAAAAAAAATTAGATATCAATATTATTTTTTTCCTAAAACAATTTTAAAATAAATGATGATTAATTATAATCATATCATATATTCCATCAAACACATCGTAAGCATAATTTCGATCCTGTACATTATAATTTAATTCATATTTATTTTATTGAAACAGTGCAATCTTATCCTATGTATCAAGGAAAGTAAAAGAGAATAGAGCTAGTGCATCATGATAGCGAACTCCTCAAAGCTGAGGACACCATCCCCGTTTAGATCAAAAGTATGGATCATAGCTTTGCAATCATCAAGGGACTTGGACTCGCCTAACCGACAGAGCGTCCCCTTTAAACTAGCCGAGGTTATTCATTCAGTACCCTTGATCGTGTACATCCCAAAGGCATCCTTCAACTCCAAATCTTTATCCTCTTGGTTGTTGCCTTCACCTTCCATTAGCTTTTGGAATTCATCAAAGTCCAAATGATTGTCTCCATTCAAATCAAATAATTTGGTTGCCTCTTTTGCCTCTTGTTGGGAAAGCCCGCCTCTTAACATAACTTTGAAGCTCTGCGGCGGAGATATTCACATCTCCATTCTCATCAAAGTAATTGAACACCATTTGCAGTTCATCAATATCGTTATTACTACTGCTGTGGGCGCAACTACCTCTTGGATCCTTGGATCCAGCCGTAGAAGGAAGAGAATACTTGTCTGTCTTCCTTTCTGGGGATAGTTTTTTGCATAATCTTCGCAAAAGTGATTCCTTCTTCGTCTTGAACCTCATGATAGATCAGTCTAAAGTGTTATGGTTTTTTAGTCTAACGATTGATTGTATATTTGGAGAAATGAAGAAAAATAAAAGTGGTATCTAGCTAGTATTTGAGAGAAGTTTTGACTGAAAGTTTGATGGTTATGGAGCGAAGGTCTGTGGGGTTTATACAGATTATGCACTCGAAAGAAAAAAAGGAATAGGTTGTCAAGTGGGATAAGGGGTGAAAAATACCTAGAGGAGGATATGGTTATGAAAGAGAAAAAGAATATTGAAGTTTAATAATGATTAGCATTGGACAAAATAGAAACAACGGTATGTAGGTAATTAGTTTGATAACTAACAAGCAAGTCTTCAAATTTAAGATAGGATCTTCAAAAATTCATTTTTATCTTAATTTGTCATTCTTATTTTAGATATCATCAACCTAATCTAGGTTTACTATTTATCTAGTGATTGCAAAGATTTTATTTTTATAGTTCTCTCAAAAATTTTCTTTTAAGGTGATGATTATATATTTGATTATTGGAGAAGCAAACTTGTTGTAACAAGAAAACAAATCTAAAATTTTATGTATATGTAAATTTTTACAATGGAACTTCAAAAATAATGTATCAAATAAAAAACATTTATTAATATTTTTTGATAAAGAACTTTTGTTTGATAGATTTGAATTTTAAACGCATGAAGTGGCAATTATATCCCATAGTAATTTATTATCAATTTTCAATTTCTTCTTTTTTTTTCTAATCCTCCAATAGGGCTCTTCTCTAATGTATGATATGTTGCTTAATGTGTGACATTCAAGAACAAATTATACAATGATTAATGAAAATAATACATTGTAATTGTAGATAAGACCTTAGGTAGGATAAAAAATAATACATAAAAATTATTGTGATGATTAACCATAAAAGGATATAATCATCATTTTTATTTTAAAAATATTCAAGAAAAAATTGAGTGAAAATTTTATTTCATATTTATGACTTAGAAATTAAGATAATTGTAAATTATCCCTTGAATTAGTTGGATAAAATTATCCATTAAATTGATAAATTTAAGTAATGTGATTTAATTTATATCAACATCACAAAATTAGTGAATTTAAAAGCAACAGTCATTTAGGACCCTAAGTTTTGCCTCTTGTCTTCTAATAAATCCTAACTTATACAATGTCTCCACTTTTATTTGTCAATTTAAATAAAAATAAAATTTATCAATAAAAATTTGACAATTAAGCATATTCAAATTAATTATTTTTAAAAAATAAATTTTCACTTCAAAATTTATGTAGAGGATAGAAATATTCGGTAGATACTGTCACGAGAAAATTCAAAATTTGTTATATGCATTATTAAGTATTTTTTAGTAATTGTTAATATTTATTAAATTTTTTTGTTATCGTCTTTTCTGGTCAAAATTTAATGAAGTACAATGGAAATGTAAAATAAATAAATGTTTAATTATAATATCAACTAATTAATTATTACACCTTTAAACTCGTAAAAAAATTAGATTGTATTATTACTTTTTTCTCAAAACAATTTTAAAATAAATGATGATTAATTTTAATCATATCATATATTACATCAAACACATA
Organism: Moringa oleifera; assembly: GCA_021397835.1. Classification (NCBI taxonomy): domain Eukaryota; kingdom Viridiplantae; phylum Streptophyta; class Magnoliopsida; order Brassicales; family Moringaceae; genus Moringa; species Moringa oleifera. The sequence goes on from JAJFZO010000345.1 coordinate 23,868, forward strand.
GTAAACATAATTTCGATCCTATATAATGTAATTTGATTTATATTTATTTTACAAAAACAATGCAATCTTATCCTATATATCAATGAAAGCTAAAAAGAATAGAGCTAGCGCATCATGATAGCGAACTCATCCAAGCTGAGGACACCATCGCCATTTAGATAAAAGGTATGGATCATAGCTTTGCAATCACCAAGGGACTTGGACTTGCCTAACCGACAGAGCGTCCCCTTTAAACTGGTCGAGGTTATCCATTCAGTACCCTTGATCATGTACATCCCAAAGGCATCCTTCCACTCGTAATCTTTATCCTCTTGGTTGTTGCCTTCACCTTCCATTAGCTTTTGGAATTCATCAAAGTCCAAAAGATTGTCTCCATCCCAATCAAATAATTTGATTGCCTCTTCTGCCTCTTGTTGAGAAAGCCCGCCTCCTACCATTACCACACAACTTTGAAGCTCTGCCACAGATATCTTCCCATCTCCATTCTCATCAAAGTAATTGAACACCATTTGCAATTCATCACTGTCATTATTGCTGCTGCTGTTGGCACAGCTACCTCTTGCATCCTTGAACCCAATCGTAGAAGGAAGAGAATACTTGTCTGTCTTCCTTTTTGGATATAGTTTTTTGCATAATCTTTGCAAAAGTGATTCCTTCTTGGTCTTGAACCCCATGATGGATTAGTCTAAAGTATTATGGGTTTTGAGCCTAACGATTGATTTCATGTTTAAAAAAACGAAAAAAATAAAAGTGGTGTCTAGCTAGTATTTGAGGGAAGCTTTTGGCTAGAAGTTAGATGGTTATGAGGCGAAGGTCTGTGGGGTTTATATAGATTATGTACTCTAAAGAAACAAAGGAAAAGGTTGTCTAGGGGGATAGGAGTGAAAAATATTTGGAGGATGATATGGTTATGAAAAAGAAAAAGAATATTGAAGTTGTATAACGATTAGTATTAGACAAAATAAAAGTAATGGTATGTAGGTAGTTAGTTTGATAACTAACAAGCAAGTCTTCAAATGGCATATTGTTGAGATAGGATCTTCAAAATTCATTTTTGTCTTAATTTCTCATTTTTATTTCAGATATTGTCAAGCTAATCTAAGTTTTCTGTTTATCTAGTGATTGCAAAGATTTTCTTTTTATAATTATCATAAAGATTTTCTTTTGAAATGATGATTATATATTTGATTATTGGAAAAGCAAACATGAGGTAACAAGATAAAAAAATCTAAAATTTTATGTATGGTATAAATTTTTACAATGGAACTTCAAAAATAATGCATCAAATTAAAAAAAATATTTATTATTATTTTTTGATAAAGAACTTTTTAAATGTGTGAAGTGGCAATTATGTCCTATAGTAATTAATTATCGTCTTTCCATTTTTTTTTTCCTAATCCCCCATTAGGGCTCTTCTCTAATATTACGATATGTTGCTTAATGTGTGACATTCAAGAACAAATTATGCAATGATTAATGAAAATAATACACTATAATTGTAGATAAGACTTTAGCTGGGATGAAAAAATAATACATAAAAATTATTGTGATGACTAACCATAAAAAGATATAATCATCATTTTTATTTTAAAAATATTCAAGAACAAATTGAGCGAAAAATTTATTTTATATTTATGACTTAGAAATTAAGATATTTTTGAATTATCCCTTGAATTGTTTGGATAAAACTATCCATTAAATTGATAAATGTGTGAAATGTGACCTTTGATTTATATCCTTATCACAAAATTAGTAAATTTAAAAGCAACAATCATTTATGACCCTAAGTTTTACCTCTTGTCTTCTAATAAATCCTAACTTATACAATGTCTTCACTTTTATTTATCAATTTAAATAAAAATAAAATTTATCAATAAAAATTTAACAATTAAGCTTATTCAAATTAGTCTTTTTTAAAAAATAAATTTTAACTTCAAAATTTTGGTAGGGGTATAGAAATATTCGGTAGATACCGTCACAAGAAAATTCAAAATTTGTTATATACTTTAAGTACTTTTTAGTAATTGTTAATATTTAATAAATTTTTTTGTTATCGTCTTTTTTGGTCAAATTTTATTGAAGTACAATGGAAAAGTAAAATAAATAAATATTTAATTATAATAGGAAGTAATTAATTATTATACCATTTAACCTTGTAAAAAAAATTAGATTGTATTGTTATTTTTTTCCTAAAATAATTTTAAATAAATGATGATTAAATTTAATCATATCATATATCACATCAAAACATCGTAAATGTAATTTCGATCCTATACATTGTAATTCAATTCATATTTATTTTACAAAAACAATACAATCTTATCTTATATATCAAAGAAAGCAAAAAAGAATAGAGTTAACGCATCATGATAACGAACTTATCAAAGCTGAGGACACCATCGCCATTTAGATCAAAGGTATGGATCATAGCTTTGCAACCAAGGGACTTGGACTAGCCTAACCGAAAAAGCATCCTCTTTAAACTGGTCGAGGTTATCCATTCAGTGCCCTTGATCGTGTACATCCTAAAGGCATCCTTCAACTCATAATCTTTATCCTCTTGGTTGTTGCCTTCACCTTCCATTAGCTTTTGGAATTCATCAGAGTCCAAAAGGTTGTCTCCATCCAAATCAAATAATTTGATTGCCTCTTCTGCCTCTTATTGAGAAAGCCTGCCTCTTAACATTATCACACAACTTTGAAGCCCTACCGCAGATATCTTCCCATCTCTATTCTTATCAAAGTAATTGAACACCATTTGCAATTCATCACTGTCGTTATTGCTGCTGCTGTTGGCACAGCTACCTCTTGAATCCTTGAACCCAACCGTGGAAGGAAAAGAATACTTGTCTGTCTTCCGTTTTGGAGATAGTTTTTTGCACAATCTTCGGAAAGGTGATTCCTTCTTCGTCTTGAACCCCATGATGGATCAGTCTAAAGTATTATGGGTTTTAATTCTAACCATTGATATTTTGTTTGAAAAAACAAAAAAAAAAGTAAAAGTGGTATCTAGCTAGTATTTGAGAGAAGCTTTCAGCCAGAAGTTAGATGGTTATGGAGCGAAGGTGTGTGGTACATATAGATTATGTACTTGAAAGAAAAAAGGGAAAAGGTTGCCTAGGGGAATAGGAGTGGAAAATACCTAGAGGAGGATATGGTTATGAAAGGGAAAAAGAATATTGAAGTTGTATAGTGATTAGTATTAGACAAAGTGAAAACAACGGTATGTAGGTATTTAGCTTGATAACTAATAAGCATGTCTTCAATAGGTCTATTGTTGAGATTGGATCTTTAAAATTCATTTTTATCTTAATTTCTCATTCTTATTTCAAATATTGTCAAGCTAATCTAGGTTTAATGTTCATCTAGGAATTGCAAAGATTTTTTTTATAATTATCTTAAAGATAATAATGATATTTATGCTTATCGTTTGAAAGGATGATCTTATTTTTGATTATTGGAAAAGCAAACATGATGTAACAAGAAAAAAATAATCTAAAATTTTATGTATTGTATAAATTTTTACAATGGAACTTCAAAAATAATGTATCAATTAAAAAGATGTTTATTAATATTTTTCCAATAAGGAACTTTTGCCTAATAGATTTAAATCTTAAACACGTCAAGTGACAATTATATCCTATAGTAATTAATTATCATTTTTCCATTTTTCTTCATTTTTTTTCTAATCCCCTATTAGAGCTCTTCTCTAATATTATGATATGTTCTTTAAGATGTGACATTCAAGAACAAACTGAATAGAAAATTTGATGCAATGATTAATCAAAATAATATATTGTGATTGTAGATAAGACTTTACGTGGGAAAAGAAATACATAAAAATAATTGCGGTGATTAATCTAAAAAGATATAATCTTCATTTTTATTTTAAAAATATTCAAGAACATATTAAGTAAAAAATTTTATTTTATATTTATGATTTAGAAATTACGATAATTTTAAATTATCCCTTGACTGGATTGGATAAAATTATCCATTAAATTGACAAATTTATGTAATATGACCTTTAATTTATATCTTCACCACAAAATTAGTAAATTTAAAACCAACCGTCATTTAAAAACCTAAGTTTTACCTCTCTCTTCTTAGAAATCCTAACTTATAAAATGTGTCCACTTTTATTTATCAATTTCAATAAAAATAAAATTTATCAATAAAAATTTGATAATTATTCTTATTCAAATTAGTCTTTTTTTAAAAATAAATTTTAACTTGAAAATTTTGATAGAGGTATGGAAATATTCAAGCTACGTCACAAGAAAATTCAAAATTTGTTATATACTTTAAGTATTTTTTAGTAATTGTTAATATATATTAAATTTTTTTGTTATCATATTTTTTTAGTCAAATTTAATGAAGTACAATGGAAAAAGTAAAATAAATAAATATTTAATTATAATACGAACTAATTAATTATTATACCATTTAAATTTGTAAAAAAATTAGATTATATTATTATTTTTTATCATAAAACAGTTTTAAAATAAATGACGATTAATTTTAATCATATCATATATTATATCAAACACATCATAAACATAATTTCGATCCCATGCACTATAATTTAATTCATATTTATTTTACAAAAATAATGCAATCTTATGATATATATATATATATATGTATATATATATATATATCAAAGAAAGCCAAAGAGAATAAAGCTAGTGCATCATGATAGCGAACTCGTTGAAGTCCCCACCGTCGCTATTTAGATTAAAGGTATGGATCATAGCTTTGCAATCATCAAGGGACTTGGACTCACCTAACCAACAGAGCATCCTCTTTAAACTGGCCAAGGTTATACATTCAATACCATTGATCGTGTACATCCCAAAGGCATCCTTCAACTCGTAATCTTTATCCTCTTGGTTTTTGCCTTCACCTTCCATTGGCTTTTGGAATTCGTCAAAGTCCAAAAGATTATCTCCATCCAAATCAAATAATTTGATTACCTCTTCTGCCTCCTTATGAGAAAGCCCGCCTCCTAACATTATCACACAACTTTGAAGCTTTGCCGTAAATATCTTCCCACCTCCATTCTCATCAAAGTAATTGAACACCATTTGTAGTTCATCACTATCGTTGTTGCTGCTGCTATGGTCGCAGCTACGTCTTGCATCCTTAAACCTAACCGCGAAAGGAAGAGAATACACTACAACAAAATTAATTTTTAATGACATTTAATAGATGATAGTTTAAATAGAAAACATCATTAAAAATTGATTAATTATGGACCAAGTTGATTACTTGATGGTTCAACAACAAAACCGACATTATAAGAATTAATTTGAATATTTAACATGAGTTTCTATAAAAAATGATGTAAAAACACATACATTTCATGTCGGGCCTTAAAACGGACGTGAAATTGATGTTTTTAACTTTGATTCATACGTAAATCGACGTTAAAACTAATTTAATTCAGGTTGTTAACGTCGGTTCATAAGTGAATTGACGTTAACATGAATGCAATTCACATGCATGTGAATTGCATGTCTTTCACATGTGTAAATTGCATGTTGTTAACATCGGTTCAAGTATGAACCAATGCTAACATGAATACAATTCATGTGCACGTAAATGAATTACTTGTATTTCATGTCGGTTCGTAAGAGAACCACCGTGACATCTTATATACCGTAAACCACTCCAAGTCTTTAATAAGCCATTATGATCACATGAAGTTGAAAAAGGTACCCTTTTTAGCTTTTGATTCATGGTACTAAATCATTATCATATTTTATACGTAATTCAATGATTTTAAGAAAGGAGAAAAAACATGCAATGGTATCAAAATTTTGCTATGTATAATGGAGCAGCCACTAGAACTTTGGTAGTGCGATTCATGGACACTAGAAACTTAAAGAACACCAGAAGTTTGGTAGTGAGATTCATAAATACTAGAAACTTAAGGAACATCAAGAGAATGAATAGGAAAATGCTCTTAAGTTACTTATCAAGCCAATTTCATGCATTAGGTATTAGCTTTTTCATTGTGAGCTAGTTCTCTTCTTTGACTGACTTTCAATGAAGTGAGATGGTCTTTGGTTTGTCCTCCCTATTTAATCCATTTGTCGACCACCTATTCGGGTATATCCTCCCTCATTTTTAAAGATTGCTTCCTCGCTGCATGATAAATATATGAATCTTCCTCCCTTTTTTTGAGATCTTAAATGTTTTAGTAGAGTAAGAAGAGATATGAGTGAAGAGAGATTTGAGTGAAGAGAGATGTGAGTGAAGAGAGATGTACATATACATTGTCTATGGAAAGCTTAATCTATGGGATATTTGGTATTGTAATATTTTATTTGTATATAAGCATGTTAATCCTTATGTGGATAACTTAATGTATTGGTACTTTAATGTTTGATTTTTCTTCTTTTTTTTTTTTTTTTGAAGGTTCAATGTGTACGGTGTATATGGGCATGTTAAGATTAATATGGGTATGTTAATTTTCAATGGTTATATGGATATATTGATATATAGGTATATGAATTTTCAATGTGTATATAGTTATACGGGTATGTTAATATTGAATGTATATATGAGTTCTCAGGTTTCATTGTGCATGGGTATATTAATTAGAAGTTAATTAAGTAATTAGATATTTAGTTATAAATCAAGAAATTATATGTTAAATAATTAGTTTGTAACTAATTAATTTGACTCTAATTTGATGTTAGTTTGATAACTAATTAATTAGATATTTTTTAATTAATTAGATTTGAATTAGATTAATTAAATGTTAATTACATAAATAATTAATAGATGTCAAATAAATGTTATTTACATGGTAAGTAAAAATGAATTAATTAAGTAGATCCTAAATAATTAAGTAGATGTTAAGGAATTAATTAGATTTCAAATAATTAATTATATGTTAGTTAGATGTTTAGAAAAAAATATAATTAGATGTTTCTTAGTTAATTATATATTAATTTATTAATTGGTTAGTAACTAACTAATTTTGAGTTTATAGTAAAGTATTAGTTAGATAATTAATTAATGAATTAGATATTTCTTAGTTAATTAGAAGGGAGTTAGATGTCAATTAAATATTAAGTGAATGTTAATTAGATAAATAATTCATTAAGTGGATGTTAAGTAATTAAGTAGATGTTAAATAATTAATTACATTTTTACAAACTAGATTAATTAATTAATTAGTAGCCAAATAGTTTTAATTTATAATTAGATATTAGTGATGTAATTAATTAAATAAATATTTTTTAATTAATTAGATATAAAATAATTAATTAATTAATTAATTAATTCAATGTCGCAGAATGATAAAAACATTTTCATATCCTTATTTTTTGATTTGATGAATGCTTTTACATTAGCAATTAGAGAAAAATTAATTATTACTTATAATTATTATTAATAATTAAGTTTTAGGGCATTAATCTTTAGACACTGTTTAAGAATTATTAATAAATATTTATTAACGTTAACATTTAAACATGCATCGATATAAATAGTTTACTAACAATTCTTGAATTATCCAAATTGGACAGTTTGGGAATGTTATATTTATGTGTAGCAAGTGCATCATCATTTATTTTATTTTGTAAAAGTTTCACACAGTATTTTCTTCATTGCTCTTCGGGTACATACTAGTGGATATTAGTGAATGTTTTGATAAAAAACAATCACTCATATCTATATAAACGTTATACTCAAAGAACTATAAGGATATGCTATCGAAATTTTTATAAAATAAAATAAACAATGATGTACATATGCTTCATATAAGTGTACATTCTTGAATGGTATAGGACCACCTATATTTGTAATTTAGATGGCATGCATACTTACATATATATCTTCTTGTAGGATACACTCATTAACATAACAACGGACAAAAGATGGATGGAGTGGATCACAATTATCAAAATTGGATATGGCATGGAGAAAAAACCTTATTTAGGTCTTTTACAAGTAAGAATCCTAGAGTTGAGCAAAAATTTGTATATGAAGCTGAAGTTAATAATACAACAGAGATGGTGCGTAAGGCTTTTGCTGAGTATGATAGTAACCCAGATCATTTTGAAAGATTACTTAGAGATGCTAAAAAACCTCTGTACCCTAAAGCAGTGAAATTCACTAAATTATCTGCTTTAGTGAAACTTTACAACTTAAAAGTGAAGTACAATTGGTCTGAACAAAGCTTCAATGAACTACAATTAGTATCTGAAATATTGCTTAAGAATAATGAAATGGCCCTTTCCATGTATAAGGCAAAGAAAACCTTAAATGCATTAGGTACACTACAACAAAAATGGGATTAGTTTACACTAAATAGTTCACAGTTTTAATAACAACTGTGAATAAAGGAAGATTTATTCACAGTTTTATTAAAACTGTGAATAAATGCATTTTTGTTCACAGTTATGTTTATAACTGTGAACAAAAGTTATCTTTTATTCACAGTTTTATCATAACTACACTGTGAATAAAAGTTCAAAAGAATTCAAAACTTTTATTCATAGTTGTAGCCATAATTATGAATAAAAGTTTTTATTCATAGTTATGGCTACAACTGTGAATAAAAGTCCTACATCTTCTCCAGAAAGATCGATAAACTTCATTCATTATTTTACTTCACTTGCTCAGGATAAACTTCATTGATTCTTCAGGTGGTAAATATTAGGTACGAAGTGGATACTATGAGGAGAGCCTCTCCGAGTTCTAGATGTGCAAACTAGACTCCGATCGGCCTAACTATTTGCAATGAAGGGATTAAGAGTGTGCGTGATTCTGCTTGCTTTTGGGTTCCACAACTGGCAGCTTGAATCTCATCTCTTTTTCTTGGTAAGTTTAATCCTTTCTCCCAAAATTATGTGCTTATCTTCTTTGTTAAAATGTAAAAATTATTGTTCTTTGATTTTTTGCTTTTAGTTTCATTAGTTTTAAGCTCAAATCTGGATGTGGTTCTCCTTTCATTGGGATTCTAGATATGAGCATGGTTTTACTTTCATCGAAATTTTAGATTTGTTCTAGGGTTCGAAATGTTTATTATGGTCCTAGATTTAGATGTATGGGGTCTCGAATCTGGGATGGGAGTTCCAGAGTGAGGGGTTCCAGATCTGGGCTGGGAGTTTCAGATCTTGGTAAGGGGTTCTAGATCCAGGTGAATAAAACTTTAATGAATAATGAACTAATAGAGTTTTATTCACAGTTCTAAGATCTGGGCTGGGAGTTTCAGATCTAGGTAAGGGGTTCTAGATCTGGGTGAATAAAACTTTAATGAATAATGAACTAATAGAGTTTTATTCACAGTTCTAAAACTGTGAATAAAACATTAATGAACTGTGAACTAAAGTTGTTTTATTCACAGTTTTAGAACTGTGAATAGACCATTAATGAACTGTTAACTAAATTTAGTTTTATTCACAGTTTTAAAACTGTGAATAAAACATTAATGAACTGTGAACTAAAGTATGTTCTATTCACAGTTTTAGAACTGTGAACTATTCTAACCGACTTTTGTTCACATTGAAATAGTCCACAGTTTTAGAACTATGAACAAAAGTCATTTAAAGCTATGAATAAAAGGTTATTTTGTTGTAGTGGTATGGATTATGAAAAGACAAATGCATGTCCAAATGATTGCATTTTATTTCGAAATGAGTACCAAGATGAAACTTAATGTCCAGTGTTCGGTGTTTCTAGATGGAAAGTGACAAAGAATAGTAAAGAAATTAAGCAAGGAATGCCTGCAAAGATATTATGGTATTTTTCACTGATACTAAGATTTAAGAGTATGTTCAGATTCTCGAAAGCATTAGAACAACTCAAATGGCATTCAAGGAAAAGAGAAATAAATGGTCAATTGAGGCATCCATCCGATGCACCGTCTTGGACGTTAATAGATTTCATGTGGCCAAAATTTTCATCTAGACCCCGAAACTTAAGGCTCGCTATTTCGGTGGATGGAATCAATCCACATAGTTACTTAAGCAGCCGTTATAGTTGTTGGCCTGTAATCATGGTGATATATAATTTCCCACCTTGGCTGACAATGAAGAAAAAGTTTATGATGCTTACACTATTAATATCGGGGCCTAAGCAACCTGGGAATGATATCGATGTCTATTTGGCACCCCTAATTGAAGATCTGAAAATGTTATGGGAGATTGGTGTTCAAGTTTATGATGCACACAGTAAGGAGTCATTTAACTTGAAAGCAGTGTTATTATGGACAATTAAGGATTTTTCTGAATATGGTAATTTATCCGGTTCTACAATGAAGGGGTATTATGCATGTCCTATATGTGGTGAAAATACATATGCATGTCAATTGCCACATAGTAAGAAGGTGTCATTTATAGGACATAGAAGATTTTTACCTCGAAGTCATTCGTACAAAAGACAAAAGAAGGCATTCAATGAGGAATAAGAATTTAGAATTGCCCTACCTCCATTAACTGGTGATGAAGTGTTAACGAAAGTTCATAAAATACAAAACACATGGGCAAGTAAAAAAAGAAAAAAGCAAAATAAGGAGGATATTGTCTCATTATGTTGGAAAAAGATATCGATATTCTTTGAATTGCCATATTGAAAATCATCACATGTGAGACATGTGCTCGATATGATGCATATGGAAAAAAATGTATATGGTAGCCTCATTGGGACATTGCTTAATATTACTGGCAAATCTAAAGATAGTCTTGCTACTAGAAAGAATCTTGAAGAAATGGGCTTACGGTCTGAATTGATACTGCACATTTGAAACAATCATATATTTCTACCCTAACTTGCTTCACCTTATTAAAAAAGAGAGGAGACAATTTTGTAAGGTATTGAGTGAGATAAAGGTGCCAGATCGATATTCTTCAAACATTCAAAACCTTCTACCCTTAAAAGATCTAAAGTTATATAGGTTGAAATCTCATGATTGTCATACATTAATGCAATAATTATTGCCCATCGCTTTACAAGGATTGTTGCCTAAACATGTCAGATATATACTTATAAGATTTTGTATATTTTTCAACCTTTTATACCAAAAGGTTATTGATGTGGCAAAGTTAAATGGTATGCAAAGTGAGCTAGTGACAATATTATGTTTGTTGGAGAAGTATTGTCCTCTAAGTTTTTTTTTTTTTTTTGATATTTTGGTTCATCTCATTATTCATCTAATTAGAGAAGTAAAGCTTTGTGGTCCTATATACTTACGATGGATGTATACATTTAAAAGATACATGAAAGTGTTATAAGGATATGTGCGAAATCGTAATAGGCCAGAGGGGTGTATAGCTGAATTATACATAACAGAAGAGGCATTAGAATTTTGTGCTGACCATTTATCCAACTTGGATGCCATTGGTATTCCCAGAAGGAGGAATGTTTATGATCACTTAACTAAAAATGGTAAACCATTATCTTGTGGTTGCATTGAGAAAGTTGCCCATGATCTTTTACAGCAAGCTCACTTATATGTTCTACCAAATACCGATGAAGTTCAACCTTATATAACATAATTTTATTCACATTTAGTGTTATTAATTATCATAATTTCATTTAGTTTCATTAACTTCATTTAAAAATGCTGCAAACATATGAACCAACTTAGATGACTAATCTAATTAAGTCAAGAAGGCTTAACTGGTTCCATGATGAAGACAATCGCACCTTCACTAATTGGCTATGCAATAGGGAAAGATAGAATAGTTTTTGAACATAATTATTTATCTTTTCTTAATGCCCATCTATGTATTACTTAGCTTTAGAAATTGTGCTGCACAAGATCAACTTTCATTGTCCCATCATGGATTTTTGCTTACTTTACGATGGATCGCTCATGATCCTCAATTTACTGTAATCAAATATCATGGGTATATCATAAATGGTTGTCAATTTTAGACAAAAGCTTGAGACAATTTCAGAGTTTATCAAAACAGTGGGGTGACTTTGATTGCAAATACCATGCAAATCTCAAGTGCAAAAGATTAAAGTGCTGTCTATAGATATTTGTCTTTTTAAGGAGTGATACAGGAAATATGGAAACTCGATTATACAACAGTCAGAGTACCAATTTTTAAATGTGATTGGGTTGAGAATAGTCATGGTGTTAAAGTTGACGATTTAAGTTTTGCATTAGTAAACCTTAATCGTATTGGACATAAAAATGATTTGTTCATATTGGCATCGCAAGCAATACAAGTGTTTTATGTTGAAGATCCAATTGATGCTAGATTGTTAATTGTACTGACAACACTTCAAAAGGATGATGAAGAAGATTACTTAGGCGAGGTTGGTGTAGATCAGACATATGTTTGTAATAATTTACCACTAATTAAAGTATTTGATCCTATGGATGATGGTGGATTAATATGTACAAGGGAAAATTGTGAAGGATTATGGGTGTAATTTATTCAGTAGATAAAATATGTTTATTTTTATACTAAGTTATGTACATGTGATAGTTTTTTTCTCATATATAATTTTTTATTTTGCTAACCTTAATTTTTATGTCTTACATGCAGATTATTTGGATCCTTCACAAGACTCAAGCTCATATGGAGAATCAAGGAAGACCAAAAAATGAGGTATCACCCATATGCCTAAAGTTATAAAAAATAAACTCACGGGTGAGAAGATACATATAGAAATAAATAAGAAAGAGCAACCAATTGGGAAAAATGGTGCACAGATGATCAGCTACATTGTTGTCTTAGTATGTCATGCAATACCTATAAATATTTGAAATTGACATCAAGTACCTCAAGAACTAAAAAATAAGCTATGGGATTAAATTTCGATATGTAACTTGTAAAACTAGAATGTTTTTCTTATCTAATTATGTAAACTATTAAGTTTGATTTGTTTTTATATGTTATGTACTTTTAGGGTACATTTGACATTGGTAAGGACATGAGTAGATATGTATTACATTCTGCTGCATGAAAATAGAGGAATTTCAAAACAAACTTCACCAAAAAAATATATTATGCCATTTGTAGAAGATCAAAAGTGATTTGAGATCCACCAGAAGAATATAAGAGTTGCTTATAGACTTGTGTTTGGAATGAATTTATTAATTTGCACTTATTTAACGAATTTTTGGTATTATAAGTATATTATAATCTTATGCGTATTTATGTTATAGATTACAGGAGAAGAAAGAAGCATAAGTGGAATGGAGAAAGAAAAATGCCTATGACCATCAATTATCTCGCAAGGGCTTTGCGAGATTAGAGATTGAACTTTTCAGTTATATTTATTTTAATTATGCTTATGTATGAGAATTAACTTCTTCACACTAATATGAAGATGTGTTCATTTTAAATCTAACAATACAAAAAAAAAAAAAAATCTTTAGGCATTGATGAAGATATTAACTGTGCCACATTGTGGAAAGTAGCACAAGCTAATTCAAAAGGGGAGTATATTAATGAGATAATTAGAGAATGTGCTGACAAAATAGTAAGTATTTTGGTTTTCTAATTTTTTTAATTAATTTTTATATTTCAAGCAACCATGTGTTTATACTTTAATTGGATATCTATGCAGGATGATTTGATGGCACAAGAGACACAAGGTACTTTTAAATCCTCACATACAGAAGATATATTCACAACTACCCTTGGTACTTCATAGCATTCTGATCGTGTCAGAGGTGTTGGCTTTTGAGTCTCAATCATTTCTTACTGTGGGAGAAAAGTAAAAGTGCCAACAGCTCCTTGTGATAATGTAATCACTAAAAAAAAAAAGTGATGGACATTTTGAATTGGATAGATAGTCATAGACATTTATTGGATGATGTGAGTGCACCACATCTCCATGATGTTAAATATTCCAATAAGGCTAGTAACAACATCACTAGAGCAGAATCCCATGAAGAAGATCTTACACCATCTCCAGCCTATGTACCATCATTTTAGCATACGAATTCGAAGGTACATCATATGTTCTTCGCTTTGCTTATTGTTATTTTAATTTGCTATGCAATAAATATTGCTTTGTGCTTTTGATTGTAGTGTATACCATGTCGATTGACGATTTGTGATGACATTACTAATGTTATGGCCCTTGAGTCCATTTTCATTGATCCTATTATGAATAAGATGATCCATAGAAATGACATGGTAGAGGGTGATATAAGATTTTAAATCATAGTAGCTATGAAGCCTGATGCTTCCGTGCCTTGACTGATAGATGAGGCAAATATCTTTACGTCATCTCAAGTAGTTAGGACACACGTCACTCGGCCATCACAATGGACTATTGCTCCTGGACATCAGGTAACATGTTTCCATAAATAGTATTATTTTCATCAAATTTATGAATTAATAGTTATGGATAACATATTTGATCTTTTGAAGGCATTATCTAAATCGGTGCCATGAGCTCATGTAAAACTAGATATAGAGTCCATATGCAGACCACTCAGGTTATATTATCGTTATGTCTATCGTGCGATGGACATAAATATGATGATAGCCATTCAATTGGATGAAATAATTTTTGATGCTCAAGGCACGATATATATTTACAAAGATGATATCATGCAATTTTGTCATATGGAGAAGTTAAGTGTTACCATCATTCAAGCTTATATTGTGTATGTCTATCAAGTTTTTATTACTACGTTTTATTTTTTTATTAATTTTTAAGATTAAAAAGGCTTAATTTCGTTTTGTATTACAAAAAGCTTCATAGAGATAAGATCATCACACGTGGCTTGAACAAGAACTACTTATTTGTTGATCCTATCATAGTATCGACGGGGAGCATTAATAATATTGAAAAGCAAGCAAGATATCTTGCTACGGATGAGACAAGCAACACGTGACTAGGGAGTCGTGATGCTCCCCTATAATATCAAGTAAGTAGAAGTAACTTTTTAATTGCAAACATATATTTAAACATCAATTATTTTATTGAAATTATGTTATAAATTTGTAGTACACATTGGATGTTGGTCGTTGTAGAGCTTAATTTATATCAATATATGATTTTTGGTCCTTTGGGGAGCAGTGATCAAGATGATCTGAAAAATCTTATTACAACGTGAATTTATAAATATTTGGTAATGTTAAATATTAGATATCAAATTTATAATTATATATGATTAATATTTATTTTTCGGTGCTTTTAGAATGTATGTGGCGATTCATGCCCCTAGATTGTCAAGAAAAAATTTTAAAAGTTTCACTGGTCACATATTATTATAATGCAATTGAAATTCATGTTTTTTTTATTTTTTATTTTTATTTATTAGATTGATATTTTAATTTTTTTAATATAATGTCCACGCCAGCCCTTTAATGTTGAGTGTGGTTAATATATTATGGCATACATGATGGATATCATTGAAAGACATAGTGATACCGTCCTTTTTTACAAAATAGTAAGTTGTTTTAATAATTATTTGATTAGTTAATGTGTTTGTTATTAATAACATGTGAATCTATTTATGTGTTTTTATAAATGCAACTGAATGATAAAGCCATGTACACTAAAGCAGAAATAGATGAATTGAGGAAAGAATTTTGTGACTTCACATGGTGTTATTTGAGCGATGCAATAGGAGGTAAATTATAAGAATGCTTTCTTTTAAAGATTAGAACATATTGAATATACTTTTTCACTCATTGTGTAAAAGTTGGTTATTCGATGAATTTCGTATATGATAACATATTGTACATTCGCGTAATTAAATTTTGTTAGTATTAATTTGAGTCATCGAATGAATATCTTGAATGGCAATATTTTGATACATTAATTATTAAGAGAGTATTGAAGTGTTATTTAATTGGTGTATTATTATTGCACTATAAAGTTGAGGAATGAATGTGTTAATGTATATATTGGAGTGTGATTTTATATGTCATAGTTGTACTATAAAGAAGTAAAAGTATTGCTATGTATTTAAACGTGATTTATTGTATTATTATTGCACTATATAATGTTGGAAGAGTGAAGGTATTCATGTGTATTAGAGTGATGTATTATTGGTATGCAAATTGAAGTGTGTTATGTTGAATTTGACATTGATGTGTTGGAGTAGTATATTATTAGTGTGCAAATTGAAGTGTATTGTGTTGAACGTGGTGTTATGTTAAAATGAGATTTGATGGTGCATCTTGATATATATGGAGAATGATTGTTATTGTTATGGCAATTGAAATATTTTAAGATTAAATTTGATGTATTAATGATGTTTTTAAAGTGTAATTTTACATATAAAATTTGAGATTATTCATATGATTTTGTAGGTGAAATAGATAATTATAGTGTAATTATAATTATAATAATTGTAATTTATGAATTTAGAATTTATAATGTATTTTTCAAATATTTTAAAAATATAAATATTAGTCTACAACAATAAAAACAAAATTTTGAAAAAAATGAAAACATTAGATGACGATTGCAAATAAAACCATCATCTAAACTAATGGGTATCAGATGAGATTAGATGAGAATTGAATTTACAACCATCATCTAATGTAATGGGACATTAGATGACGATTGTATAAAAAACTGTCATTTAATGTAATAGGATATTAGATGACAGTTTTTCGAAGAACTATCATCTGATGTGATTGGATATTAGATGACGATTTTGTGAACAACCGTCATCTAGTATACTAGGTGTTAAATGAGGGTTATATTTATAACCGTCATCTAATGTAGTGAGATATTAGATGATAGTTGTTAACAGAACCGTTTTCTAATGTAATGGGTATTAGACGACAGTTATCTAATGAAGGTTGTATTACATAACAGTTTTTGTAAAATGACATCTAATAGTTTAACAACCGCCATTGAAAGTTACGTTAGATGACGATTTTTCCAAAGCCTTTTCTCGTCATTTATATAGACAACACTTTAATAACTGTTATCTTTAACTTTTTTTAACTATCATTAAAAGCATGTTTTGTTGTTGTGATACTTGTCTATCTTCTTATTAGGAGATAGTTTTTTGCTCAATCTTCAAAAAGGTGATTCCTTCTTCGTCTTGAACCCCATGATTGATCAGTCTAAAGTATTATGGGTTTTAAGTCTAACGATTGATTGTAAGTTAGGAAAAAAAATAAATAAAAGTGGTATCTAGCTAGTATCTGAGAAAAGCTTTCAACTAGAAGTTAGATGGTTATGGAGCGAAGGTCTATGGGGTATATATAAATTGTGTACTTAAAAGAAAGAAAGGAAAAGGTTAGCTAGGAGGATAGGAGTGAAAAATACCTGGAGGAGGATATGGTTATGAAAGAGAAAAAGAATATTGAAGTTGTATAATGATTAGTATTAGACAAAATAAAAACAATGTTATGTAGGTACTTATTTTGATAACTAACAATCAAGTCTTCAAATGGTATATTGTTGAGATATGATCTTCAAAATTCATTTTTATCTTAATTTCTCATTTCTATTTGAAATATTGTCAAGCTAATTTAGGTTTATTGTTTATCTAGGAATTGCAAAGATGTTTTTTTATAATTATCTTAAAGGTAATAATCATATTTGTAGTTATCGTTTGAAATAATGATTATATATTTGATTATTAAAAAAAGCAAACATGATGTATGAAGAAAAATGTAATCTAAAATTTTATGTATTGTATATATTTTTACAATGGAACTTCAAAAATAATATATCAATTAAAAATATATTTATTAATATTTTTTCGATAAAGAACTTTGGTCTAATAGATTTAAATTTTAAACGCGTGAACTGAAAATTATATCCTATAATAATTAGTTATCATTTTTTCACCTCTTTTTTTCTAATCCCCCATTAGAGCTCTTCTTTAATAGTACAATATGTTGTTTAAGGTGTGACATTCAAGAACAAATTGAATAGAAAATTTCGATAAGACTTTAGATGAGAAAAAATACAGAAAAATAATTATGACAATTAATCATAAAAAGATATAATCATCACTTTTATTTTTAAGATATTCAAGGACAAATCGAGTAAAAAATTTATTTTATATTTATGACTTAGAAATTAAGATAATTTTAAATTATCCCTTGAGCTGATTGGATAAAATTATACATTAAATTAATAAATTTTTGTAATGTGACCTTTAATTTATATTCTCATCACGAAATTAGTAAATTTAAAAGCAATAGTCATTTCAAACCCTAAGTTTTTTATATCTCTTCTAATAAATTCTAGCTTATAAAATGTCTCCACTTTTATTTATCAAATAAAATTTTTGAATAAAAATTTGACAACTAAGCACATTCAAATTAGCCTTTTCTTAAAAATAAATTTTAACTTGAAAATTTATACAGACGTATAGAAATATTCAAGCCACCATCACAAAAAAATTCAAAATTTGTTATATACTTTAAGTATTTTTTAGTAATTTTTAATATTTATTAAATTTTTTGTTATTATATTTTTCAATCAAAATTTAACAAAGTACAATGGAAAAGTAAAATAAATAAATATTTAATTATAATAAAAACTAATTAATTATTATACCATTTAAACTTGTAAAAAAATTAGATTATATTATTATTTTTTTTCGTAAAATAATTTTAAAATAAATGATGATTAATTTTAATCATATAATATATCACATTAAACACATCGTAAACATGATTTCGATCCGATACATTATAATTTAATTCATATTTATTTTACAAAAATAATGCAATCTTATCCTATATATCAAAGAAAGCAAAAAAGAATAGAGTTAGCGCACCATGATAACAAACTCATCAAAGCTGAGGACACCATCGCTGTTTAGATAGAAGGAATGGATCATAGCTTTGCAACCATCAAGGGATTTGGACTCACCTAACCGACACAGCATCCTCTTTAAACTGGTCGAGGTTATACATTCAATACCCGATCATGTACATCTTAAAGACATCCTTTAACTCGTAATCTTTATCCTTTTGGTTGTTGCCTTCACCTTCCATTAGCTTTTGGAATTCATCAAAGTCCAAAAATTTTCTCCATCCAAATCAAATAATTTGGTTGCCTCTTCTGCCACCTATTGAGAAAGCCCGCCTCTTAACATTGTCACATAGCTTTGAAGCTCTGCCATGAGTATTTTCCCATCTCCATTTTCATCAAAGTAATTAAACAGCATTTGTAGTTCATCACTGTCATTATTGTTGCCGCTGTGGGCACAACTGTGTCTTACATCCTCAAACCTAACCGTAGAAGGAAGAGAACACTTATCTATCTTCCTTTTCAGAGATAGTTTTTTGCATGATCTTTGGAAAGGTGATTCATTTTTCGTCTTGAACCCCATGATGGATCAGTCTAAAGTATTACGGGTTTTGAGTCTAGCGATTCATTGTATGTTAGGAAAAAGAAAACTAAAAGTGATATCTAGCTGGTATTTGAGAGAACACTACGCCAAATAAAACTTAATGACAGTTAAAAATGGCTTTTAATGACAGTTGCAAAACTGTCATCTTTGTTCATGTCATTAGAGGGGAGAGGTTTTAATGATAGTTCTATTGGAACTGTAGTTAAAAGGGGACCTGTAATGACAATTCTATTGGAACTGTCGTTAAAGATGGGACCTTTAATGATAGTTATGATAAAACTGTCGTTAAAAAAAAGGGGCCTTTAATGCAGTTATTATAGAACTGTCATTAAAAGTCATCAAAAGTATTTTTTATTTCAAAATAAATATAAAATTTATATAATCAAATTATCCAAAACCTGCATATATAAAATTTTTCGTCTCTTCCATATCAACCATATACATTAATACAATTTTTCACAATATAGAACCAAAATTTTCCTGTTATACACTTCAATACCATTCTCACTGAGATCGTCATTACTTTTTTCATGTTTGAAAACACTCAAATTAACCCAATCCAAAAAAGTAATAAAAGATGAACAAAATAAAAGAAAAAAATTTGATGTCATAATTAAACTCTGTATGTATAATACATGAGTTTAAATATACATTATCATACACAATCATAAAAATTCAACTATATAAATTCAATGATGTTCATGTGTACAAAAATCTTTAAGATTCAACTTTCTAGTATGGCCCTTCAAAGAAATTGTCCAACCTCCTTTTTAATTGCATCAATATCCGATTGGGTGTAAGTATTATGTCTACTAACTATATTTATAAAAAAAAAAGTTAGTCTAATTAAAACTTTTAATAAGCACATCAATTAATTACTTAAGTATTTACATAAACAAATGCTTAAAAACTTGTCTTTTTTGCATATGGAATATTTTTGTCACATCTATCAATGATGTCTTTTAAAAATTTTATAATATAATATTGACACTCAGTATTTGAAGGCTGATGTGGACACTGCATTAAAAGTTTTTAATTGTTATATTTTACAAAATAAATAAAACTAACATTACATATAGGTTTAAATATACATACCTTTGCAGAAATACTCCTAGGAACATGCCTATTGTTTGATTCTTTGAAAACTTAAAACAATTTAAAAGAGCTGCTAATAAAAAATAATCAATATTCTTAAGAGTAAGAAAATATATATATATTAACATAAATAAAAATATTTTCAATTACGTGGACACAAGTTGATCTAGTTCTTGACGAGAATCATGGTTCAAAGGATAAAAAATGTTGTACATAAAATTACGAGGCTCGGCAACCACCAACAACTAGTGCTGCCTACATTATGAAAAATAAATGTTAAAAATATTATGAATAAAACTATTAATAATTTTAACTAGTATTATAACTTACCTCAAGTTATAAAGAAATATCACTACTCTGTCACATAGATTTGTCATTCTATTGGCTAGGTGACGGGCTTGGGTGTATACACTTATAAACATTCCATATGATAACATTGACAGATTAGAAAATACAAAATACTTCCCAAAGTCAAGTGCAGCTAAATTTATATAAAGTTTACTGAAATAATAAAGAGTAGGAAAAATATAAATATGATGTAGCTAAACAATAATAAGCAAATAAAAATTCAAAAGAGATACGTACACAATGTAAGCTTGAATAATGGTAACACTTAGCTCCTCCATGTGACAAATTGCATGATATCTTTTCGAGCCATAAATACATATCCATCAGAAGCAAAGACTTCAGTAAACGGTATGTGTATTGCTTCATCAGGTGCTAACACCTTATTCACATAATTATACATCTTTTGTAATCCTGATGGTAGCCCAACAAACTGTTGCGATGATTATGGTTTTGTCATTATTGGTACTCTCTCAACTGGCAACTTACCTTGTTACTTTATAGTCGATAACTGAAAAAATTTTGCAAACTTAATTGACATTAATAGGTTGACTTTATAAAATATACTTACCAAAAACATTAACTCATGTGTACCAACAATGACCTAATCTCAAGGCCAAGCAATAACTGAATCAAGTGCAAAAAAAAAAAAAAAACATTTGTCAATCTACCGTCCGGATTTAGACGAGGCAACTGTGCATCACCATGAATAGCTACATCCATTGTCACCCGAACATCACCAGAAAATAATGGATACCCATGGATCATTTGATTAGGAGTATGATCCATGAAGATAACCACACTTACCACCATATAGTCTAATGACTAGATGAACATATGGCATGGCTCACACTACAATGACCCAAAAAAACAAAAGTTATGTTCGTAATATTATTAATATCATATCTACTATGATTAACATATAACATACTTTGTTGCCATATGGTGCTAGTGCAGGTGCAGATGCTAGTGGTGTGATTGGCATAGGTGATTGAGGAATTAGATATTCTTCTTCCTCCAATAATCCAGTTATATTGTTGCTAGCTTTACTCGAACGAAATTGCATTATCGATTTTTCTTGCTGGACATCATCAGTTTTATTTGCAACAATATTTGTCAAAACTTTTTTATACTCTGTGAACCACCTCATCATCTTTGCGAATTGCTATTGATCTAATTGCATACATTGAGGGATAGTCAACTTTTTAGGCTTCCCAAAATAAGATATGATAGTTATCCCAAATCCTAAGCCTCTGATGGGTTCAGGGTGCTCAGGTGTACCAAGAGCTTTTGTTAGTACATCTTCTAAACTGAAATTTGTAAATTTACCCTGTGTGCTCTGTGTCATCAACTCATCCTATAATGTTATAATAAAATCAATCAATGAACATGAAATTTATTACTATAAATGCTATATAAAAAGTTGAACTACACTTACAATTCTTTCCCCACACAGTCGGCTCGCATCATTCATATATCTCCCTTTTTATTCTGTCGTGAAGCCTTCTACAGTAAGGCATGATCAATTTGAGCATAGCTATCTAATGCTTGTTTCTTTTTTTTTTAACATAGAGAGTGAACATGTTAGATTTTTAAAACATACTACCAAATGAATATATTATCAATTATAAACATAATAAATAAAAAAATAAACTTATAAGCTCACTCTCCAACCCTACAAATCCCTTTCTTGATAGACGATGGTCATACACATTCTTCTTTCTTTTCTCTTTTTCTATTTGTCTCTTTTACTGTAAGATCAATACACATCAACATTTAAAGAAAATTATATAAACAAAAACTTTACTAACTATAAATGTATACCTGAAACTCTTCTATTATTGAGAGCTTACAAAGTCCTGCTACAGCCCAACATCTATGACACTGCTATATTCTTTAGGTAGAAATGATAGAAATTCCAAGTCATCAATGTGAGGGATTATGTACTTTGATGTAAGATTGGTCTTGAAGTTCCTCCATTTGTTTGTAGTAGACTGAAGTAGATACCTCTTTATACTCGCATCAATATCATACGTCTCCTACAACGTCTTATAAAAAAATGAATTGTTACAAATCAAATTAATTAGCAATAATCTAATTGAAAAGCAATGGTACGTTGTGTTTCATTTAACTTACCAATATTGTTTCCTAAATATTATTTTTCATTTTAATGCTTACTGAGTGTCAATTCATGATATTTATGGGCACCGTATTACATACCACCACCCAAATGTAGCTATTGAACTGGATGTCATTTCTCCCAATTGATTGACCTTTATCATTTACCTCGATCGTGAGCTTAACGCTAGAAGCACAACTCTTAATTATCTTAGGTATACTGGTGATACATCGTTTTTTCGGGCCTTAAAAGCCTTCACTTGAATGTTCAGAAGGATCTATCAAATCTATAAATAAAAACAAAATATGATTACCATCATATTTGCAAAACATGATATAACATGATAAAACTAAAAAAATAAAATAAAATTACAAAAGACATGATAACTTTGACACACAAGGCAATTGATCACTTTCTTAAAAAATACTCAAACCCACAATCCTACACCATTGTCTTGAGCAAATGCAAGATGATGGTCATCCATTTGGTCAAATAAATCAGTAGGTGGCAAATTATTACAAAAAGACGTGTGCTCCACATTAATATCGCACAAATCATCATCTTCATCATAGTCTTTTGGAGGTATTGACAATACTGTGGACCATTTGGCAT
Organism: Moringa oleifera; assembly: GCA_021397835.1. Lineage (NCBI taxonomy): Eukaryota > Viridiplantae > Streptophyta > Magnoliopsida > Brassicales > Moringaceae > Moringa > Moringa oleifera. Next base: position 47,312 of record JAJFZO010000345.1, read on the forward strand.
CAATTAGATCTTCAATATAAAGTACTAGTCTTGCTTATGAAGCCAATATAAACTAGTCATTTTTATGTCCAATCTGATTGAGATAAATTAGCACAACCCCTAGATCATCAACTTTAACACCGCTACTATTCTCAATTCAATCACATTTGAAAACTAGAACTCTGAACATTGCATAATCTAGTTCCCATATTTCTTGTATAACTCCATAGAATGACAAATCACCATATATTGGATTTTTATCCTTCGCACTGGAGATTTGCATTGTGTTGGCAACTAGAGTGACACCACTATTTTGATGGATCCTTGAGTTATCTCGTTGCTTTGTATAAAAGTGACAACCGTTGATGATATATCCGGGATACTTGATTACTGTGGATCGAGGATCATGGGCAATCCATCGTAGCGATGATGAGACATTATGATTGGATAATAAGAGTTCATTCTCAATCTGTATCATAGCATATATTAAATGAACCATATTAAAAATAAATTTAATGTCTAGACAAGAATAAGTATTCTTACCCATGTGCATAACCAATTACTTAATGTTCGATTTTGTTCATCATGTAACCATTTAAGTCATTTTGACTTAATATAATTGTCGACCCTTAATTGATTTAAATGCTTACAGCATATTAAGAATAAATCATCAAACAATAATTCAAATATTATTTGATATAAAAATGAACTATGAATTGTAAAATTTAATCACCTTATATATGGTTGAACTTCGCTCGTATTCATCAAAACATACAAGTGGGCTTGATGAAGAGGATATTGCCAGCTGTTTTGACAGTTCCACTAGTTAGAGCTTTTTCATTCCGAGTTGAGTGACCAAATACATTCTCTCATGGAGGAATCCCAATAATATCCATACCAGATAAATAATCAATGCAGAATTCGAATATCTCTTCTGCAATGTACGACTGAGCAATATATCCTCGAGTCTATTACGATTTCGAACATAACTCTTTAACACTTTCATATATCTTTCAAATGAGTACATCCATCGTAAATACATAGAGCCACATAATTTTACTTCTTTGATAAGATGAACATTGAGGTGAACTATAATATCAAAGAAGCTAGGAAGAAAGTACTTCTCAAGCAAACAAAGTGTTGTCACAAGTTCGTTTTAGATTCCATCCAACTTTGACACATCCATCACCTTTTGGCATAACAAATTGAAGAACATACAAAGTCTAATGAGATCATATGTAACATGTTTAGGTAACACAACTCGTAAAGCAATAACTAAAATGTGTTGCATTAGGATGTGACAATTTTGCGACTTCAACCCATATAGTTTCAAGTCGTCCATGGATACTAGATTTCTGATATTCGAAGAATACACATCTGGGACCTTAATCTCACTGAAAACTTTACAAAATATTTTTTTTCTTCCCTAGATAAAGTATAGCATGCAAGCGGTAAAAATATGTGATTATCGCAAACTTGTGGTTCCAACTCAGACTTGAATCCGATGTCTTTCAAATCCATTCTAGAAGCTAATCCATTTTTAGATTTTCTAGGAATATTAAGCAATGTCCCAAGAAAACTATCACGAACGTTCTTTTCAATGTGCATGACATCTAAAATATGTCTGATATGCATAGACTTTCAATATGGTAAGTCAAAGAAAATCAACCTCTTTTTCCAACATTGTGTAACGTCTTCTTTACCCATTGTACTTTATTTCTTCAACTTTCCCAAAGAATTTGCTAAACATTGAACTTTTGTGAAGCACTTCTTCACTGCCTAATGATTGGGGAGCAATTCTAACTTCTTGTTCACCATCGAAGGCCTTTTATTGTCTACGGTAAGGATGATACTATGATAAGAATCTCCTGTGTCCAACATATGACATCTTTTTACTATGTTTTAACTGACTAGCTTTGGTGTTCTCAGCATAGATAGGATAAGCATAATATCCTTTAACAGTGCAACCAGATAAATTACCATATGTAGGAAAATCATTGATTGTCCATAACAAAACAGCTTTTAAGTTGAATGACTCATTATGGTACGCATCATATACTTTTACACCTATGTCCCATAACATTTTTAAGTCTTCTATAAGCGGAGCCAAGTAGACATCAATATTATTACCAGGTTGTTTAGGACCTGATATTAGTAACGTCAACATCATGAACTTTCTCTTCATTGTTAACCATGGCGGTAAATTATAATTCACCATAATCACTGGCCAACAACTATATCGACTACTCAATGTACTATATGGATTGATCCTATCTATTGATATAGCAAGCATTAAGTTTCTTGGCTCTAAAGTAAACTCTGGCTACATGTAATCAACCAATTTTCATGATGGTGTATCCGATGGATGCCTTAACTAACCATTAGTTTCTCTTTTATTTGAATGCCATGTAAAGTGTTTTGATATTTCAGAACTTTCAAACATTCTTCTAAATCTTGGCATTGGTAAAAAATACCTCATCACCTTAGGAGAGCATACTAATCTTTATTTTGTTACCGTTTTTCATTACTTTCCATCTTGAAAGTCCACAAGTTGGACATTGGCTATCATCCTGAAACTCCTTCGGATATAATATGCAATTATTTGGACAAGCAAGAATCTTTTGATACTCCATACCTAATGCATTCAATGTTTTCTTGGCATCATACATGGATGTAGGCATTTCATTATTATCAAGCAATATTTCGGCAATCAAATTTAAAAGATCACTAAAGCTTTGATCGAACCAACCATATTTCACCTTTAAATTATACAATGTAACTAGAGCAGATAATTTAGTAAACTTCATTGATCCAGAATACAGAGGTTTCTCAGCATCACAAAGTAATCCGTCAAAATGGTTAGGATTACTATCATACTCTGCAAATGCCTTTTGTACCATTTCTATAGTGTTATCCACTTCTTCGATGTGTTCTACCTCCCTAACAACCTTAGCATTCTTACTAGTAGAAGACCCAATAATACTAGTTTCTCCGTGCCATATCCTGTTTTGATAACTACCATTAACTCCATATATATATATATATAAATGATTTATATCTCATATGGAGTATGATGCTTCATATTACCACATTTAATACATAGACATTGAACTAATTCAAGGTTATCACTATTCTGAATAGCATAATCTAAAAAGTTATTCACCCCTACGTCATATTCCTTTGATCTTCTATCAACAAACATCCAAATTTTATCCATTCTAAAATTTAAATAAAATTTAATTATTTACTTTTCAAGCATCTAATATATTAAGTAAAATTCAAATAAATGATTAATAACTATTTAATTAATTAATACATAAAGTTAATATTTACTTAATATTTGATTTATTACTATAAAAGCATCTAATTAACTAGCTAGTAAATTAATTAAAATTTAAATAACAGTTAATTATTTACTTTACAAGCGTTAAATTCATTAACTAAAATTCAAATACATAATTAATAACGATTAGTATTAGACAAAATAAAAACAACGGTATGTAGGTAATTATTTTGATAATTAACAGGCAAGTCTTGAAATGGTATATAGTTGAGATAGGATCTTCAAAACTCATTTTTATCCTAATTTCTCATTCTTATTTCAAATATTGTCTAGCTAATTTAGGTTTACTGTTTATCAAGGAATTGCAAAGATTTTTTTTATAATTATCTTAAAGATAATAATGATATTCGCAGTTACCGTTTGAAATGATGATTATATATTTGATTATTGGAAAAGCAAACATGATGTATCTAGAAAAATATAATCTAAAATTTTATGTATTGCATAAATTTTTACAATGAAACTTCAAAAATCATGTATCAATTAAATATACATTTATTAATATTTTTTTGATTAGGAATTTTTGTCTAATAGATTTAAGTTTTAAACATGTGAAGTGACAATTATATCTTATAGTAATTAATTATCATTTTTTCATTTCTTCTTTTTTTCCTAATCCCCTATTAGAGCTCTTCTCTAATAATATGATATGTTGCTTAATGTGTGACATTAAAAACAAATTGAATAGAAACTTTGATACGATGATTAATGAAAATAATACATTGTAATTATAGATAAGACCTTTGGTGGGACTAAAATTGCAATAATTTTTCTATCAGTCCAAGCTCACAAAGACTATATGCATTGGACCGCAGCTAAAAACATGAGAAAGCATGCAGAGTGAGAGATTGAAGATGGTGTAATGCGTCATTACTTTTACTCTCTCATTTGGATGCATTTTAATCAATCTCATCTATCTTTTGCTGTTGAATATGGGAACATTAGAATAGGTTTGAGTATTGATGGATTTCAACTGTTTGGCCAGTTGAGGCAATAATGTTCTTCATGCCAATAATAGTCACATTATATAACTTACATCTTCGGATGTGCATGAAGGACGGCTACATGTTCCTAGCTGTAATCATTCCTAGACCTACAAATCCAAAAGATAAATTAGATGTTTATTTGTAGCTTTTGATAGCAGAGTTACAAATGTTATGGGAGGTTTGAGTGCCCACATATAATATCCCTTGTAAACAAAATTTTATCATGAAAGTTGCTCTAATGTGGACCATTAATTACTTCCCTGCATACTCGAAGTTGTCTGATTGGAATACATTAGGAAGACTGGCTTGTCGTTACTATAGAGAAAATTTAAATACATTTACCCTTCCTAATGGATGAAAGCAGTGTTGTTTTGATAACCATCGTAAGTTCTTACCAGAAGATCATCCATTTTAAAGGAATAAAACTGCATTCATTAAAAATAAGATAATAAAAGAATAGCTTCTTTTATGAAATCTAGATATGAATTGCTACATGATATAGATCAATTAGAGTTGAGGAAGGTTACAAAAGTGGGATATGATCAAATAAATGGTCTTATTTGCAAGACATGTGGTTGGAGGAAACGAAGCATATTTTGGGATCTACCTTATTGGTACGGTAACTTAATACGACATAAAGCTTGATGTCATTTACATAAAGAAAAGTGTCCCCAATAATGTGTTCAACACAATCATGAATGTAAAATAAAAGACAATGGATAATACAAAGCAAGGGGAAGACTTGAAGTCATTTTATAGATGCCCTAAGTTAGCGAGGAATGCGACATCTGAAAAATACCCTAAGGCTTGTTACACCCTTAATAAAGCTAATAAAGAAACATTATGTGAATGGGTGAAGAATCCAAGATCTCCTTATGGATATGTATCAAACATGGCACAATGTGTAGACATGATGAAACATAAGCTGTTTGGGATGAAGAGTTATGACTATTATGTTTTTATGCAGTGATTAGTACCCATCGCATTTCCTGAGTTGTTACCTATTAATGTATGGCACGCACTAATAGAGTTGTCTTTTTTTAAAAGAACTTACATCAACTACCATGTGGGTTAAAGATATAAAATGACTTGAGAATTAAATCTCTATAATTTTATGAAAACTCGAGCATATATTTCTTTTAAGCTTTTTTGACTCGATGGAACATCTTTCGATGCAGTTGGCCTATGAAACAAAAATAGTTGATCCAGTGCAGTATCAATGGATGTATCCGTTCGAAAGGTACTAATCGCAATGTTATATAATTAATATGTCATTTCAATCACTTAATTATTTGATCATTCTTAATTATCATCATAGGTACCTATGAAAGTTCAAAAACGATGTTAAGAATAAAGTAAAAGTGGAAGGCTTGATACGCAATGCATATTTGGTTAAAGATGCATCATTGTTTTGCTTACACTACTCTCAGCCACGTGGCATCAAAAATTATGATGGAATGATGCCAATGATTATAATCCAAAAGAGCATGAGAAAAATCTCTTGTTCTTTAAACATCTCGGTCGACATTTGGAAAAGAAAAATGTAGATATTTGATGGAGGAAGAATATCAAGCCGTCATACATATGTTTTATCGAATTGCCCCTAGGTCGAACCGTTCATAAAGTATGTATTTCATAACTTGATCATAGTAATTGACTTAGCCATTAGCATATAAAAATGTTCTTTGACAATGATCACCTTTTTTCATATTAATATTTTGTAGGATTTATATTTCTCAATTATACGAACATTGTCCACACATAACTAATTATGAGTTTAAGATTCATTTAGAGCTTCAATTTTCTAGTTGGTTTCATCTATACATGCGTACTTGTAATCTAAACCCTTGTTTGGTTAAATCATTTTTGGTAAATATAGTCAAATGACTCATTTTTCAATATTTACAAGCGCATGATCCACTAAACTTTATTAATAACAATTTATCAAGAATGTTGCCAAAGGTCCATTAAGGTCGGTGAAATAATACCTAGGATACTGTGTCAATGGGTACAGATTTCACACTAAAAGACACCTTCTGGATAGAGCTACAATAAACAGTGAAAATGTTACAATTAGAACATCTTGCATTACTGATCAAGAAAATTGTTTTATTCAAGTGTGAATGGATTGATCCTACATTGAATGTTGGCATAAAAGTATATAAATCAAATAATCTAGTAGATGTGAATCACATAATGACATTAAATTGGTATAAGCTATTTGTCTTAATTTTGCAAGCAACTCTAGTTTTTTATGTTTCTTATCCAAGCTTAAGGAACGATAAATGTGATTGGTGTGTTGTTTGAAGATAAAGGCCAAGTCTGTTGTTGAACTTTCAGACTTTAGTTTGATTTGTGGATCAACCTAAGATGTTCATTTTCAAGATGATGAGAGAGATGTACATCAAACTAAGAATGATACAGACGATCATCCCATAGCCTTGAATGGTCCAGGCAGGACATTAATAGATATTGATGAAGAAGAAAAAAAATATATGTTAGATGAGCTAGATTTTGAAAGTTATTTTACGGAGGAAGAGGACGAAGAAGAGGAAGACCTTAAAGATGATGATTTGTTTTTTTATTTTTGTTTTTTAAATTTTTTGTGTTTGAAATATTTAATTTATTATTTTATATAATTTATTCTAAGAAATGTGTATTGAACTAGTTATTTGTTATATTGTCTTTTCATCATGTATTTCAAGGGGTTTTTGCTCGATTTTCAAGGGAGATTCTGTTGAATTTTTTATAAATTTGTCAAACTAACTTAATCTTATCAAGTTCATCAACATAATTAGATGAAAGGCCAAGGAGACGAGGAGACTCCGAAGGAGATATGACTTTAGAAGGAGAGGTGAGCATCCCGGAGGGAGAGATCCATGATTCGCATCCTCACTTCCATATATACATGATGAAGAGGAGGACACAACTACACCATCTCCATATGATTCAGCCTCTTTTGGTTTTGCTGCTATGAGGATTTCTAATCTAGGGAGAATGCAGAGTTTAGGTAGACAATAGATTTATATTGACAAGAACACATAAGTATTTGTAATTACTATTTCTAGTACTTTTTATTATTATCTTTATAAATTTTGTTAATATTTATTTATTATCTAATTTGATAAGATCAAGCCTTCGCATCAATGCTATGTGAGGATTTATCAAATTTTTCAAGAGAGGATCGATCAATGTAGGCACATGTAAAAGACGATATCTTAGAAAACCAAAGATTTTTATTATGAAGAATTCAAAGTATGTATAATTATTTACTAAAAAAAATCTATTATATTTTATCATACTTACCTTTTTATGAGAAAATATGATATGCTTCTATCCATGGGTTTTGATAATAAAAACTTTAATAATATATAAATCTAACTCTTCTTCAAAAAAAAAAAAAAAGATAACTCTTATTCTGAGGATATAAAAGAAAAAGATTGTGAGGTAACTTAGAAATCATTCGGCAAATTAAGCAAGAAGAAAAGCAAATAAGTCTTTGCAAAGAAGAAATGAAGACAATTATTTTGGGAACAAAAGAGGATAAAAAAGAGGTTAAAATTGGGGATGTAGTGACTCTAGAAATAAAAGCTGAATTAATCAAGTTGTTAAAAAAAATATACGAACATATGTGCATGGTTTACAAAGACATGCACGGGCTTTATAGAAATATTATAAAACATAATTTCCATCAAAATCAAAATGCCCATTGGTCAAGCAAAAATCAAAAGGATCAAGCTCGATATGTTAATAAAAATTGAGAAGGTATAGATATTGCTAGATTTAGCATCGAAGTGGTGAAATATTCCCAATGGGCTGCTAACATTGTCCCTATGCTAAAAAAGGATGGACATGTACAAATGTTCATGGATTACAGAGATTTGAATAAGATTAGCCCAAGGATAATTTTCCTCTACTATATATTAGTACCTTGGCAAACAATAGAACAAGATTTTCATTATTCTCTTTTATGAACAGTTATTTGGGTCATAATTTTATAATAATGGCCCTAGAGGATATAAAAAATATAACTTTCATAATAATGTAAGGTACATTTTACCATTGTGTGGTGTCATTTGGACTTAAAAATGTGGGAATAACATACCAAAAAGCAATGGTAACACTCTTTCATGATATGATGCATAGGACTATTAAGGTGTGTGTAGATAACATGATAGCAAAATCTCACGAGAATGAGAGCCATATAGAAAATCTACAAAAGTTGTTTGAAAGGTTGAGACAATACAAATTGAGATTGAACATGAATAAGTGCACCTTTGGAGTATGATCAAAAAAAAAATTATTAGAATTTGTAGTCAATAAGCGAGGAATTAAAGTAGATTTAGATAAGGTGAAAGCCATCTAAAAATTACCGCTACCAAAAATAGTAAAAGAAGTTAAAGGATTTTTGTGGTGGCTTAATTATATTTCAAGATTCATCTCTTAGCTGACAAATGTGTGTGACTCAATATTTAAACTACTGAAAATTAATGATCCAGGCGAATGGAATGAAAAGTGTTAATAAGTTTTTGACAAAATCAAGATACATCTGATGAATCTCCTAGTATTGATGCCACCAATGCTTGAGAGACATCTTTATTATATTTAATAGTATATAAAAGGTCATTGGGATACATGCTAGCACATTGAGATGATTCAAAAAAGAAAGATTGCACCATTTATTATTTAAGCAAGAAATTTAGTGACTATAAGGGTAATTATTCATTAATCAAAAAAATTTGTTGTGAAATAGCCTAGGCAACGTAGAGACTCCATTAATACTTATTATGCCATACGACATGGATTATTGCCAAGTTAAATCCTATAACATACTGGAAAAACTCTTGTTTTCGAAAATATTAGCATAATGGCAAATCTTACTATTAAAATTTGACTTGATATGTCTCCCTAAAGTCTATTTACATTAATGCTTTATGTGATCTTTTAGTAGATCATGTCAGCAGTGAATGTCAACCAGTAAATTTTAATTTTCTAACAAAGATTTAATGGTAATAATTGGGGAATTAGAGCAATGTGAGGAATATTGGCAAATGTATTTCGACGGAGCCTCTAATATACTTGGATATGGCATTGGGGAAATTCTTAAATCTCTGGAAGGACAAAATTATCTATTTATATCATGCTTGGATTTTTTCTTAACCAATAATATAGAAGAATATAAAGCACTTGTCATGGGATTACATGCATTAATCATAGGTAAAATAACCCATATAAAGGTGTTCAGTGATTCAGCTTTAGTGATATATCAGTTGACATGTAGTTGGATGGCTAGAAATTAGGACTTAGTAAAGTATTATTCCTTGGCAAAATTATGAAGGAAATGAATAAAAAGGTGTTGTACTCACGCCAATGGATCAAAAATGGCAAGATAAATTATGAGAGCATGTTACTTTTGGCTACCTATAGAGCGGGATTGCATCACTACAAAAAAAAAAAAACAGATTTAATGACCGATGAATCTATTACTAAATTAAAACAACTTGTCACTAAAAAATTTAACGACAGATTAATGACATATAAAATTAGTAGCTAAAATCATTATGAGAAAAACTAACGACTAAATTTTGTATCTTTCGCTAATTAACGACTGATTAAAGACCAATAAGGATCTGTTGCTAAACTAGTGATAGATATTAATCTGTCACTAAACTAGTGACAGAAAAGAATTCTATCAGTAAAACATAGCGACAGATTCATTTAGTGACACATAACAATTTGTCGATATATTAATGATCAATTTAGTCTGTCATTAAGTATAGTGACAGAATAATGTTTGTTACTATTTTAGCGACAGACAGATATTAGTAATCTATCACTAAACTTAGAGGCTTCACTATAAACTAATTAGTGACTGATGGATCGGTTATTAATATAACTAATTTTTATAAAAAAATAAATTTAAATAACTAAACAAAAATAAAATAAACTAAAATTACATAATAAATACAAGAGCGCTTACAAAAAATTACATCTAATTGTTAGGCAGTGCTGGGGATCCACTTCCTAAAAGGATAGCATCCATCCTACGGATGCACTCATTCATATCAACCTTTCTTTGTAAGCGCTCTTGCAATTTGATCTCGAAGCATATGCGATCATGCTCCCTAGCCTTACACTTCTCCTCCAATCTTTCTTCTAAAGTCCTATGCTACTTCTTCATAGAGTTACGCTCCAGCTCTATGCACTCTTCCATAGCCTTCATCTAAGAGCATATCTTGCATAGCTAGATCATCAACAAGGTATCTATTGTGAGAGTTGTCGCCTGAATACCATGATAGAGCTTGACTCCCAAGCCCGTACACTGGACGCTTTTTCTCTCCACCTACTGCCTCATAGTAAAGCTTATTGTAGTTTTTCTCAGGTGTATTTGAAGATCCGTCCTATGGCTAAAAGCTGTGGCAACCAACTCTTCAAATCTTACAATAAATAAAGCACTTAGTTAACTTATTAGCTGAACCGAATAGTGAAATAAAAAAAGATATAATTAAATTTACTTATTAAATATTAAAAGCAATAAACTTACATTTATTTTTTTGGAACGTTTATTTATGAACTCATCATGATTAGATTTTCTAGTGTGAGTTCGTTTAAAAAGCTCTATTGTAGTAGGCTCACGACCCAACTCCCGTGCCTAAAAAAAATACATAATAAATAGTGATAATATTTTCACTTATATTTCTTAAAAAAAAATTGAATATCATACATACCAAGCATCGACAATGGTTCTACAGTGAGTATAAATCGGTACTATATCGAGAGGGACGTGACCTAGGTCCACCTGTTTTGCTCCGTCGATTATAAGACATAGTTTCACACTTCTGTTTGTACTCTGATCAGTCTCATTCTATTTGCCATTGCTCCCATACAGTATCAAGGATAAATTGAGGCTTATTCCTCATCTTATGATGACATGCATACATCAAATCAGTATATTGATCCGCAGCTTGAACCTCCCATGCAATCTTCATTATGTGATCCATAGCCTCGTCTGATGTAGAATATTTATGCAACAAAAATAAATGTTGGTAAGTATGATAAAATGGAATAAATTTTTTTTGGTAAATAATTATTCATACTTTGAATTCCTCATAATAAAACTCTTTGGTTTCCCGAGAAACCATCTTTCACATGTATCCACATGGATCGACCCTCTCTTGAAAAATTTTGTAAATCTTCGCGGAGTATTGATGCGAAGGCTCCATCTTGTCAAATAAGATAATGAATAAATATTAACAAAATTTATATATAAAGATAATGATAAAAAATACTAAAAATAATAATAAATTCTTATGTGTTATTGTCTACATAAATCTGCTGTCTACCTGAACTTTTCATACTCCTTGAGTTGCACATCCTAGTAGCAGCAAAGCCAGAAGAGGCCAAAACATGCACAGATGGTGCAACTGTGTCCTCTCTTTCATCCTAGATATGTGGAAGTGATGATATAGATCGTGGATCTCTCCCTCCGAGATACTCACCTCTTCTTCTAGAGTCACTTTTCCCCCCAGAGTCACATCGTCTCCCTTGGCCTCTCATCTAATCATGTTAATGAACTTGATAAAATTTAGTTTCATAAATTAATAAAAAAATTCAAGAAAATCTCCCCTAAAAATCGAACCCAAAGCCCCTGAAATACATTATAAAAAAATAATATAAAGAATAACTAGTTTAACACATATTTCTTATAGTAGATTATATAATTAAAATAGTACCTTAAATGATAATAAAAAAATAAACTAATCATCACGTTCAAGATCTTCCTTTTTTTCATCTTTTTCCTCCATAGAATAATTTTCAAAATCTGGCTCATCTGACATATTTTTTTTTCTTCATCAATATTTATTAATGTCCCACTTGGATCATCCAAAGATATAAGATGATCATCCGTATCATTCTCAATTTTATGGGCATTTCTCTCATCATCTTGAAACGGAGCATTTTGGCTTGATCCGCATGTCAAATTAGAGTCTGAAAGTTCAATGCCAGATCTAGTCTTGATCTTGTAAATATCCCACCAATCAAACTTATCAGCTTTAAACTTAGATAAGGAACATAATAAACTTGAGTTGCTTGTAAAGTTAACCCAAATAGTTCATACTTATTTAATCTTCTTGTGTGATTCATGTACTTTTATGCCCATATTCTATGTAGGATCAAACCACTCACACTTGAGCAAAATAGTTTTATTGATTGGTAATGTTGGATATTCTAACTATAACACTTTTATTAATATATCGAAATAACCACTTTCATTTGTATTATAATTGGACCCTTTAATACAGACTTCGCTATTCATTGTAGCTCTATCTGAACCTTGCTTTTTAGTGTGAAATTTGTACCTATTGACATAGTAACTTGGTTATGATTTCATCGATCTTAACGAACCTTTTGCAACATCCTTAATAGAATTGCACTAATCAAAGTTTAGTGGATCATGAACCTGTAAGTATTAGAAAATGAATCATTAGACTACACTAACCAAAAATGATTTAACCAAATAAGAAATTAGATTAAAAGGACACACATATAGATTAAACCAACTAGAAAAATGAAGCTCCAGATGAGTGTCTACCCCACGATCAGTTATACTTGGACAATGCTCACGTAATTGAGAAATATAAATCCTACGAAATATTAGCATGAAAATTAATGATCATTATCGAAGAACATTTTTAATGTGCAAATGGCTATGTCAATTGCTATGATTAAGTTATCAAATACATATTCTGTGAATGGTTTGACCTCAAGACAATTCAACAAAACATATGTATATATAGCTTGATATTCTTTCTCTATCAAATATCGAGATTTTTCCTTTCCAAATGATCGATCATGATGTTTAAAGATCGAGATATTTTCTTCATGCTCTTTCAGCTCATAATCACTAGCATAATTTCATGACAATTTTTTATGTCGTGTATTAACATGTGGCTCGAAGCAGTGTGAGCAAAATGATGATGCCTCTTCAACCAAATATGCATTGCATATCGAGCCTTCACTTTTGCTTTATTCTTAATGTTGTTTTCTAACTTTCGTAAATACCTATGATGATAATTAAGAATGATCAAATAATTAACATGTACAATGACATATACTAATTACATAAAGTGAAGATTAGTACCTTTCAAATGGATAGATCCATCGATACGGCACTGGACCAGCTATCTTTGCTTGATAAGCAAAGTGCACTGGAAGATGTTCAATCAAGTCAAAAAAGCTTGGAGGAAATATATGCTTGAGTTTACATAAAATTATAGGAATTTCATTCTCAACTCGTTTCATATCTTCACTCTGAATGCTAGTTGATATAAGTTCTTTAAAACAAAGACTCAACTCTGTTAGTGCGTGCCACACATTAGTAGGCAATAACTCAGAAATGCGATGGGTAGTAATCGTCGCATGAAAACATGACAGTCATGATTTTTCATTCCAAACAGCTTCTGTTTCATCATATCCACACACCTTGCCATGTTTGATACATATCCATTAGGAAATCTCATATTCTTCATTCACTCACACAATACTTCTCTATTAGCTTTGTTAAGACTGTAACAAGCTTTAGGGTATTTTCCAGTGATTGTATTTCTCGCTAACTCAGGGCATTTACAAAACACCTTCAAGTCTTTCCTTGATTTTGCATTATCCTTTGTCTTTCTTTTTACATTCATGACTGTGCTGAACACATTATCGAACACATTTTTCTCTATGTGCATGACATCAAGATTATATCGTATTGAGTTGCTGCACCAATAAGGTAAATCCCAAAATATGTTTCATTTCTTCTAACTGCATGTCTTGCAAATAGGATTGATTATCTGATTATATCCTACTTTTGCAACTTTTCTAGCCCTAATTGATGTATATCATGTAGCAATTCATAGCTTGATTTAATAGGAAGAGCTACTCTTCTCACCATTTTATTCTTAATGAATACAGTTTTATTCCTCCGAAATGGATGATCTTCTGGTAAAAACTTGCGATGGTTATCAAATCAAGATTGCTTTCGTCCATTGGAAAAAGTCAATGCATCTGAATCTTCTCCATAATAAAGATAAGCCAGTCTTCTTGCTGTACTCCATCTAGATAACATCGAGTAGGCAGGAAAATCACTAATGGTACACATCAGAGCAACTTTCATGACAAAATTTTGTTTACAGCAAATATCATACATGAACACCCTAACCTCCATAACATTTACAACTCTGCCATCAAAGGCTGCAAATAAACATCTAACTTATCTTCTGGATTTTTTTGGTCCAGGAATGATTATAGTTAGGAACATGTACTCCTTGTTCATACACATCCACGAGGATAAGTTATATGATGTGATTATTACTGGCCATGAAGAATACTGTTGGCCTGACTGACCAAACGGTTGAAATCCATCAATACTTAAACCTATTCTGACATTCCTACATTCAACAACAAAAGATGGATGCGATTGATTAAAATGCATCCAAGCAGAAGAGTCAAATCAATAACACATTACACCATCTTCAATCTCGTGTTCGGCATGCCATCTCATGTATTTAGTTGTGGTTTCTGATGCATATAGTCTTTGTAACCATGGACTGAGAGGAAAATAATACATCTTCTTATATGAAACAAGTGTTTTTTGTTTATCAGATTCTCGTCTTCATCTTTTATACAGCAAATGATTGCAAAACTTATAAGAACTTAATTCATTGTCTTCACCCTAGTGTATCATGCACCTGTTGTTACAAGAGTGAATCTTTTCAACCGGTAACCCTATACCTTGCATGTACTTCTTTGTACTATAAAAATTCTCAGTCATGAGATTACAAGCAGGCATCATCTCTTTCATTAATTGGCAAATATCATCATAGCATCTTTCCAAAATATGATGTTCTGATTTTATGTTCATCATTCTAGCAACAGTAGATAATTGTGAATGATTTTGACACCCATCCCATAATTTTTGATTAACAACATTCAACATATCATAGAAACATTGAGTGTCTGGATTAAGGGATTCCTCCATATGTTCTGGATTAAATTCTGGACCAAAGGCATCCATTACCATTGTTTGGTATGTATTAACTTTATGCACAGTGATAGATCCTTCCTCAACATAATATTCAGTTGCCTTATTATTATAACTCTTATGGTTTTTCCTATGACAATTCTAAACATAATATCCCGATATGAAAGCAGATTTAGCCAAATGATATCTAACCACATCAACAGTTTCATAACGACGGTTCTAACATTTTTTACGATTATATGGATACCTTATCTTATCTCCATCCATGAATGCCAGTTGACTACAAGCAAACTGAATGAAATATTCCACATCATCTAAAAATTCCTGATTTAAGAATCCATCTATAAGCCTAAAGTACATCCATTAGCTATCTAATGTACTCATTTTTCTGTTTCTTAAGTTGTTCTAATTAAACTAGTTCCCAAAAACTTGCCTCTTGAAAATTTTAATAATGTAAAAACTTATTATAATATAAAATAATTATTAAACAATTTCAAAATCACATAAAATGCACATGATTTATAATACAACTTGTTTAACGTTTTATGCATGCCACCCAAAACTTCAAAGGTAAGTGATCCTATACCATTCAGAAAAGTACACTTATATGAAGTATAATATAGCAATTGATTGTTCACTCTATTTTGTAAAATTTTGGCAACATTTTTACATAGTTCTCCAAGTACATCACATGTATAGATATGAGTTAATGTTTTTCATTGAAACACACGCTCATATCCATTAGTATTTACTCGAAGAACAAAGGAGATACTGCACAAAATTTTTACAAAATAAAATGAACAACAATTTACACGTGTGCCGCACATAAATGTTATATTTCTAAACTGTCTGATTTGGACAATTCAAGAATTATTATTGAATAATTTATTTTGATGCACATACAAACACTTGACCGATAATAAATGTTCACTAATAATTCTGAAACGGTGTATCTAAAAAATATGTGTGAAGTCTAACTTTGTTAATAGTAACATTTTATTATTATCATATCATAGATTAATTTAATTGATGAACATATAAATAAATTTCTTCAACATTAGTAATAATCATCCAAATGTAAACATGTAATTAACATAAACTAAATTTATTTAAAAAACAAAATTAATAACTTCAAATTTTAATTAACATCTAAATAAATTAGTTTTCATAAAAATTTAATTAATTAAATTATTTATGTCATGAAATTATAATGTAATTAAACTATTATCTATGTAATCAATAACAAATTAACTAATTTTATTAACAAATAAAATTAACAATTACAAAATTTAATTAACATCTAACTAATTTAAATTTCATAAAAATCTAATCAAATTATTTATCTCAAATTATATTTTAATTAAACTATTATCTATCTAATTTAATATAAACAAAATTTTTAATTAACCTATAAAATTAACAATTATAAAATTTAATTAATAACTAACTAATTTAAGTTTCATAAAACTCTAATTAAATTATTTATCTTACATTACAAACTAATTAAATTATTTTATAAATAATATAACAAAAACTAAATTTATTAACAAATAAAATTGAAAATTATAAAATTTAATAAATATCTAACTAATTTAAATTTCATGAAAATCTAATTAAAATATTTATCTTAAATTACAACAAAATTCAAAAATTACCTAATAATATACCATAAATTAAATTTATTAAAATATAAATAACTAAAAATTTTATTTAAAATCTACAATATTTTTATAATTACCAAACATAATCATAGTATTCTTATACAAGATTTTATGATCATCAATATCATTATCAATAATTTCAATAATTAACTATATAAATTATCAAGTAAAGAGGAAAGATGAAAATGGTGACTCACAGTGGATAAAATAAAAGAGATGGCACATACCAAGATGCTGAGTAGGGAGAGAATGGCAAAGACTCGGCTCAGAGACAACAAGATAAATGGGGGAAAGACAGTGTCGCTTGCTGGTGAAAAGAACAATTATATAATCCTAATAGATGTAGAGAGAGAACAATAAAATTAAGGGAAAAGGAATCGGGCGAAAAAGAAAAATTTTAACAAGACAAAAGAAGAGACAGCAATAGAAATAGGGGGAAAGGAAATGGTGCTCACACGAAAGAAAAAAAATAGGGTTTCAATTTATAAGCACTTTAACGACGGAAGTAAGTGACTGTCAATAGAAGTGAAATCTAACGACGAAGTGCAGTACATCATTGCATCTGTAGTGAAAATAAAATCAAGCGAAGGTAGCATTGCCTTCACTTCAATGGCTACCCCCTTAGAGGTCATGTATGGGCGCTTTCGCGGATACCACCTTAGAAGGCCATGGCGGCCAGCTTCGAAGGCCACGGCTGCCTTCGCAACCATGGATGAAGGCTTTCGCGGTAGCCATCGCTGCCACCTTCGAAGGCCATGGCTGCCATTACGTCCATGTATGGACACTTTGGTAGTAGGCATGGTTGCCTTCACAGCCATGCAAGGAGGCTTTTGGGCTAGCCATGGCTACCTTCGCAAGCATGCATGGAGGCTTTCGCGATAGCCATGGTTGCCTTCACTATCATAGAGGCCATCGCTGCCACCTTCGAAGGCCATGGCTACCTCCTTTGAAGGAGATCGCTGTCGTCTTCGAGGCCATGGTTGCCACCTTCGGAGGCCATGGCAGCCACCTTCGAAGGCCATGGCTACATTTGTTGGCACCATGGCTCCTTCGTGGCCACTTATGGCTGCCCTTGTAGGCATCGTGGCTGCCTTCGTGGGTGCTATGGCTGCCTTCGTGGGCACCATGGCTGCCTTTGTGGGTGCCCGTGGCTGCCTCTATGGGCATCGTGGCTGCCTTCGTGGTCGCCCATGGCTGCCTTCTTTGGCCCCGTGGCTACCTTCATGGGCACCGTGGCTGCCTTCATGGGCTTCCATGGCTGCCTTCGTGGGTGCTAGTGGCTGCCTATGTGGGCTGTCGTGGCTGCATTCGTGAATGTCGTGGCTGCCTCTTTCATGGCCATGGCGATCGCCTTTGAAGGTGATGCCTATCATGGCCATGACTGCCAGCTTCAAAGGCCATGGCTTCCTCCTTCGTGGCCATCGCAATCACCTTTGAAGGTCACGCAGAGCTACCATGGTAGCTCCCATGCATGACCACCTTCAAATTATAGTAGCAAGCTTGCGACCATGCATGGCAACCTTGGAAGGCCTGGCGGCCACCTTGCTTTCGAGGCAACAATGCATTACTACTGTCCAAGGCAGCATGCTAGTGGCCAGCTTGTTTCTGCAGCCACCATGCATGGTTCCCTTCGAAGGTAGCAAGCTTGCAGCCTTCACGACTGCCCATGGGATGGTCGCTAGGCTGCATTGCCTAAATAGTGATCGAAACCTTGTAGTTGCTAGATCTTTGATTAGCTACCGATTAAAATTCGATCGTTAATCTATTGTTAAGTTAATTAAAAATTTAAATAAATAAATTAAAAATAAATTTAGCGACAAAGATAACGTCTATCACTAATGTCTGTTGCTAATCTGTCATTATTTTATCGCTATAATAAAATTTTTATTTTGTAATAAATCTATCACTATATGTCATTATTTAATGATTGATAAGATCAATCGATATATTGTGTTGCTACTTTTTAATTTTTTGTGTAGTGCATCCAATATATAAAAAATTGCCATAAGTGCCAAATTTATGGAGATAAAATACAAGCCTCGCCATCTCCTGTGCAGGAATGAACTCGAGGATGATTCCGATGGAAAATGAGATATTTCTCTTCAGAATAGTGAATGTTGAGGATGATTCCGATAGGAGATAGCATTCTCAAAGCACATCGAGGGAGAATTTTGATAATTAAATCTTCATACATCGAGGACGATTCTGAGGGAAAATGAGACATTTCAAAATTTCAAGATTTTTCTTTACAACTTCAAGTGTCAAGGGCGATTATGATAGGAGATAACATTGGTAGGGAATGTTAAAGAAGAATTTTAATAGCTAAATCATTGTATATCGAGGATGATTCTCATAAAAGATGAGATCTTTCCAAACAATTCCACATGTCAAATATGAAAGATGATTCTGATGAGGAACAAGAAACTTTGCTTCATTAAATGTCGAGAAAGAATTCTAATAGGAGATGAGAGATGCCCAATGTTGAGGAAAAATTTTAACAGTAAACATCATAGCTAAAGTTTGCTTACCATCAAAAAATGAGGAAGATTGCCATCAAGAGATGAAAGCAAGAATCTTTCCTTAAAAGTTGAGGAAGAATTTTGTCAAAAGACACTTGAACCAAGAAATTTTTAATGATAAGTGATGAATTTGCCTTAAAAGACAATAAAGAATTCTGTTTTGGAAGGAAATAATCGTAAGCAAACTAATTTCATAGAACAAACTTTATTTTTTAATCTTTTTTATAATTTATCAAAGAAAAAAATAAAAAATAAAAAATAAAAAATAAAAAAGGAAAAGGAAAAAAGGTGAATGCTTGAACGAATTCTTTGAAAAAAAATCTATGAGAAGGCAAAGAAGCCATAAGGATAAAATTTGTCATCTTTTGATATTTGTTTTATTTTTAATTTTTAAAAATAAATAAAGATGGGCAGCTATCGATACCCAAAATTTACCCTTATTAGAAATCTAAAGCAAGGATGCCATTGTCACTTTACGGTTTGAAAAACATCAATGTCACTTTTGAGAAGACTATGGAAAAAGATGTTGTTTAGGTCAGATGATGGAAAAATTAGGTTTCTAAAAACAAATTCACTTAGTAGCCTCTTAGATGAGTGCAACAGAGTCTTCAAAATATAAGAAGAGCCTCATTTGAGGTATTCCCAATTCTTGATGTTCTTCCTCTAAACTTAAAAAGTCTCTTTGAATTTAGAATTTCTTAGTATTTCTTAAGGAGAAGAGTTATCTTGATCTAAAAGAGAGTAGCAAGGGATTGAATGAAAATTTGAAGGATCTCTCTGCTCAATCCTTTATTCTTGCAGGACACTCTTGAAGAGTCTAAAGTAGGCTTCCAGGATGACTTGAATGAAAGTCTTTATGAAAACGTAGAGTGAATATTAAGACATTAAGGCCTTATATCTAGGGAAATTCGTTTAGAATTATAATGGTGGAGTCTCTGGACATTTATCTTGTATTTTTGACACTCTTCCATGAAAGAATCTACCATATGCTTAGTGAAGAGTTTGATTTTTTGAAGGATAGTCAAAGAGATGTATGAATGAGAGTAAATATTAAAGGTTTTAAGTTGTTATTTTTATGGAGGAATCTTCATGTTTTTATCTTTTAAGTTGAACATAACTATCTCTTACATAAAATTCTTGTTCTTTTGAGTTTGAGGAATGGTGACTAATGCAGAATCTCATAAGGAGAAGTTTGTAAAGGCCACCATGCAAGAAGGCACACTCTACTGAGTGTTTACCTTCTACAGTAAAAGTGCTACCATCTTGCCTTTCTTGGAAGAGGAACTAAGAGGTGTCTTCTCAACCACCTCAGCTACCTCTTCAAGGCTTCTATTGCTAGCTTGAGGTATTATTAGGAACTGATCTGTATTAAAAATTAAAGAGATTAGTAATAGTTCTTAGTAGGCATAAAAGCATGTATAAAAAAAAGAAAATAAGTCAACCTAATGTAGATGGTGACTCTAAATAATCTATAACAAAGTGTTGCAAAGTGTTTCTTAGTTAAGATCTCTTAATAGGGGAAAGGAAACCAAAAGCTATAGAGGATGAATTTTTAGGCTCTAACTCTGATAAGAAGGAAAAACTAGCTGAAGAGGAATAAAAGACTCTCTAAGGGATGAGATTGGGATAAGCTTTTTGTCTATAAGGCTCAAATAAACCTTGACTATCCAAGACTTAGTAAAAAAAAAAAAAGACATGACAAAAGAGACTCATTGAAAGGTATATTAGTGCCATAATCTTGATTTAGATAAGCTAATCTATTCATCTTATGAGGGATTCTATTTCGAAACACCTAAAAGTAAGAGTGTCTTCAGTTCTTCATTGCCTTCGAGAGATCGAAGGTAAAAAGTAAAGGCTTCTTTAATGAAAAATACCAAAATTTCATTAGTTGTCCTAAGTTACTCTACTACTGCTTTAGTTCAAAAAATTTAGAGAAGATTAAGGGTGATAAATTTATGGTTCTTAAATCTAGGCACCTAACACTATAGGCTACAAGGATCCTCTAGGAGTTAAGGACTAATTGGGAGGGTGATAACCTATAGTTTTTGCGAATAATTCTAGATAAAAAGTTTAAAGGAAGTCTCAAACCTCTTTTGAGACATTCCCTAAATACATAAAAAATACCTAGCCTATTTGACTAAGATCTTTAATCAGGCAAGGAATCACCATGCCATTAAAAGAAAGCCATTATGAAGGAGCACACCCTTCAAAAGTGACATTGCTAATATAATAAGCTGATGTGGCACAATGCTATTGAAGCACATCTATTGACGTGGAGTAAAGTATTAATGTGGTATGTCATTGACGAATGAAATGGTTATTGATAGGGCAACATATCCATTAATAGTGTAAGAAGGCAAATGATATGGCATGTGTATCTAGCTCACATGATGTTATTGAGGCAAAGCTGATGAGATGGCAATGTCGAAGCATCACTCACTTATCTTGTTCATTAATTGACATGGGAAGATGACACTAGGCGACATTGTTGAATTAGCTTAAGAGAATAATAACTAAAAATAAGATGACCTAGCAAGCAGTGTTGATTTGGTAATATCTTAAGGGAAGCAGATCTACCTAGTCAGCAAGAAACTCCCACGTGGCACGCAATGTTGTTGATGTGGTAGTCTGCCTAAAGGTAATGCACCTAAGAGAGTTTATGACATGGTTTCAAACAAAATTTTGAAAACCTAAGATGAAAATCATAAATAAAAAAAAAAGGTGAAAGGTAAAAGTGGTTTAAGGATTACAGTCGAATATAAAGATTGAACTTAAATTTTGATGAATAAGATGACCTATAGAAAGTGAGCCTAAAGGACCTATTCTTAAGTTATCCAAGCAAAAGCAAAGAGAATTAAAGATTTTGCTCCACTTAGATGCAGCCAAAGAGTGTTAAAATCAAGTCAAAATCAACAAAAATAGTCTAAAAGTTTTTTAATAGACCCTACGAAACAAGGTAGATTATGCTGAGCTTGAAGTAAAGGCTACTAGTGTACTACACCTATCTGCCATTTGATGATAACTTATGTTAATGAATTCCTATAAATAGGCATTGAATCTTTAATTGCATGCATTTACAAAGACATAGATTCAGATATCCATGATTGCACACTTTCAGACATTCACATAGCAACAAAAAGCTCTCTTAAAAATTCTTTTTAGCTTTCATTATTTTCATTAGAATTTTTCATTTTTATTTAAAGGAGTTTCCATTGAAATCTTGTATCCCTTCATATTGAAAAAAGAAGGAATACTACAAAAAGTATAGAAGACTTCAAGAGGTATTTAATCTTAATTCTTGTATCCTTTATTATGGCATATCCAATTTTTTTAATAAAGTTGAGTTAATTATTATTATATTTCTTGTGAAATTATATGTTTTAACCTATTTAAAATTTTACTAAATAACTTAACCATGTTGTAAGAAAAAAGAATATTTTGGAATTCTTCTTCATAAAAAAATTATTTTCCCTTATAATAAAAAAATATTATATATGATTTTTAACCCTTTATTTTAGAAAAGAAAAAAAGTGAGCAAGTGCAAACTGCTTTCTTCTCTTTAAAAAGGTTTTAGTATATTGGGATGGATTAAGTACACTTCGACCGAAATACCCATTGCAATTATTTTTAGCAAAAGAAATCAAAATTGTACTAATTTTTGGGCATTTTGGGGGGTATTAATCCTTCCCCAAGCGTAACCGATTCCGAAACCTTAATCTTAACTTTTTCAAAACCAGTTAGCCATCCTCTAGGATGGTGACCAATCACACCTAAAAAAATTATTGGTGACTCCTAACCTTTTCTCTTGCTGTGAGTTTCCCTAATTGAAACCCTAGTTATGACAATTAATGCCTAACTTGTTTGCGATATACAAAGCAAAGACATTGATAAGTTCCACTAGCTTCTCAACTTGTTCATCTTTCTGCACCTCTTATTTGAGATCCATGTCCTGTAATTAGCAACTTTTAGCCTTTTGTGAGTGCTTGTTAATTATCATGGCACAACATTGTTAGGTTACCTCTATATCACCTTTGACCTCTCTTATGCTAGTAGGGGTGGGAAAGCACAATAGTAAGCAATACATCATAGTCATAACCTTAGAATTATCTCCCATTATTATAGGTCAAAGATGATTCAGTTGCTAAAAATGTTACTAATTTCAACACTTGGCAAGGTTTAGTGCCTAGTGTGACTAGAAGTGTAATAATGTCCTCGATGTGGGAATTTAATGAAAAACCTATATAAAAGTGCTAGATAGGTTGCAGGTTTCTTGTGTGTAGCCTATCCTTATGAATGCACTATAAAACATAAGATTTACAAAACTATCATTGTTGACTAAGACTTAGTTTACCATGTACCTGTCTATCAATATTGCAATGACTAAGGCACCTAGCCATCTGACTATCTAGGAAAGTCTATCATAACCATATTACAATTTTGTATTTGTCTTGTACTTGTATTTGCGAGATTCGAGTATGAGCTAAAACTTTAGGCTTCTTGAGATCACCTTTATTACCAAGAGTCGAGTTGATTAAGCTAGGGCTTTTGATAGCCATGCCTTTTAGGGAACTAGTTGGGCTAACTGGTTGTTTTTTAGCCTTTGTTATGGCAACTTTATTTGCAAGTGTCATTTAGGATCTCGAGCCAGGCTTCTATGTCAATATGTAAGAGGGGATACGTTCTTTTCTTTCATCTTTTCATACAATGTAATTTTTAAGATTCCTGGCTTACATTAGTGTTTCAATCTCATCTTCTTATCCTTGGTTGCATGAGGCAATGCCATCTTAAGAGCCTCTTATCATGTACCTCCCTTAGAATTTATCTTTTACTGGTATCGAGGGCTATGTAAGTCTCGTTCCTCCTCCTATCTTGCTTTCTATGCCTATGTTGATTCTTATGTGGTTCATATGCTCTATTTTAGGCTAGTGATGCTACCTCAATTACCAAGGTTATGGGTTGATCTAGCTGAGTAAACAACACTACCTTTATTTCTTTTTTATGAATACGGTTGTTGCCATTTCAACCTTGTAAAGCAAAGATGCATATGATTTCAGCTTTCTAGCTACCATTGACTAGAAAAACCAAAAACGTTGTAAATTCTCGAGATAGGTTAGGATGGCATCCTCATCCTTTAAGTTTGAAACTTGCTAGGTTTCTCTAGTGAATCTCTCTACATATTCCTAGAGTTTCTTATCCACATTCTGTCAAACAGCTTGTAAGTTAAGAATAATGTTCCTATGGTGATTTTGTTAGCAACTTGGACAACTAACAAGGCAATGAGCTCTTGAAAAGGAGTGATGGAACTTGGTTTAAGGAAGTGGTACCAATCTAAGGCATCTCTAGTGATGAAAAAAAGGAATAATTTGCAGTAAGTCGTATTAGTCACCTTTAGCAATGACAATACAACCTTGAACATCTTGACATGCGTTCAAGGATCAATAATGTTTTCATAGCTTTGTATTTGAGGATTCTTGATGTAGGACTAGTTCATCCATTATAATCTAGGAGACACTACAGCAAAATCAATTTTTAGTGACACTTAATAGATGATAGTTTTAACAAAGAACATCATTAAAAATAGATTAATTATGGATTAAAATGATTAGATGATGGTGCTACAACAAAATCGACATTACAAGAATTAATTTGGATGATTTAACGTCAGTTTTTATAAAACTGATGTGAAAACACATACATTTCACATTGGTTTGAAGAACCGAATTAAAGTTTTTAACATTACAAAATGACGTGAAATTGAAGTTCTTAATGTCAGTTCATAAGAGAACCGATGTTAAAATGGATGCATTTCCCGTTGATTCGTAAAACAACTGACGTGAAATTGGTAATGAAAGAATTGGAGTTCTATGTTCTTAAGTTAACATGTGAAAGTACAATACTCATTCAACTAAAAGATATACCTTTTTAAATAGAAAGAAACGTCAGACAAAAAGAAAACAATAAAACTAATAGGCAAATCTTTTATAACATGCAAAAGATTGCTCAACTATGTTTATTTTCCTTTGTTGTGATAACTTGTTTTGCTACAGCAGTAAAGGGTATCAAATTTGATTCTATCATCTCCACATGGTTTAAGAACATCCTCTCCTGGACCAAGATAAAAGAAACACTCATGGCCTATGTTCATGGAATCAAAGACAACCTTTCTAGTATCCTTTTTTGATGATCCATCCTATGCAATTTAGAATTAACAACATACCATTTATGACAAACCAATATGCTCTACTTAACTCAGTTCTACTAGTAATTAACATGTTCCAAATGCAGTTAGTCAATTGTTGGATTCATTCAGAACTTGATATACAAACATGTTTATTATCTATGATTTATGTATCTTTTCACACATATACATGTAGCATTATTCCTATGGAATCTTTAATCAGTATCCATTAAAGGTAAAATGAAAGAAGTTTCATAGTGAAAAATGCTACAGATCCAAAACAGGAAACAAGTAATCCTTCATACATGCATCTTTGTTTTATAAGGTTGACATGGTCAAAGATAGCTATAAATTTAAGATGCTAAAGCATATAAATTTCGTAAATGATTAACACCAAGAGGATAGGGTATATGCTACTTTCAACCACCTAATATAATAGGAATGAGTACGTTGTCACTAATTGCCATATAGGTGATAAGTAGAACAAAAATTAGTAGCCTATTATGAGATCTTGGGTGCTTCTTAGAGAACAACTTCATACTGGAACTCTCTTATGTGTCTACAAATCTTGCTATAGCGTATGTAGATGACTTCTCATTTGTTGCTTGCTAATTTATTAGAATGCTTAGCTTTGCATGTCGGCATAAAAGAGAGTGCAACCACCTGCACCATAAGCAAAAATTTGACATCGATAAGCTATCTTTTTTCCTTGTCTCAATCTATAGCAACGAGTCTCAATAATAGCAAGTTTTTCGACAATAAGTGCAACTGTCCCTATAAGGAGTCATGCCCATTAAGGAAGGAGTAATACCCGCTATAATGTTTAATGAAGCATTACCAGCATACTAGTTCTTTTGTTTAAAGTAGGTGCATAGTTAACAATTTACTCAACCATCTTGTACCAAAAATGACAAGTAAGTTTACTGGTAAAATGAGAAAGCTTTTCCTTCACCATCGTCATCATCAATTGACATCATAATGAGAACATATTTAAGGGGAGCAATGATAGTAAATGTCTAAAAAAAAAGAATTCACCCCATAATTTTCCTTATCATTCTCTTAGAGACTTAACCTTCTAGAGAAGGTGGTTTAAGAATTGGTCATGCAGTCTCATGCATTAGGTATTAGCTTCCAATCTACCATGAATGATAAACCTAAGTACCATTAACACCCACAAATTAATGTAGTTTAAGAATTGGTCAAATATAAAAACAGAGGAAGCCACCAAACATTAAAGAGATGGTCCACTTGCATTCATTTTAACATCAATTTATAATATACCAACATTAAAATACATGCATTTGACATTAAACACGAGTTTTTAACGCTGGTTTTCTTATAAATTGACATTAAAACGATAGCAATTCACATCGATGTAGAGAACCAATGTGAAATGAAGGTCTTTCACGTCGGTTCACATGAGAAAAGATGTGAAATTGGATTAATTTGAGATTAATTCACATGAGAACCAACATCATAACCATCCTTTTTCGCCAATTCTTTAACAAACTGATAAAAAAAGGTTTCATATATAAGGATCCCGATACCTAGATTTGGGTCTCGAAATTTGGGTTTTAAGGACTATTCTCTTTAGCAAATTGTTTTATCTTCATCTCATTGCACCGTTGTCCTCCCGTTAATGTGCTTCTTCATCACCGTTGTCCTCCCGTTAATGTGCTTCTTCATCACCAACTAGTTCTCTTCTTCGATTGACTTCCAATGAAGTGAGACGATCTTTGGTTTGTCCTTCCCAATCAATCCATTCATCGGCCACTTATTTGGGTACATCCTCCCATGATAAACATGTGAATCTTCCTTTCATTTTTTGATATCTCAAATATTTTAGTAAAGTGAGAAGAGATGTGAATGAAGAGAGATGTACATATATATATATATTGTCTATGGAAAGTTTAATCTTAGTGTTTGATTTGTTTGGGTTTTTGAATGTTCAATGTGTATTGTATGTATGGGTATGTTAATTTTCAATGAGTATGTTAATTTTCAAAGGCTATATGGATATATTGATATATAGGTCTATGAATTTTTAATGTGGATATAGTTGTCTCGTTATGTTAATGTTCAATATATGTATGAGTTTCTTAGGTTTCATTATGTATGGATATATTAATTAAAAGC
This sequence comes from Moringa oleifera, assembly GCA_021397835.1. NCBI lineage: Eukaryota > Viridiplantae > Streptophyta > Magnoliopsida > Brassicales > Moringaceae > Moringa > Moringa oleifera. The sequence continues at coordinate 75,140 of JAJFZO010000345.1, forward strand.
TAATTAAGTAATTAGATATTATTTAGGTATTTAGTTATAAATCAAGAAATTATATGTTAATTAATTAGTTTGTAACTAATTAATTTGACTCTAATTTGATGTTAGTTTGATAATTAATTAATTAGAGATTTTTTTAATTAATTAAAAGTGAATTAGATTTTAATTAAATGTTAATTAGATAAATAATTAATTGACGTCAAATAAATATTATTTGCATGATAACTAGAAATAAACTAATTAAGTAAATCCTAATTAATTAAATATATGTTAAATAATTAATTAGATTTCAAATAATTAATTATACATTAGTTAGATGTTTAGATAAAACATAATTAGATGTTTCTTAGTTAATCATATATTAATTAATTAGTTAGTAGCTAATTAATTTGAGTTTATAGTAAGATATTAATTTGACAATTAATTAATTAGATGTTTCTTAGTTAATTAGAGGGACATTAGATGGCCATTAGATATAAAGTGAATGTTAATTAGATAAATAATTAATTAAGTGAATGTTAAGTAATTAAGTAGATGTTAAATAATTACTTATATTTTTATAAATTAGATTAATTAATTAGTTAGTAACTAATTATTTTTAATTTATAATTAGATGTTAGTTAGATAATTAATTAAATAAATATCCATTAATTAATTAGATGCAAAATAGTTAATTAAATAATTCATTAATTAAATATTGTAGAAAGATAAAAATATTTTCATATCCTTATTACATGATTTGATAAATGCTTTTCTATTAACAATTAGAGAACAATTAATTATTACTCATGATAATTATTATTAATTAAATTTTAAGGCATTGATCTTTAGATACCGCTTGAAAATTATTAATAAATATTTATTATTGTTCACATGTTTACTTCGATATAAATAGTTTGCTAATAATTTTTGAGTTCTCCAAATTACATAGTTTAAGAATGTTATATTTATATATAGTAAGTGCATCATTATTTATTTTAGTTTGTAAAAATTTTACACAGTACTTTTTCATTGTTCTTCGGGTACATACTAATAAATATTATGAATGTTTTGATAAAAAACAATCATTTATATCTATATAAGTATCGTATTTAGATAAGTATAAGGATATGCTGTACAATTTTTTACAAAATAAAATAAATAGTGATGTACATATGCTGCATATAAATGTACATTCCTAAATGGTATAGGACCAACTACCTTTTGAGTTTGGATAGCATGCATACTTACATATATACATTCTTATAGGATACACTTGTTAACATAACAATGGACGAAACATGGATGTTTGCTGATAGAAGATCAAAAGAACATGATAAAGTGGTCGAGAAAATCTTGGATTTTGTAATTCATAATGTAGAGAATTATGAGTTCATATGTTATCCATGCATTGAGTGCAGTAATATGAAACGTGGTACTCCATGTGAGATTCGAGATCATTTGTTTATCAATCGAGTTGATCATAATTATTAGAATTAGATATGGCATGGAGAAAAAACCATATTTAGGTCTTCTACAAGTAAGAATCATAGAGTTTAGCAGAAAATTATATATGAAGCTGATGTTGATAGTACAACAGAGATGATGCATAAGGCTTTTGCTGAGTATGATAGTAGCCCAGATCATTTTGAAAGATCACTTGGAGATGCTAAGAAGACTTTGTACCCCGAAGCAGTGAAATTCACTAAATTGTCTACTTTAGTGAAACTTTACAACTTGAAAGTATAGTACAAGTAGTCTGATCAAAGCTTCAACGAACTACCACAATTAGTATCTAAAATGTTGTTTGAGAATAATGAAATGCCTCTTTCCATGTATGAGGCAAAAAAACCTTAAATTCGTTAGGTATGGCTTATGAAAAGGTACATGCATATCCAAATGATTGCATTTCATATTGAAAGAAGTACCAAGCTATGAGACTTAATGTCTAGTGTGCTATGTTTTCAAATGGAAAATAATAAAGAATAGTAACGAAATTAAGTGAAGGGTGCCTATAAAAATATTATGGTATTTTTCACTGATACCAAGATTTAAAAGAATGTCCATATGCTCTAAAACATCATAACAACTTAAATAGCATTCAAGGTAAAGAAGAAATAGATGGTCAATTGAGGCATCCATTCGACACATCATCTTATAAGTTAATAGATTTCATGTGGTTAGAATTTGCATCTAAACCTCAAAACTTGAGGCTCACCATTTCGACGAATGGAATCAATCCACATAGTTCCTTAAGCGATCATTACAATTGTTAGCCTTTAGTCATGGTGACATATAATTTATCACCATGGTTGATAATGAAGAGAAAGTATATGATGCTTACACTATTGATATCGGGGCCTAAGCAACCTAGGAATGATATCGATGTCTATTTGGCACCATTAATCGAAGATTTGAAAATGTTATAGGAGACAAATGTTCAAGTTTATGATGCATATAGTAAAGAGTCATTCAACTTGAAAGCAGTGTTATTGTGGGCAATTAATGATCTTCCTACATATGGTAATTTATCTGGTCTTACAGTGAAGCGGTATTATGCATGTCCTATATATGGTGAAAATATGCATGCATGTTATTTGCCACATAGTAAGAAGATGTCATTTATAGGACAAAAGAATTTTACCTCGAAGTCATCCATACAAAAGACAAAAGAAGGCATTTAATGGGGAATAAGAATTCAAAATTATATTACATCCATTAATTGGTGATGAAGTATTAGCGAAAGTTCATGAAATACAAAACATATAAGGCAAGTCAAAAATATGAAATAAGTGAAATAAATAGGACATTGTCTCGTTGTGTTGGAAAAAGAAATCGATATTGTTTAAATTTCCATACTAGAAATCATTGCATGTGAGACATATGGTCAATGTGATGCACATAGAAAAAAATGTATATGACAGCCTCATTGGGACACTACTTGATATAACTGGCAGATTTAAAGATTGTATTGCTGCTAGAAAGGATCTTGAAGAGATGGGCTTTTTGTCTAAATTGATACTGCACGTCCAAAACAATCATATATTTCTACCACCAGTTTTCTTCACCTTATCAAAAATCAAGAAAAGACAATTTTATAAAGTATTAAGTGAGATAAAGGTGCCAAATGAATACTTTTCAAACATTCAAACCCTTATGTCCCTAGAAAATATAAAGTTATATGGGTTGAAGTCTCATGATTGTCATATCTTAATGCAACAATTATTGCCTATTGCTTTACGAAGATTGTTACCTAAACATGTTAGATATGTACTTACAAGATTGTGTATATTTTTCAACCTTCTATGCCAAAAGATTGTTGATATGGCAAAGTTAGATGGTATGCAAAGTGAACTAGTGACAATATTATGTTTGTTGGAGAAGTATTTTCCTCCAAGTTTTTTTTGATGTTATGCTTTATCTCACTATTTATCTAAGTAGAGAAGTAAAGCTTTATGATCTTGGGTACTTGCGATGGTTGTATCCATTTGAAAGATACATGAAAATGTTAAAAGTATATGTGCAAAGTCGTAATAAGCTAAAAGGGTGTATAGCTGAAGCATGTATAGCAAAAGAGGTATTAGAATTTTGTGTTCACCATTTATCCAACTTGGATGCTATTAGGATTCCTATAAGGAAAAATATTTATAATCATTCCACTCAAAATGATAAACTATTATCTAGTGGTTACATTGAGAAAGTTACCCACGATCTTTTATAACAAGCTCACTTATATGTTCTGTTGAACACCAATGAAGTTCAACAGTCTATAAGGTAATTTTATTCACATTTAGTGTTATTAATTATCATAATTTCATTCAATTTCATTAACTTTATTTAAAAATGCAACGAGTATATGAACCAACTTAGAATGGCTAATCCAATTAAGTCAAGAAGGCGTAAGTGGTTACATGATGAACACAATAGCACCATCATTAATTGGCTAAGCAATAGGGTAAATGGAATATTATGCCATTTTTAGAAGATCCAAAAGGGATTGGAGATCCATCAAAAGAATATAAGTGGTTACTTGCAACCTCATGTCTAAAGAATTTTCGGTATTATAAGTATATCATAATCTTAAGCACATTTATATTATAGACTAATTATTGGTATTTGTTACAAGAGAAGAGAACAATACAAGTGGAAAGGAGAAAGAAGAATGTCCATGATCATCGATTATCTCGCAAGGGCTTTGCAGGATTAGAGATTGAATTGGTCAGTTATATTTATTTTAATTATGCTCATGTACAAGAATTAACTTCTTTACACTAATATGCAGATGGGTTCACTTCAAATCTAACAATACAAAAAAAAAAAAAAAAAATCTTTACGCACTGACGAAGATATCGACTATGCCACATTATGGAAAGCGTCATTGACTAATTCAAACGAGAAGTACATTAATGAGACAGTTAGAGAATGTACTGATATAATAGTAAGTATTTTGGTTTTCTAAACATTTTTTCAATTGATTTATACATTTCAAGTAACCATATGTTTATGCTTTAATTGGACATTTATATAAGATGATTTGATGGCACTATAGGGTACTTTTAAACCTTCGCGTATAGAAGATGTACTCACAATAGCCACTAGTACTCTAAAGCATTCTGGTTATGTCAGAGGTATTGGTTTTAAAGTCTCAATCATTTATTACTTCGAGAGAAAATAAAAAGTACCAACAGTCCTGTGTGATAATGTGACCATTAAGACAAAAGTGATGGACATTTTGAGTTGTATAGATAGTCATAGACATTTATTGGATGATTTAAGTGCATCACATCTCCATGACCTTAAATGTTTCAGTGAGGCTAGCAACAATGTCACTGGAGTAGAATCCCATGAAGAAGATCTCACACAATCTCCAACCTTCGTGCCATTGTTTTAGCATACAAATTCGAAGGGATGTTATGTGTTCTTCACTTCAGTTATTATTATTTTGTTTGCCATGCATTAAATATTGCTTTGTGTTTTTCATTGCAGTTATACCACGTTAGTTGACGATTGGTGATGATGTTGCTAACGTCGTGGCCCTTGGCTCTGTTTTTATTGATCCTATTATGAATAAGAAAATCCATGAGAATGACATGGTGGAGGGTGATGTAAGAGTTCATATCATAATAGCTATAAAGCCTAGTACTCCTTTGCCTCAACTGATAGATGAGGCAAATATCTTTATTTTATCATAAGTAGTTAGGACACACGTCGCTTGGCCATCACAATGGATTATTGCTCCTGGATATCAAGTATTATGTTTTCACAAATTGTATTATTTTCATGAAATTTATGAATTAATAGTTATGGATAACATATTTGATCTTTGGCAAGCATCATCTAAATCGGTGCTATGAGCTCATGTAGAACAAGATAGAAAGTCCATCTATAGACCACTCAGGTTATATTATCGTTACGTCTGTCGTGAAATGAATGTAGATATGACGATAGCCATTTCATTGGATGAAATAATTTTTGATGCTCAAGGCATGATATATATTTGCAAAGATGATATCATGCAATTTTGTCATATGGAGGAGTTAAATGTTGCCATTATTCAAGCTTATATCTTGTATGTCTATCATGTTTTATTACTATCTTTCATTTTTTTTCTTAAGTTTTAAAATTAAAAAAGGTTAATTTTTGTTTTGTATTACAGGACGCTTTATAAGGATAAGATGGTTACACGTAGCTTGAATAATAAATACTTATTTACTGATCTTATGATGGTATCAACGGGGAGCATTAGTAATATTGAAGAGCAAGTAAGATATCTTGCTACAAGGATGGGGTAAGCAGCACATGACCAGGAAGCTGGGATGCTCCCTTATAATATCAAGTTAGTAAAGATAAATTTTTAGTTGTAAACATATATTTGAACATCAATTATTTTATTGAAATTATGTTATAAATATGAAATGCACATTAGATTTTGACTGTTGTGGAGGCTAATTTTTACCAATATATGGTTTTTAATCTTTTGGGGCACAATGATTGAGACGATCTGAAAAATGTTATCATAACATGAGTTTATAAATATTTACTAAAGTTAAATATTAGATATAAAATTTATAATTATATATGATTAATATTTATTTTTTAGTGCTTTTAGGATATTTGTGGTGATTGATGCGCCAAGATTGTCAAGAAAAAATTTTAGAAGTTTCATTGCTCAAGTATTATTATAATGTAATTGAAATTTTACTTTTATTTGTTAGATTGATATTTTTAATTTTTTCATATAATGTCCATACCATCCCATATAGTTATTATATCATGGCATACATGAGGGACATCATTGAAAAACATAGTGATACAATCCCTTTTTACAACATAGTAAGTTGTTTTAATAATTGTTTAATTAGTTAATGTGTTTGTTGTTAATATCATGTGAATTTATTTATATGTTTTTACAAATGTAGTTAAATGATAAAGCCATATACACTGAAGCAAAATAAATCAATTAAGGAAAGAATTTTGTGAGTCCACACGGTGTTATTTGAGTGATGCAACAAGATGTGAATTTTGAGAATGTTTTCTTTTGAAGATTGGAATATGTTGAACATACTTTTGCACTCATTATGTAAAAGTTAGTCATTAGATAAATTTCTTATATGATAACATATTGTACATTCACGTAATTAAATTTTGTTAGTATTAATTTGGGTCATTGAATGAATACCTTAAATGACAATACGTTGGTATATTAATTATTGGGAGGGTATTGAAGTATTATTTGGTGTATTATTGCACTATAAAGTTGAGAAATTAATGTGTTGATGTATTTATTGGAGTATGATTTGGTATATTATAGATGTATTATGGAGCAGTAAAGGTATTACTGTATATTTAAATGTGATTTGATGTATTATTGTTGCACTATATAATGTTGAAAGAGTAAAGGTGTTGATGTGTATTGGAGTAGTGTATTATTGGTATGCAAATTGAAGTGTGTTGTGTTGAATTTGGCATTGGTGTGTTGGAGTAGTGTATTGTTGGTATGCATATTGAAGTGTATTCTATTCAACTTACGTGGTGCTGATATGTTGAAAAGAGATTTAATGATGCATCTTGATGTATGCGAAGTGTAATTATTATTGTTATGGCAATTGAAATATTTTAAAATTGAGTTAATGTATTAATGATGTTTTAAAGTGTAATTTTATATATAAAATTTGAGATTATTCATATGATTTTGTAAGCGAAATAGATAATTATAGTGTAATTGTAATAATTATAATTTATGAATTTAGAATTTATAATGTACTTTTGAAATATTTTAAAATATAAATATTAGTCTACAAAAATTAAAATAAAAATTTGAAAAAAAAAATATTCGATGACGATTGCAAATAAAATCCTCATTTAAAATAATGAATATGGTATGAAGGTTTTATTTACAACCATCATATAATGTCATGGGGTATTAGATGACGATGATTGTGTACAAAATCGTCATCTAATATAATAGGATATTACATAACGGTTGTGTAAACAACTATCATTTAATATAATAAGATATTAGATAAGGATTTTTTACACAATCGTCATATAATATAATGGATAGTAGATGGCGGTTGTATTTACAATACTCATCTTATACAACCTAATATTAGATGATGGTTTAATTAGGACCTTCATTTAATGTTGGATTATATTAGATGATGGCCTTTGTAAAGCGATATCTAATAGTATAACAACCGTCATTAAAAATTACATTAGATGCCACTTTGTGCAACCGTCATTAATTTTGTAATGTCTTTTCTCATCACTTACATAAACGATATTTTTGCAACCATCATTGACTTTTTTTAACCGTTATTAAAAGTAATATTTTATTATTGTGAGAAGTCGAGGGGTTTAATTTCAATTTGGGTTATTGGGTCAAGTTAATAAACCTTTATTATCCATTGGTATTGGTGGTTAAGCTGATAGACCTTTTGCCATAAGCATGTTACTTCAACCAGTGGCATGCCTAGTCCGAGATTGTGTATCTAGGATAGCGACTGGTTGAGGGAGGAGCACAATAGGTGGAGGTGGCACTGCATTTTCTAGTGGTGGCAGAAGGGATAATGGTTAATGGTGAAATCTAACGGTTGACGACTCAGCTTATTGCTCACCAATGGAGGCGCTATTATTCATTGGATTTGTTGTTACTAATGGGATATGATTCTCGCATCTTTTCCATCTATTTTTGAGGGGCTTTAAACAACTGGCACTGTTATGCTAACTAGTGCGTAACATCGCTTTTCATTCAAGTTCCATAAATAAGATCAAGTGTTATCACTCTAAAACTATTCATAACTTGAATTGGGTTGATTGAAAGGATCTGTTCACCTTGCAAAAGTGAATACTTTAGATGCTGATATCGATAATTAAATTCAAGTGGATATTAAAAATGCAATAAAGATACATGTGCCTTTTATATAGGTCTTAGGACAAATCTTGCGATATGTTTGATGAAAATTTTTAATTTAAAAAAATTTCATAAGAGATTCTAAATGAATAAAATAAAAAATACATATTAAAAAAATCTTAAAGATTGGTTATGATAAGATATGTTGAGAAATTCAAATTATTTTTAAATTTTAATATTATGTTATTGTTAATTGTCTTAATCTTATGTCCCAGTTAAGTTAATCTGCAAGATTTAAATGCGCAGCTTTGTTCTTAGACTCCTTGAGTTGTTATATAGCCCATGAATTTAGGCGCCACTCAAACAGGAGTTGAAATGTAAGACAAAAATTACAAGCACAATAGGTCAAATGTGACAAACGTGAGGAAATCTGATTGGTCCAATTCAATGATATGACTTTTCCATAAGTTATATATACAAATACATGTAAGAAATTTTTATAATTATTATATTAATAATAAATTAATTTAAATTTTATAATCTTTCTATCTGATTTGATTAATTTTTGGCAGATTCAATTTTTAGCCAATCGAGCCGCAATTATTATCAAAATTAGATCACTACTTTACAGAAGATTTATGGTTGATAAAAAGCCAACGTGACTCGTCTGGGCAACGAAATAAAAAAATATATATAAAGGACAAAAGCTCATAGTTGGCGTTGTGGTGCCCACCTTCTTTGATTAATTCACAAGATGGTTTTGGTAAGTAAACTGCTATGGTCTTTACCATTTTTTCCACACAAAATTTCCAAATTACTTCAATTTTAAATTATAATGGTAAAATTTTAAAAACATAATTTTACTGGTAAAATTTCTAAATTTATTTTAAAATAAAGCTTTTTCAAGCAAATTTAATTTTGTGCTATATATCTTAGTTTGTTTAATTTCTATTTCTCCCATCCATGCAAATTACTATCCAAGTTATTCGATTAATGAACTTTGTTTGCTTTTAAATGCTTAATCTGAAAGGTAGAATGTATTCAACTTTGTAGCAGTAGATTTTCCAATGGTCACATTTCAATAATTAAAAGAATATAAAAAAGAATCAAAGTAGTAATCCGCGTTGTAAGATCTTTTTCTGTGGTCAATACTAGAATCTTGCAGAGTGGCCTTCCTTTATCTTTGACATTAGCTCCTGGGTTTCCCTTTTGGGATTGTTTTGCCTATAAATTCCACACCACCTATGCCTCAGTATCACTTTGAAGTTCTTCTTGCAAGGTGGACGAAAGAAAGAGCAAAAGATGGTTGCGATGTATGGCTCAGCTTCTCTAAGATATGTCTTTCTCTTGATATGGTGGCTTTCGTTTTCGTTGGCTGCTGCTGAGATCAGACACTACAACTGGGAAGTGGATTACATATTCTGGTCTCCTGACTGCGTGGAAAATGTGGTGATGGGTATCAACGGAAAGTTTCCAGGGCCGACTATCAGGGCCAGAGCTGGAGACATCGTCGTTGTTGAGCTAACCAACAAGCTTCAGACAGAAGGGGTTGTCATTCACTGGCACGGGATCAGACAGGTTCCTCTCTCTCTCTCTCTCTCTCTCTCTCTCCGTTTAGGTTATTTTAATAAGACATGGTGGTTGTTGTTTCTCAGTTTGGGACGCCATGGGCAGACGGGGCTGCGTCTGTCACGCAATGTGCGATTATACCTGGAGAAACTTTTGTCTACAGGTTCATAGTTGACAAGGTGAGCCTCCATCTCTCTTCGTGTGTGCCTTCGTAGTTATTTGCTTCCACATACATGCACTGGAATGCAGTAGAAGCATCTCGGAAGAGAAATCAAAGGTTTTTCAGGCAGACAAAACCGGGAGGAAAGACATATTATGGAGATGCTTAGTTAATGAGTTCTGTTCTTTTTTCTGATTAACAACAGTTTTCTCTTTTGGTAATAAAGATTATGAACCTTGTTTCTTAGATGCCTTTTTGCTTTGTTTTTGAACATATCATATGGTGCAGGAAGGAACATACTTTTACCATGGACATTACGGGATGCAGAGATCAGCAGGGTTGTACGGATCTCTGATAGTAGACGTGGCAAAAGGAGAGAGGGAGCCGTTCCATTACGACGGTGAGTTCAATCTATTGCTGAGTGACTGGTGGCACGAGAACGTTCATGAGCAAGAAGTTGGTCTATCGTCGAAGCCATTCCGCTGGATTGGTGAACCCCAGGTACCCTCCTTCAAGATTCAAATTTAATTACACCCAATAAATAAATAAATAAATAAAACCCTGATCTGATGATAAAAGTATCCCCACTTAACAAAAGATGAATTGGCAAGATGTCAAACTTTGTCTGGTGTCCTTTGATGTCTACACGTTTTTACTTTTTGCACGTAGTATATGATACTGTAGCCTAGTGACAGCATGGACCCACCACAAATGATATTCTTCGTAATTATAGCATATGATAATGGTACCACATGGCTCCATGGAATTGATAGTGGTGATAATGGCACAATTAAACAAATGTGGCCATCCAAAGTTAAAAATGAGGAATGGCCTCCCTTACCATACTTGAAATGACACGGAGATTATTAAGTAATACAGGGTAGTTTCGTATGTTGTGATGGAGAAAATGCAACTAAGAAAGACAACTGTTTCTTGAGGCTTCCTTTATTTATTTATTAATATTTCTGTCATCATGCTCTGTAGAGCTTGTTGATAAATGGAAGAGGGCAATACAATTGTTCCATGGCTGCGCAGTTTAGCAACACCTCCGTTGCTCAGTGCAAGTTTAGAGGCACTGAACAGTGTGCACCTGAAATCTTGCGCGTTCTCCCCAACAAGACTTACCGGCTCAGGATCGCCAGTACTACTGCATTGGCTTCACTCAACTTGGCCATTGGGGTAAATTCGAAATTAATGTTTATTTATATAATTCAAGTATATATTAAATATCATTTTAATATTAAATAACACCATATATATATACATATATATATATATACATATATATATATATACACACATAATAATGGTAGAGATGCAGTTCCATATGGATATTTTGATGACTTGAGGTGAATTGATTGGCCCTAGAAAGCTACATAAGACACAAAGTTGGTGATAATGTTTGGGCATCAATAAAGTATTCTATTTCCATGGAAAACTACAAGGGAAAAAAGGGTACATCCTTATCGTCTGCATTATCCAAAATATCAGGAGGCTTATTGGCTTTTGGTATTTTCATGAAAATACAATAATAATAATAATAATAATAATAAAAGAGAATGAAAACAAAGAGCTGTAAAGTTTGGTCTCCCTGATGGACCAACCCTACAAAAACAAGCATACTGTATCAGTAGTACTGCTGCATGTGGCATTGAATTGTTGTGTCAAAGCTATCAATCATTCTTGTCGATATATGGATTTTTTCCAATTCTACTTTCACGAGTATTATTGCACATTCACCAAATCTATGGGATCTTAAAGATAAATATGTGGTTCTGAGTGAAAATTGTGAGTGAAAATTCGTTTGATGTAAAATCATCTGTTGCTCTGTTACAATATTATTGGATCAGTCGATGCCGTCATCTAGCACGTAGCTATTTTGTTTAACTGTCTGATTGATGCCCTGAATACGTTTCCTGAATGATATTTTAATTCGTAATTAAAATTCTGGAGATCTTAATTTGTGTGCAGAATCACAAAATGTTGGTGGTGGAAGCTGATGGAAACTACGTGCAGCCATTTATGGTTGACGATATAGACGTATATTCGGGGGAGAGCTACTCGGTACTGTTCGTGACAGACCAAGAACCATCGAAGAACTACTGGGTGTCAGTGGGTGTAAGAGCAAGAAAGCCTGCAACACCTCCTGGCTTAGCCATTTTAAACTATCATCCAACCTCCGCATCACAAATATCTCCCTCTCAACCTCCTATCACTCCCTTATGGAACGATTTCAACCGCAGCAAGTCTTTTTCCAGAAAAATCACGGCTCGAATGGGGACCCCTAAGCCACCTACTCAGTATCACAGTAGAATCGTTCTCTTAAACACTCAAAACTACATCGATGGATACACCAAGTGGGCTATCAACAATGTGTCCTTAACTTTGCCGGTCACGCCCTACCTCGGTGCCATGAAATACCGTCTAAAACATGTTTTCAATCAACAGGGTCCGCCGGTGGGCTTTCCCGTTGAGTACGACGTGATGAAGCCTCCGGTGAACCCTAATTCCACTTACGGAAATGGGGTTTACAAGTTTAAGTTTAACAGCACAGTAGATGTGATCCTTCAAAACGCTAATGCATTGCAAGCAGGCACCAGTGAAGTACACCCGTGGCACTTGCATGGACATAACTTTTGGGTGCTTGGGTATGGGGAAGGCAAGTTCAGTCAAGAAGATGAGAGGACGTTTAACCTAAAGAATCCACCGCTGAGGAACACAGTTGTGGTGTTCCCATATGGATGGACCGCTTTGAGATTCGTTGCTGATAACCCAGGAGTTTGGTTCTTCCATTGCCACATTGAGCCTCACTTGCATATGGGTATGGGTGTCTTGTTTTCTGAAGCTGTCCATCTTGTTGGTGACATTCCCCATCAGGCTCTTGCTTGTGGCTTCACTGCACAGAGCCCTATAGGAACCCACAATTAATTAGCCTCTAATTGTATTGTCACTTGTGGGTAGTTTATGTTCCTCGTATTGATAATGCAACTACTGTTTGAGTATAAAACTAAATTGATTTTCTCTTTTTTCCTTAAAAGCCATTGGTGATCAAAGAAACATCCCTTTATCCTTAAAACTGATGTTAACCTAGAAAATTATTGTGAAGAAAGATAGTAAAATTTGAAAGTAAAGCTGGATTAACTTGATTTGGCCATGCCTACAGCTTTTTTCCCTTGGCATCAGCTTGTGTTGTGCCCCAGAAAACTATGCTTGCTGCGCATGCCACATTACACAGTTTTTTTATTTTTTAAATTTATTTTGTATTTACTTGTTTTTAGTGATGAGAGCATGGTTAATAAATGAAATATAGATCTAATTAGTACTACAACATAAAAAAGTTTTAGTGATAATTATTTTGATTTTTAACAATAATTATAATTATCGTTAATGTTCTTATTAATAATTGTTCAAAAGCTAAACTCTATAATAATTATTATTATAATTGCTGGTAAAAATATAAAATAACAATTGTCATTAAAATACTGTACACTTAGTGGTAATGGTCTATTATCAAATATAATTTGCCAAAAAAAAAAAAAGAAATAGTAGTTAAAAAGATTGAGATGACACCATGAAATAAGTTAGAATATGAGGAGCTCAAAAAGCAAGTTTAATTACTCAATTAGAAAATGAAGATAATATCTAAATTGAAACATCATCAAATGTGAAGTGAGTCTACGCAAGTAGTAGAATAACCCTTTAGGGAGGATATTCAGCAAGCTCCAATGTCCTACACGTGCAAAATACCTCTAATATCATATTACTAGACATACGATTCTATAGATTATCCAGAAAGATCAGCACCATGATGTTTATCCAAGGATTAGTACTAGTCAAATTTTACCAAAAAAAACTAGCTTCGTGAGTTAGTTATATATAAGGAAGGATTAGTATCCTTATAAACGTCCAAAATTAAAACTAGTTAAATGAAAAACTATTATGTTGGATGATGCCAAAAAGATTTGAACTTGATTCCTATTAGAAACAATACATAATTGTAGAGAAGACTTTTTCGAAGAATGCATGAATGATGAAAACTTCCCAGTATAGCTATTGACAGAGCTTGGCCTCCAAAACTATTTTTGTTTAAGACATGAAAATTTGGCTTTTACCTAACCTCTCAATCTTGAAAGATATGCAAGAAGAATTTTATTTTCTTGAAACTATTAGAGAGCACTCAAGATGATGCATTTTAGGTGAGATCAAGGAGAGGCATTCAAACCAACTCCTATTTCCTTAAAACAAAATGGTTTTGTTTAGAATTCCATGTGAAGAAAGACTCTTACATGCACATTATTCTGACATTCATTTTATGCAGAAAAGATGGATGCATGATGTAGAAATGATAAAGAAAAAGGATTCATTATAGTAGTAAGATATAAAGGATAGTAAGAGACTATCAACATAAATGTAAAAAGAATGCCAAGAAAGTATCAAGAGAACATCAAAATTTCATATGTAGTTGAGTTTACTATAACAAGAAGATTGTAGAATAACTTGGTTTACCTGTTAGCTTAATACAACAACCCTTCTCTAATTCCTCAAAGAAAGAATATTCATACATTCTCAACCATACTAAACAACTCTATATATAGGATAAAAGTGTTTGCGTCCCTAAAAGAGAACTATTCTCTCTGAAAATTCTTCTTAAGACCAATTGTCCAAAACTTCAGCAAAAAAAATTTTAGTCTAAAAGATGGTTCTTTAACCCTTTGATTGAAGGGGTATTTATAGGTGTGATCTCACCAAAAATGGTGGATGCATGTCATTGATCTAAGATTCATGGATGTATAGTTCTTGTATCTTATGCACCTTTCTTGGAATTGTAACTTTTTGAATAACTTTTGGGAATCTATAGAGTAAACACATTCTACATTTTACTATTCATCTAAGTAACTTGGTCTAGCTCGACATCTCCCAAGGTCAGGATTTTCCTAAGATTGAGATTTTGATCTCACAAAAGACCCAATGATTGTTCGTGGATTTGCCATAGGCCAAGAAAACGTAGGTCGAGACAAATATAGGCGGGAAAACCCATGCCTTCAGTTCTTAGTCAACTTTTTACCAAGTCATTTCAAAGAGTCTTTTTTGACACGATTAATATTTAGGTGCCAAGGCATGATTTGCCTACGACATTAGGATGTAAAAAGGTCACAAATTTTAAAAGCTTGTTGCCCCTTAGTTTTTCCAATGAATGATTACCACATTTTAAAAAGGTCTCATTGTCTTCTCTTTTTTTCACTTTACTTTTGTGTAAAGCCTTTAAATTCTCTTCAATAAACCCAGAGCTCTGCATTTTTATCTTCGAAGTTCATCCTCTCCTTAGGCCAGTTTTCCATACCTTTTCTTTTCTTTTAAGCACTAAAAAAATGGCAAGAACTTTAAGACATTCTTCTTATTCCCTTAAGGATTTGGATGGGTAAAGAATAATTACCTTATTTTGAAGTTTGTCCAACTTGAAACTTTTTCTTTTTTTTTTTTTTTTTGGCTGACCATGGACCCACCACAAGGGGTAGGTTATGGTTTTCGAGGATAGCCTTAAGGTAAGACAAGACCTACCCATTCACTCTTTCTTCTAGAATATCTGCCATTAGTTTAAAATTTCTCCTTCCCAGCTTACACGTAATGCCTAGCATTGTATGGTAGCTTTTTGTGTCAAAACTTTTTTTTTTCTTGAACTGTACAAATCTCTTAGTAGCCTTGTTCGCCATGTTTTTCAAGTTAAAGGTAAATGAAGATAATAGGAATTCCAATTTCAAATTTTACTATTTCGATAACATTAGGCTCAAACTCTTTTTCAAAAGCTTGCCTTTAAATAATAAAGGCTAGATTGAAAAATATTTCTAGGCTTTTTAGCCTAAAATGCATCATCTATTGAACATTCAGAGCGAGCCCTCTAGAAAGGTATGCCAAAAGAAGGTTCACCCCAAACTAATAGCAATTTTTCAAACACTTTCTAACGAGTGAGGTGTAAATAGCCTTAGAGATCATATAAATAATAGTTGGATACAAGAGTTGGAGCCATGAGATCTAGGTATAAGGTCTTTATGAAAGACATATCAGGCCTGGGTTCTAAAGAAGAGCTCTTTTCCCCTCTTCCAAATAAAATTCTTGATCCCAAACAAACATTGAAACCCAAATGAACTACTAGACCCGAAGTGGACACATATCCCAATGAAGAGACTATGCTTCAGCTTTTTGTTAATCATCATTCTCTCAGTATGGTCTCTCGAACTAATGCCATGCCAAGTCTCATTACTGCTTTAACTTGTACTTCGATATTTTATCTTTTGCTTGTTACTAATCCTTGCATGTTATCTTTTGCAAATCTTAAAGAGATGACCCTTCAATAAAATTTGCCTTCAATAATTGAAGATCAACTTTAGGAGGCAATGGACATTACCCTAAGGAAAAATGCCCTTATAATGGGTTCTACTACTACTGCTGCTATTGGACCACAGTAATAAAGTCAGTCTTCATGGGCTACCTCGAAAAGAAAAAAGGCTATAGTTGGGCTAAGTGATGGTGCTTTTGCTACAAAGAAAGGGAAGATGATTGTTGCTATCCCTCTACTAAGCAAAAGGAAGGAAAAAGACGATCATCTTAAAGACTGAGGTGTTATGGATACATTCCCGATGCCATAAGTGAGCCTCTTCCTATCCCTTGATGAAGAAAATTTTTTACAAAAGTGGAATCTTCCAGTTGAGGGCTTCATGAACCACTTGAACTTGGTTCAAAAGTGGCTCTATAGATTTATCCTTCCTTAATATTTGAAGAAGTTGGAAGATGAAAACATAATACCTTCCTTGGAAGCACCATGATGTGCTTTAGGGAGGTAAGTATCATTTGCTTAATCTTGTTTCTGTTGTAGTACTATATTACTAATCGATGCTTTTTCCTTATTCTTGTAGGTTACCCAAAGAATGGCTTTGCTTATGAACACAATCACACTAGTATCGATCTTCATGATTTCACGAAGGAGGCGAATGTTACTAATAATCTTATGGCCAACGCCATGAACAAAATGCATATTTACATGGCTAAAACTAAGAGGCTAAATACTTTGCTGGCCAAGACTAAGGTTGATGTGGATAATGTTAGGATAGTACTCGCTTAAGTCCAGGCTAATGTAGAGGTAAGGATAAGCCATGCTAAGAGTGAGCTTATCCTCCAACATCGAGATGAACTAAAGGTAGTTGAAGAAGAAGCTTGATCTCGAGCTATTAACAAATTCAAAATCTTAGATGCTTACAAAGTTTAGATCGAGGAATAGGCCTCCCACCTGTAGTGGCCGATCAAAAGATGCATGGTTGAGGAGATTTAAAATAAATATCTCAACCTCGACCTTTCATGGGTGCTTGTGGCTCTTCCTATATTCACTCCACTCTGAAGACCTAAATTTTGTCCTAGTCGATCTAGACGAGATGACTGACAGACCAACCAAGAAGGGCCACTACCACTAGTATTGTGAGGAGCCTCTACTCCTAAACTACCTTGGAACTGAATGTACCTAGACTAAAAACTAATCTTGAAGCCTGAACATGTAATCATTTTCTTTTCCCTTTTTGACTGTACAAAATTCATTCAAAGTAATGGAATTTCCCTTTTCATGTCGTCTTCACTAGTACTTAGAATAACTATAGTAATCCGCAAACATGAACCATTATTACTATAATATTAAGTTGCAAAATTGTTAACTACCCAATCATAACCTTAATTATGAGTACCTGATTTCAAACTCAATGAATCATCTCTGGATGTAAAAAATCGGATGAAGGAATATAACAACTGATGTAAGGTTAGTTTTAATTATGGAAGGATCTTGGCAAACTGTTAAAGCTTCGAACTTGATGATAAAAAGGGCTTGATAAAAGGAATCTTGATGTATTAGCTAGAAAGGAAATCTCAATGAAAAGGACTCCCGATGAATTGAAGTGAAATCCACTAATGATGTACGTCTCGATGAGCTAGGATTAACTCTAGACCCAATGAAATAAAACTTGATATATCAACTGAATTGTTAGATCTCGATGATCAAGTTTGATTTATCCATCTGCATTACAAACCTGATGAAGAAGACTCCCAACCTAAACCAAGTTAACTTTAGTTACAAAGTCTCGATCATGCATAGGGTTAAAAATAATTATAACTAGAAACCTTGATGAAAAATTGCTTGAAATACCAATCTTCGGCCTTTAATTGGGTATGCTTTTTTAATGTCAATTTTCTAGGAGCAAATTTAGGCTTGAACAATACCACAGTGGGCAATGAGGCAAGATATTGAGAATTGCATGGCATTCAAATATAAAGTCTAATCATTGGTGGACAATGAAGTCTTAGGCTTCATAAACATGACTAGGCCTAACGTGGCCAATAACTTCTTGCCTACATATGAAACTTATCAAATCAATATGATGAGATAAGAAATGATATTTATGACAAAGGAACGGTTAATGGCACTTAACCATTCATATTTAAGGTTAAGATACCTTTCTTCATAGTTATAATAGTAGAAAAACCAAAGGTGATTGTCAAAGTGTCTATGCCTTTTCCTTACAAGATAATCATGTTGTACCTTGTAGATATAATATGGTGGTCAAGGAAAGTGAAATGGTGAATATAGCTGAGCCCAGACATATAACACAAAGTGGTAAATGCTACAGGTTATCTGATGCACTTAACAAGCTCACTAAACTAAAGAATAAGACAACTAAGGTATAAGTTATGGAGAAAGCCAAAGAAAAGTTAGAAAAAGAAATTTCTCAACCGTAACAGGGAAAGAGGCCATGGAATTTCATAAATAAAACAAACACAATGAGTATAGTGTGATAGATTAGCTGAGCAGAACAGCTCAGAAAAATCTTATTGACGTCACTGATATTAAATTTTAAGCCCCATAAGGAAGCTTTAGTGAAAGTGCTTAAGAAAGGCCTGATTTGGGTCATTCTTTAAAAATCTCACTGATATTACTAATACTACAGATCAAGTGGAAGACCTTGTAGGGCATGTCACAGCACATAATCTAATATCTTTTGCTGATGATGAAATACCTCCAAACTAAAGAGGGGTTAGCAAAGGCGTTGTACATCTCGGCTAAATATACAAGGATTACTATCCATCCTAAATGTTATGCCCTGCTGTACAATAGATAAACTCCCAGTGGACATCAGTCATATGTAAAGGAGTTCTGTAATGATAAGGACATTTGATAGAACTAGTAGTTTAGTTTAATGAGTGATCGACCTAACACTAAAGATAGGTCTGATTTACTATTAAATTGTGTTCCAAGTGATGAACATATTTCATCATATAACATTTTGTTAGGAATACATCAGATACATTTTGTAGAAGCAATCCTTTCCACACTACATCAAAAAGTCAAAATGGTTATGAAGGAACAGCTTATCATAGTGCAAGTAGAAGACACTCTGGTTACATCGATATCAGGCAAACATCCTTACATCAAAGTTAGACTAAGATGAGTTCTCATTTAACACATTTTGAATTTGTAAATGCCATAAAATGTATTTTGGCTTGGCAACTGAAGCTATCTAAAATATGATCTTCTAGTTGAACGAGACATGAGGAAGACGTTACCAACTAGGAAAAAGACTTGGAAAGAATTTACAAGGAATAGCTCGCGCACTCGAAGTCATGAAAAACAAAAATAATTAAGCCTAGACAACAAGCCAACGAAGGCTAATAAGAAAAGAATACAAAGGAAACAGAAGATGATAAGGAGTGGAGAGGAAAAGATGAATCCAATTGACTATAGCTAACCCCTTTATTGTATCTTCAAATTTGTTGGGTTTTATAATGCAAATCAATCTCAATAGCAGATTTGAATATAGAGGATTGCCTAGTTAAAAGGTTTTTAGAGTAGATAAAATGAAAAATCATTGTAAATCCTGTTGTGAATTTCTAAAAAACAAACAGATTGAGAAGGGCTATCAAAAATAGGCATTATTGCTTCATGTACTTCTTCAGATCAATACAAGTTCTTGTTTTGTTCCGTTTTCATCCTTATATCTTTATATATTACTTTGAGTGAAATATGGCATGTTATTATCCAAAGATTCTGATAATGAAAACTTTCATAATAGATAATTCTGAACATTTTTTAAAAGATAACTCTTATTCTCAGGATATAGAAGAAAAAAAACTATATTACCCCTAGAATTTCTTCCACAAATGAAGCTAGAGGATAAACAAATAAGTCCTTGCAAAGAAGAAACTGAGATGATCAATCTGGGAAAAGAAGAAGATAAGAAAGAGATTAAAATAAATGCTATGTTGACTTTAGAGATAAGAACAAAATTAATCAAGCTATTATAAGAGTACACAGATATACTTTTGTGGTCTTACAAAGACATGCTAGGGCTTCACAAGAGTATAGTAGAGTACAAGTTGCCATTAAAATCAAACTTTCCACTAGTCAAGCAGAAGTTCAAATGAATGAAACTAGACGTTTTAATGGAAATTAAGGAGAAGGTACAAAAATTATTAGACATGACATTTAATGAAATAGCTGAATATCCCAAATGGGTTTCTAACTTTGTTCCTGTGCCAAAGAAAGATGAGCGTGGATTATAAGTATGTTAATCGGGCCAACCAAAAGATTATTTTCCTTTACTGTATATTGACACATTGGTGGATAACATAATAAGATTTGCATTATTCTCATTTATGGATGGCTATTTGAGTTATAATAAAATAATGATGAATTTTGAATATATGGAAATGACAACTTTCATAACAACAGGAGGGTACTATCAAATAATGCCATTTGGACTCAAAAACATAGAAGTGACATACCAAAGAGCAATGATAATATTCTTTCATGATATGATGCATAAAACTGTTAAAGTATATGTAAATAATGTGATTGCAAAATCCCAAAAAAATGAGACCACATAAAGAATCTATGAAAATTATTCGAAAGATTGAGATAATACAAGTTAAGGTTGAACCCAAATAAGTGCACATTTGGAGTACGATCAAAAAAATTATTAAGAATTATGGTCAATGAACAAGGAATCATGTAGATATCGATAAAGTAAAAGTCATTCGCAAATTACCACCACTAAAAATGATAAAAGAGGATAGAGAATTTTTAGACAAACTCAACTACATATCAAGATTTGTTTCCCAGATGACGAATGTATGCGACCTAATATTCAAACTATTGAAGAAAAATGACCTAAGAGAATGGAATGAGGATTGCCAACAAGCTTTTGATAAAATCAAGAAGTATTTGATAAATCCTTTAGTCCATTAGTGCCGGATCGATCTCTTGTATTTAACAGTATATGAAAAATTGTTAGGATATGTATTAGCACAACAAAATGATTCAAAAAAGAAAAAGTATGCTATCTACTCAAAAGTTTGCTAATTATGAGGTCAATTATTCATCCATTAAAAAGATTTATTATGCAATAGCCAGGGTAGTTTGGAGACTTTGTCAATATTTGTCAAGTCATATGGTATAAATCATTGCCAAATTAGATCTTATAGAATACTTGTTCAAAAAACCCTCATTATTGGGAAGGTTAGCATGATAACAAGTTTTATTATCAAAGTTTCACTTGATATATATCTCGTAAAAGTTTATCAAAAGTAGTGCAATCTCTAACATCCTAATAAACCATGCTGCAGTGATTATCAAGCAATAAACTTTGATTTTTCGAATGAAGATTTCATTGCAATAACTGAAGAGCCAAATGAGTATGAAATGTATTAGTAAACATATTTCGATGAAGCATCTAATATACTTAGACATGTATTGAGGTGATTCTCAAATCTTTATGAGGGTACTATCATCCATTTATTGCACGATTGGATTTTATCTCAAACAATGATGTGGTAGAATATGAAGCATGTCTTATAGGCTTAAGAGCCACGATAAAAAAGGTGACTTGTATAAAAGCATTTGGAGATTTATCACTATTAATATATAAATAAAAATGCAGTGGATGACCAAAACCAAGAATTAACAAAATACTATCCCTTGGTGAAAGAATAAATTATGAACTTTGAGGAAATAACCTTTCACCATTGCTAAGGGAAGAAAATCAAATGGTAGATGCATTAGCAACATTGGCATCCATGTTTTAAGTAAACTATCCTTCATTAGTGTTATCGATTGAAATGAGTATTAGAAAGTCACCAACTTACTATGCTTAGCTTGAAAAGATATGCAAGAAGGACCATGGTCTTATGATATATAAAAATATGTGAAGGACCAGTAATATCCAAAAAATGCTACAAAGAATGTCAAGGAGAAGCCAAGAAAATTAACTGCAAAATTAATACTATACAGAGATATATTATGTAAGAGAAGTTTCAATCAAACTCTGCTTCATGTGTAGACAAGAATAAATGTATTAAAATTACAAAGGAAATACATGAAAGGATGCATGATACTTATGTTATAGACTAAAGATGGCAAGACAGATTATAAGAGCAAGGTATTTTTGGCTAGTCAGGGAAAGAGATTGCATATAGTATGTAAGAAAATGGCATAAACGTCAGATTTATGGAGACAAAATCCATGCCTCACCATCCCCTCTGCATGTGATGAACTTGCTTTAGCCCATTTCCATGTGGGGATTTAATGTGATAAGAACAATATCCCCAAAGGAATCAAATGCCATCGCTTCATTTTGGTCTTTATATACTATTTCACTAAGTGGGCAAAAGCTGGATCCATTGTCCATGTGGCAAAGGTATCAGTGAATCAATTTTTGCAAAAAGAAAATTATTTATAGTTATGGGCCTATAAAGAGGATTATTTTAGATAATGCTATTAATTTGAACAACAAGCATATGAAGGAAATTTATGCCCAATTTAACATAAAGCACCATAACACAGATTTGCACGATATGATGGTAACCTAGAAAATGATTTATAAAATAATGTAGAAAATGATGGTAACTTACAAAGGTTGGTGTAATATGCTACCATTAGCCTTACATGCATAAAAAACCATAGTAAGAACATCAACCGAGGTAACTTTATATTCTCTAGTATATGGCATAAAAGCAATATTGTCAATTGAAATATAAATTTTGTCCTTGAGAATCCTCATAGAAATAAAGCTCGAAGAGGCCAAATAGGTGAAGGCATGATATAAACAGCTAAATTAATTGATAAAAAGAGATTAAAGGCTATTTGCCATGGGCAACTTTACCAAAGAGAAATTGAAAGGGCATATAACAAGAAAGTGCATCCTAAACAATTTAAAGAATAAGATCTAGTATTAAAATGTATACCTAAAAAAACAATAGATTCAAAGGGTAAGTGGGCACCAAATTGGGATGGACCATATGTGGTAAAGAAAGCTTCCCCTACAAGAGCTTTGATTCTACAAGACATCGATGGACAAGAACCACCAAGTCTGATAAATTCGAATATTGGTACAAAATACTATGCATGAGGGCAAATTCAATAAGGACTAAATGAGCATCTTTAACTTTCAAATCAAAAGAATTTAGTGCATTAATATGATCATTATTAAGAAAAATTACTATGAGAAAATTTGAAAATAACAAAAAAACTTAGCGATAGATAAAATCAGTCACTAAATAATAACAGATTATCAAAAAAATTTTGACAAAATTAAAACTTCAACTTAACAACTGATTAGTGACAAACTAGCGATGGAAATTAGTAATCGATATTACTATTTAATTCCAAATTTAATTAATTTATATTACTATGTTAAGTATATTAGTGACCTAGTAACAACCAACAATTTATCGTAACATTCATGCCACTCGGATTTAATAGCTTGCACCTTGTAAGACCCATCAATGGCCACCATTATTTGTGTGGTCTTAACCCATATGCTTACCATTATCTTTCCTTGTAAAGTCAACACTTTTAGATATATATTGATCTAGTTTTTGTATAATGTAGACATTATCTATACATTATGGGTATATTAATCTAACTTCTAGATATGGGTATGTTAATCCAGCTTCAATGGTCAATGGTATATTACTTAGATGTTATGGTAGGTATATTTACTTTTTAATGTTATGGGTAACTTAATGTTATATATGAATATATTGAATTTGTAATGTTATGGGTATATTATGTCTAACATATATGCGCATATGGATGTTAATGTACATGGGTATATATCTATGAATGTTAATTAATGGGTAACTAGTTTTTAATTAAATTTTAATCAGATGTTAAGTAGATGATAATAAATTGTTATTTGAGGATAAATGGATGCCAAATATGTAACTAAAAGTTAATTAATCAAATAATTAGATGCCATTAAGTTAATTAGATTTTTAACAATTCACTAGTTATTAGTTAGGTGTCAATTTGATTAGATGTTAATTATATGATAATTAGTTGTTAATTAATGAGTAATTAGGTGTTAATTAAAGTTTATGTGATAATGCATTGTTAATTAAAAGGTAATTAGATGTTAGTTAACTAATTAAAAGTCAATTACTTAAGTTGCTATTAATTAATTAATTATATATAATTAAATAATTAGATTTGAGTTAAATGTTAATTAGGTAATAATGAGATGTTAATTACAGGATATTTAGATGATACTTAACTAATTAGAAGTTAATTGATTAGGTAGTTGTTAATAGAAATTAATGTAATTTTAATTAATAACATAATTTATTTATTTTTAATTAATTAATTTGATATTACATAATTGATTAAATGTTAATTAATTAATTAGGTGTTAATTAACATATTAGATGCTAGATAGATTTTAATTAGATGTCCTTTATGTTGTAATTATATGTTAATTAAGTAATTTAAATGCTAATTAACTAATTAATTAGATGTCACGTAGGTACTAGATTCTAATAAATTATTAGATGTTAGTTTTATGTTAACCAGATAATTAATTAATTTGATGTTAGTTAATTGATTAGATTTGAATTAGATATGTCACTTAATTGATTAGAATGTGTATTATTATTATGATAATTCATGATAATCACTATCAGTGTAGCTAGTCTTATAATATTGATCCCTTAAATACTATTTGAGAATTATTATTGAATATTCATTATCGTTCATGTGTTCCACAACATTGACACGAGCATATCTCGCTATACTTCCTTTAATCAAAGACAATCTAATAAGGCTAGTAATAATATCAGAGAATTATAAGTTGATGATAAAAGATCAAGATCCCACACCACTTTCTAACACACACATCAGATGATCTACTGATCAATTTAAAGGTATGTCATGTTTTATTCAGTTTATGTAAAGTAATTTAGTGTGCACTAAATATTACTTTATGTTTTTTATTATAATGTACACCATGTCAGATGACCATTAGTAATATAGCTCATGTTGTGGCCCATGGATTTGTTTTCATTGATCCTGCCATGAATAAGACGATCCATGGGCATGACATGATCGAGGGTAACGTCAAGTCCAAATGACCATAGCTGTAAAGCCTGATGCTCACTTGTCTCAACCAGTTCCTGACACTGACATGCTTATTATATCTCAAGTTATTAGGATACATGTTGCTTGGCCATCATAGTGGATTGTTGGTCTTAGATTATAGGTAATACAATATCGTGATATGTATTATTTTCATCTAATTTAAGAATGAATTATTATGATGATATATTTGCTTTTTCATAAGAGTTATTTAAATCAGCACTGTCTCATATTGTACATGAATAGGATGTAAAGTCTATTTGAAAATCGATCAGGTTTCATTATCATTATGTGTTTCATGCTATAAATGTAGATATGACGATAATCATTCTACTAAGCGCAAAGATTTTTGGTTCTGAAAGCATGATATATATTTGCAGGTACAACTTTATTACATGGAGGAGTTAAGTGTTACCATCATACAAGCTTACATCGAATATGTCTCTCACATTTTTTTACTATATGTATATTTCTTAGTCATGCTCTTTTTCTATGATGCAGGAAACTTCATAAAGACATATTGGTCACACATGCTCTCAATAGCAAATATATATTTATTGATCCCATGGTGGTATCGACAAAGAGTTGTAATAACATTAAAGAGCAAGCTTGATATCTTGCTAGAAGGATGGCACAAGTAGCATATGATGGAGGTTTTGTAATGCTTCCTATAATGCCAAGTAAGTTGAAATAAAATTTTAATAACAAACAACGTAGAGCACATTGGATATTGACCGTCATGACCTAATTTTTATCAATACGTAATTTTTGATCCTTTGGAGCATGATGATCGAAATGACATGAAAACTCTAATTAAAACGTCAGTTAATTAATATTTATTAAAGTTGTATCTTGATTAGAATAGCTATAATTATATATGACTATTATTTATCTTTTAGTACTTTGAAGATGTATGTAATGATTCTATGCCCTTGGGTTTTTGAAGAAAAATTTTAAAAGTTTCATTGCTTAGGTATTTATAATGTAATAAAAGTTCGTGTTTCTTATTAATCTTTTTAAATTTTATTCATTATTTGACATTTTCATTGTTTAAGTGTAATGTCCATAATAACTTTTTGATGTTGAGTGTAATTATTATAGCATGGCGTAAATGAAAGACATCATAGGAAGATATAGTGATACTATCCCTTGTACAAAACTGTAAGTTGTTTGATAAATATTTAATTAGTTGATGCATTTAATATAAAGAATTATTGGATTTACTTATTTTTCTTAAAAATGCAACTGAATGATAAAAACACATATGCCTAATCAAAAATAAATAAGGTGAGAAAAGAGTATTGTGAGTACATTTTGACAAAATTTGAAAGAAAAAGGTGAATAGGTTATTTTGTGTATTCATTATTTTATATATTAGAATGATTGTAATATATTGTACATGTTTTTCGCTTATATTAATGTAACAGTTTGAATGATTATTTAGATTCTTTGAATGAATCTTTTATGTGACAATATTTTGGTATATTGTTGAGAGGGTATGATTCTTGAATGTATATTGAAGATAAGATTTTTTACATTAATGTTGTATTATAATGTTAAGGAAATGATAAAAATGTGTTGATGTATAATGGAGTGTGGTTTTGTTGTATCATTGTTGTGGTTAAATGATGAAGAAGTGATAAAGGTGTCGATGTTTATTAGAGTATAGTTTCGATGTATCATGGTCATGTTATAATGATGAAGATATGATTTGATATTTGAGAAATAATGGACTAGTTTTCTTATATCATTATTGTGGTTAAATGATGAAGAAATGATGAAGATGTTAATTTATATTCGAGGGTGATTTTGATGTATCATTATTGTGGTATAATGATAAAGATGTCATTTGGTATTGATACATATTAGAGTGTTGTTTTGGTATATCATTATAGTGGTATAATGCAAAATTGATG
Organism: Moringa oleifera; assembly: GCA_021397835.1. NCBI lineage: Eukaryota > Viridiplantae > Streptophyta > Magnoliopsida > Brassicales > Moringaceae > Moringa > Moringa oleifera. The sequence goes on from JAJFZO010000345.1 coordinate 102,553, forward strand.
AAACTGTTGACTATACGTATTGGAGTGTGATATTATATATATATATATAGGTTGAATGTGATTAATGTCAATGCATGGTTTATTTGGAATGGTTCACATTTGATAAGATTTGGAATATTAATATTATCAATTGTAAAGCAATTTCTATTGTAATTAATTCTTAAAAATATAAATTACAATTTATGGATATAAAAATAAATTTAAAAAATTAATATTTAAATTAATAAATTATATTTTGAAAAATACCTTTTACTCTTTATCGTTGATCGATCCATGACTAATGTTAAAGATTGATAAACAATTTTAAACAATAAACATAATTTTTTTCTTTTTCATATAAATTTAAAACCTTTCTTTCCTTAAGGATCTAATGTCTATTTCCATTGATCGACATTAAATCCTTTTATGCGTTTTAACTTCAATCACTTATGATTGACGTTAAAACTTTTCAATGGGCATTTAATGTTAGTTTTATGTGACCAACGTTAAATCCTCAACTATCAATTTTTTACTTTTGAATTAAAATTTAAAATACATTAGATCATAATTTTGAAATCATCATCTAAATAATATACAACTTTCAAGAAATAGGATATTAGATGATGATTTTTTGCAACCATCATCTTTTGATCAAGATTTTTAACGTCGCTTATTTAGACGTTGGTTTTGCAATCGTCAAGAAAGACCTATTTTAACCATCAAGAAAAGCCTATTTTATTTTAGAGAAAGATTTTATTAATTTTTTTTTAAAATAATCAATATTTCACATTAAGTTCATAGTTGAAGACATCTTGTGCTCTCTGATACATAATTAATATTTTGTTAAAGAAAACCTCTATTTCTGCTGGTTGTGAGTGTTCAAAACTTCCCTAATGCTTATAAATCTCTTTGTATATGTTTGTAGCATTTATGTTGCTAACTCTACTTACATATATAGGGCATCAAGATTCTCTATCATTTGTTTATATCTTTCTTGGTCTTAACACCATTGAAAGAAAATTTTCTTAGCATTATTTCTCCATACTTCAGCATTCATTTTGAATTTCTTTAATTCGACCTTCAATAGGTATTGATACATCATCCTTATTAGTTGATTCAACTTAAATGTGTACTCCTCTTCTCTTTGTTGATACAGCCTCATTTCTTTTACCTGTTCTTATTTGCGGAGATGATTCTTTGAAGCTTTATATTTTCTTTTTCTGTCTTATATAAGGCTTTAGCTTTTCTTTTTAGTTCTTTATGTATCTCCATACTCTCATTCATGAATAAGTCCCTTTCTTTTCTTATCTCTTCTATTTCTTGAACCTTTCTTCACTTTTCTCTGTCATTTTTTGATTTTGACTTTTGAAGTAGAAGGTTTTTAGTTCCTTAATTTCAAATAAAGCTTCCTTATTTTCTTTTAAAGCTTTCTTAGCAATTTCTTCTTGAATGTAAACCTTGTATTTTAAAATTGATATTTTTTATTTCCATTTAGACCTTCAGCTTCTTAAGATTCTTTCTTTTGAAAATGTTCAGCTTATACTTGTCTTGAATTCGAGAAAGAGGTTTTGACTAGAGGTAACCATGTTGATGGGACTACTTCCTGAATTCTACTCTTCTTCCAAATGATGCATGTGATTGTAGTACTATCCACCCATTTGCTTTTCAGTATCAGATAGGGCGCTTTTTAAGCTTGTTTGATCTAGTCTATTTTATCTACCGAACGTTCTTTATCATACTTGAACATTCCTTCAACTAATTCTTATAAGACCAGCACACATTGTTTCATACCCATCTACCTTAGTATTGCCAATGATGTGGACTTGATCCCTCCCTATATTTTAAGCAAAGCATAGAATAAATTCTTTTGCTTTACATAGAATAGCCTTGCATGAAATCTAGGGATACCATTGCATTCGTTCTTCTGTCAGGTTGGACAAGTTTTTTGCCCACTCGTACATGTTCGTATTTTCATTTTTGCCTCCTTCATGAAATGTCTTTATCAGATGCTGTTGAACTTTGGGTATTTTTCCATTTATTTTGAGATGGCTTTTAAGCCATATGGAGAGTAGATGAATCCTTCATAGCAAATATCCTGCCTTATTCCTCCTATAGTGTCCCAAGGACCTTAGAGTTTTTGCCAATATTATTGGGACTGTATTTACTCCATGAAGATATGCCATCAAGAAGTCCACCACTAAAACTTCCACTCGGTCTTACACTTTAGGGAATATTAGAAGCCCATAGATCGCCAATGCTAGTCCTTTTCTTCCTGACTCCTCCCTTATGTGTTTTTTAATATAGAAGAAGAGGAACTCTTATGTAACATAACCGAGGGCTCTCCAATGATGAATAGCTTTTTCAGCTTTAGCTTTGCATATCCCCTAAAAGTTTCCCACGTGCTTATCATCTAATATCTTTTTTTTACTTATATATGATTCATAGTGCTTTATTGGCTTTAGCCCTAATAATAAGGTGTACTCTTCCAAAGTCAGCATTAGATAACATCCCCTGAAACTAAAATGTTGGTGCAAAGGGTTCCAAAAATGGACTACCGCTCTAATTAGGGATTCTTCCATTAGAGCTTTGAGAAATGCCCAGTATACCTATATTCATCATCGAATTTCTTCTACTTTTCTTCATTCATCATCTCTTACAATAAGGTGAATTCTGCTAAACTGCCTTTCCTTATTACCAATTTAACTTCAGCCTGTAACTGACTTTTAATATCCAAGCCATCTCCCTTCTTTTATTGTTCTTTCTCAAACCAACATAAGATACCATCAGATTTAACTAAGACTAGTGAAATCCTCCTGTTTCTATGAAATCAATAAAAGAATATATCATAAAAAGATGAATTTTTAGCTGATATAAAACATAATAATTCAACATGTGCTTTCCTATTTGGTTTATTTTTGTAATCTTAAACATGGCTCTATCTTAAGTTAAATACATGCATTGGCTAGGTGGATAAAGACCGGCTTTTAAAGGTTCTTAGCTTCCCTTCATCGGACTAATGAGAGTTCCATATGACTTGTTATTATTGCGTCCAAGATTACTAACATGTCCTTAGTTCCATATGAGTGAAATATTTCATCAGCTTTGCGGAGGAGGGATTTCCTCTCGAAAGCATGGCTGCACATATTTCCCCTTAAAGGTAAAGCTTGTGTTTAGAGCTTGTGTTATGCTTTGTTGTGTATGCTTATCTCATGAATAGTTATTAAAAGCAAAAAAAAAAAAAAAAAAACATAAGCAAGAAAGTAAAGCATAAATTAAAGTAGGAAGAAAATAAAAATATTTGCCCTAACGTTTTATGAAACTAGAGATTCTAGGTTTGATCCTTAGTGGAGTCGCGAGTTGTTATGATCAAGGTTTCAACTGAGGAGACTTACGATGTGAGAAAATATTAGGGGTCACCATAAATCTTATTAGGTGCAATTTGTCACCATCTTAAAATAAGGCTAACTAGTTTTTCAAAAAAATAAAGTTTTAGGTTCGAGAGTTAGTTATGGTTAGGAAAAGATTAGCACCCCAAATGCCTAAAAATTGGTACCATTTTAATTTTTTTATTAAAAAAATAATTTTAAAAATATTTTGGTTGAAGTACTCAAAAATTTTTATTTCATTTTGATTTATCAAAACATTTTCTAAGGAGAAAAGAGTAGTTTGCACTTATTCACCTTCATTCTTCTTCAAAGTATGGGTTAAAAATCATATATATAATATATTTTCTTAAGAAGGATTTTACTATGAAAGCATTTATATATCATGATGTAACTATAAATATTAAATAGATTAAAATATATAACCTCACAGGAATCCAATGATATCTCAGTTTAAGTAATTTTAATTAAGAAAATAAATAACTTATAGTAATTCAAGCAAATAGTCTTTATACCTCTTAAGGTTGCTTACACTTTTTATAGATTTCTTCCTTTCTTCCATACAATTGGATACAAGATTTCAATTGAAAACTCTTCTAATCAGAAATGAAAGCTTCTACTAAATTTAAAGAAACTGGAGAAGGTTTTTCTAAGAGTGCTATGAGTGTTTTGCAAGTATAAAGGAGAGCTCTTTTCTATGAGTACGAATGTGTGAATAAGCATGAATGCGAATGATGCTAATGTCCCCAAATGCAAGCTTCAACAACTATGTATAGATCTTTATTAGTGTAGGTTAGCAGTGAATGGCGAGCAAATCAAAAAAGTGCAGTGTGCCTAAACAAATTCTACCTCTAGACCTCAATGGAGTTGGCTCTACTTCAAGAGGTCTTTCAAGACTTTGTCAAAGTGCATTTGCTTATTTTGAGTTGATTTTCTCACTCTTCGATCTCATCTGAATGCAATAATGTCTTCAATTCTATCTATTCTTACCTAGGTTGTCCAAAAATAGGTTTAACCTGTATCTCTTACCATGTCACTTAATTCTCCTAATCTTAGACTTTATTCCAGTTTTCGATAGCAAGCTTTAGTCTTTCCATGCATTTCAACCTTCTCTGTAAGATTTTTGAACTAAAACTCATCTTGTGGCCAAGGAATTTAGCTTGAACTAATTTACACATTTTGCTACCTTCAAGCAAACTACCATGTAAACGGCCTAGCTGCCATGTGTGAAGCTTCTACTAACTAGGTAGGTCCACCTCCATTCATTTGCTACCAAATCAATGCTCCTAGCCACATCACCAGAATGATGTGGTAACATTTCTAAATGACGTCTTGCCACATCAATTAATGAGGGATAAGCAGTGAGCTTTTACTCTGTTATGCATCAGTGTCACCCATTAGCATCCTATCACATCAATTAATGAAAAGGTGAGTAGGCACAGCTCCGACCTACCATTTCGTCAATGTCACCCATTGATGCCTTGCCAAGTGGATTCACATGCCACATCAATCACTCCATCCATTGTTAACAGCTACTTTTGCCTTGTTAGCAGAGGCACACATTCACGTTGTGCCACATCAGCTCGTCATGCCACGTCAATAATATCGCTAATTCTTCGTGACAACTCTCCTTAATGGCTAATTCTTCTTAAAATGTTATCTTTTCACTTTGCCAAATCCTCCTTATAGTTGCCTTTATTCTTCTGCTCTAAAAACCTTTTTTTGATCCCTCTAAGCTTTATGAATTCCCTCAAGGCGAGTCTCTTTTCCTTACAGCAGAGCTTTTTCTCTCTCTAGGTGAATTTCACTCTTTTTGTTCTTTTTTTCTTGTATACTCTAGCTTACCATGGAATTTATAAGTAGCTTAATGATTACCAATAGGGATTTAGTTAGGATTAAGAAAGCTTGTAGGATCCCCACCTTGGTAGGGATGATGATATAACCCTGGCCTACAAAGCTAGGTGCTTTTTATGTATTTGAGGAATGTCACATAAGAGGCTTGAGACTTTCTCTGAACACTATGTTTAGAGAGATCTGTAACAATTATAAAGTGTCTCTCTTTCAGCTTATTCCCAATTCCTAGAGGATATTGGTTGTTTTCCTTTGTAGGTGCTTAGATTTAGGAATCATAGAATTATCACCTCTAATGTTTTCTAGATTTCTCAAACTAAAGTAATTGAAAACTACCTAGAACACCATAACAAATTTTGGCATTTCTTTTCCAAGAGACCTTCCCTCTTTGTTTTTAATTTTCCAAAGGTAGTGAAATATTACAGATAATCATATTTGTAGGTGCTTAGGAATAGAATTTCTACTAGGATTAAACTAGTAGACTCTTTTAAACTAAGGTTATGGTAGTGACACCATCCTCTTTTAGTCTCTTAGTACTTCTAAATAGATTCTGGCAAGAAGTAAAAAGACTCTACTCATGTCAATATACTTTGATGATGACTCGATAGCTAGAGTACACTCTTACCTAGTTTCTCAAGAGCTTGTCGTTAGATCAACTTCTAGAGAACTTTCTAACCTACCTCTCATACTATCTTCTAAAGTAGTAAATTCTCCTTTAGAGTTTACCTTAGTACACTCCTCCTCTACCCTACCTAGCCTTTCTTCTCCCATGAAGAAACCTCTTCTTAAAAATGCTATTAACCCTCTTCCCATAGATCGATGAGTCAAAGTCTCCATCATCAGGTCATTTAGTTTTTACTATGATATGAATTTGATGCTTTTGATAGACAATGTTTGACTTTTTTTTATTTTATTTTTTATTTTTTTTGTAGATAATTTCCTAATGATGCTTAAGGATGGAAAAAGAAACTTTAAAGAAGTGGTAGAGGTAGCTGAGAAGACACCTTCAGGCTCCTCTAGAAGTAATAATGTTGTAACACTCTTCTTGTAGAAGCTAAGTACCTAGTAGATTGCTCCCTAAAAATGATAACATTTGTAGACTTCTCTTCTCAGCAAGAGCTTGTAATAATCACCACTTATGCTTTAGCCTAAAATATCAAGAAGATTATCCAAGAAGTAGTACTCTTAATTTCAACATTTTCAATTTTGCCGGATAGGAATAGGATGCACTTAAAGAGGATGTCCAACATACTAATTAAGGTATAACTCAATTATGCTTAAACATTATATACTTTACCTTATTTTTCATTGTTTACACGTAATTCCTTTTTTTATAGGTTGTTCAGACGTCTACCTTAATAGTAACAGAACATAAGATTCAGAGCCAAGCTAAATTTGTATTCTAAAAGGTTAAAAAGGCTTTTGAAGAACTTGAAAAAAATAGCTAAATTGAAAGCTGAAGTCTCCACGCTCTAGTTGTAGAAGCAGAAAACAAATAAGGAGATCTCTATGCTAAAGGCATAAATTAAGAAGATGAAGGTGGACTTTGGGTTTCACCAAGAGAAACTGAGGAAAGACTAATTGGAGTAGATGGTTATTGCTAAAGAGGAAGTTATAGTGGCCTTCAAAGATAATGAAGAGCTAAACAAGATGAAACTAGAGGAGTGTGCAGAGGTTTTATGGGAAGTGAGGAAGGGTATTAAAGCTAAAGTGTTGAAGGAGTATCTCCACTTTAACCTTGACTTCATCATCACAACACTTAACATTTCTTCCATCTCTCAAGCTACTTCAGTCGTGACTGACCCTGTTGGAAGCCTTATCTTCATCTCTCCAAATTCTATGAATCAAATTTTACAAGAATTGAATAGAGAAACTATTGATCCTAAGGACAAGATTGATTAAAATGTATTTCATTTTTTTCTTTTAAATCCTAATGTAATCTTTTTTGTAAGAAATCAAATAAATTCCTACATATTTTCTAGAACTTAGAGATAGACTTTTTCCTTTAAACACCAAAAAAATAGGTCAACTCTTCCTTAGATGAATGTTAAAGTGTTTAATGAAAAGGTGAATAGTTTGTTTTTTTTTTTCAATAAGAGTTTGGTATCTTAATATTTACTGTGCAACCTTAAGTGGATTTTTCATTACTCATCCCTAGAAAATTTCAAACTCTCATAATTATTGGCAGACTCTATTAGGGAAGAGTGCTACAATATCCTAATGATAAGTCTGGATAGTCTTTCTTACTTAAAATATTGATTTCCATGTTCTATCATTCATTTCTCTACCTTAAGTAGACCCTCCCTCAATCTCAATTATGAATTTGAGATTCTCCTTACTATTAGGAAGATTCCTTATAGTCCGAAGCAGATTCTTCTTAGGATGAGCGTCAAGAATTGTGATATGAGAGTTTTAACACTCTGCTTTTCACTTCTAAGAGGTAGCCTACTAGATTCTTCCTCTTAAGTCTAATTTATCCCTCAATCGACCCCATTTACATAGTGTTCTTTGAGATTATAGGTGTTGTTCTTTAAGCTACATGCTAACAGTAGCACCTTTGATTTTTAAATTCCAATAAGGGTAAAATTTGGGTATCAATCGTCTCATGTCAAAATCATCCTTGATATTCAACATCGTAAAGAATGATCTCATCTTCCTATCAGAATTCTCCCTTGACATGCCTTATGAATTTTGTCTCTTGTCAGAATTGTTCTCAGCATTCGACATGTAAACAAATATCTCGTGCACCATCAAAATCATCCTTGATATATGACAATTTGACCATTAAAATTCTTTCTTGATATGCCCTATGAATGTTATCTCCTGTCAGAATTGTCTTTGACGTTCGATGTTGTAAAAAGAGAAAAGGTATGAAAATTTTGTCTTTCATCGCAATCTCCTTCGATGTTAGACTTTGAACAACAATTTACTTCCTGTTGGAATCTGCTCTAACATCCAACATTAACAGTATTTTACCCTCCATCGAGATCTTTTTCAATGTTTAATAATTAAAAGTGCTTTACCTCCTGTTAAATTCCCATTAATATTTAGTATTGAAAACATTTTTATTTTAATTTGCTTGGTTATCAAAGTATATAACTAGTCAATTAAAGTTACTTTCTCAGTATTTTCATTTTTTTCCTTGATTTTTCCTAGCTCTCTTTCTTTAAGGAATAACAGATCTTTTTGACTTCTAGCATCCTTCCTTAAAAATATGTTGCTGGGTTTTTAAATGTTAAGTCAAATCTATGATTTTAGATTCTCTTAATAGAGACATTTTTCATGCATTTTTTTTCTAATTTTTCTTTTTTTGGTCGTGTTTTCCAAAGAGTGTCATTTTTCTTGGTTTTATTTATAATTTCTCTTATTTTACAAAAGTTGTATACAACCTGTTATCAATTTTTTTTTAATAACTAGTCAATCTTGAATTCTTAGTAATAATATTCAACTTATTAAGAAAGAAAGTTTGCCATGAATGACATTTTATTTTTGATAAGAAGATCAAGTATATAGGTCAAGAAAAGGAAATAAGGATTCACTCATTCATTACCAATCATCAACTATGTTTGATTTTTCTTAATAATCTCATTCATTACCAACCATCAACTATGTCTGATTTTTCTTAATAATGATCACTTTAATATACCAATTTTCCTCTAATCGAAATGATAAAGATAGTTTTTTTTTTTTTTTATCTTCATCAAATTTGCCTGGTGTTAGGACTAAGCAATTCTTGCCCATCTATTTCTTGCAGGATCAAATCTCCTCTAGAGAAGATTTTCTTTATAAAATCCATCGTAGTTTGGTGCTTATTTGCTCTTTAGGCACTTATTTGCCCCTTAGGTCCATGGTATTCTCAAGAATGTGTTTTCAACACTAAATCCTCTTTTTTGAATTATTTGATATGCTTTTTCCATCATACTCTAGTACAACTGCCCATGGCATATGAATTTTAATGTTTTCTTGTAAATCAGATTCAGTGGCTTGTACCGTATTATTATTATTATTATTATTTTACCCATTCTGCTTCATTGAGTTCTATGAGCACACATAGGAAAAGAATATATGTTCCAATCAGTAATATTGCTTCCATATCATCTACCAATAAGTATGCAATTGCCCCAATTGACATTCTTACTAAACCATGTAAAGCTAGTTATAGCATCTTCTGCCAGTCCCAATAGTTCTTGGTCTTTTTTAAAAAAAAATTTTCTTTACCATTTCAACCACTTTATTTTCATCCATTTGAGTTTTCTTTTTTCATTTTCTTCTTTTTTATTTGTTTATTTATTTTTGAGATGGTAGACCTTGACATCTTTTAAATAGTGCTATTCACTTTTCTCTTACCACATTAAATTTATCGAGTTAACTAGGATCAGATTCACATTCATCATATTACTCTAATTTTGATAATCCATTAAGAAGTGACTCATATTTAACCTGATGTATCGAATTTACAAAATTAACCATGAAGCGATTCACATTTATCCTTCTTTTTTTTGTAGAGTTAACTAACAAGCGATTCTCATATATTGTTACTCTATTTGTAGTCATTCATCAAGAAGTAATTCTCATAAACTTAATGTATTAATGACTTTTCCATAATGCGATTGTCAGTTGTCGAGACTATCCATGGTTTTTGATCTATTGAGGATGATTATTTTTTGTTCTTCTTCTTAGAGGTTTTTTCTTTTTTACTAGGGAACATTCTAATTTTTGTGTAATTTTTGTTCCATTATGCTTTTACATTTGCGTATTCTTGTAATAACTTGACTAATTCCTTCTTTAACTTCATGGCAGTTATTCTGACCTTCTTTTGGTCTTTTCCAATTTTCTGGCTTAACCATTTTCCTTATGGAAGCTTATTTCCCTTCTTTTTTTTTTCTTGCTCCACTTACTTGAGGGTCTCTTAGGGCATTTCCCAATTTTTTTCTTTCATATCCTCAGAATGAGAATCATTCTCTTAAAAATATTCAGAGTTATCTCTATTAAAGTTTTCATTATCAAAATCCCTAAATAAGAGTACGTCAAATTTCACTCAAAGGCATGAATAAGAACAAATAAAGTAAGGGTTTTTATTAATATGATAAAAATTTATATGATGCTGTATGTATATTTTTAATAGTCAATCTCAATCAAAATGTTTTATACAAATTCATAACAAGATTTAGAAGAACTATCATTTTTGCTATTCTAAAAATATCATAGTTATGTTATCCTTTATATTGGAATTGTCATTAAAGACTAATTCATATCATATTGCCCAGCAAACTGAAGATGCGGTAAAGGGATAATCAAGATTGATTAGATATGTTTATTCTTCTTCTCTCCATTCTTTTTTTTTTATCTACCATATTTTTTTGTAATTAGGCTTCCGATCGAGTGTTAGATTCTTTGATAACCAAGCATTTATTTGTTTTCCCTATTATAATTTCTGAAATATATGTTTTAAGTTATTTTAGTTATATGATGTTCACCATAGCAATACATCAAGTATATTTGATGCATGTCCTAGTCAAGTTTATAATCTTTAACCCTAACCATGGGTCTACTTTATGTTAAATACATGCATTACCTATGCAAGGAAAGATGGACTTCTAAAAGTTCTTAGATTCCCCTTATCAGTCTAATACAAGGGCTCTCTAGAACATTGTTGTTATCGTGGCAGTGAATATCGTCTGAGATTACCAATATGTCATGGGTTCCATCTAAGTGAAATACTTCACTAACTTTGCGAAGGAGAGGTTTCCTCTTGGAAGCATGGCTAAACATAATTCTCTTAAAGGGTGAAGTTTGTGTTTAGAGCTTATGTTGTGCTTTGTGGTGTGTGTTATGTTCTAAGCAGTTATTAAAGCAAATAAAACATAGCAAGCAAGAAAGTAAAGCATTAAAGTATAAATATAAAGTAGAAAAAAAAATCAAAATTTTGGCTTGACTCTCTTAATAAACCTCAATAGAGTTGCCAACTATCACAACTAGGGTTTCAATCGATAAAAGTTACAGCATGAGAAAATATGAGGGAGTCGCCACTAATTTTTTTAGGTTGATTGGCTACCATTCTAGAGTAAGGCTAACTGGTAAAAAAAGTTAAGATTCTAGGTTTGAATCACTTACAGTTGGGGAAGGATTAGCATCCCTAAACACCCAAAAATTGGTACTATTTTGATTTCTTTTCTTAAAAAATAATTTGTAAGGTATTTACGTCAAAGTACTTAGGATTTCATACTTACCCCATCTCAATGTATTAAAACATTTTTTAGGTAAAAAAAAGTGGTTTGCACTTGCTTACCTCTTTTTTTCTCCAAAATAAATGGTTAGAAGTTATGTATATAATATTTTTATTATAAAAATAAAATTTTAAAAGAAAAAATTCTAATATAATCAAAATAATTTTATTACATGATTTAGCTATATACTAAAACATTAAATAGATTAAAACATATAACTTAGCAAGAGATCAAATGATAATTAACTCTTTTCAAGCAATTTTTTATAAAAGTGAATATGGTATAGTAAATGAATACAAAAAGTGAGATTGGATATCTCTTGAAGTTTTGTATACTTTTCATACTATTCTTTCCTTCTTCAATATGATTAATTACAAAATTTCAATGAAAATTCTTTTAGAAAGAAATGAAGTCTCTAATGAAAACTATGAAAATTACAAAAAGAATTTTTAAGAGAACTTTAGAGATAGTTTCTTTTGCTTTTTAATGAGAACGTTTGATTCGTGTCTAATCTCTGTGTCCCCTTCTCCTTATCTTTGTGTATGTTCCTTTATATATAGGGAGTAGTTGGTGAACGTTAGCATCAAGTAGTGGGCAAAAAAAAAAAGTGCAATGTGCCCATCAGCCTTTGCTTTTAAGCTTAGCATGCTCTGCCTCCTTCATGGGGTCTATTGAACTTGGTGAGACTCTTTTATGCTGCTTCTATTGATTTTGACTTCATTTTCACACTTGTTGGCTTCATTTATGTGGAACGAGACCATTATCTTATTCGATCACCTTTTACACTGCTTATGAATAGGTCTGCCAAGCCGATCACTATTACATCATTCAATTCTTCTATTTTTTTAGCTTAACTTTTGTAATTTGAGCTAAAAAAAATTACCGAGTGTGCTCCATTGTGTAATTTTTTGCTTAAATTTTGCTCAATTTAGTAGAGAATAAAGCAATATTAGGTTGTGGGGTGTGTTACCGAGTGTGCTGCCTTGTTAGTAGTATCACCTTCAATGACGACCTACCATCAGTGGCTCTACTGTTAATGCTTGATGATGATGTCAGCTCATTTAATGATGACATGAGCTTGCCTAATGACGATGTGCCACTTTATTAGCTGTACTATGGACTTTTACTAGCATGTTAAACTTGAATGTTCTCATGGAAAACTCTTATTCTTGATTTAAGCTTTGAATTTTAAATCCCGATGGCGTGTAAAAACCCCAATCCTCAAAAGGGAGAGCATTAAGCATTTTCGTTGAGATGACTGCCAAAAAATAAAAAAAGGATTTGAATCTCACCTGGTGACTTGGCAAATGACAAGGTCATTTTTATAACATGGCAAATTCTGAATGGTTAGAAGACCTGCACATCCAAGAGTAATGTCAGTAAGGTAGGCAGAGCTGTTGATTAAGGAAGTATGCTAGAAGGCAGTGCACCCAGCAATGCATCTTGCAACCTAACATAGCTCGATTCTCTACCAGATTAGATACAATTTGGATTAGATTTTACATAAAGAAAGGTGAATTTGTGAGATTAAATATAAGCATCATTGAAACTCCAAATGCAAACCAAAATTTTTAGAGAATTGAAAGATGTTATATCAAAGGTATTCGACCTGATGAAGCTATTCTTAGGTAATTTTAGGTTTTGCAGGTGAAATTAATGATACCAAGATGCTCAGAAACATACAAAAATGCTTGAAATGATGTTGGATTAAGCAGCAACAACTTGGATGGAGAAGAATTGAGAGGGGCAAATATGACAGGGAAAAGCTAGCTAGTTACACCACACCTACCTACTTTTATTGTTAATGTGGGAAAAGAAAATCCTATAAATATGGGAGGGATTTTTAGCTCTCAAGATAGAGAATTTAGATAAAGTTTACACAAGATCATATTAGCAAATGCATAGACTTGCTTTTATTTTTCTCTCTAAAATTTCTCTTTTCGAAAAGAATTTTTCTTGAAATTCTTAATCAAATTGTTGAAAATCTCTTGAAGACGAAGGATTAAGAAAACTATATAAAGCGTAAGAGACATCAAAGAGGTATAATTCGAAGTAGAATTCTTGTAAATTACTTTGTATCAAAATTCATAGTTTTTGAATAAAATTCCTTTGATTGAGTGAAAGTTCTTCTAAGTTTTTGTTAAATTGTTTAATTTTGATCTGGGCTACTTATTTAATTGTAAATAAAATTAGTTATGAGACCAATGAAGGTTGCATAAGGATAGTAAGCCATGAAACGGCAACCCTTATAATAATACCGTAAGTTTTCTTAAAGTAATAAAAATTTATTTCCCTTTATAGTAATATGTATGTATGTATGTTTTAAACCTTTATTTTAGAAAAGAAAAGAGATGAGCCACAGCAAATATCTTTCTTTCCCCCTAACAATGTTTTTAGTGCAAAAAGGATGGAATAAATATGAAATCCTTTGTACTTTGACCAAAATACTCTTAATTTTTTTTAGAAAGTAATTCAACAGGTACCAATTATGGGTGTCTTGAGAGTACTAATCTTTTCTCAAGTGTAATCGACTCCTGATCCCAAATCTTAAAAAAGAAAAAAGAATTGTTTGTCTTTATTTTATAATGGTGGCCAATCACACCTAAAAAAAATTGGTGGCGACTCCTAACATTTCCCTAGTTGAAGCCTTGGTTGTGATAGCACATTGTATATCTTTCATCACTCTTGACTTAGTAGAGGTATGCTAAAGTTGGCTTAGTATGATTGGATTTTCTATTACAGCTTGAGGCCCATTATCATGCAAATCAATTATTGTAGTAACCAAATTCACCAATGTCACCTCAATTCTCTTTAATACACCTTTATTATAACCAATGATGCTTTTATGTTACGTATTCTTTAGGATTTTGTCCACAAACCGTGGACTTTCTCATAGAGCCCGTTTATTCATATTCTCCATAATTTTTGCCAAAAAAGAGTGTCTTTGACGTTCATGAATCATCCTTGTTGTCTTGTTTTCAATTGTGTTCTCCTTGGTTGAATCCTTGTCTCCAATGTTACTATCATAGCAATCTACACCTGCTTGGGTTATCAATGCAACTATTGCTATTGGTGAAATGCTTAACCTTTTCTCCTTGAAGTTGGAAAGAGATATGGTAAAAACCTTTCATCTTTATCCGTGGATCAAAATCCCGTAAGCACCAGTTGGAAGCTTTTTTCATTTTGACGACAAAGATAAATCTTTTAGGTGGTCGAGTAGACTGCAAACATAGTAAATATTAGGCAATCTTTCATAATGGGAAACAATTGTAATTTTCTTTCCTCCTAGTATGAAGAGTTGACTACATCTTCTTAAGGATTACTTGAGATTGATAGGAATTTTAACTCTCAGCCACTCCTTAAAAGCCATATTATCATCAGTAATTACAATCTCCTATACCATACCTATTTTCACATCCAAGGCGAAATCCACCTTTATTGTCATAAAAGTTAGGGGAAGCCCATGGATTTGAACCTATAAAGGCAACTATTCCATGGATGAATTATTAGGTATTGAGGCATAATCAAATTCATTACGATGATTATAGATTAAACGACTATAATTGTTTTAAAAGAACTCTCTCTTTTTCATGAGAATCTTCGAACTCCAAGTTTTATCACCCACATCCTTCATTGTTAAACCAACAAAGAGTCTCTAAATTTTAGATAAGATTCCTTTTATAGTTCCAAATTAACCACCTTGTTTTACAAAAACTTGCCCAACACATAGTTTAGATCTTCTAATTTTGATTGAGCCTAAAATCTAGTTTTCTTAGATAGATACCTCATTTTACTCGTCCTCCAAAAGTGTCCACTTATTCTATAACTTTTCTATTTCACCATCCATCATAATCCTTTAGTTAATAACACTGACAAAAAATTAGCCTTACCTTCACGATTATGGTTTTATATCAAAAAACAAACTTGAAAAAACTTTTAAAATAAAATTATATTAAAAAAGACACAAAAGTGACACCAACTTATTATGGCCACTCTTCGTGAAAAGAACATTGTTAAAACATTACTGTATTAAAATAACTTAATCCACTTCACCTACTACCAAGTTGAATACTATGAAAAGAATCCGTTTAGCAAGAAGCCTTGTATTATTGGATATGTAATTTTTTTAATTAATTTTAATTGTTGAATAATGAGAAAATAAATTTTTTATAAAAGACAATAATAATTTGAGATTAGCACTAATGTGATAAATTTATAATTGTAGAGTTGATACTTAAACTTAAAATATGTAGTTATGTAATGCAAATAAATTATAAAAAAGGTCACAAACAATTGGAGACGATAGATTTTGGTCACATTAAAAAATATATGAAGCATCCTAATTATCTTCTTATTTGTTGGGTTGATTTAAATGTCTTAGCACTTAAGCAAGCCTAAGGAAATGAAAGACTACCGAAAAAGACAGAAAAATCATTGGAGGTCTTGTGTGCATATAAACATTTTTTGTTATTATTTAGTACTATGTGATTTACGTATTTTCCCTCCTTGAATCCTCTTCACAGAAAAGCTCAACCTTGTTTGTCTCCGCCTCTCTCTCTCTCCGTCTTCTTCTCTCTGGGTTCCTGCAAATTATGTGCATTGTCTTTGTCCATCTCTGAACTTTCCCCTTGCTATCTTCTCTCTCGTAGAATAGAATGGACGGCATCTCCGAAGATATCTCCGGTTCAACTCAACCAATGGACTCAGAGAACGAGCAGCAACTCGATCCGGACAAGGACCAGCGACTCTACTTTGTCCCCATAAGGTCTCCTCTCTCTGCGTTCTCTTCAATTCTTTCCCTTCTCATTCCACATTAACAAATCTGAACCAAATTAACGGAAAAGGAAATAAGTGAGCCTAGCTCAAGATTTGGGTTCTTTGGAATGTTTGCATTATTAACTGTCTGCCTTGGGGGCAAAATTGTAAGCAAAGGAAATAGAATGGACATGTGATTTTCTTTTTTAATTTTATTTTTCCGAATCCAAGTAACAAGTTGAGTTTCACTAGACTGCTGCAACATTCAAATACTTTTCTTTTCTTTTTTCTTTTTTTCCTTTTTTTTTTGGGGGTTGATAGCAACGAAACCAACCATCTTTGTGCTTCACCTAGCTTGTTCTGAATGGCATCTGTCTGAGTTCTCAAGAATTGATGGATCATGAGCGGATATGAATTTTGGATTTATGATATGAAGTGATTGTTGCAAGATTCTAAGCTTTTTTTGCCCCCTTTTTTCATAGATTTCTCAGCTGCCAAACAAAAATGTTTTCCTTTTACTGAACTGCAATGGAAAAGTGGTTCAATCTGTAAGTAGAGTGTGATTCGAATTGAGATGTGGATTTGGTTTCAGGTGGTGGAAAGATGCACAGGCTTCACAATCTGGTGAATCAGATGGGAAGAGAGGGGTTTTGTATACTGCAACACCAGGAACATCATATGCAGGTCCCATGAAGTTGATCAACAGCATAATCAACTCGGATCTTGTGTTCAACCTGAGAAGAGCAGGGGATTCTCTGCAGAATTGTGAGAATGATGAAGTGGGTGTCTCAGGCCGGGACTTTGCATTGGTCCCCGGGGAGATGTGGTTGCGGGCACTCAAATGGTGAGTTTTTAAGATATATTCCTATCTGACAAAAATCTAGAATACTGTATTTGATGACATATGTGCTTTATATTCAATTCATTCTCAATATTCCAGAAATCAGTACTTATACATTCTTTGTCGGTACATTCTTTTGGCAGCAGAGGTATTCTTCTGGAGAAATTATGATATCAATGTGTGTTGAGTAAAGTTTGTTGGATGCCACTTGTGCCTTAAATACTGTTACTTTGAATTAATTGTTTCCTATACCAGTAAGACCTGTTATATGTTCTCATATTTAAATGATTATTATATTTTTAATGTGGAGATGGTTCAATAGAGTATGTGAAGATATGGAAAGACCCTTTTTTATGGGTTAAAGAGATATGGCTACATTTCCTATTACAATGTCTGCTGCTTCTTATTTTGCCCATAGTTTAGCATTTGATGTTTTTAATCTCTAGATCGTGAATTGGAATTACTGGGTTGGGTGTCTCTTAGATGTCAGCTTTGGGTAGGAAGAGTTGATCGAGAGATAATAAAAATTATGGCATTTTCATTTCAATTTGTTTAAAACTTTTGTGTGAATGAATGGAGATATTTTCTGTTTCATTTATTCTTTAGGTGGCATGATGTTTGGTTACCTAAATGATTGGGTCAATGGCTTTTTATTATCTGTTATTCCTATTTTGGCAACTAAGGTAAATTTTCTGGGAGATATGATATCATGTGGTAGTGATTACTTTTCCTTCTTTTGAACTTCTAAATAATGTGTTTAAGAAATTTGTAAATGAAATAATAATGTGATAATTGATCATATTGATAAAGTTTATTTGTTCATATATTGAAGCAATTCATATGAGATGCATACGATTATATTATGTTTCAATGATCAAGACATGGATATTTAGGGATCCTCCACGTTGACTTGCAACTTTGCCACTCATAAGCAAATATTGCTCATTTTCTTTAAGTAATTAAGTTACAATTTTTCTTTGTTAGAGAATCAATTTCGAGACGGCCGTTACTGTAACTACATGCTGTAACCAATTTTTTTGTATTACAAGAGCTATTG
This sequence comes from Moringa oleifera, assembly GCA_021397835.1. Lineage (NCBI taxonomy): Eukaryota > Viridiplantae > Streptophyta > Magnoliopsida > Brassicales > Moringaceae > Moringa > Moringa oleifera. The sequence goes on from JAJFZO010000345.1 coordinate 120,646, forward strand.
CCTGCTGTTTTGAATAGCCTTGCTCATTTCCAATGAATTTCCCTTTTCCATAGCCACTTGATGTAAGAATACCTCCTAAATAGCTTCATTCATGTATTCAAAGGTAAGAAAGATAATATTTCGTTATATTTCTCTCGAGGGATTTGTTACACACACACACACACAGATATACACACACACACAACTAAGAAATCTAATATAGGAATTTATACAAATTAGGATCTTCTAATATAGATCCTTGTCAAATAGGTAGGAGATACCCAACAAATCTCTACAATTAAGAATATGATATCTTCCTACATTATTTACAACCTATAACAATTCGTAACAGCCATAAAGCTTACAAGCAGATTGCTGCCATGATATATTAAAATCCCATGGCTAGTCTGCAGTTACATTACCTTGAAAGCCTAAGAACAGCCAGTTTCTCTTGAAACAATGCAGATCTAGGGACTGAGACTGCATCTGTATAAAGGATATACCAACCAATGCTCAAGGTATGGAAATCCGACAAGCCTCTTTGAGAATCTGAATCATCTACATTCAATTTTTGTTAATCTCCTATGTTCATTTTGCTCGGTGTTCCAAATGGCATTTTCAATTAAAGAGAACAATGAGAATTTGCCTTATCTAACCACTGATGACCATCTTTACTGAGTTGGTGATAGTAGACATATAACTAATATTGGATTTTATCTGGCCCTTGAATAATGTTAAGTTATATACAAGATGAATGATGGAATTATTGGTTCATTTATTTATTTCTTTTGTCTCTTGGGGATGGTGTTGTAGATTATTTTTTCATAGATTCTTTTTCCTGCCCAGGATTTTTGGAAATTATGTTACAGTGACCCAAAAATGGGAATGAAAGTTATTGAAATTGTTGAAACAGGATGTTGGTTCTGAAAAATTGTATTGTACTGGTTGGTGAATCATTCATATGACCTTGTATGCTGTAGTTTAATCTGGCCTGAGAATTTTGAAATTCAATTTTCTGACAGAGTGCTCTGGTATATTCTGCTGCTTCTGTAGGCATAGTGATGCTAGAGCTGCAATGAAGGGTGGAAAAGGCTTTTTGGCTACTGAAGATGATATGTCAGATGTCTACCCCTTACAACTTAGGCTTTCTGTTATGCAGGAAACAAACTCTTTGGGAGTAAAAATTAGCAAAAAGGTCAGCTTATCCAACTAAGTTATTGTTCACATTTTTGATCTTAACAGATGAGCTCCTTATAATTGTCTATTCTTTACTATTGCAGTGTGGTTCTTAGTTGTTTTTTGTGAATTAATGTTAAACTACATTTTACTTCAACGGAAGATCAGATCTCAACTATGGATAATTGTTTCTGAAGCTCAAAATATCAGATCTCTTAACTCCTTATCCAAATGTCAGAGGATCCCCACTCTCTCTTGATTAATTTTGATCCAGTTTTTCTTATTCCGTTGTAATCAATAATCTAAAAAATCATTTGAACCAGATTTTGAATTATTAGAGTTTTCAGCTACAACACATTTATTGTGTTGCATTTCACTCAAGCTAATGCAGTTGGAATGACCACCTTTATGGTGAATTTCAAGATCATCTTGTGAGAGACTTCCTAGTTTTGTTATTCCTTTTTGAAACAATGGTCGTCACTCTCTCTTTCGCTCATTCGTACACTGGCACACATCTTTTGATTTCAGTATCAAAAAAAAAAAAAAAAAAAAAAGGGAAAGAAACCCAAAAAAAAATAATAAACTTATATCTGCAGTGCACATTTTTCTTTGTACTTTCCTACTTCACCATATTCCATTTTGAAGTTATCTTTAATTTAGTTCTTCTTGCTTGATGATAATGTTAGATATTATTGAGATAGGAGTAAATATTTTTAATATACAATCAAAGGACTTATTTGTTTTTTCCCTCCCTTTAAAAAATAAAAAATAAAAAGAAGTTTCCAAAATCTTGCTTCATAATGTTGTAAACTGAATAAATAATTATATTAGCATATCTTTTTGTCTTGCTTCCCTAGTTGTGAAGTATTACATGGTACAATATGAATAACAATTTAAGTTCATTTGTAAATCTGAGGTTAACCTGAACATTTCCTATTGTTTTACAATCTCATGAATCTGTGTTAATATGCAAAGGAAACTTAGATGTTTGGAAGTAATATGTAGTTGCCTATTTATGAAACTGGAGCCTTTTAGAATCCTGACTGCAAGTTAGATGTGGAGTGGGGTTCTGTTTCACACGTTTAGTTTAGTTGCGTGGTTCAACCCTTAGGCATGTGGATTATTTTGTATGGAAATTGAGGGGGAAATGTATTTTTAAAATGTCATTGTAATAGCTGAAGGCTTTAAGACCAATATACTTCCTAGGTATAAATAGTACTATCTATTCTAACTGCAGCTTTTGAACAGATTTTAGTGGATGACTGCATTTTGCACATTATCTTTGTAATGAATCACCTCTATTCTTTTGATGAGCAATTCCTTAAGCTTGGTCTTTTATCATGTGGTTTTTGACATTCAAATAGTTGTCAGGTTGATGTAAGCATGTTAAGATTCTCCTATTTTCTTTTCTTTTTGTGAAATGGTGTATGCATCATTTGCTGTGGATCTAATTTCTAGTCCTTTCACATGTTGGAATTATTAGCTATTTTGCTTGTCAAGATGTCTGTGGTTTTCATTTCTAATGTGGTGTTTATTCATTTAGGACAATGCAGTTGAGCTCTTCAAAAGAGCTTGCAAGATCTTCAATGTTGAGTCTGAGCAGGTAATGCAGCATCTCTCTTATGCAAAATAATTCTTTCTTCTTAGATATATGTAAAATCTTTCTTGGGTTGCTTCTAACTTTGCTGGTACACAGCTGCGCATTTGGGACTTCTCCGGACAGACAACTCTCTTCTTTGGGAATGACAAGAATAAGTTCCTAAAAGACTGTCAGCTACAGTCAGATCAGGAGGTAAGTGATAGATTTTACTTCCTTTTTTTTTTGTTTGCCGTCAAATTGTTAGCTTGCCTCGTAAGTATACCAAGCTTATTTTTGGTCAATTTATCTGTCTCTTCAAGACCGCTAGAAAGCATTTATAATTTTTAGGGGGATGGCAGCTGGAGTTCAAAATTTGACTTTGTATAACGCTTAGGTTCACGGTTATAAACATTATTGCGGTTTTTTAATATTTTCTTCAATGAATTTGTAATGCTTGTATATCTTGTAAGTTGTTCTATAATCAGAGGTAAGAAAAATAATTATTCTGTTATATTTCTCTTTAGGGATTTGTTACATATGTATACAAAATTAGGAAGTTTAAATTAGGAATGTATACAAATTAAGATCCGTGTCAAATAGGCAAGAGATACCAGCAAGCTCTTCTATATTACGACCCTCTCAAATAGGGAGGAAATCTTAGTAGGATCTCTACAATTAGAAATATAATATCTTCCTATATTGTTTACAACATAGATAATCAATGTGCTTAAGTTCATTCATTAAACACAGGATTGGAGGCAATATGAAGGGCAGCTTGGTCATCTTGACCATACCTTGACTAGTAGGTTGTCACTTGCTCACTCCCTCCAGCTACACAAGTCAACTTTTGGCAGAAGAAAACTTGGTGTTCATAATTATATGTTTTCAAAAAATAAAGCAAATCATGTTTTCAAGTTTAGCACTAGGCACATGGGTTCTAGTTGGTGCATAACTGTGGTATATGGACAAAAAAATGGCCCAGGGACAGCAGAGCTTGTAACATGCCTCTGTTTTTTTTTTTTTTTTTTATAGTTCTAAAATGATAATTTATTTTGAATATTTGTGAGAGTCAAAAGTGCAGAACTGGCATGGCCAAATTCTTTACGAATTTTGTTTAAGGTTTAAATTTCTGAATAGAATTCCATGATAGAATTTGTAGAATTGTTCCTAAATAGGGAACAGTAGGTTCCCATGTATTTCTAACTTGAGATTACTCTGTGATCCGTATGTGGTTTGGAGTCCCATGTTAATGTGTCCTTTATTGATTGTCATTATAAATGGCATGTCCAATTGAGATGACTTGTCTCCTCACCCTCCTTTACTGTTTATATATTGCCATTTGAGGCTTGACTAACCAATACTTTTCTCACATTGTGTTCACAACAGATTCTCCTGGATTTGCAAATTTATGGGTTGTCTGATTCCATCAAATGCAGAGAAGCTAAAAAGGATGAAATGTCAAGCCAACACAATTACAAGACAAATTCTTCTTCTAGTTCTTCATCTATGATGAATGGTACTAGTGGCCATAGCTTCAATTTTGTCCGAACTAACTCTTCAGCCTTTTGGGGAAAATCGGGAGAAGCTGGTTCTTTGGGATTGACAGGACTACAAAATCTTGGAAATACTTGCTTCATGAACAGCGCCCTTCAGTGCTTAGCACACACACCAAAGCTTGTTGACTACTTTCTCGGAGATTATGTCAGAGAAATTAATCATGACAACCCATTGGGAATGGATGTACATTACATTTATTCTTTTCTCTTGGATTCTAGTTTGATTGACAATAATATATTTTTGAATGAATGTAGCTATTTTTGCTTAGGCACATATCTTGTTTTTAGTTTATTAACAAGTAGGCCTCTTTTACCAGGGTGAGATTGCTTTAGCTTTTGGGGATCTATTGAGGAACTTATGGACCCCTGGTGCAACTACGGTGGCACCGAGAACATTTAAGTCAAAGCTTGCTCGTTTTGCTCCTCAATTTGGCGGGTTTAATCAACATGATTCTCAAGTGAGTGAAGTTCTCTAGCTTTCAAAAGTGTGACCTTAGTGTTCCTTGTTTCAATAATTTTTTTTTTTTTTTTTGTGTGAGTTGTAGTGTTCCACATATCTCTCTCTCTATATATATGTACATACATATATATATATATATATATATATATATGTATGTATGTATGCATTCATGCTTGCATGTTTGTATGTAAGTATGTATGAATTCATGCATGCATGTTTGTATGTGTGTATTTGTATTCTAAGTTTCATGAAATTTTCATGACAGGAATTGCTTGCATTTTTGCTCGATGGACTTCATGAGGATCTCAATCGTGTGAAAAGCAAGCCCTATGTGGAAGCCAAGGATGGGGAAGGTCACCCGGATGAAGTAGTAGCTGATGAATATTGGCAAAATCATCTGGCTCGGAATGACTCTATCATTGTTGATGTTTGTCAAGTGAGTATATTCTAAGATTTAAGGTCCTAATTTTGTTCTCTAATAGTTGCTGTGGGTGTGGAAATGGAGTTGCATTGGGCTTTAGATATGAATTTTGGATCACGAGAAGACTTTTAATATTGACTGCCCTTAGTCAGGAAGTTTCAATGCTCTTTCACGTGAGTAGTTCCTGTATCTCATTATGTGAAAAGCATGGCAAACGCACGTGTGGCTTTGCTGTTACTTAAAAAAATACAGAAGTCAACAGAAATGTAAAATGGAGAAACTTGCATTAAGCAAAAGTAGGAGATTTGCGTTAAACCTGTGGATGAAAACCATTGGAATCCTTGATATTGCTGAACAAGTACAGATGCTTGGAGTTCAATGAATATCCCTAGAAAGATACACCAGCCTTTGTCAGGTTTAATGTTCATAACTAAGTATGATATTGAGCAAGGTGGTTGTCATTTGGCATTTATTAATGATTTTACCCTATATTTAATAAGACTTGATCTGAAAATTTCACTTTGTTATGGATTTCTATACACCTTGTTCAAATCTAAATCCAAGTTGCTTTAACCGTCATATTTTCCCTAAATAAATAAGAACTTTTCTTTTGTTTTTATGATGTTTTTACTAGTGTATAATACCTTTACTCCCATTTGATTGTAGGGTCAATATAAATCAACATTAGTTTGTCCTGTTTGCAAAAAGGTCTCTGTTACTTTTGATCCATTCATGTATCTGTCACTGCCTCTACCATCAACAACAATGCGGACAATGACTTTAACAGTTGTGAGTACTGATGGAATCACTCAGCCATCTCCATGTACTATTACTGTCTCCAAGTATGGAAAATTTGAAGATCTTATCCAGGCTCTCAGCACTGCATGTTCTTTAAAGGATGATGAGACCCTATTAGTGGCTGAGGTATATTGCTGTTGCCATATGTGAATACTTCAGATTGGTTCCAATGCATATTCTGATATTTATCTATGTTATTGTTAAATCCAGCAACTTAGTTCTCTGCGTGAAGATAGAAGTGACTAACTCAAGTATGAAAATTGAAATCTATCTCTATTAAATGCGATTTATCTATTTCAATGGGTTTTAAAGTGATGATTCTGTTATGGTTTAAACCTCTTTTCATATCCTGTGTATATTCCTTTTTAACATCACTCTCTACTGCAGTTGTTTTCTATTTCCTACTGGTAGTTTGTCTTTTTTTTTTAAAACAAAAAAATAGTTTGAATTCTATGTCAGTACATTACTGTAATTTTATTTTGTCACTCTTTAACTTCATCAATTTAATGTGTTGAGTACTACAAATTATCTAGATTTGACATTTTTATTTGAATTTACATGCATATATGGTGATTGCTGAACCTGTAAAATTTTATACAGGTATACAACAACCGCATTATACGTTCTATAGAAGAGCCTACTGATTCATTATCCTTAATAAGAGATGATGATAGGCTTGTTGCCTACCGGTTAAGGAAGGATGTGAGAAATGCCCCTTTGGTTGTATTTATTCATCAGCAGATGGAACAGTAAGTTTCTTTGGTTATTCCCTTCTTTTCTTATGTAATTACTAGATGTTTTAGTTCTTAACTTGACCATATTTCCAACATGCTGATTGTTTTTGTGATTGAAACAAGATATCACTTCTAGTTGGGATTTGGTTGGCAAGTTCAGATCAGTAATATGTTTGAAAATTTGTTGCATGTTATCCATGGCTCTAGGAAAGGTAGTAACTTGGGTGGAAAAGGTTACAAACTTCTACAGATGTATTACATATCGACATTAGTTTCCTATTTTAAGTCTACTTGATTAGTTGCGTATTTCTAGTTTATTTTAACTCAGTTTCTCACTCTAAGACAGATTCCTATTCTTTTTAGGTTTTTTATTCTTCTAAGGTTTTTTGATCTTAATTTATTTTCTTACATTACAAATACTATTTAAAGACTTATTGTAATGGTTAGAAAAGAGATCAATACAATTTATCAGAATTATTTTCTAAAGTTTAAGATCTTATTGTGATTTTTGAGTTTGTTTTTTACTATTATTCTGCTTCTTTATCCAACCAACCTTTTCGTGTGCAAATTGGTATCGGAGTAAGGATTTTTACTTTATTCAAATGGTTGACGATGGCTCTAGTGGGAAACAAACCACCGATGATGAATGATGGTTAGATAAAATCGAGTATGACTTGATGGGATCGACAAAATTCTTTGCATTTTCATGCAAATGATGATTGTGGAAGGAAGATGTCATTTTATGGAACAAAGACCAAATTAGCATGACAACAAAAGGGATGGTGGCCAACGAGGTCTTGGTTACATAGATTTTGTTGCAAGGAATTCTAGAGCAGCAAATCATGTGGATTTGCAACCTAGACACCAACTATTTGCTAAGCCAAGCTTAAGAGGTCAATAACAGCTTATGGTAGGCTATGACAACCAATGCCAACCACAAATTAGCCCGAGAATCGATAATGAAACCTCAATTCAAGCAAGACCAGCCATTAGCATGCTCCATTACGAGTCTATGAACGAAGAAATCAAGGAGCTCTTATATGGCGATGTGATGGTGAGTTTGAGGTTGGCGATTGCCTTCCATGAGGAATGGTAAAGTTCTTTGACGTTTGAGGTGACTATCTTTTATCCTTTCGAAATGGTGATTTTCAACGTCAAGATCGAAGGAATTTTCAACAAAGGCAGCCACGGAGATTGGATTATTTATTCGAAGAAGAAGAAGATTTTAATGATCAGGGTTTACATAGAATTTAAGATGAAGATGGATTTTTCAAGTTTCAATAATTGATTAAACATTGAAGTTTTTCTTTATTGGGTAAGTACTCTTGGAAACTTTTTTGATTATTTGAATATTTAAGGAAAAAATCAAGTCAAGCTCGAGGCATATAAGTTGAAAGGTAGAGTTTCTACTCGGTGGGAAAGCAGCATGTTCGCACTTGGCCCAAGATGAAGCAATTTCTACAAAAACGATTCATCTTCAAGATTATGAGTAGTTATTATGCCAACAATATCAAAATTGTCGACAAGCCAACTGTATTATTAATGAGTACATAAAAGTCTTTTATCGACTAAATGCAAGAATTAATCTGCGTGAGATAGAAGATCAATTGATTACTCGCTATATGGGGGGCCTGAAGCTTGTTATTCAAGATCCACTTTCTTCAACAGATTTGGACCATGACAGGTGCAGTTAATTTGGTGATGATAGTAAAAAATCAGATCAACAGGTTCGCTATGCACACCCTCTGTAATAGATAATATCAAGAAGTTTCATCCGCTTTAAAGGGATCAAGAAGTTTCCTCCACTTTAAAGGGGTTAACAACTTTAGGTAGCAACAGTAGTCATGGTTAAGACACCCTTTCAACTAAAAATTTGGCACAAAATCATAGTGGAATTTCAACCCTTGTTTAGTCTAACATCCAAGGTAGAAACGAGCAGCAACAACAAATCAATAATGATTATTATGTGTGCCATAATCTTAGGAAGTGTTTTCAGTGCAACTAACTAGGCCATCTTTCAAATCAATGCCCGAAGAGACGATTTGTTAACTTTGTAAGAGGTGTTAGTGATGAGGAACAACTTCTTGAAGAATAAATTTATGAGGGTGTTGAGTTTGTTGGAGATGTGGAAAAAGTGGCATGTATTGTCCAATGGCTCATGCTTGCCCCAAAGAAACTTGACAACTCTCAATGACACAAGATCTTTCGAATTCGATGCGCTGTTCGTGATAAGATATGCAATGTTATTATCGATTGTGGCAGTGGCGAGAACGTTGTCTCTAAAGCTTTAGTGAATGCATTAAATTTAAAGAATGAGAGGCATCTTTCTCCATACAAGATCATATGGATTAAGAAAAATTTGAAAGTTCAATTGCTAGAAGTTTGCAAGGTTTCTTTGTCAATTGAGAAGTATTACAAAGATGAGATCGTACGCAACGTGGTGGATATGGACAATTGTCATACCTTATTTAGAAGATCACTTATAAAAGACGAGATAATACCTTCATCGTTTGATGTTGAGATTGTTTTATTACCACAATCTCAACATTTGAAAACAAATTCTGTTGTTAAGGAAAATCAACTGTTATTCTCACCAATGTAAAGTGCTCAAAATTCTTTAATCAAGCTAAAGGGCCAAACTTTATTGTAACATTGGTGGAGAAAGACCAATTTGAAGCAATTATTGAGGTTCCACCTAAGATCGAAGAGGCTGATAAGGCAAATGTAAAGGCAATTTCATAGATTCGATATGTTACTAGAGGTAAACCAAAATGGTGGGATGCTGCTCTTTTGCAAATTGAGTTTGTTTTTAACAGTATGCTTGATCGTTCCATAAAAATAATTCCTTTTGAAGTTATCTTTACTAGCTTTTCAAGGCATACAATGAATTTACTTCAAATGAATTTAGTTCATCTTTTCTCTTCCCTTGATGTTAATCATAAAATTGAGGAGCGTATAAGGTGTATTCAACAGAATCAGCAAGAGGTGAATAAAAATTTAAAAAGCGCTAATCTTTGTTACAAGAGTGACGCGGATTTACATCAACATCTTTAAGTTATTCAATGAAAATGATTTGGTCTTCTTGTTGGCACACACAATACGCTTAAAGATAAAAAGATTGGTCCATTTTTGTATCCTTAAGAAGATTAGTGATAGTGCTTACAAGATCAAATCTTTCCGTTAATACGAACATTTCTAATACTTTCAATGTTGTTGATATGCTCGAGTATTTTTCCTAAATGATTTTTTTTTTTGTTTTTTGTTTTGTAGTCACAAAACTCAAGATAGAGTTTTCTTCAAAGTAGAAGGGATTGATGCCGTATACATCAACATTAGTTTCTTATTTTAAGTCTACTTGATTATTTACTATTTTTAGTTTATTTTAACTCAGTTTCCTAGTCTAAGTGAATTTCTTAGGTTTTACATTCCCAGTCTTCTTTTTAGGCTTCCTATTCCTAGTTTACTTTCCTCGTATTACAAATACTATTTAAAAACTTATCGTAATAGTTAAAAAGAGTTCAATACAATTTATCAGAATTGTTCTCTAAAGTTTAAGATTCTAATCTTTGAATTTGTTCTTTATTATTATTCCGCTTTCTCAAAGCAAATTTTCAACTGCAACAAGTGGGTTGGTAATAGTATATGTTTATATTTACTTGCATAATTTAGCACCTAGAAATCCAGTGACATCAATGGCACATTTAGCAGGTGATGGCAATTGCCTATCAAGTTGTACTGTAATTCAATGACTAATCGATTTATTAATGACGAGAGCTTTAAACCACTGCTCCCTTTCTTCACATGGGAGGCAGCTTGAGGTAAACCCCTAATTCTTGACAGTCTACCAAAAAAGAGGATGCACCTAACTGCTAGGTGCATCTTGTGTAAAGAGCAAATTGAAGACAGTGAATCACTTGTTGGTTTGATGCAAATGGTTTAGATAAGTTTTGGAGGGGGTGCTAGCTTTGGAGGGTGTGCAAGCTTTGTTGGGTCAAAATTGGGTGGTTACGAGTTTGATGGCTGCTGAAATAAAGGCTTGGGCAGGTAAGGTAGCTGACGGTCATAGAAAAAAGCTCACTGCATTGATTCCCTTCTTGGCTGGTGTGGAGGAAGAGGAACAGTAGGGCTTTTGAAAGGATGGAAGTACTCCTTATAGTTATTTGGAGTAGATGGTTCCATATCTTAATGATTTGGGTAATAGGAAATTCTTTTGTAGATGAAGACTTTTGTAAAGTTCGTAACATATCCTTACCTTTCCGTGGAAACTAATTATATGAGCATGAAAGAGGGGATGGGCCCTTGGTGCATTTATAGTTAATATAAATATATTACTTTCTGATATTATATATATACATAAAGATCATCTAATAACTTTCTATAAGCTTTTGAACTGATCTTCAAAATCTTGTTAGGCCCAATCTTTTGTGACTTAAGCTAATGAGAGGGTCCTTTTCCAACTTTTTAGTTTTTTGTAAGTGCATTTTTACTTGGTTAACTTCTGCAGACTCTTCTAGTCAGTCATATTGGTCTACCACTTATATTGCTAGTTTACAAGAATTAATTGCATCATGTACCTTATCAGAAATCCGTCCTCTGCACCTGAATTTTTGCTGACTTGTGCCTTTTGATGGTAGTGAAGCAAGATGCATCATATGTTAGGTCTTTAAATTATTAGCAACTTCAGAGGAGTCTGCTTAGTGTATGATTTACGGAGCCGTTGTGAGCAAAATTTACTAAGGAAGAATAGTCTTTTCAGTATTTTCCAACCTCAGACCTGTCTTTTATTGTCCAAACGAAATCTGTCTTCTTATACTTATCTTCTTCTGTTGGTTTGTAGCAGCTACTTTTGTTGGAGGTATATAATTCACATTTTACACTTACGAAGTATCGTCACATATTAGAAACAAATGTATTCCCCTATGATCTCTATCTCTATAATTGTAACTGGATCCTGGGTTGTATATCCTAACTGAATCTTAGTGCATTATTCTTTTTTCAATCGACTAGTAGCAGATAGTTTCTTGCAAGATTTTCAAAAATACCAAATGCCTTGTTGATAATTTATGATTTTCTTTAAGGCACAAGAAGGATGATATGCTCTACAACTTATATTAGTTGAATTATGTTGAATTTTATCTCCTACAATTTTGTGAGGGATTTTGTTGTGCTTTTGATTTATTCATAGTCTATTTTTATTTCCTAATGAAATGCAGAATGCATGTTAGAAATTCAGCTTCTCATATGACAAAGTTGAACTTTGCTTTCTCTTAGCCTCCTACAATCCCCACACCTCATCTTCTGTTGACCCAGGGTTTTTGCCTTCACAGCCTGCAAAAGCCACAAATTTTGTAGGTAATATTAAGTTATCTTGTACTGTGCAATCTCTTATTGATTTGATATTGTCAGGCAGTATATCCATGGGAAACTAGCTCCAAGTTGGAAGACATTTGGAATACCACTTGTAGCAAGGCTTTGTAACTTTGTTGATGGATCTGACATCCGAAGTCTGTACCTGAAGTTGCTTAATCCATTTAGAGTACCTGCTGAGAATGCTTTAGATGATTGTGGTGCCTCGGAGAGTTCTGCAATTGAAGAAGTTACTGTAAAAGAAGATACTAATCAACCTGCTGTAGATGGGAAAGCATGCCCCAACACTGTAGAGGGGGTTGATTCACCTCCAGATGCTGAATTGAAGTTTTACGTGACAAATGAGAGAGCAACGTGCAAGGACTCTGAGATAGTAATGAATGAGCCTCTAGAAATCACAAAAGTTTCTAGGCGGTTGAATGTTCTTGTATGTTGGCCTGAAAAACAGATTGAACGGTATGATATGCGCCTTCTTGGCTCCTTACCTGAGATTTTTAAGTCTGGGTTTTTTGCAAAGAGATCTCAGGAATCAATTTCTCTGTATAAGTGCCTTGAAGCATTCTTGACTGAGGAGCCTCTTGGTCCCGATGACATGTGGTGAGTGAAGAATTCAGCTTTGTCTTGGCAAAATATCTGGACATGTGAATTATTTATTCATTTACTCATTGTTGATGCTGCTAACATGGCCTAGGATGCTGGAAGCGATCTGCTCTATGTTTGAAAATGGCTACATGCACTTTTATCTGGTTGAAGTCTACTGTTCTCTTTCTTTGATTCTCCTCTGAAAATCTTTTCAATTAAAGTCAATAGGACTTACCTCTAAAGCCTGTTAATTCTCTGGCGTGCATCATTGCGATTTATTTCATCATAAAAACAAACTCTTTTTTTCTGTCTATCTATTATAGCTGCTGCTTGTTTTCTAGTTTTGCTTCCAAAAGTTTGTCTTTAGTCTTTCTTTGGTAAAATAAATTACATTTTCTTTCTCTAAATGCGATATTGATATATGAACAATCTGGCTATTCCCCTCCCTTTGTGTTTCCATTTCCTTCTCTATTTTCTTGTTTTTTTCCCCCCATGAATGTGATCAACATGCCCGGGAGGTAAAAATTCTTTGTGTCCAATGGCTTTCCTAGTTCATACGAAAATGCAGCTCCATCACGCTTCTCCTTGCTTTGTTTCTTGGAACTGTGGATTGTTTGTAGTCATTCTCATGTTGCGTATCCCTTGATGTGTCTAAAGGTACTGTCCTGGCTGCAAAGAGCATCGTCAAGCTAATAAAAAATTAGATCTTTGGAGATTGCCAGAGATTCTGGTAATTCATTTGAAAAGGTTTTCATACAGTCGGTTCATAAAGAACAAGCTAGAGACATATGTTGATTTTCCTGTGGGCGATCTTGATTTGTCACCATACATTAGCAAGCGTAACAGCCAGTTATCTCACCGTTACATGCTTTATGCTATAAGCAATCACTATGGGAGCATGGGAGGTGGTCATTACACTGCCTTTGTCCATGTAAGTGATGGAAATAATTTTTTGTTTTTTGTATGCTATGTGAATTCTAGGCGTATTTATTGGGAGCAAAAACAGTTTGGATCTTACCTTTGCCAACATGCTTCAATAGTTAATTATGTCTGGGTCATGTGATAGACCTGTTGCTTATCATGACATTCTTGTTCTCCATTGTCCAAATGCGAAGCCAGTCAGAGGAGAAAGCTTTTACATGCATTATCCAGAGAATTCTGTAGAATTTCTTCATGGCAGATTAATTTTTGGCTTGTCACATCTATAAGAATTCAGCTCTCCAGATTTCATGGTTGGATTTTACCTGGAGATTGAAGTTATCTCTTAATATTATGTCAACCCTGGTCAAGTTCTTACTGCTTAGTCTTATCGGAATACTTAGAGCTTTGTACTCTTTGACTAGATGCCAGAATGTTTATTTTTACTTTCCTTTATTCTTTGTTTGCAGCATGGTGGTGACCGGTGGTATGACTTTGATGACAGCCACGTTTCTCCGATCAGCCAGGACAAAATCAAAACTTCAGCTGCTTATGTTCTTTTCTATAGAAGAGTTGTAGAAGCGACAACATCAGAGTAGAGTTCTCTTTTTCATCAATCATACTGAAGCTAGGTACCATTGCTGAATGTATTAACAATTTTGACCTCTTAGGGTTATAGAATCAAGTCACAAGAGGCAGCATTCTTTTTTTCCTTTTCCAAAAATCTTTGCCATTATTTACTTTAATTTGATGCCACCTTTTAGGTTTTGGGTTTATTGTAACATAGTAGTAATTGAAGAGGTGAGACATGCAAAGGAGGGGTTTATTAGACACGGACCCATGTGAAGAAATTATCTGAAGCTAGGTCATTTGAAGGGGTTTGCTTTAAAGTTTCAACCCCTATGATAGTGTAATTCTTGTTTGATTCTGTAAAACAGACAAATGAGGATACCAATCGATTTGATGGGCGAATTAATTGTAATCCCAATTGGATCATGGATTTTGTGTGATTCCTTTTCTCTACTTTCTTATCATCATGAGGATCCATGAAATGCTATCAAAAAACATTCATTTCAGAGATTACAAGTGGTGATTTGTTACTGCAGAAGTAATGTTTGATCATATTTTGCATGTTTAAAGCAGTAATGGGTGAATTTTCATTTTGGTCTGGTATTTGTTGAATTCCTAGTTTACCAAGATTGCAATTTTTTTGGTGTTGGCACATTTGGAGAAGAAAGCTTGTAAAAAGTACGTGAGAAATGGATTTGGGCTGTTGAGACCCTTTCTCATATGTACACTTTGGGTAAAACAAAAAGATAATGGGTGAGAAGATATAAAATTAGAAACGTAAGGATGCATGATTGAGATGGACGCTCTGTCATTATGTTTGTGTAAGATGTATGAGGTCGTTTGGAAAACTCGAGGGGAGCTCCAAATATTTGGAGTAACGTGAAAGAGTAGACAAGCATATTTGTGAAAATGTATTTGTTCATGTCAATAATGAAAAAGGATCATATTTCATTTTTATTGTGTTTTTCTTTTTCTTTTTGGATAGAATTGTATTTTCCTTTTATGTTAATGTCCATATTATTTAGAATTGGTCAACAAAAAGTCATTTGGTATTCTATATGTGGAGTATTTGTTGACATGTTTTAGCCGGATTTTAGGGTTTAGGCTAGCATTTTATTTGTATTCAAGCATTTTTATCAAAAATGGGAAGATCATGTGTTAATTCAAATGTATCTCTATGGTTTGTTATTTCCCTAAAAGAACTTGTTCTTTCAAGCTTCCAAGACATATCTTTGATATTAGATCTCGGTTAGAATGATGACTAATAAAGAAAGAATAAAACAATTGGAAGCAAGGTTCGGAGGCCTTATGGCTTTAGTTACATGAGGATGGCATGGTTGTAGGATGCAAAAGCCGAAGGAGGTGATGAACAAAATGCTTGAGATGATCAGTTCCATCAAAGAAACTAGTCGCGTCATTACGGAGTTGTTATCCATGAAATGTCAAGTCGCAACAAGGGAGAAGAGGTCTTTTCCAATTTTGAAGAAGAGAGGCCGATGATTCGCTTCCAAGCCTGTTAAGTTGGAGTTCCCTTGATTTTCTAAAAGGAGAAGCAAATGAATGGTTACAATGGTTTAAAAGGGCTTATAAAGAAGAGCGATGTGTTGTTACATAGGCAACATTCGTGGAAGAGCTATGGTGAATATTTTTCTGAAGCTTTGTCTAGGCTTAAACAAATAGTGTCTATACGTGATTATCAACATGAATTTGAAAGATTTGGTAATTATGTCTAAGGCTGGACTCAAAAGATATTGGCGGGAACTTTCGTTGGAGGATTGAGGGGTCATAGTAGAAGGGATTTGTATGTTTAAATGCCTCAAAGAAGCCATTAACTTGGCTCAAATGAAAAAATCGTAACTAAGTCAGTAACATAGGTTCCTTAAACCAATCAGTTAAATAATGTCTAGGCCAATCCCATTCTCTAAACTTTGTTAATTCGCAAACACTAGGAGGCTTACATGGGAGGAAAAGCAAAAGAAAAGGGAATGTAGTTTATGTTTCAATTGTGATTAACACTTTACACTAGGACACAAATGTGAGGTTCTAAACTATTGTTACTTGAGGTAGGTCCTAGCGATATAAAAGAGGAAAAGAATGAAATTAATGGTCACTCTCTAGATGATGATGTGCCTGAAATCTCCCTCCATGCCCTTATAAGTTAGTCTATAGATTAATCCATGTGGGTGAAAGCAAGAATTAGATCGCATGAACTGAATGTCCTTATTAATAGTGAGTCTATGCATAATTTCATCAATGATAAGGTAGTTGTCACATTCGAACTTTTCCTTGGTGAAATGCTCGATCACGAGAAAAGTCTTTTAGTTTTTAAAAATTCTTTGAAAAAATTAAAAAAATAAAGAGTCGTCATTAATCCTTTTTATAGTGTGATTGACCTTTAGTTTTGCTTGAAAATTTCCTTTATTTTGGAAATGAAAAGATGAACTCCATTCAAAAATGGGCATTGGTCCACTTCATCGGAAGATCTAGGATTGGGAGTTAGTTACGTATAGAGAAAGATTAGCATCCCTATAAATACCCTAAAATTAGTATCACTAAAACAGGATCTTTAATATCTTTGAATTACAATGATTTGATATTGATCCTAAAGTATAATATACATATAAAAAGGTGAGATTAGTCTTTTCTTAATCTTAAAACATTAGGAGAAAGCCACATTAGATCAAAATGTGACAAATCTCCAAATAAATTTATTATACAGTTTTATACAATAATTTCAATCTAGCTGATACTAGATCTTCAAGTTTAGAAAGACAAATATGTTTTAATGTAAAGATTAAAATATGAACTTCATCCAATTCCTTTTTCTGAAATAATTTTAGAAAATCATGAGATGCATAAGGATTTTATATACATGAATAGTAAAAACAAAGAAAAGCGAACAAAAGACATTGTTTTATTCATTTATGTGAAATAAATATAGGATGAACAATACCTTCAATACAATTTGTATGTTGTCTTTCTAGTAAGCAACCAATGAATACTCTTAGAAAATCTTCTTTAAGAGAAACTTGAAAGAATATAGAAATCTCAAAATGTAGACTCTCTTGAGAAAAATAAAGGTGTAGAGATTCTTTAATGAGAAAGAGAGAAAGAAAGAAAGATGCCTGAATACAAAGATGTAGAGTTTCATAATACACATATGCTCCCCTTTCCATTGAAAATGAGTTTATTTATATATAAAAAATAGAGACCAAGCCCGCTAGAAATTCAAAAGTTTGTTATTGGAGGGAAGGGACCACTATGCTAAATAGTCTATTCTAGCTAAAATGCATGCTTTGTGTATTCCACCAAGAGTCTTCCACCAATTTATTGAGTCTTCTTCTTCTAGCTCTAAGAGATTTTCTTCCATCTATTCACTTAAAGATCGATGTTAGGTCGAAGTCGATCGCATTGCAGATTAAATTTATATCTGATTCAAATAAATCTTTAAGTTTGCTTCACAGTGAGATCTTCAATTGCATGCATTACTTGAAACACGATGTGAGATCATCATCAATCACTGCTAGTCTTTAAGTGTTGTTACGAAAGATTATCAACAACTTATAACTATTGAATCTTGATGTGAGATCACATCTAAAGCCTGATGTGACATTAGGGCTATATCTATAAACTGATATGAGATAACACATAGAATCTGATGTCACAAATCACTTGGAACTCGATGTGATATTGGAGTTGAATTATAGTTATTTGTTGAGAAAAGGTTTGACTTGTCGAGAGGTCGGGTTTATCATTTTTCGTCTAATGCAATCAAGATTCTTCTTATGTCAATCTATCATCAGATTCACTTATTATCTTCAATTTGATCTAATTATGGTTCTATCGATTTGTCATTAATTTACTATTATTTTACTGATCTATCATCGATTTTAAGATCATTTGCCTATTACATTTGGCATATGACGATTGATTATACTAGGGTGCTTTTAACAATTGACTCTTGATTTAACATTGTAGTGCATTTACTAATTTATTCTCGATCTTACATCAAGGTATGCTCATCATTTTACTCCCGACCTATCATTGGAGCTTGCTCATCAATCTACTCTTATCATTGTAGTGAACTCATTAAAGTATTCCCAATCTAACATCAGGGTAAGCTCATCAATCTACTTTCAAGTTCATATCGGGACATAAACAAGGCTTCTTTGGCTTCTTCTAATTTAAATATTAGACTCAAATTAAGTGTTTATAATGGCAAAGTAACTATAACTACCCATGTTGGCCATTAGTCCATTTTCAATTAAGATAGCCAACGGAATTTAATTGAAATGCCAAGGATGTTTTGAGGATGTTAAAATCTCATTACAAGGTTTACCATTCTCCTTGACTTTGTATACTTTGCCACTAATGGATTTGGATGTGATTTTAGGAATTCATTGGCTAGAACTTTTAAGGATGGTGTTTTGCAATTGGAAGAAAACGATGATAAAATTTCAGTTGGAAGGCAATCACAATCAATAACATGAGTTAGATACTCAACAAAATTCAAGTAACTTTGACCAAAGGCATTTCTAAATAGTCACACTAAAGATGTTCTATATTTATGGTTTTCCTACAAGCCTCAAGCGGCTCGTTAGATCACAATATTCCAATTGACTTACAGCAACTAATTGACGCTTATGGAGATTTTTTCATAAGCCCAACTAGTTTTTGCTAACTAGGAAAATTGAACGTTGAATAACTTTTAAAGAAGGTACAAAACCTGTAAATATATGATCCTACAAATATTTCTACTTTTAAAAATTAAAAATTGAAAAGCAAGTTCGTAATATGCTACAATTGGGGCTAATTCGACCTAGTACTAACACATTTTCTTCACTTGATTTACTTGTAAAAAAAAAAGATGGTTTTTGACATTTTGGTATTGATTATAGGGCCCTTAATGCAATCACTATTATAAACCATTTTCCAAGTTTTATAGTTGAGGAAATGCTAGATCAATTACATAGCCTTTTATTTCACTACGCTTGACTTGTGGTCCATCTACCATCAGGTATAGGTACACCCTCTTGACATAACTAAAACTACATTTAGGACTCATAATGACCATTATGAATATTTAGTTATGCCTTTTGGGTTATGTCATGCCTTATCCACCTTCCAAGCTCTTATGAATTCTATTTTTTTTTATCATATATGCAAAAATTTTTCTTAATCCTTTTCGATGATATACTAATCTATAGCCTCAACTAGACTACACATATTAAACATGGGAAAATGGTTTTTGAAATGTTAAGGATCATAAATTTTCTATCAAGTTTTGCAAATGTGCATTTGGGTAATAGGAAATTGAATACTTAAGCTACATTTTCACTTCTCATGGCGTTATGGTGGATCATGGGAAAAAACTAAGCCATCATGAAGTAGCTAATACTTACTAATATTTCAGAGTTGTGTAGTCTTTTAGGCTTAACAAGTTACTATTAGGAGTTTATATGCAAATATGTGATTATTTTACAAATATTTTGAAAAAATTGAATTTTGAATGAAGTGTTGAGGCTGAGAAAGCTTTCAACCAGTTAAAGGAAGCCATAACCATAACCTCCACGCTAGTAATGCCCAATTTCGATCAACCATTTACGATTGAAGTTGATGCTTTAAGTGAATGAATTAATGCGGTTTTAATTAGCAAAATAGACCTATAGCATACATAAGCGAAGCCTTTGGAACTTCCAAGCAAACATTGACCATTTATGTCAAAGAAATGCTTGCAATTCTTGAGGCAATCTATACATGGTACCCTTAGTTACTTGGCCAAAAATTCTTCATCTATACTAATCAAAGAGTCTAAAATTCCTATTGGAGCAACAAATAGTTGCCCTAGAGCAGTAAAAATGGGTAGCAAAACTCTTAGACTATGAATATGAGATAGTACACAAATCAAGCTATGAGAGGTAATAGCTCATGCATTAGTGGGTGTGAAAAGGTAGTTCGTGTCTAAACAACATATCTGTGCCGGGCAAAAAAACTGGGTGAACCGTATAGTTGGCATCAAACCATCAAAGAGTATGTAACTTAATGTGATATGTGCCAAAGGAACAAAGTTTATACTCGAACTCCAATAGGAATCCTTTAACCCATATCAATCCAATGCCAAGTGTAGGAAGATGTTGCAATGGACTTTATGGAAGACCCTCCAACTTCTAATGGTTTGAATAGTATCTTGGTTGTTACAAAACTCGAATTGTTGTGCCTTCTAATTCAAAGGTTATTGACTAGCTTTTACTAGAGTTTCATACTCTCCTTTAGGTGGACATTTTAAGACTTTAAGAACCTATAAAACAACTTGCTCAACTATTTTATTGGTTGGCATCAAACCATCAAAGAGTATGTAACTTAATGTGATATGTGCCAAAGGAACAAAGTTTATACTCTAACTCCAATAGGAATCCTTTAACCCATATCAATCCAATGCCAAGTGTAGGAAGATGTTGCAATGGACTTTATTGAAGACCTTCCAACTTCTAATGGTTTGAATAGTATCTTGGTTGTTACAAAAAGATTATTAAAATATGCATACTTCCTACCTTTGTTACATTTATACATAGCCAAGATTGCCAAATTTGTAGAAGGAGTCATGAAGTTACATGGAATACCAAGATCCATATTTAGTAACTGTGACCCCATCTTCACCAACAATTTTTGGAATGAATTCTTCAAAATTTCATGTATAAAGTTAAACATGAGTTCTTTTTACCATCGATAATTAGATGGACTATCTGAGGTGTTAAATAGATGTCTTAAGTGATATTTGAGGTACTTTACTCATAACAACCATGCAAATGGACCAAGTTCCTTCCATGGGTAGAATATTGATATAACACAACCTCTCATGCATCAATAACAATGTCACATTTTCAAGCACTCTACAATGGGTTACCATCACACATTCCATGATATGAAGTAAGAGCATTAGCTGTGAATGAAGTAAACTAGTTCTTTCTCATTAGAGATACCATCTTTCACCTATTCAATCAAAACTCACACAACACTATTAATAGAATCAAATAAAGAGAAAACCTTAAGTAACGTGATATGGAATTCCAAGTAGAAGATGCTATTTTTCTTAAATTTTAGCCATATAGGTAGTATTTGCTATTTCCAAGGGTAAGTCTTGAATTGGTTGCTCTTCATTATAATCCATATGAAATTAAAGAAAGAATTGAAAAAGTGGTCACCAAGTTAAAGCTGTTAAAAAGGTCAAGAATCCATCTAATATTTCACATCTCACTATTGAAGAAGTTTGTTAAAGACCAAACGCCAGTTTTTCACTACGCACAATGCCCAATAATGGTAAAATCATACCCAAATCAAAAGATGTGCCTGATACTCCATGGATTAAAAGAAATAGGTAATTTGTTGAAAAAAACCTAATTGAATGGAAAAAATTGACCTTAAAGGAAGTCACATGGGAGAATACAAAAGAACCTTAAGCTTAATATCTTACTCTAAACATGAAGGACAAGTTTCACTCACAGGGAGAGGTGATGATGAACCTTAAATGTAGCCCAAAAGATCCAAAGGAACCCCAAATACTTAGAGTAACATAGAAAAGTTGATAAATACATATCCAACATGTTTGATCATATGAATGATGAAGAAGGATCATATCCCATTTTAATTGCATTTCTTTTTCATGTTAGTGTCCATATTATTTAGAATTTGTTAATAAAAAGTTAATGGGTATCTTATACTTGGAGGACTATTTACTAATATGTTTTAGTGGATTCCCAAAGTTTAGGTTAGCAGTTGAATTTCGTTTGTATTTAAACACTTTTATCAATATAAGAGATTGAAAAATTGTAATTCTCTGTATATCTTTGTTATGACTACAAGATCTTCTTGAAGTAGAAGAAGAGTTATAGTGAAACAGGAAAATAATTAAAAAATAATAAAAACTAGATATTGACAACTACATATCCTTCCTAATTCATAATATTTACACAATTTTTAGAATATTTCTAGGATCATACTAAATTCCTACTTTACTTAATTTCTAACACTCCTTCAAGCTAGTTTGAAGATGTCTTCCATAGCCAACTTGTCAATTAGTTTATCACATTGCTTCTTATGTAGTCCCTTAGTCAATTTGTTCAGTTGTTAGGATATATGGTATGCATATTATTCTATCATTAAGTTTCTCCTTATTGAAATGTTTATTTACTTTTATATGTTTTGTCTGATCATGAAGAACAATATTATGAGCTACAGAGAATGGCAGCATTGTTGTCGCAATAGACTTTCATAGGTGTCAGATAAGAAATCTTCAACTCTTCAAGTATCCTCTTGATCCACATGCCTTCACAAATTCCATGGTAAAAGCTCCAAATTCTACTTCTACACACTTTTGGCTATATCGAAATCTATTTTATGTTGCATTATGTAATAAGGTTTCCCTCAATGAAAGAATAATAGCCTGGGTGGACCTCATATCTATAACACTTCCTACCTAATTTGCATTAGTGTAGACTTCAAATTTTAGGTGACCCTATTTCTTGAACAATATACCTCTCATTGGAGTGTAGACTTTAACTTTTAGGTAGCCATGTTTCTGGAGCAATATACGTCTCCTTAGAGTCCGTTTTAGATAGCTTAGGATCTCAAAGTGTTCTGGCCCTAGTGAGTGCATGAATTGAATTGCCATGCCTATTGCATAAGTAATATTAGGGCGTGTATAAAACAAGTATATTAACTTGCCTACAAGTCTTTAATATGGTTCCATATCCTTTATTTCTTCATCTTAACAGCTTATAACTTCAAATTAGGCTCAATAGGAATCTTGGCCACCTTGCAACTAAGTAATCCTATTTTTTCAAGTACACCAAGTACATATTTTCTCTGATTAACAAAAATACCTTCTTTAGATCTTGTAAATTCCATTCAAAAAGAGTATTTCAGGGTTCCTAAGTCCTTAATCTCAAATTCTTTTATAAGTTTCTTCTTAAGGGTTGCTAATTATATCTCATCATTACTAGTTAAAATAATATCATTAACATAAACAATCAAAATTGCAACTTTACCATCTTTTAAGTGTTTGTAAAATATAGTGTGCTCTGCCTAACTCTAAA
The DNA here is from genome assembly GCA_021397835.1 of Moringa oleifera. Classification (NCBI taxonomy): domain Eukaryota; kingdom Viridiplantae; phylum Streptophyta; class Magnoliopsida; order Brassicales; family Moringaceae; genus Moringa; species Moringa oleifera. The sequence goes on from JAJFZO010000345.1 coordinate 143,878, forward strand.
GGAAGTCATAACTGGCAATAACGTTTCCAAAGCTTTCAAACCATGTTCGAGGTGACTATTTAAGCCCATATATGGACTTCTTCAATCTGTCTAATTTTTAATTACTAAGTTTCTTCTCAAATCTTGTAGCAAGTTCATGAACGCTTCCTTTTTACGATCACCATTAAGGAAGGCATTTTTTACATCTAGTTGCTGTAAAGGCTACTAAGAATTCATTCCTAGAGACAACAAGAGCGAAGGTTTCCTGATAGTCAATCCCACAAGTCTAGGTGCAGCCGTTAGCCACCAATCTAGCTTTGTATCTCTCAACACTCTTATCAGCTTATTGTAAATACCCATTTAAACCCCATTATTTTCTTATCTTTGGGTAGATCAACTATCTACCAAGTACTACTTATTCTTAAAGCATTCATCTCCTCCATGACTATTAACTTTTAATTTAGATCACTTAATGCTTCTTGTATATTCCTTAGAACAAACAAGTGTGAAATCCTAGATGTGAAAGCGTTATGACTTTTTGACAATCTTTCATAGGAAAGATATTTAGCAATAGGATATTTAGTACAATTTCTAACACCTTTCCTAATTGCTATAGGAACATCAAGATCAAGAGCAACAAGCAAATTATTAGAAATGATTGAAGGAATTGAACCAGGATTTGGAATAAAAATACCAAGATTTTTGGAAGCATTTTCCAGGTTTTCAGATTGGTTCTACAAGATTGACATTTGGGTCCTCATTTCTTTGATGAAATCTCTTCCTAGTATAAGCTTGAAGCTTAAAATTTAGATCACATTGATCAGTTTGCAATATTTCTCCCCCTGCATGACAACTCCCTTTACTGGGCATTAAAGAACCTGGTTCTCTTAAATGACCAAAGACATATGGTTCCCATGTAGAAATAATAGTGAGGATTGGGACTAAAGTATCTCAAACATTGTCTTCCATTCCATGTTTCCCCCCTTGAAGAAAATTATAGGTAAAATAGGATTGTGTTTTTAGGTAAGAAATGTCCATACTAACATGACTCCTTTTTGTTTGAGGGTTATAGCATTTATAGCTTTTTTTGTTTAAAGAATAACCAAGAAAAGACATTTTTTAAGATGTAGGTCAATTTTGGAATGAAATTAACTAGGTAAATTAACAAATGCAATACACCCAAAAACTTTGATTGGTAAATCTAAATGCAATTTAGATTCAACAAAAAATTCTTTTAGGTACTGAAGTGGTGTATTGTATTTTAAAATTTTAGTGGGCATTCTATGTATCAATAAGAAATTTTTAATACTACTTCAAACAACAAATATTTTAGGACATGCATGGAAAACATTATGATGCACGCTACTTCAAGTAAATGTTTGTTTTTTTCGTTTAACAATGCCATTTTATTAATGGGTATTCTGACAAGTGGATTTATGATGAATGCCCTTTTTTTCTTTCAAAATATCACCCAAGTGCTCATCAAAATATTTCTCTTCCCTTATCAGAATGTAAAATGCCACTTGTGGTTTAGAGTTGGATTTCAATCATAATGTAAAGATTTTTGAACAAGTTGTTCACTTTAGATTTTTTGTTCATTAAATAAACCCAACACAACCACATATGACCATCAATAAATGTAACAAACCATTGTTTTAAGAAATAGCAGTAATTTTAGAAGGACACCAAACGTCACTATAGATTAAATAAAAAGGTTTGAAAGCTTGGTAACGTTTTGATAAATATCTAGAATGATTACTTTTGACCAAATAGCAACTTTTACACTGAAATGAAGAACAATCCATACCTTTAATAAATCAGGAAATAAATGTTTTAAATATGAAAAATTAAGATGTCTTAGTCTAAAATACCATAACATAATTTGTTCTCTATTGGATATTAAACTAGTACTATTAAAGCTCTAAGCTTTTTTATTACTGATAGGGACTTCATCAAAGTAGTAAAGACCTTCAATCATTCTAACACTCTTAATCATCTTTCTCGAAGTCTGGTTCTGAAAAACACAATCTGATTTAAAGAAAATAATACAATAGTTAGAATCACTAGATAGTTTACTAATTGATAAAAAATTGTAGGCTAATTTAGGAACATGTAGAATAGACTTAAGTTTAATTTTCTCAGACAGTTCTAACTTTTACCTGTAATAGGTGGGAAACTATCATCGATGATTCTAACTTTTTTATTGCTAGAACAAGAAGAGTAAGTGTCAAATAAATGAGAAAAACTAGTCATATGATCCAAGGCTCTAAAATCTATGATCCATGGAAAAGAATTTAGATAAGAAAGGGCTTTAGGCTTTTTGTATGTTTATCTCACGGATACATTAGGAATACCAAATGATGGATTGGAGTTTACCAACCATGTCATGTCCATGGAGTTTTCAGAATCCTAACTAGCACATAATGGATCATCAATTATAAGAGCCTTATTATCCTCAGTGATGCAACTAATTTTCCTTTACCTTCGAATATACATCTTGATAAAATAGAGAAAAGAAAGCTAGGATTTTAAACGTGTTAAAGGCAACTTTGCTCTTATACCATTTGAAAGATTGAGAAATTCTAATTCTTTGTATATCCTTATTGTAAGCACAAGATTTTCTTTAAGTAGAAGAATAGTTACAATAAAACATCAAAATGATAAAAACTAAATATTGACAACTACTTATCTTTCCTAATTCATAATATTTGCACAATATCCTAGAATATTCCTAAGATCATCGCAAATCCTTATTTCACCAAATTTCCAACAATCAAAAATAGAAAACTTTAGTGTTGATTCAAATTTGTCTTTATGGTTTGTTTTTTCCCTAAAAAAATATTATTATCTCAAGCTGTAAGACCTATCAAATGTGAGCTCAACCTTTTTAATTAAGTCTAAGAGGATTGCTTTACACTATCACTCCCATTCTTTGGTTCTTTGTCTCTCTTAGAACCCTAATCTTATCGTCACTTACAAAGTAATATCTGCATTATTCAACTTTTTCGAAAGAAAATGCATCATAATTGTGTTCTCATGTTTGTAATCAATTCTCTTATCTTTTTTATTATTGGACAACTTGATGTTTCTTCATTACTGGCCTTTTCTTTTCCCTATTTTCCTTTTCAATTTATTATTTTTAAGCTTAATCTTCACATTCACATAAAATTTACTAATTAACCTCACATTTTTTTCATCTTTTCTTGAAACTTGTAAACCAGGTGTCATAACAAGGCTTAGTAGCTGTCCGATCACTCCATCCCCTAAAGTGAGAAATAGAAAAATTTTCTTTCTTTGATTTGGTTAAAATGATGAATCTTAAAATTCATTTGGCTACCTTTTTAATGAAAAATCAAGAAATTGGGAGTCCCTACCAATCTTTTTCATTGGTGATTAGTTATTGAAAATACTTTTGCTATTTCATAAATTTTTTTCCTTTGAAAAAAAATTGAAGGAAGGCAAAAGAAAAGGTTTATGGCACTGATCGAATTTTACCAAAAAATCTTGGTCTAGGAATCAGTTACGTGTGAGGAAGGATTGACACCCTCACAAATGCCTAAAATTTGGAACTAGTTAAATGAAAAAGTATTTTGTTGGGTGATTTAAAAGAAAGACTTAAACTTTATTTCTATTCAAAGCACCACATAATTATAGGGAAGATTGTTAGTTTTTGATATGATTTTGTTGGGTTTCAAGAGGAGAGGAAGAATTAGAAGATATAACTTCTTGAAACTTGGAATGATTGAAATTGCTTTAAATGGCTTGCAAAGGCTTGCTTTGTTATATTGTACTTATCTAGATATCCTAAAATTTGAATTGAAAATTCAAATTAAAAGATTATCCTTATCTAAAATTCAAACTACTTGATAAAGTAGAAGAATAAGTCTTTCTTGGATATGCAGCAAATAAGGCATCTTCCTAACACTCATCCTTATTTTTTTTGTTACATACACCAATTTTTGAAAGTACGTTAGTTGGGATGTCATCATTTTTGATATTTTGTTTTGCTGTAGATTTGACTGTATTTCTCTTGATTTTTGTATTTCTCTTTGGAGTGTGAACTTGGAATACTTTGATATTTTGCCTCCTTGATTTATAGCCATATTTAAATAGATTTTTTTGTTACAAAGTCTTTGTTGGTGTTCTTATTGATCCTTTAATATCTGTATGAACTAGCTATAGTTTTTGCTTAGCCTTCTAAGCTTTGTTTTGTTGAAAAGAAAGCTTGATTTGCTTCCTATGTTGAAAACTAGCATCTTTAAGAAGCTCCTCCTTTAATTTAGGTAAGTCTTCTCTAAGATTATTCTTTTTCATAAAAAATAGAGCCTCGCATTGTTGTGTTCTTTGTCTACTGCAGCTTACTTTTCTTCTATCATATTTATGATAAATCTTTTATCTTTTATTGGCACTCTAAATATCTTTTTGCCTTATGCATCAGTAATCAAGCAATGATTGTCTTTAAATAGCACCTTATATCCCTTTTTTAAGAGTTGATTAACACTCAAAATATTTTCATTAATTTTAGGAACATATAAATCATTGAAAATTAATTTGAAACTTGTGCGACCTTTGATTGCCATTGGTCTTTTATCTTTTACTACAAATATGCTTTATTCCGAATTCTGACTTTAGAAATTATAGTTTTTGAAGAGCTCTTGATCACAAGTCGGGTGATTTGTACAAACACTATCTTTAAGCCACCTTTTTGAGGCGTTGCTGATAGCAAAATATGATGTCATTGACAGTTCCTTCCTATAAGGTTATTCAATAGCATTCTTGGCTTCTCTTTATTGTTATTGGCATTTGCAAATTTTTTCCATGTGCCCTAACTAAGCGCACTTCTTACATCTTGCATTTGGCCTCCACCAACACTTGTTTTATGGATAATTGACTTTTTTTTTTTTGTAATAAGGACAAGGTGAAAAGACTTGGTCGTTTTTGTTATTTTTGCAACCATTGTTGTTACGTGATTTGGCTTGAAAAATAACCTCTATAAATCCATCTTGGCTCATAAATCCCATTTGTTCTTATGATTGTAGTGCATTCAATAGTTCTACAAATATAATACTTGATGGATCTCTAGTGTTTTCCAAAGATGAGATTATAGCGTCAAATTTTTCAAGAATTGTCACTTGAATCTTTTGAAAAATTCTAAAATTAAAAAGATCAGTACGAAGAAGTCTTACTTTGTTAACCATATCGAGAAGCCTATCTAAATATTCCTTGATTGTTTCTAATTCCTTCATCTTTTGCATCTCAAATTCTTGTATCAAATTCAGCACTTGCATTCCTTCGATCCATTCATCCCCTTCTTATTCTTGCTTCAAAAAATCCTCAATTTCTTTGGTTGTCTTCAGTGTCATTATTTTTAGATATATGGATGAGACAACTAAAAACAATATTGCTCTTGCTTTTGATTTTTCTTACTTCCTTTCCTTTTGGTTCTTGATTTGTGCAATAGTTGGATTATCTAACAAATTTGAAACATCATATACTTGTTCAACAGCTTCCCACAGATCATTTGCATCAAAGTATGCTTCTATTCTAATAGCCCACATCTGATAGTTTGCTCTATCAAACACCAGAGGTGTAGTTATTGTCAATGAATCTTTTGAATTCATTGTATATAAGTTCCTTTTTTTTTTTTAAGGATATAGGCAGGAAGTGTTTAGAAATTATGTTTAGGCTTTTTCAATCTCACAAGTCCCTCAAGATAATAGCTTTGATACCTCTTTGTTGTTTTTTGATATGATTTTGTTAGGATTTTAAAGGCAGTGGAAGAATAAAAGGATATAACTTCTTTAAACTTGAAATGATTGAAATTACTTTGAATGGCTTGCAAAGGCTTACTTTGTTACATTGATAGAGGTCTCATTTGTAGGAAAAAATAAACAAACAAAATCTAAAATTATACTTATCTAAATATCCTAAAATCTGAATTCAAAATTTAAATTAAAAAATTATTCTTGTATAAAATTCAATCTATTTGATAAAGTAGAAGAATATGTCTTCTTTGGATATGCAACAAATAAGACATCTTGCTAACGAAGACCTTTTAAAGAATGCATGAATGGTTAAAGCTTTCGAATATAGCTATTGCAATATCTTGGTCTCTAAAACTATTATGTTTAAGACTCAAAAGTTGACTTTTATCGAACCTCCAAATCTTAAAGGAAATGCACAAAAAGAATATTACTTTCTTGAAGTTACCAGAAAGCATTACGATGATGCATTTTGTGTGAGGATCAAGGAGAGACACATTATAAGAAAACCTGAAAATAGCGATAAATATTTGTAGCACGTAAAATCAAGCGCTAAATATTGATAGATTATTGACACATTTACTATATAATTATTTTCTTTTTACCAACCAATTAGTGACAAACTAGAGATGAAATTTAGTGATTGATATAATATCCATCACTAAAATTGATTTTAAATATTTTATATTTAAAATTTAAGCATATTGGGAACTTCTTAATGATTGAAGTTGTCATCGCCAAATCTGCTAGAGATACATCACTTGTCTGCCGAAAATCGACAGTAAGAGTAATCATAAGCTAACAACCAGCACGACGGTTGTTAAATTGGATACACTAGCGACCACTAATATTCGATCGCTAGAATAAGAAACTGGAGATCGTATGCCGGCATGCGGTCGCTAAATCATGGCCATGAGATTCCATTTTTCTTATGGCCTCTACTATCCTTTTAGCTTTTCCTCGGTCAGCGATTGCCTCTTAGTAGTCGCTAGCCTCTACCATGGCCAATGACTGGCCTTTGGTTGTTTCATAAGGCCTTTAGCATCCATGGTCAGCGCTAGCTGGGCTAAAAAACCATGACTAGTGCTGGCCTCTTGCATGGCTAGTGTTGGCCTCTTTGTTGGCTAATGACTACCTCGAGGTAGTTGTTGGGCTTTTTCCTTGGTTAGTAACTACTCCGAGGAGTTACTAGCCTCTGGTTGTTACATAGGATTTTTTCTTTTCCCTATTAATTGACCATTGCGGCTTACTGCAAAATGCAGCAAGCAAGCGATTGCCATAAATAGTGGTCTCTAGCCATGCATTCCGCATGGCACAAGCAGCAAGCCAACAACCACCATAAGAGGCAATCATTAGATAGTGACGGTGACTTATGGCAATTGCGGCATAGTTAGAAAATTAGAGCTCTGCCCTCATTTCCTTTCCTCACGTGACGTCGCTTTCCTCATTTTCTCTCCTTTTCTTCTTTGGAAGTCTACCTTTTTGTCTCTTTGCAACTTTGGCTCCTCTTTGTCTCCGTTGCTTCTCTCTTTTTCTTTGCTAATTTCCCTTCTTCAGCTAGTCTCCCATAAATGTGACTGATTTAACTAATACTCCTACAGATATGTATGAAAATTTTGGTTATAGTAGATTGATTAATTTTTGATTTGGTTAGATAAAATATTTTAGATTAGATTGTATAGAAACATTTTGATTAGGTTAGGTTTAATAATTTTCTGTTACATCAGATAGAATAATTTAGATTCTATTAGATTGAAAAATCAATGTTGGTTAGATTAATTTATATAAAAAATAAGTTATTTGATTGTTAATTTTTTAATAAATTTAATATTTTTATACTAGTTATGTATGATTATTGAATTATTATTGTAATTAATTTATGATAAACAATTTAATTAGATTGTATAAAAAATTACAATAGTTAGATGTTACTTAAAATGTTAAGTTGTTAATTATATTTGTTAATAAATAATTTATTTTTTTGTTATATTAGTTAGATATAAATATTTTATTAAATTGTAATTAATTAATTTATGATAAATAATTTAATTAGAATTTTTTTAAAAATTAAATTAGTTAAATGTTAAGTAAAATCTTAAGTTGTTAATTTCATTTGTTCATAAATTTATTTTTTGTTAAATTAATTATGTAATAGTAATTAGTTTATAATTGGAGATAAATAATTTAAATAGATATTTATGAAAATGACATTAATTAAGATGTCAATTAAATTTAGTAGTTATTAATTTGAAATAAATTACTTAAATTTATTTTTTAAAAAATTAAATTATATGGATGTTAATTATTTACCTTTTGTAGTTGTTTGTGTTATTTGTTAATAAATTTATGCCTTGTTAGATTAGTTGGATACAATAGTTTAATTAGATTGTAATTAATTTTGTGATAAATAATTTAATGAAATTTTTTTGAATTATTTAATCAGTTACATGTTAATTAAATTTTTAGTTCTTAATTTTGTTTGTTAAAAAATTTGTTTTTTCTTAACTTATATAATAGTTTAATTAGATTAATTGTAATTAGAGATAAATAATTTGGATAGATTTTTATGAGAATTATATAAATTTTATTAATTATGAGTTTAGTTTGTTGTAGAGTACTTAGATAATTGTTTAATTGGATTGTAATTAATTTGAAGAAAATAATTTATTTAGTCTTTTATGACTATTAAATTAGTTATCTGTTAATTAAAATTTTAAGTTGTTAATTTTATACATTAACAAATTTAGTTTATATATGTTAGATTTGGTAGACAATATATTAAATGTAATTGAGACATATCTTTTAGATATATCGGTTGAGAATTATTAGTGAATATTTATTATCATTCACATGTTTATATATGCATCGAAGTAAATTATTTGATAATAATTTTTGAATTGTCTAGATCGGATAGTCTAGAAATGTGACGTTTATGTGCGTCGTATTTTAACATACTAATATTTTTTATTTTTTGGAGGAAACATTTTACATGGGATGAGGAAATAGATGGTGTGGTAAAGGCCACATGGGAAGCTCGTGCAACACATTATCATGTTGACTTGATGTATGCTTGTCATCACAAGGCAAGAAATAAACTTCAATTTGTCCTAGATACTATATGAGTGACAGATAAAATAAAGTAGGCTAAAGTACAAACAGAAGTACAAGACCATGTCTCGCAATCGAGGGAGTTAGATAGGCGAACTCGGGTTAGGTCCCTCTCGACATAGTGCCCGTTCATGTTCACTTAAAAACCATAGTCGACGCTTGGTACGTGTGATATTTAAATTTACATAAATATAAACAAAAATAACATACTACTTTATTTGATATATATGTTTTTCTACTAGACGCAGGAGTTGGGTTATGAGCATATTGCAATAAAGCTTTTTAAACAGATCCATACTAAGAAGTTTAACCCCAATGAGTTCATAGATAAGTATGCCAAATAAATTAATGTAACTTAGTTATCTTTAATATTTAATAAATAACTATGTATCTTTTTTACTTTGTTATTTCATTTAGCTTACAAGTAAGTTAACAAATTGCTTTATTATAAGAACTCTTCGAGGAGTTAGTTGCTTTAATTTCTCAGCCATAAGAGGGATTTTCTGACACTTCTGAGGTAAACTAGACTAAGCTCTATTATGAGGTTGTAGGTGGAGAGAAGAAGTACCGGGTGTATGGGATTCATAGTCAAGCTTGTTCATGGTATTCAGGTGACAACTTTAGTAATGGACGCTCTATTGATGATATAGCCATGCAGGATATGCGCTCTTAGATGAAAGCTATGGAAGAGCGAATGGAGTTAGAGCATAAGACTATGGAGGCGCGAATAAATGAGGAGCATAAGGCGAGAAAGCTTGATCACTTATGCTACGAGAGCGATTTGCAAGAGTGCTTATTCTAGAGAGCTTAATTTGAATGAGCGCATTCACAGGATGGAGGTTTTTGTTTTGAGAAGTGTACCACCAACACTATCTGATTCTTTGATGTCATTTTGTTTATGAATAGAATATTTGATTTCATTTATCTAATTTTTATTTTATGAAGAACCAAATACATGTTGTATTTTTTATCTTATATAATTTATTTTTCATAAAGTTTATATAATTTTAAATTAATTATATTTTTTAAATTTATAAAAATTTTAGCAACTGAATCTAATCAATTACTAACTTAAATATATTAGCGATCTATTCTAACTAGTTGCAAACTAAAAATCTTTTGGTGGCCGATTATATTTAGTCATTAAATATGTAATGATTCATTATAATCAGTCGCTAAAACTGTCGCTATCTTAAGATATATTAGCAATCGATCGAAATCAGTCACTAAATTAGCGATAAAAGAAAATTGATTGCTAATTTAGAGATGTACAAAGATCGATCGTTAATTCAACGATAGAAAAAGATCGATGCTAATTTAGTGACAGATTTCAAAATTTATCTTTAGTTTTTTTGGCGACAACTATTTTTTCTACTAATAAAATCTGTCGCTAAAAACAAAACAATTTTGTTTAGAACTTTATGTGAGAAAGACTCCTATGCACACATAATTTTGAAATTTATTTTATGTGAAAAGGATGGCCACATAATGTAGAAATGAAAGAAAAGGAACTCATTAAGGCAAGAAAATGTCAAGAAAGCAGGAGAATATCAAAGAAAGCATAAAAAGAATGTCAAGAAGGTATCAAAAAAACACCAAGATTTCATATATGGCTATGTTTATTACAAGAAAAAGATTGTAGAGCAACTAGGTTTACTTACTAGCATAACATAGCAACCCTTTTCCAGCTTTTCTAAGAATGAAATTTCCACATTCTTTTGACTACGCTATTAAACTCTATAAAAAATTAAAGTGTTTTAGACTTAAAGAAAGAAAACTATTCTTCTTAGATCAACATCAAAGAAAGAAAACTCTTTAAAACTTTGTAAAAAAACTATGTCTAAAAATCAAGGTCCAAAAAGTCCCCTCTTCCTTCGATCGAAGGGGTGTTTACAAGTGTGGTCTTGCCAAAAATGGTGGGCATACGTCATCTCACTATGCATTTGGATAACTTAGAGAAGCTTAGGATGTCCCAAGGTTGGGATTTTCCTAAGGTTGGGATCTTGGTACCATAAATTACGCAATGATTGTTTAAGGATTTACCATAGGTCAAGGAAGACATAGATCAAGAAAATGTGCCTTCAATGCTAAGTTAGCTTTTCACTAGGTTATTTCGAAGGGTCTTCTTTGACACATTTGTTTTTCCTAAAAAATGATTATCCCATTTAAGTCTTCTTTTTTCTCTTCACTTTACTTGTTTATGAAGCCTCTAGATTGTCTCTCAACAAACTCAAAGCTTTGCATTTTTATCTTCTTTTCTTTTCTTTTTAGCATTGAAAATGGCTATAAATCTAGGATCTTCTTCCTATGCTCTTGAGGATTTGGAATGAGTGAAGAATAATTACCCCATTATGAAGTTCATCCACCTTGAGATTCTTTCTTCACTTTTTCTACATGGACCTACCATGAAGGCTGGGTGATAGTCTTTGAGGATAGCCTTAAGAGAAAATAAAATTTGTTCATTCACCTCTTTTTTTCAAAATATCTACTGCTAGTTTAAAGTTTTTCCTTCCCAACTCAAACCCAATGCTTGGCATTGTATGGTAGCTTTTGTGTCGAAACTTTTCTCCATGTACTATATAGATCTTTTGGTACCCTTGTTCACCAAGTGTTTTAAGTTAAAAGCCCTCAAAGATGATAGAAATTCTGATTTTAAGTTTTAATATTTTGATAGCATTAGGCTCAAACTCTAAGGCTTGCCTTCGAATTATAAGGGTTGGGTTGAAATATACTACTAAGCTTCTTCACCCAAAATATGCCCTTATTTGAATGCATCAAGTGAGCCCTCCAGAAAAGTATACAAGAAAGAGGTTCAACCCTAACTTGACGATAATTTTCCAAGCACTTTCATATCAACGAGGTGTAGATAGTTTTAAGGATCATATAAATGATAATAAGAGAGCAATGATTAGAGCCACAAGATCCTGGTGTAGGATCTTTAAGTTTGATGGGACTTCCTAATCTATTGAAGATGCAAAAAGCTTGAGTTCTGAGGAGGCCTTTTCCCATCTTCTAAATCCAATTCCTAATCTTGATTAATGACCAAACCTCAAATGAATTATTCAGTCTAAAGTGGATGTAAGCCTCAAACCAAATACTTAAAAGTGGATGTAAACCTGAAACCAAATATTGGACCTAAAGTGGATAGACATCTTAATGAAAGAACTACACTTTAACTCTTTAATCCTTCTTCTCATAGTATGGTCTCTTGAATTTATGCTACATCAGGTCTTATTGTTGCTTTAATTTGTACTTCAATATTTTTTTCTTTTCTTGCTTTTATTTCGAGCATGTTTTGTCTTTGTAAATCTCGAAGAAGATATGGCCCTTTAAAAAAAAGCCACCTTTTAATAATTAAAGACCAATTTTAGGAGGTAATAGACATTGTCTTAGGCAGTAATGCCCTTGGAATGAGTTCTAATATTAGTGCTGTTGCCAAACCATATTAAAGAGGTCAACCTTCATGGGCTACCTTAAAGAGGAAAGAGATTAAAGTTGGGCCAAGTGATGGTGTCATTGTTGCAATGAAAAGAAGATTATTGCTACTATTCCTTTAACAAGCAGAAGGAAGGGAAAATAGGACCACCTTAAAGATCGGAGTGCTAAGGATGCACTCTTATTGCCCCTAGTTAGGTTATAACTCTGGGAAGAAATTTCTTCCAGAGTGGGATCTTCCAGATAAGAGGTCTATAAACAATTCGAGCTTGGTTTAGGATTGGCTGTATAAAGTGATCCTCCTTCAAACCTAAAGAAACTTAAAAAAGAAAAGAATAGCACCTTTCTCGGAAAGCAACATGATATACTTCGAGAGCTCAATATGATCTGCTTGATCTTATTTTTATTGTAGCAGTAGATTCTTGATCAATTTTTTTTCTTACTCTTATAGTTTACTATAAAAAATGGTTGTGCTTGTGAACAAATGCAATCATACTGGCATTGATCTTCATCATTTCATGAAAGAGGCTGATATTGGTTACGATTCTTTCACTTATGCAATAAACCAACTAAAGAGGGGCCATTACCACTAGTATTAAAAGGAGCTTCTATTCCTAAAGTTGCCTTAAAAGTAAATGTGGTTATACCCGAAGCTGGACCTTAAGCTTAAATTTGTAATGTTTTGCTTTTTCACTTTTGATTATACAAACTTTATTTTTAAGTAATGGAATTTTCCTTTTTAAGTCATCTTAATCTGTACCTTGAACAATTAAAATAATGCCCAAACAATGAACTATTATTACTGTAACACTGGTTTGAGAATTCTTCAAGCCAACGCTGATGATGTGTGCCTGATTTCAAACTTGATGAATCAACTCTAGATGTGGAAAACCCAACAAAGGAATATAACACTTGATCTGAGGTTAATCTTGATAATAGGAAGATCTTCACAAATTGGTAAAGCTATAATCCCGATAATAAAAGGATCTTGACAAAAAGAATCTTGATGAATTAAAGTGAAGTCTACTGATGATATAAATCCTGATGAACTAAGATTGACCGCAAACTTGATGAAACAAAACTCGATGTATTAGTTGAATTGCCAAGTCCTGATGAGTCAAATCTTGATTTATTCATTTGTATTATAAACCTCAATGAAGAAAACTCTCGATCCTGCATAAGGTTAAACATAGTCATGACAAGAAACTCTAATAAGAAATTGCTTAAAATCTCGATCTTAAGCCTCTAATTGGAAACAAGTTTTTGATGAAGTCAATTTTCCAAAAGCAAAATTAGGTGTTAATAGTTGCCCCTCTTTATTTATTGCTCTAAGTATTAAAGTTTAGAAAAAGACTTCAAGATAAGTAATTTTGCTCCATAATCAAAATTTTCAGCTTTCTTCATATGTATATATATTATTATTATTAAGAGTCCTATGATTTAAGAGGTGCATCTTGAAATAATAAGGGTGACTTCCACACAATATGTTTTGGAAAACCACTTAATGGTTTCCATACTAGGTTATGAGCCCCACTCACCTCTGGATACCTTCCATGTGACATAATGGACATACGTCTCTAGTTGTTTACGATGTCAATCTTTGTGACTTTCATATGTTGTCCTTTTAAAACCACTTAATGGTTCTTATGCTAGGATATGATTCATGCTCACCTTTGGATGCTTTTCAAGTAATGCGATGGATATATGCCTCTGATTACCTGCAATGTTCGTCTTTTCTAAAATCTCGATCTTAACTCATTATCTAAGCTTTATCTAAAACCTAACATGCCGTCTAAACCAGCCACATATGAGTTGTAGCTAGTATTTGTTGTGAGGTTTAAGCTAGTCACATTTGAGCCAATTTTTAGAGTGCATGATGTGAAGTCTAAGCCATTCACATCTAAGATATTGTTAAAACTCGATGAGAGGTCTAAGTCAATCTTATCAAAGCTAATGTTTGCAGTGCCCAATGTGAGGTATAAGCAAGTCACATCTAAGGTGTTATTTAGAACTTTATGAGAGGTCTAAGCAAGTCTTATCAAAGCTGATTCTTGGAGTTATTGATGTGAGGTCTAAACAAGTCACATATGAGACCTAATTAAAACTCGATAAGAGGTCTAAGCTAGTATCTTCTGAGCTTATATAGGAGTACTTGATGTTAAATCTGAACAAGTCACATTTGAGATGTTATTAGAACTTAATGAGAGGTCTAAGCCAATCTCATTAGAGCTTATCGTAGTGCCTAATGTGCAGCCTAAGCTAGTCATATCTAAGGCATTGTTAGATCTGATAAGAGGTCTAAACTAGTCTCATTAAAGTTTATGTTAGTGCTCCATGTGAGGTCTAAGCCAATTATATTTGAGGCATTATTAGAACTTGATGAGAGGTTTAAGTCAATCTTATTAGAGCTTATCATAGTGCCTAATATGAGGTTTAAGCCACTCATATCCGGGGCATTGTTAGAACTTGACTGAAAGTCTTAGTTAGTATCATTAGAGCTTATCATAATACCCAATGTGAGGTTTGAGCTAGTCATATTTGAAGCATTGTTAGAACACAATGAGAGGTTTAAGTCAATCTCATGAGCTTACCGTAATGCCCAATGTGAGTCTGAGCTAGTCACATCTACGGAATAGTGCCATTGTCAAGTCTAAGCCAGTCATATTTGAGGCATAATTGGAATTCCATGTGAGGTTTGAGCTAGTGACATGTGGGCTATATCAAAGTGCCTGATGGGAGGTCTAAGTTAGTCACATCTGAGGCTACATCTAGAACTCGATGTGAGGTTTAAGGAAGTCAAATCCAAGGTATAATTCTATTTTCATTTTAACCATATAACCCAATTTAGACTAAAGCTCGATCTACAGTCATGGTCAAGATAGTTCTCATTCTTTATTCCTTCTTAGTTTTCTTCCAATCTTTATGAGGATATTCTTTGTATTCTCGATTAAAGTTTTTCACTTATAAATTTTGAATGTGATGCATGTATGCTTATATGACTACTATGTATAATCTTCATCAATCAGCTTTTGGCATTTTCTTCTTCTTTTTTTTTTTTTGGTAGGCTACCCGATTGTCCATTATTTGGTCCTCAACCTTTTGTCCCATTATTATTTCATCATCTTGACAACCAATAAAACTTACTGCATGAAAAAGTAGTCTGTTCAGGTGGCATGAGCAAGAATATTTTTGTGGTAAATACTCAGCAGATCGTGCTCCCCTCACTCATTTATGTATCATTCAATGCTACCCTATTTGATGTCTTTTCCCTTAGTTTTAGACTATCATTTTTCACTTTTATTTAGGTGATTCGTTTCATCACTACCTAGTTTCATAAGATGCAATTGGATGTGCCGTTGATCCCTTGCATTTATAATATAATTGATGCACTTTAGTAAGAAGCAACACAAGACAACATATAGGGGAAAGTAATGTCGAAGTGGCTATCATTATATTCAAGGATTTGTACAAAGGTATAATAATCATAAGACATTTTTAATAATGTCCAATCCGCTTGGTTACATGAGTTTAAGCTTGGATGGACAGTTTCAAGGAAGGAAAAACGTTTCAAAAGCTTTTTTTCCCTTATAGGATTTTTAGGCACAATATTTCTTAACCATATCGAAATTAAAAGGATTGGATAGCTCTTGCTTGTCCATCTTCATAACAATTAGTGCTCTATCAGAGAAAGCTCTTTTCACCACATAGGGGCCTTCCTAATTGAGTGCCCATTTACCTCTAGGGTAGAGGACATTGTCTCAATCCTCTTTAACACAGATTACCCTTTTTAAAATTCTTAAGGTGTACTTTTTTATTTTATGCTTTCTCCATTCTTTTCTAGTACATATTCTTGTGGCAAAAGGCCTTTGAAATGTTTCTTATCGATTAGATCAAGTTGCTAGTATCTGACTCGGATCCATTCGACTTCTTTTAAAAGAACCCTAAAGTAAGGTATTTCAAGTTCTATTAGTAAGACAACCTCTATACCATAGACTAGGGCATAAGAGTTGCCTTGTTTGATGTCTTGACTGATGTATGACATGCGTATAATGCCAATGAAAGGATCTCATGCCAATCTGATACATAGTTGTCATTCCATGTATGATTCATTTAATGTTTTTATTTGCTGCCTCGACTGCTCCATTCATCTATGGTTGATATGTTGCAGAGTTATGATGATGGATTCAAGTTGCTTGCTTACTTCCTCCATTACTTTGTTATTCAAATTCTTTGCATTATCTGAAATGATTCTTTCAGGGGAACCATACTGATAAATTATCTCCCTTTTAAGAAATTTTATCACCACCCACTTGGTCATTTGAGAGGAAGATCGTGCTTCAAACCATTCAATGAAGTAATTAATGAACACCAAAATGAATTTATACCTATTTGAAGCCTTTGGGGTAATTGAACCAATCACATCAAAACCTTTATAGAGAACGACCAACAAGTAGTCATCACATGTAAAATTGAAGGTGGGATATTGATCTTATCTACATATATTTCGACTTATGGTACTTTTGAACATATTGTGTGTGGTCTTTTTCCATAGGGAGCCAATAATATCCCATTAATATTATTTGTCTTGCTAGCTTGGGAGCGCTTATATGTGTCTCACAAACTCCTTCATGTATTTCTTTTAATATCTCCTAAGCTTCTTTGATATTTAAACATTTTAAAAGTATTTGATCAAAATTTCTTTTATATAGTATCTTTCCGTCAACTAGATGATTTCTGGCTAGTATTCTCAAAATTTTCTTATCATTTTTCATTGCTATTTTTGGGTATAGCCATTCCTAAAGGAATTTTTGGATATCATAATACCATAGCGTTCTAACTTTTTCTCTTTTTTTTTAAATTATAGCACAATAAGGAGGGACCTAATGTATGCTCATTTATAGGTGTGATATTTTAAAGGTCATTTATTTGAAACATTATTGTTAAGGTAGCTAGGACGCCAACTATTTGATTTTCTTCTATGATGAGATATTGAAAATGTATATCTTGAAAGTTAATCAGCAAATCCTACACTAACTTATAGTATTTCTAAAGCTTAGGGTTCCTCACTAACCATTTACCTTTTAATTGATAGATAACTAAAGCATAGTTTCCATAAAAAATGATTTGCTTGATATTTTTATCAATTGTAGATCTTAAGCCCATTACACATGCTTCATATTTCACCATATTATTGGTTGAATTGAAGTTTAGCTTTATAATGAAGAGACAATAGTCTTTTTTTAGAGATTTTAATAATGCCCCTATGCCATGTCTTAATGCATTGGATGCTCCATTGAAATTTAGATCCTGAAGAAGAGATGGCCTTTTAATAAAATCCACCTTCAATAACTAAAGGCCAACTATAAGAGGCAATGGACATTGTCATGGGAGGAAATACTCCTATAGTGGGTTACACTGCTAGTGTTATGGGTAGACCATAACAATGGGGTTAGTCTTTATGAGCTACTCCAAAGAGGATAAAGGCCACAATTAGGCCAAATGATAGTGCCTTTACTGCAAAGAAAAGGAAGAACCATTTGATCAGAGTGGGATATTTTAGCTAAAGGGTCTATGAACCATTCGATCTTGATTTAGCAGTGGCTGTACAGGTGAATCCTCTCCAAGACCTAAAGAAACTGAAAGAAGAAAATAATGACACCTTCTTAGGAAACACCATGAAGTGATTTCAAGAGCTAAGTATCATTTGCTTGATCTTATATCTATTGTAGTAGTAGATTCTTGACCAGTATTTTTTTTCTTACTTCTATAGTTTGCCCAAGGAATGGTTATTCTTATGAACAAGTACAATCACACTAGCCTTAATCTTCATCATTTCATGAAAAAGATTAATGTTGCTAATAATTCTACAATGGATGTAGTACATAAGGTGCATGTCTATGCTGCTAAAGCTAAAAGGTTGAAGAATTTGCTAGTCAAAGCTGAGATTAACGTAAATAATGCCAAGATAAACTAGCTCAGGTCCAGGCTAATGTAAAGGCGATGGTAAATCATGCTAAGAATGAGCTTATCCTTCATCATTGGGATGAGCTAAGGGTAGCTTGATCGAGAAAAAACCTGATCTTGAGTTATTGATGAATTCAAAGTGTCAAAGGCATACAAGGTTAAGATCCAAGAATAGGCCTTGCGCTTGTACTGACTATTCAAAAGGCGCATAGTCGAGGGAATTCAAGGTAGATATCCCGATCTTGACCTTTCATGGGTGCAAGTGGCTCCTCCCTCAATCTTTGGTCCATTGTGAATATCTGAATGTCTCCTTGGCCAATCTAAAGGAGGTGACTAACATATTAAATGAAGAGGGGCCATCACCACCAGTATTAAAAAGAGCTTCTGTTCCCAAAACTACTTGAGACTAAACATGACTAAACTTGGAGCTGGACTTGAAACTTAAATTTGTAATCTTTTCTTTTTTCCTTTTTGAATGTACAAAACTTATTTTTGAGTAATAAAACTTTCCTCTTCAAGTCGTCTTCACCTATACTTAGAATAAATGTAATAATCCCCAAACAATAAACTATCATCATTGTAATATTGGTTTGGGAACTCCTTAAGCAAACCTCAATGATAAGTGCCTGATTTCAAACTCAATGAATCAACTTTGGATGAGAAAAATCTGACAAAGGAATATAACCTGATCTAAGATTAGTCTCGATGATGGAGTATCCTAACGAATAGTTAAAGTTTGTATCCCGATGATAAAAAGGTCTTGATAAAAAAAAAATCCTTATGAATTAAGGTGAAGTTTATCGATGATTTAAATCCCAATGAACTAGGATTGACCCTAGATCTGATAAAGCAAAACCCAATGTATTGGCTAAATTACCAAGTCTCAATGTATTCATTTGTATTATAAACCCTGATGAAGAAAAGTCTTGATCTTGCATAGAATTAAAGATGATCATGATTGAAAACTCTTATGAAAATTTACTTAAAATTTCAACCTTGAACCTTTAATTAAAGATGAGTTTTGAAGAAGTCAATTTTTTAAAACTAGAATTAAATGTCAACACCTGATATTAATTTTGTGAAAGATATAAATTTAAAACCACATGACAACATACAGAAGGGTCAGTCATGATCAACATATTTGTTAGATACACATTATCTCATTCTATAGCTTGTCTATTCGGTGCTATTTTGTATGCTGCACTCACTGAACTTGTGCCTATACTTAAATCATAATCTTGTTTTCTAGTTCCCAATGGTTATCATCATTTTACAATTTTTATATGTTAATTTCAAGACAAAACAAAAGATAAGTTACATGGGTATGATACTTACATGGGTACGAAAGTTAACAAGATGTCAAGATTATGATCCAAAATTGCAAGGAGGAGAGGCTGAGTATATTGTGTCAATACCCCTTACAATCATTAAAAAAAAAATCTATAGTACAGCCTCAAGAAATTACTTGAGATTGAATAGTAAGTGGATTAAAAATTAAGAAAAGAAAAAATACATGTAGAAATGAAAGATATATTGTAGAATGTAGTCCATGAATTATGATTGTTTGTAGCCCACATGCATGTTATAACACTGCACTACATATCAAGGACTTTGGTCTGCTGCCCATCCCCATCATAATTATTACTTACTCTATTCTTTACTCAAACTCCCTAACGTGCAATTGCAAATTAATATATCATGTCATCCAATTAGGAGATGAATCGGTGAACTATAATAAAAACTTGGACACTATTTACGTAATTAAGAGTTAAGAGAGAATAAGTCTCAATGATTAATGCATGACCTTATTAACAAATGCAACACTAGATATAAATTGACCGAATTAAATAAAAAGAGATAAGACTTAGAAAGAGGGTAGATATGATTCTTAGAGGCTTAAGATTATGTTTGTTACTCATAACAAATTTTCCATTACGCCTGTTAGTTTATCAGTTACCACTCAAACACAAGAAAAACGTTTTTAATATTTTAAATTAAATCAAATTATTTAAAAAATATATACTTAAAAACCTTTACCATATTATGAATTTCTATTTTAAACTTTTGAACAATGCATAAATAATTTATATTAAAATATGATAGACATTATAGAAACTTATAAATTACATAAATTCTTAAATTAAGATCTACATAAAAATTATATAAATTAAAGATATACATTTAAAAATATTTTACAATGAGATTTTTACTCTCAATTTCATTAGCTTTAACACTTGTAATAATTAATCATTTTATGTTTTATTTTTTAAAAAAATATGAGTTTTTTTTTTCCAATTACAATGATATAGTCATCATATTTGCAGGTCAAAAATTATAATTGGCAAAGTTGGTAACATCTATTAGACCCCAAAATATGCCTTTCGGACTATTTTAGATTTTTATATATGCTTTTGTGACTTGAAACTTTAATAAATTTATGTCTTATATATAGTTGTTTTTAAAATATTAATGGAAATCTTATATATGTTTATGTTGTTATAAAGATGTTCGTACTATTTGAACAATTGCTATGAATTTATATAAAAATTTTATACTAAAAAAAATGATGAATAGGTAAATATAAGACAATGACAATTTTTCAATCGAAAAAAAAAGTTTTAATTTTTTATGATAATTTTATAATTTTTTATAATTTGTAAAAACATAAAAAATTATTTTTTATGTTTTTAATTTTAAAATACTTTAAAAAGTAGTCGTTAGTTGGATTATTTTTTACATTTTACTTTTTATTTTCATATTTTATTAAAAGTAAGTAAAATAATTATCATCCTTTAAAATTATTCTTCCTTAATGAACTTTTAATTTAACCATCTTTTTAAGTCAGATTGTATGAAATCTTGATGTATATTGGCTTACTTTTTTTATCTGCAACGAACCTTTCTCCATTAGTTGCTCTGAAAAGCTAATAATAAGGCTGCCATTGATGGCTAGGAAGAATAGAAGGATCCATTATGTTGATGCTGCTCTGGTGTCAAAGGATGCTATGACTAGGATAGCAGTAGAGTACTTTTCTAGGAGCAGTTGAATTTTTGCAAGTAGAACTAGTTGTTTTAGATATATAGATGAGATTTGGTAAAGAGGTTCCAGCCCATAATCATCCAATTCCAGATCAGTTGAAGAATAATCTCGTTCTCCTCTCACATCTTCCAAAGTAAGAATAGATTCCGGTGATGCTTCGTCTTGTAAGAAAAAAATGTACTCTAAGTCTACATCTATTAAAGTCTATCCCAATGACTTGAGCGATCTGCTGCAACCATCTTTTCCTTTCCTTTCTTTTGAGAGCATTTCTTTGCATAATGCCTTTTTTGGCCACACCTAGCTAGAGATCTCAGTCATATCTTACCTTCATTGTCCTTATCTCCACAAGTTAAGGTTGCTTTCGCTCATCAGAATTTCATCCCATTAGTTTATGCAATGTTGAAAATAAAGCCATTTCAAAAATTATGACTAACCTTTGAAAAATGTGTTGGAAAAGATTCTCTCTTCTTAATCAGGGTGCTTTTGTTCTGAGATGGAAGCTCCACCATCAAGTACTCCTTACACAAGAGTTGGTTCATCTTTTGCATAAATCAAAGGCCAAGGATGGATATGTGGCAGTTACAGTGGATATGCGATAAGCATATGATAGGAGACTATAGGATTTTCATTGAGAAACCTTAAAGAAGCTGGAGTTTCATTATATTCTTAATTAATTTTATTGTTAAAATTTAATATTAAACTTTGATGATAATATTTAATTATTGACTTTTATAAAAATCAATTATTAATATATTAATTAAATAATAAAGAGTAATTTAATACATTAATATTTTTTAAAAATTAAATTATATTAACTCGTAAGGTAATTGTTATCCTTTCGATATTAAAAATCAACATATATATACATATATATGTTCAAAAGGGTTTTATTTCTAATTGAAATTAAATTAATAATTAATTTTTAATATTTAAATAAATTTAAAAATATAATAATTATTTTCCCGAAATTACAATACAATACAAAACATCACTATCACTTTTGTTGGATTATTATACTCATAAAATAACCTAAGATTGAATCATGACATTATATTCCAATTTATAACATACCAACATCAATATCAACAATTTTCTTCCAGCGTTACATCAATGAAACGGTTTAAATATTTGCACGAAATTACACTTTTATATAGCACCCCAAGATCTTTACTTCTTCAACATTACATTTTCAAAAATAACATACCAAATGCTAACATACAATAATTACACTCTAACAGAATATACACTACTCTTACTTTGGACAACATAAATGTACAATATGTGGCAATAAGATAACAAAATTTTTTAAAATAAACTTCAATTGAATAAAACTATATATTACAACAATGTTTCCAATACAAGTGCATGGTACGTAGAAACATTGTTAACAATTGATGCAAAATATTAAAATTTTAATTATATGAACTTCATCTAACCTATAGGCCTCTAAGAAGCTCGATACATATCTCATTGACTTCATCTTCAGTGTAGATTACTTTATTTTTCAATTATACATATAAAAAAACATCAAAATTAATCAAATCAAGATCTATAACAAAAACATCAACTACAAAAGAAATTAATAAACAATTTACTATTTTGAAGAAAGGGATAAGATAATTCTCTATTGATAATGTCCCTCATATATTGTGTAACAAAATACCCATATACAATGTTGAAAGGCTAAAGTAGAGGTTACGACAAGATTCAAGAAGTATTATCAAAGGATCCATTGTGTACTCCAATTAAGCCAATTTTAAGGGTAAAGGTCAAGAAGATCAAAGAAGTACTTAATGGACTAATTTAAAAGATTTGGGTTGATTTTAGAGTGCTGTAAAAAATATTTCCAATAATTCTTTAAAGTTTCAATATGTCTTCCAAGGGTGATTTATCAAACCCAGAAGGAAGAAGGAATCATCCTTCATGATAGAGGTTATATAGCAACCTTTTGCATGCATGAAAGTTGTGTTTAATGAGATTGCAAATCACATAGATGGGTAAGATATAATTATCGTTAGTTAGCAAGAAGAGCAACTTTAAATAGTTCTTAATGCTAGAAGGTAAGACAAGCATGCACCCATAAATGAGTTTGGTAAGGATCATGAGAATGAGGTAGAAGATAAAAAACACCAAGTATGAATGGGTGGTATGAACAAGTTTGAGTAAAATGGCATAAGGTGTGGAAGAGATTTTAGGGGAGATCCTTGGTGATAAGCATCATGATTAGGCTCGAGATCAACCTTAAAGTGAGAGAAATTGTTTTTGATGACTTGGAATTTAATGAATATTGAAATTTATTTTCATTTGAATTTTTTATTAAAATAAAAAAAAAGTCACCACCAATCCTTTTTTATGGTGTAATTGATTATCAAAATTACTTTTGTTTTTTTTCAAATTCTATTTTTGTAAAAAAACTAAAGAAAGGAAAAATAAAATTTAAGGCGAAGGTCAAACTTTATTAAGAAATCTAGGTCTGAGAGTTAGTTATGTATGAGGAAAAATTAGCTTCCTCATAAATGCCCCAAAATCGATATTGATTAAACAAAAATGTATTCTATTAGGTGATGAGAAAAACTCATAATTAAATCCCATTCAAACTAAAGCATAATAATTATACTGAACACTTCTTGAAGAACACATGAATGATGGAAATCTATGATTATGACCATGATCACATATTCATTCCTAAAATAGATTTACTTAAGATCAGTAGATTCAGTTACGGTCAAATCTTTAAATTTTGAAAAATACCATGAAAGAACCTTGCTTTCTTGAAGTGATTAAAGAATAATAAATATGATGAATTTTGTGCCAAAAAACGAGAATATAAGTATGTTCATACCCCATTTCCTAAAATAATGGTTTTGCTTAGAAATTCGTGATAAGATTATGTTCCTTTGCTTCATTTCAAAATTTATTTTATATAGAAATCATGAGCACGTGATACAGTATCAAATATATAAAACACAAGAAATAAATAATAAAGTACCAAGATAGCAAGAAAGTGAAGACTTTGATCAATTGATCACCATTTATTCATGCATTCATTAAAGCATGATAGTAATGAAATTAACCAATGTGACGAGTATCGAAATGGTATGGTTTGTAATTGCTAGTTGCACTTAATTTGACAGCTTACAGTCCTTTTGCTTGAAAACGAGATCGAGATCTCATGACTTTCTTAACACTCGAAAAAAACTCCCAAACTCATAGTATTATGCCTAAATTCTCTAATGATGCGAACTTCCCTTCTCCTTAGACTGAGAGTGTATTTATACGTGAAGCCTCTTATTGTAATCCTATTAAAGTCTAAAAAATATGGTATGTTCAATAGAAATCACATGCACCCACCATTGCTCTACAAGGTACAAGCGTGTGATTCTTGTATCCTATGCACCTTGTTTTTGGATTTACATTCTTCTAGCTTCTTCTACTTTGCTTCTAGAAAATTAGAACTTTCAATCTTTGGATTACTGTTTTTTTCCTTGCTATAGCATTCAGCCTAAATTCTCATAGATCGTAACTCGCCTTCATTAGTTATTTTGTGTTCTTCATATCATCATGATAACCACCCAGATTGAGATTTCTCATTCCTTCATTTTAGATGAAGGTCAAAAGATTAAGAGCTACTTTGTTTGGGTTTTACACGACGTTGGGTGCTAAACCAAATTGAGTCATTTTACTATAATTGCTTGGATCATCATCTTGTTTGATATTTCTGTAGTTCAAAATTTAACACAATTTAGGTTCACAACTGTATCGTTAGTCTTGATATAGATTTTCCTTAACTGAGGCCTACGTAGATCAAAAATATCCTTGATCTAGGCGTTACTAAGGACTGAATTAGTCAAGGTAAAAATCTTCATTGCTAGCTCCACTTTCCACTAAGTATTTGTGATGAATGTCCTTTCTGACACATTAATAGCTACCTTACGGCCCATTATTGACCAATGACCTAAGGATTTAGAACTATTATAGAGATCATGGGCTATAATTTCTAGTGTGTCAACTCTTGGTTTCCCCATACTCTTTTAAAAGGCTTTTTATTATCATTTTGCTTTCTTTGTCCTTTAATCTTCTCGAATCTTTTTTTTTTTTTGCTACGTGCGCATTCTCTTTTTCTATCTTAGAACTTCTGTAAATTAACTCTAGTTCTACCATTTTATTTTATTTTTGTCTTTTTTCTTCACTTTTCATTAGGTTTCTCGTGGCTAGAAACTTAAGACTTTCCTCTTACATGAATGATGACTCGGAATGGGTTGAAAATAATTTTTCAGGCTAATTACACCAGAAGGACCTACATTTTAGGTGTAGTATCAAATTGAGACCTACATAAAAAATTGCATCAAATTAGAGCTCACATAACGTGCAGTTTGCAATGCAGGACCTCTGTCAATAAAATCCATTAGAATTAACGGGACGACATGCTCACGTGATCAAATTTTTATTGTTAAGTGTGCAATTACATTGAAGACCCTTTTATCACTGTAAAATGAAGTAGAATTTGTATAATATATATAATTTTAAAAAATATGCGAATAAAAGTTAATAAAACTTTAATATTTACTTTATATTATCAAACATATTTAAAAGATGACAAATTTAATTTTGATTTAATATTAAATATTTAGATTAAAATAAATTTTATTAAAAAATTTAAAAATTAAGAATATAACTTTATATAATTAAATTTGATTTAAAATTTTTAAATATATAAATACATATTTATATTATAAAATTTTTTTTAAAAATTAAACATCAAAAATATTTTTTAAAAAATTATGCTATCAAAATATTTTTAAAAAATATATATAATTAATAAATAAAAATTATTTAAATTTTAAAAATAAATAAAATTATAATTGTTATTGATGCTTGAGTTGAGGCATGTGCAGAATCAATTTCATTTCGGTACGAAAGGAACTCCAACTTTTCATCCCCATTGGCTCCCTCAATATCATGCTGCATTGATTAATGGCGTTCATCATAATTCTCCAGGTCTTATGACAGCAAGCATCAATAACAGACCACTGAAAATAATTGACAAGAGTCAATTGTCCAAAGTGAGCTCAAACGGACAACCTGTTGAGCTTAACAAAGGTAAGCAATGGAAAGGTGCAGTTATTTCATTTCTTCAGTTTGAAGCCATCCAATGCGGGTAAACAATATGTATTGTTATACTGAGTTCGAAACTATCCCTTTCCCTGAAAAGAAAAGGGAGAACTACTATCTTAGTCAAATTGCTTTGGCTTCCATCATCATGACACAATTTTTTAGTATCTCACTGTTGCAGAATAGAGTTCCTTAAGTTTGCATGATTTTTACTTAGTAGTGTTTTCGGCTCTAAGGTAGTAGTTGTGGTATCCTGCCCTTGCAATGATGTAATGCACTTCTCATTATTGCATTTGTAAATTCATATTTAAATGAACCTTCTTAAATCAATGAGAATCATAGAATGCTCGGGATGTAGAGTTAGAGAAACGAATCATGGTTACTGATTTAGTTAGATATTGCTTGTGCTGTTAACTTAGCTGGTTTTCTCTCTTACAGTGTTTGGGCCTCTTGGTAATGCAAGCTGTCCTCTTCCAGGACATTATTATATGTGGAGTAACTCATATCATAATAATCCTTCAATGATGTGGCCAAACTCACTTTCAATGGTTAATGGAGTTTGCACTGCTTATTCCCCAATGCTATTGCATGGATTTCTTACAACGCCATCTAATATGATGAATATTGTTTTACTCACGTGGGTTCAACACCAACTGTTAATCCTTCTCTTTGGGACAGATGATATGCCTATGCAGGAAATTTACGGAGGCTTCTGGTTTCCATCCTGGTTCTCTTGGAAGCATTAGAATTTCAAACAACTCGATGCATTATATGGACTTTGTCTCTCATAACATTTTTCCTCGCATTCTTGGAAGTTGTATTGATGTGCCTATTCCCAAGTCATCTCCTTCACTAGTTTTCAACTTTCACCATTGTAAGATACGGAGCCGCTGCTTTCTTTCAAGGTGGTTGGCAAAATCCCAAGTACTAAATCCTGTTTACTCATGAAAAGCCACGAGGTGTTTATGTTTATGATTGAAAGGATTGTCAATAATACATTGTCTATAATCCATAAGTAATATGCAAAGAGAAAATGCTAATTTTGTCTATAAATAAATGAATTTTGTTACAAATTTGTCTCATCTGAATTTCTCTTCGAAATCTTTTTGGTATTGAAAAGAACAGAGAAGGAATGAAGCTGATGAGATTCACAGGCATACATCCTGCTTGCATTTCTATCAAGTTTGAAACCAAACAAAAGGAAGCCATGAGAGAACCAAGGCTGCTCAGCCATTAATCTGACTCCTAATGGGCGATGTTTGGGGAATGGAGCTTTAGTGGCAACATTGAATGCTGAGCGTGAAAGAGAAAGAGAAAGAGAGAGAGAGAGAAAGAAAAAGAAAGTCTCTAGAGTGTGATAACCAAAGGCAATAGGGATTTGCAAAAATAAGGTACACGTGGCTATGTTTAAACATGTAATGAGCGAGCCATCCCATTAATTCTAGCTGGTCTTATTGACAGAGGTCCCGCATTGCAAATTGCCCGTTATGTGAGTTCTAATTTGATGCAATTTTTTATGTAAGTCTCAATTTGAACATTTTTTATGTAAGTCTCAAATGTAGGTCCTTCTAGTGCAATTAACCCTAATTTTTCATTCTTAAACATGTTCAACTCGGGCTGCCATCTTTTTTTTTTTTTTTAAAGAACATGAACCTGTCATGAAGGATTGGTCATCGCCTTTAAAGAATGTGTAGAACCTACCCATCCAAGCCTTTTTTTAAAACATCTATAGATAATTTAATGTTTCTTCATCTTATCTCCTTCCAAATGCTTGAAGATGCATGGTCGTATTTATGTTTAAGCATTTCACCCTTAACCATTCTGATCTTTTGGTCCTTCCCTTCGCAATTCTTTTTGAGTTAAAAGCAAGTAAAGATGATAATGACTCAGATATAAAATTTTGCTATTTTAATAGCATTAAGCCGAAGTTGTTCTTTAAGGACCTGCTCTCTGATAACAAGGGTTGGTCTGAAATGTATTTTTTGGCTTCATGACTCAAAATTTACACCGATCTCAACATCCAAGAGGAACCTTCCAAATAAATCTATAAAAAGAGGGTTCACTTCAATGTATAAAAATTGTACAAGTATCTATCCGAACATCGGGGTGAGGATGATTTTTGAGATCATATTAGTGAAACTAAGATAGCCACTATTAGGTGTACCTGAGTTTGGTACAAGATGTTCCCGCTGATAGATCTTTCCAATATGCTTAACCATTTTTTAGCTCATGTTCTAAAAAGCAGGATTTATTTTCTCATTTACAAGCTTCTTTATCGAATCCCACTCTATATGAAAATCCCATTCTAGAGTCAGTTATCAATCCAATTGAAACTCCACTTTTTGTTCTTATTCAAACATAAAACCCACAAGAACAAACTGATATAGTACATACCCTTGATCTTGACCTTGGCCATTAACTAATTCCCGATCAACCTTCTTTTGTCATCAATTTTGAGATAAGTTACACTCTAGGTTTTTCATCAAGATTAGTCTATAATTATAAGTTTTTTTTTTCTTTAGTTCTATTTTTAACTCTTATGCTCTTGTTTCATAAACCTTCATGAGATGGCCCCATAAAATGTTCCATAACCTATAAAAGAACAGCTTTGGGAAGCTATGAATGCAATCATGGCTAGATCAGCTTCTCTTGGTGCTCCCCCAACCAAGCTTACATCGGGGCATAACATAAAGGCTCATCCTTTAAGGTAGTGCCTAAGAAGAAACTAGCCTGATCTGGTCCTAATGCTGCTGCTCGTCCAGCACCAAAGAATGCCATAACAAACTCTCTCAATAAACAAATTACTGAAAGGAAGGAAAAGGTTAAAGATTAATGGTGATCCATGAGATTAGGGTGCAATGGTTGCACTCTAGATGGCATTAGGTGGTCTATTCGAACTACCCAAAGAAGAATATTTCTTGTCTGACGAGAACCTTCCAGCAGAAGGAACTTGAATCACTCAGGCTTGTTACATGAATGGATGTACAAATTCATTCTTCCTTGAGATTTGAAAAAGTTTGAAGCTGAGAGTAATGAAGGTACCACCATGATGAGCTTTGGGGGCTTAAGTACTCTTCTCTCGAACTACTTTCTTTACTTTTTATTAAAGCTTTTCATTAGATATTATCTTTTTGTCAATTAAATTTCTTAATCTTCTTACAATGGCAGTTTTTTTCAATGCATGTCAGTATAGTCACACTAGCATCAGCTTCACTACTATATGAAAGAAGTTGAAGCTGTTAATAAATTAACTATTGATGCCATAAATATGGTATATGTCTATGCTATTGAAATTGACCATTTAAAGAATATTTTAGCAAGAAATAAGTAGACTTGGACAACATAGAGATCAAATTGGCACTGGTTCATGCAAACATTGACTCTAGAGTCAATCATGTAAAGAACAGGCTCATGTTGAAGCAAATGGACAAAGTGAAGAAGGTTCAGGAATCTTGATATAAGGCAATAGATGAATTCAGAATATCTTACGAATAAAAGGTCAAGATCGAGGAGCTTACAATGAGCTTATATAGTTTGGCATGATGTTTATTTGTCTAAAATTAAAAATAAAAAAAGGATTATACCATGTTTTCAAAGGAAAACCAATATAAAGTGGAGCTAAAACACAAATAATATTTGAAATGTTAAATTAGAATTCATATCTTCCCTTTATTAGAGCATCAATAGTGAATAATGTCTTTCAATTAAGCTTTATCAACTCGAAAACCTACACTCTTCCAACAAGTTTTAATTGAATATTTTATCCTTTATTTCACTTTTTTATTGCCTCTATTTTTCACCAATATTACTTATTATCTATTTTTTTCACGTTTTTGTTAAGCTTAGCATACATATAAACTTTGACTAAAAAAAAACAATGAAGATATTAAAAAACTTTACTAAAACTTAATTAATTATTAAACTATAATTAAAAAATCTATTAACTTATACCCCTATTATTTTTCGCATTTCATCTTTGTATTATTTGAGCGTCTCATGCCAACTTAAGTAATTGATGGGCATAACTTGAGTGTTTCGGACGATGCTACCATGAAATGTGTTCAAGCATATGCTTCTATGCCAATAGGTTAACCTTTTACATTCAATGAAATAGAAATCTGTTCATCTCAAGAAAAATCCCAAACCTCGGCCATACATGAAGGACCTCAAACCCTTTTGTTATGTTAAGCAACATGTACCAAAAAGAAGCATATATTAATAACTTATTGCAAATAGGTAAATCATGCATATTTTATACTAATAATTGCATGAAAAGTGCTGCAACAAATTATAATAGGATTCTACAATAGATTTCCATAAGGTATGCTGCAACATATGGAAATAGTTTGCTACAATGTATGGTAGTAGGTTGCTACAACATAATGCCAAAATATAGGTTTAATAATAATGACAGTTGAGAATATGTACTCGATGTGACTTAACCATGTCTTGTTGCACAACTTAGAGAGTTTTTGTGATGCTACTTAGACTAAGATGGTGAACTAGGATTGAAATTATGACTTCGAATATATAATACTCAATTGTTTTTGTCTTGGTATTTTCGAAAGTAATGTTTAATATCCATGATATCCTATAAAAAAATTAAAAATATATATTAAAAGAATGAATACAATACAACAAAAACCATGTAGAAGAATATAATATAACATGCAATATTCTTGGTAAAACTAAAATTCTATGAAAACTAAGAATTCGAAAATCAACCTTATGCATAATTGATATGATTACAAACTGTCATCTTCATTATCACTCTTTACATCAATATCTTCTACACCATCACTTTACATCTCTTGTGCCACATCTTCTCCATCATCATCATCAATATCATCTCTAAGCTAATTTGAATCATCTTGTACATCAATTAGAGTTTCAAGCCCCACTTTATTAGATTGATCTCTATTGAGAGATGGCACATTACCTATGTCAAACATATCCCTTAATTTCATATGCTTGAAAACAAATCGATCTTTATGAATCTCACCTTTAACATAGAAAACTTTTTTTGACTTGTGTTGTAATATAAATGGGTCATCAATCAAAGTATTACCTTTGTAAATCAAGTACGAAAATTCACAATGGTGTTTTCAAATTCATCTGTCTTGTAACCTCTATTAATATTAACCCAATAACATTTGAATAATGCAAACTTATATCTACCATAATAATTTAATTGAATAATGTTTGTTTTTGCTCTACAGTAACTAACTTCTTCCTCAATAGGTCACCTATCCTTTGCACTAGCATAACTTATTATTTTTACAGTAACAATAATTCTATTATTTTGAATTTTCAAGTATTTTTCACATTCTTTACTAAAAATCCTAAATCTATTGATGATATAACCAATATATCTTTTAATCATTTCACTTGGACCACGAGCAAGCAATCTAATTTAATATCTGACTTTTGTATTTTCTTGCACATCCAAGTATGTAACCTATATCATTTTAAAAATGGTTAATATAGCACATCTTAAATGGAGTGATGTATCATATGTCATATTATAATTACTCGATCATGAAACCAATCATGAAAACTTTGGCTCTGAATCCTATCAATGTCATATTGTGATAAACAATGTGGACAATTTTGTCTCTTAATAACGTCCTTATGTTCTCTACATGTAATAAATCACATAAAAACCCAATTTTTTATAGAAAAATATTATTTTGTAAAATATTAAAGATTTCCTGCATATCTTACTTTTGAAATATGGTTACTGTGTCGATATTGAATAACACAAAACAATGAACTTAAACCAGCATTTGCTTGTCTAATATAACTCGAGATACCCTCTTTCACCTTTTCACTTTCAACCCATGTTGTCATTTTTTATCCAAGGGTCTACCTCTGGTTAATAAATAGACTTCTTGAAAATTGAAGTATTATCCCTAATATTTCTTATAGGTTGACTAAACCCAGTTTTAACTACAAATAGGTATTTAGAACAAAAAGCTGAACTTTCTTATACTAAGTACCCTTTTGCAATTAAACTCTTTAGCTGAGCTCTATTGCGTTCATATGAGTTGAGTGTCAAGAGAATTTGAATAAGAATGATAAATGTCTTTCATATATTCATTGCTATTTTATTTTAACAAACAAGATATCCAAAATAATTTAATATTTCGCTATCACTAGGGTACATCCACCGATATATAACTGAACTAGTAATTTTTGCCTCCTCTACCAAATTAATAACTAAATGCACCATACCAATAAAGAACAAAGGAGAAAATATCCTTTTCATTTTGTAAAGAGTCAAAGCAATAGATGATTGAAGTCATTCAAGTTCATAATTGTGAAGCACTTTGGAGCAAATGTCTTTGAAAAAATTACATAACTCAATTATAACCATACTTACACCATGTGGTAAGGATCCTCGTAAAGCTATAGGAACAAACTCTTACATTAAAACATGACAATCATAGCTTTTGAGTCCTAATAGCTTACATTACTTAAGTTAAACACAGGTTAATATGTTGGATAAATATTCATCTGGAACTTTTAAACTGCTTAAAAGCATTCAAGAAGATGTCTTTTTCTTTAAAAGTCATTTAATATTAAGCCTTAGATAAATACTCCACATTACTGTTAAGGCACTTAATTCTGTAAATGAAGCTCATTTCTTATACCCATGTCTTGAAGATCACATCTTCCTTTGTACTTATCTTTTGACTTCCCTTCTTAGCCTAACAATGTATTGGTATCATTATCACAAATATCTTTTTTTTTATATGCATAACATCTATATTATGATGCAAAAAAAAAGCTTCCAATAAGATAATTGGAAAAAATGCTTTTCTTTTTCCATCGATATACTGTACCTTTATTTTTGCTATCATTTAGGCATTCTAGTTGCCATAAAACTATGGTCTCATATGGTAGTGTAGGTGCCCTCCTACATTCATAATTTTCATCAAAAGAATGTTGATCAAATTGATACTCATGTTTAGGCTTCAACCATTAACGATGACATATATAACTAAACATTTTACTTTGTGGTATCCTCATTGATGCAGTTTCATAGCCACATGATAGACATGCGTATTATCCTTTTGTGCACTATCCAGATAGGTGAGCATATGCTAGCACTATAAGAATAATTACTTTTAATGGCAGTGTTTTTATGATGGTCTTTTTGAACAATCATAAATTTTTGATGGTCCTAATTGACCATCATAAATATCTAAAATTTTAGGTATCTTATGACAGTTATTTAGAAACTATCATAAGTTTTATGATGATCTCTTTTTACCATCATAGTTTTTTATATTTATGATTGTCTTTGTTAACCGTCATAAAATTGTCTTCTTTTTTTTTTTTTTGAAAAAATAATGAGGACAATTTGAACCCAAGTTCTTTTAAAGGATTTGTAACACACTAATCATTCGATCTACAAGAAGCTTATGTACTCTTCTCTTTTGCAGATTTTTAAAAGTTTTGTTTTATTATTTTCAAAGAAATATGCAAGAGGGAGGGTTTGAACCCACTCTCTCTTGATAGGCTAACACCTCGATCTACAAGAAACTTAAGTGTTTTTTTTTTTGTTTTTTTTTTAAGTTTTATTTTAGTTATTTTCAAAGAAAGACGCAAAAGGGCAGATTTGAACCCATGCCTTACTACTTGATCTACAAGAAACTTCTTTGTTATTATTACTACTTGATCTACAAGAAACTTCTTTGTTATTATCTTTTATGATCTTTATAAAAGCTTGGTTTAAATTATTTTGAAAAAAATATAAGAGGGCAGATATGAACCCACGTTTTTTAGGTCATTATGTAACATCTTAACCACTTGATCAACAGAAACCTTATTTGATCTTTCTAGTAGTCAAAATAATTAAAATGTAACCATAATTTACATTTTTAGTAAATACTTATCGATCTCCACTCACTTCACTGTTTCAGCAACTTCCTTCATTCTTTCAACCACGAACTTCACTCAAAGATGAACTTTACTCTTTCAATGTTGATAGAGAACCAATCACGGGCTTCATTTTTTTGACAAATTTTTTGAAAAAGGCATCATGCAGGTCAGATGGTAACATTGAAGTAATGAAAGTGGCTATGGCAAAACTACCAAAACCCTAGTCTCGCATCATGAGAGAGAAAGAAAGGAGTTTTGGTTCAAGCTCCAAAATTCTCACTGATAGTTTTTGTTATTGATATTTTGCCTTAATTTTTTCATTGCATGCTGGAAATAATGATAGGAGATACCTTGTTTCTTAACCTTAATCTCTATTGATAATAATCTTTGAACAATATTCTGAAATAAAAAGCCTAAATATTACCTTTGCAAGGAATTACCATCACAAAATCATTACATCTTTGATATAAAAATATTTTCTTATCGACCCTATATTAATAAAATTTGTCTCTTTTTCTATGTGCATTCTTAAACTAATAGCGATGCAAAAACAATTTTATATTTGCAGGACTCAAATATTGGAGGAAAACTCTATTCTTTATCTCTTCATAGTCCACATTTTAGATGAATCCAAGATTTTAGTTTATTAGAAAAAAGTTTCACTATAACTCTGAGAAACAATGATCGCTTGTCTATTGCTACATCAATTAAAGCTCTTATGTTGGCTTTGGATGCTTCTTCAAAGAACATTATTGATTGTCGAGACAAACAAAATTACATTCTTGCTCGAAAAGATAAACTATAGTATAGATGAGCAAGGCCATGTCCACAAAGATTGGTTAAATTTATTTTTTTGCAAAATAAAAAAATTAAAATAAAAAGATAAGGGTTTAGAGAGCTAAAATTAAAATGATTAAAAAGAAATAGAAAAATAAATGTAATGGAGCATCCAGTCAAAGGAATAATTTTAAGTTTGATTTAGGAATTGATCATTGATGCAAAGATAAAAATCTTTCAATCTTCATTGAATTATGGCTATTGGTACAATCTAATAACCTATTTCTCCTTTCTTTAATAACTAAGATACGATCTCTAATTATTTATTTTGTTAATAAATAACCAAGATACGATCTCTAATCATTTCTCTTGTCAATAAATAACTCTAGATACGATCTTAAAATTTAATTTGTCAACAGTATTAAAAATTAGAGAAATTACCAATTCTAGCCAACAGACACATATGTACGTTTATTTAAACTAGACTATGTATCTTTATAACATAAATTAAAAACCAGTCTTGTAAGCAACTATCTTATTTATCACTTATATTAGAACATTTAAACAATTACGGATTTAAAGTTCTAGTTAGCAATTTATCATCTTGATAATTAAACAAAGGACCTTTTTTATTGTAATCAACTAAAATAATATTTTTAATAAGCACAGAAGATATACGAACAATGAATAGATAAAAGAACCAATAAAATTAGTTAGATCTCATAATTCTTGAAGAATCAAACTCTTTATTATCCTTTGATTGGAGGAGATGTTTAGCAATTCATGAAAAGAAAAAGATCTAAGAAAAGGAGAAAGTAAAAAATAAACTCTCAATATCCTTTTGAAGCAATTCCTCCTTTTTATATGATAATTCATAAACATAATAACCTATTTTAACTAGAACTCTTAAAGATAAATTAGAATAAAGATAAAAGTTCTACAACTACCTTTTTAAATAAAAGAAAAAGTCATGGTTTAGTAGAATTCCAATACAATTAGGTATGCCAACGCCTTATCCAAAGGCATCTTCTAGTTCATCCAAATCTTTTAGAATCTAACTTTCTATCAACAAATCAATTGAATTTGAGTCCATCTTACTTGAGTTTCTTAATCCACCCTACTAAATATAAAACAAAGTCAAAATCCAAGATTTAATCATATGCAACTAATAAAAACATGAGGAAATATAACAATATATATGATTATTATGCAATATATCGAATTCCCTCACACTTAAATAATACTTGTCCTCAAGCATACAATAATTCAAGTTCATCATCTGACCTCATCTTCCTTCCTTATTCTTCCTTTGCTCATCAAAAATAATATATTTTTTTCACGCATTAAAACATAAGATCATAAAAGAATTCTCATAAGTAACATACATGATCAGTGATTACCTTAGTATTTTATTGAATTTGAAATGTATAAGATCTAACCCTCTTCATAGATTCACTCATTCACCCAAACTGTTTTAGGAGAATATTTCAATAAGCTTTCAAGTCAATACATAGAAAACTTTTGCCATAGGCTTGCTCATATATCATGTTTGTTATACCAATGAATGATTTAAAATGCAAAAATCTAAGGGTCTTAAAATGGGCTGTAACAAGGCTTAAGTAAGGTATGATAAAAGGGATTTTGGGTTAATGGAATTGAATCATACAAAAAAAATTTCACACAAAGCTTTATGAAATAACATTGAAAGATTGCTTCAATCTCATCACACACATCCAAGTAATGAGAATTTGTACTCCTTTTTTTTTTCAGTCATTCTCATATTTTTTTTATTCTTCTCTTTTCTAAATTTCTTCTCTCTTTTTTTCTTTCTTTTTTTTTTCTCTTTCTTTCTTTTGAAAATTTCTTTCTTTCTTTCTTTTTCTTTTCAATATAAATTGGATTATTGATTCCTAATAATTAGTAATCTTTCCTAAGATAAGTGAAAGCTTCATATGAATAAGCTCATATAATAGTATTAGTTACATTAACTAAAATGTGGAAAAGCAAACAAATCGATATCCTATACCATTAAAATTTATAAAGCATAAACAAGAAAGTAAACACATTGCACCGAGAAACAACCAGGAAGAAAAATAAGGCCACTAGAATGTTTAGTAATTTGCAACTATAACGCTTGCTAATCTTGACTAAAACAGACCTACATTGAAAGTTATTGCATCTTTTGGTCTTTCCATTTATCAACATGCTTCATGTTTGGATCTTTCTCTTTGTTTCACCCCTTCTTGTTTTTTTTCATCTAGATTTCAAAGTCATATTTCTTTTTCCATGTAGGGCTCATATTTATCACTTGGCTCTAAGTTTTTGTATGACTCAGAATAATTAAAGCTCAATTCTTCTCATTCTATAAGAATGACCTCTAAGAAAAATAGGTTTCATGCTGAGGAATAAAAATGCAATTTCCACGGAATTACCCATTAAACATATCACATTTTTTCATAATTTATCTTAAGAAGATTTTTCCTAGTTTTGCAATCACATTATGAAATGGGACAGTGGGCAACCTTTATAGTTTGTTTGCTTCTATCAAACTCAAGTCAGTATTATGAATTCTGGAAATCCCAAACCAATTTTACATGCCCATAAGCTTCGACATTTACACCAGAGGTTAACTACATGCCATCAATGTACAAGTAGTCCCATAAACCTAATAGAACCATAAAGCAAAAAAAGAGTTGTCATAAATAAATAATGTAGAAGAAAAAATCAAAGTTAAACCTTTATGCATAATTAAATAGAAATAGTTAGCTTCATGTAGACCAAAGAAAGACACAATAAAACATGAACAATAGTTTACCAAGCACTATATCATTGTCATATCCTTACTTACAGATAAGAGTCAGATGAAACAATAAATAATAGTTGTGTGTGAACATTGGGTAATGAACCAAACAAAGGCATAATTGATATCAATCTGTACACAAAATTTGAATGAATCATTCACATAATGCCACTATGGAAGAACATTTAAGCTTCAAACTTACATTTGGTATCTAGAAAAAGTGGACAAATTAATAACAGAAATTGAAGCTAGACAAACATTTTAAAATGAAAAACATAGACCTTTCAACTTAGTACCTAACTCTTTCTTTCTTTTTTTAGTAAGAAATAGAAAGCATGTATTACTTTCATAGCACCGAGCTCATACTAGTGCTTGATTAAATCAAGGCCTTCTCCAAAATCCATATAATCACATAGGTGAACATGCCTAATTTTGCCATCCATTATCCAAAATTACTAGAAGCATACATGCACATGGATAGACCAAAAGGCAAGAACATACTCCTTTAACATATATAAGGCATGGTGAAAAATAGAAAGATGCACCTCAAATATGGGCATCATGTAGTTCGAATCATGCATAAATATCTTGACATCATATAGTTCAAATATACATTCAAAAATCAAAACTGAGAATGAAAATGATAAACATGCAAATTCAAAATGTGAAGCAAATAACTCAAATAAGTGATGTTGGATTACTGATACATACTTGGAAGCCAAGAAAGAGAAAGAAAGAAAACCTAGCACAAGATAAAGAGTAGCTGTGAGAGAAAGATAAAGAGATCTAGAGATGAAATTTGGAATTTAGTGATTTAGAGCAAGAACCAAAACCTAGTGCACGTAAGAAGGAGTGCAAGTGAAAGAAAGACATTTGATACGGATTTAAAAAAAGAAGCAAAGCTATTCACTTTTAAATAAATTAATTTATCATTTAAATTAAAGTTTTTTAACTCATCTTAATTATATTTATAATTAAGAGTAAATAAAATTAGCTTGATCTTAATCTTTTTATGAATTAGTTTTTTCTTTAAAAAAATGATCTTCATGTAAAAGAAATAAAATCTTTACTTACCCATATAATTTTTACTTTATATTATTGAAAAATAATTTATGACACTTAAAAAAAATAGCTTCAATGTAAATATCATAATAGATTTGAAAATCGTTTTAGTAATTGATTGAAAGATACATGTGCATGGTATATTATTGTTGCCACTTGTCTCTTAATATCACATTAAAAGGTACAAGTTTATTTAATAATGTGGCTCCAAACAAATCATATTTGTTCAATGAAAAGGATAAAATATGGCACGATCCAATATAATGCACGAGTGATTTCTTCTTTATCAAAAACTTTAAAATATCTAAAAATATATGCTAATAATTTTAATTTATTAAAATTATTTTTATTTTACCTTTTGAATTATCTATTAAACTAATTATGCATATCATATTTCAATTTAATTCCATTAGATCATGTCTTTCATTATTTTTCAAACGATTTATTCATATTAAATTTTGCATAATAAATTTAGACTTAAAATTTTTACGTATATTTAGTCCTATATGCTAATGTAAGTAACCATTTAGAGATGGACATAAAGATCAAAGTTCCATCAGTATATGTTAAGCATAAGTATGTATTGGACATTTAACAGCCATAAGCAAGCTGATAATCTTTTGTTACAAGACTTGAAGACTAATAGTGATTAATGATGATCTCACATCTGGTTTCAAAGATACACACAAAGCGTGCATTTTAGCTAAAATAGACTATCCAACACTGTGGTCTTTTTTCTCTTGTAACAAACTTTTAAATTTTTCGCAGGTTTTATCCCTATTTTTCTTTGATAAATAGACTTATTTTCAAATGCAAATGGGGTGACATTTCTACATTCTAAAACTCTACATTTTTGTATTCAGGCATCTCTCTTTCTTTCTATCTCTCTCTCTTTTTCCATCTCTATATCTCTCATCTTAGCATTGTTATAACTCTAAAGCTTTGCAGTCTTAATTCTCTTAAACATATGGGCTAGTGTTGAAGTTTCAAGTTTCTCTCTAGAAAGTTTTTTTGAGAGTGTTCATTTGTTTTTTGGTAGAAAGATAGCACACAAATTTGTATTGAAGGTATTGCTTTTTTCTTTGTACATATTATGTAGAAATAAATGAAACAATGTTTGATTTCTTTCACTTTTCTTTGATGTTTATTGTTCATTATAAATAAATTTTGTGATCCATCTCATATTTTTCTAAATTATTTCAAAGAAAGAAATTTGATTAAGTTCATAACAATCTCTAAATTAAAATATATTTGTTTTTTCAAAATTACAACTAGACTAAAATTCTTATATCAAACTACATAATAAATTTATTTTGAGCACTACAACAAAAATTAATTTTTAACGATGGATTTATCCATTGCTAAAATAAAAAAAATATTGCTAAAGTTTTTAGTGACATTTTATTGGCAACCAAAATGATTGTCATCAAAGAAAATAGTAATCAATTTTGAACTCTATCATTAAACTTACAACCTTAAAAAAATGGATTGCTAAGACATCATAAGATAGTGATGATTTTAGCGACTGATTCTAATTGATCGCTATATCTTTGGCGACTGAATTAAATCGATCACTAAAGATTCAGTTAGCGATTGATTCAAATCATTTGCTAAAGATTTAGTTAGTGACTGATTCGATTTAGTCTCTAAAAAATTAGTTAATGATTGATTTGAATTTTTCACTAAGTTTAATATTAATTTAAAAAATTTTAATTAATTAAAATGACATAAATTCATGAATAATAAATTATATAAAATAAAAGAATAAATACAACATGTTTTTGTTCTTCGTAAAATGAAAATTACATAAACAAAATCAAATATTCTATTCATAAGAGAAATAACATTTAAGAATCAGGCGTTGCTAGAGGTGCACTTTTCAAAAGGACGGCCTCCATCTTGTGGATGTGCTCATTCATATCAAGCTCTCTATATAAGCACTCTTGTATATTACTTTCATAATATAAGTGATTATGCTCTCTCACTTTACGCTCCTTATCCAATCGCTCTTCCATAGCCTTTTGCTCTAATTCCATGCGTTCTTCAATAGTCTTCATCTTAGAATGCATATCCTACGTGACTACATCATTAATAGATTGCATCTACTACTAGAGTTGCTGCTTAAATATCATGATCGAGCTTGACTACCAATCCCGTACACTCGATGCCTCTTCTCTCCACCTATAGCCTCATAGTAAAGTTTAGTGTAGTTTACTTCAGGCGTGTCAAATGATCCTTCTTCTAGCTGAGAAGCTGAAGTAACCAACTCCTCAAAGCATTCTTATAATAAAGCACTTTGTTAACTTAGTCATTAGCTAAATCATACAGTAAAATAAAAAAGATAACTTAATTTTTGTTATAATAAATGTTAAAGATAACTTACTTACATTTATTTATCTAGCACACTTATCTATGGATTTATTAGGGTTGGACTTCTTAATATGGGTCCGTTTAAAAACTCTATTATAAGAGGTTCACGATCCAACTCTTGCGTCTAAAAGCAAAAACATACTTAATAAGTAACCAAATTATTTTCATTAATATTTGTGTAAGTAATTTAAATATGATACGTACCAAGCGTCGACAATGAGTTTGTAGTGAACATAAACAAGCACTATGTCAAAAAGAACCTGACCCAAGTTCACTCGTCTCGATTCGTCAATTACAACACATGGTCTCGCACTTCTATTTGCACTCTGGTTGGTTTCGTTCTATCTGCCATTTCTCCCATATAGTATTCTTGCCTTGTGGTGACATGCAGACATCAAGTCAATATACTGATCCATAGCATGAACTGTTTATAGAGCCTTTACCACACCATCTATTTCCTCGTCCCATGTAAAATGTTTCTTAAACAAAAAAAAAAGTTTAGTATGTTAAAATGTAAATTTTTTTTTTTGGTAAATAATAGGCACCTCGAATTCTTCAAAACCAAAATCTTTGGTTTCTTTAGAAATTAACCTTCACTTGTACCTAGATGGATCAACTCTTTCTTAGAAGATCTTATAAATCTTCGCTAAACATTTACTTAAAGGCTTAATCCTACTAAATAAGACAATTAAATAGCTAGTGGTAAGTAACATTGATAAAATTTATAAAGATAATGATCTAAAGTACTTAAAACATTAGTTATGAATACTTACGTTTCATTATCTATAAAAATTTACCATTTACCTGTAGCCTGCAAAGTCCCTGAGCTAGACGTCCTGGTAGTAACAAAATAAGAAGAACCTAAAGTAAAAGTTGGCAAACCTATTTTTAGGTATAAATGCTCCTTATGGAGATGGTGCACCTGCATCCTCCTCCTCATCTTGAATGTGCGAAAGTTCTATTAGAATTGTCATTAAAAAGACCCCCTTTAACGATCATTATGATAGAATTGTCATTCAAAGGGATGTAAATATTTTTTATTTATTTTAAAATAAATATAAAATTTGTATATTCAAATTATCCAAAACCTGCATATATAAAATTCTTCATCTCTTCCACATCAACTGTATACATCAATACAATTCTTCACAATATGCAACCAAAATTTATTCCATCAAAATTAAATTATAATATGTAAATATGACTCTTTAATTAAAATTAGTCCACATATATAAGTATACAATTATCAAATAAACTAATCATAGTTCTTTTTATACACTTCAATGAAACAACTATACTATCTTTCTTCCTTCAACATAATTACACCAACATTGAAATGAAACAACTCTACTATATTTATTCCTTTAATATAATTACACCAACATTTCAATACTAACAGTTAAATGAAACAACTATACTATCTTTCTTCCTTTAACATAATTACATAACAATTCAATTAAAAAACATTTTCTTGTTACACATTTCAATACCATTATCACTGAAACGATCATTACATCATTACTTCTTTCATGTTTAAAAATACTGA
This sequence comes from Moringa oleifera, assembly GCA_021397835.1. Taxonomy (NCBI): domain Eukaryota; kingdom Viridiplantae; phylum Streptophyta; class Magnoliopsida; order Brassicales; family Moringaceae; genus Moringa; species Moringa oleifera. The sequence continues at coordinate 186,719 of JAJFZO010000345.1, forward strand.
ATATAATCCAATCCAAAAAAAGTAATAAAAGACGAATAAAACAAAAAAAAGTCTATGTCATAATTGAACTCCATATGTACAATACATGAGTTTAAATATACATTATCACACACAATCCTAAAAATTCAATGATATAAATTCAGTGATGTTCATGAGTATAAAAAATCTTCAAGGTTCAACTTTCTAATATGGCACTTTGAAGAAATTGTCCAACCTCTTATCAACTTTATCAATATCTGATTAAGTGTAAGTATCTATATCCACTAACTATATTTATAAAAAAAAGTTAGTCTAATTAAAACTTTTAGTAAGCACCTCAATTAATTACTGAAGTATTTACATATGCAAATGCTTAAAAACTTACCATTTTCACATATAAAATATTTCTATCACGTCTATCAATGATGTTCCTTAAAAATTTCATAATATAATATCCACACTCAATATTTGAAGGCTAATGTGGGCACTGCATTAAAAATTGTAATTGTTATATTTTGCAAAATAAATAAAATTAACATCACATATAGGTTTAAATATACATGCTCTAGTAAGAATACTCCTAGGAATGTGCCTATTACTTTATTCTTTAATAATTTGGAAAAATTTAAAAGAGCGACTAATAGAAAATAATTATTATTCTTAAGAGTAAAAAAAAATATGTACTAACATAAATGAAAATATTTTCACTTTCGTGGACAAAAGTTGATCCAGTTCTTGATGAGAACGATGGTTCAAAGGATCAAAAATACTGTACATAAAACTACGAAGCTCAACAAGCACCAACATCCAGTGTTGCCTGCATTATGTTAAAAATATTATGAGCAAAACTATCAATAATTTCAAGTAGTATTAAAACTTACCTAAAGCTATAAGGATATCATTACTCCCCCATCACATGGATCTATCATTCTATTGGCTAAGTGATGGGCTTGGGTGTCTATGCTTATAGATATTCTATATGACAATGTTGATGGATTAGCAAATACAAAATACTTTCCCAAGCTAAGTGCAACTAAATCTGTATAAAGTTTACTGAAATAATGAAGAGTAAGAAAAATATAAATATGATGTAGCCAAACAATAATAAACCAATAAAAATTCAAAAGACATATATACATAATGTAAGCTTAGATAATAGTGACATTTAACTCCTCCATGTGACAAAATTGCATGATATCTTCTTGAGCCACAAATACATGTCCATTAGAAGTAAAGACTTCAGTAAAAAGTATGTGTATTGCTTCAACAGGTGCCATCACCTTATTCACATAATTATACATCTTCTGCAATCTTGGTGGTAGCCTAATAGAAGATACTTGTTGTGATGATTGTGGTTTTGTCAATGTTAGTGTTTTCTTAAATGGCAACTTACCTTGTTGCTTTATAGTCGACAGTTGAAAAAATTTTGCAAAAATTAATTGACACTAATATGTTGCCTTTATAAAATATGTTTACCAAAACATTACCTCATGTGTACCAACAATGACCCAATCTTGAGGCCAAGTAATAATTGAATCTTGAGGCCAAGCAATAATTGAACCAAGTGTAAAAAAAATATTTGTCAATCCATCGTCAAGGTTAGGGCGAGATAACTGTACATCACCACGAATAGCTACATCCACTATTTCCCGAATATCACAAAAAAATAGTGAACACCCTCGATCATCTGATTAAGAGTATGATCCATAAAGATAACCCCACTTGCCACTATGTAGTATGATGACTAAATGAACATATGACATGGCTCACACTATAATGATCCAAAAAAATAGAAGTTACGTTCGTAATATTATTAACATCATATCTACAATGATTCATATGTAACACACTCTGTTGCCATATGGTGCCGGTGCAGGTGCATGTGCTGATGGTATGATTAGCATAGGTGATTGAGGTGTTGGATATTTTTCTTCATCCTATAATCTAGTTATATTGTTGCTAGCTTTACTCAAACGAAATTTCAATGCATATTTTTCTTACTGGACATCATCAGTTTTTTTCGCAATAATGTTTGTCAGAACTTCTTTATACTTGGTGAACCACCTCATCATCTCTGCCAATTGCTGTTGATTTAATTGCATACCTTGAGGGACAGTCAAATTTTTAGGCTTCCTAAAATAAGATATGATTGTCGCCCTAAATCTTTGACCTCTAATGCGTTCGAGCTACTCCAATGTACTGAGAGCTTTTGTTAGCACATCTTCTGGACTGAAGGTTGTAAATTTACCCTGTGTGCTCTGTGTCATCAATTCATCTTATAATATTATAATAAAATTAATCAATGAACATGAAATTTATTACTATAAATGCTATAAAAAAAGTTAAACTACAGTTACAATTATTTTTCCACACAATTGGCTTGCATCATTTATATATGCTCCCTTCTTATTCTGTCATGAAACCTTCCATAATAAGGCACGATCAATTTGGTCATCATTACCGGATGCTTGTTTTTTTTCTTTTTAACGTAAAGAGTGAACATGTTAGATTTTTAGAACTTACAACTGAATGAAAATATTATCAATGAATAACATAATAAATGAAAAATAACTTACAAGTTCACTCTCCAGCCCTACAAATCTCTTTCCAAGTAAACTATGATTGTACACATTCTTCTTTTTTTTCTTTTTTGCTATTTGTTTCTTTTGCTATAAGATCAATACACAACAAGATTTGAAGAAAATTGTATAAAGAAAAACTTTACTAACTATAAATGTATACTTGAAACTCTTCTATTACATGAGAGTTCACAAAGTCTTCCCACACCCCAACATCTATGACACTGTTATATTCTTCAAGTGGAAATGATAAAAATTCCAAGTTATCGATGTGAGAGAATATGTGCTTTGATATAAGATTGATCTTGAAGTTCCTCCATTTGTTTGCAGCAGACTAAAATACGTACCTCTTCATGCTAGCATTAATATCATACGTCTCCTACAACATATTATAAAAAAGTGGATTAGTACAAATCAAATTAATCAGTAATAAACTAATTGAAAAGCAATGGCATGTTGTGTTTCATTTAACTTACTAATATTGTCTCTCAAATCTTGTTTTTCATTTCATTACTCACTAAGTGCCAATTCACGATATTTATAGGCATCGTATTACGTACCACTACCACATTGTAGCTATTGAACTGGGTGACATTCTTCTTAATTGGTTGACCTTTATCATTTACCTCGATTGTGATCTTAACACCGAAAGCACAACTTTTAATTATCTTAGGCATACTGGTGATATCTCATTTTTTGGGCCCTTGAGAGCCTTCACTTGAGTGTTCAAAAGGATCCATTAAATCTGTAAACAAAATAATATATGGTTAGCATTATATATGCAAAATATGATATAACATGATAAAACCAAAAAAATAAAATAAAATTATAAAAGACACGATAACTTAGACATATGAGGCAATTGATCACTACCTTAAAAAATACTCAAACCTACAATCCTTCATCATTTTCTCGAGCAGATGCAAGATGATAGTCATCCATTTGGTCAAATAAATCGACAGTAGCAAATTATTACAAAAAGATGTGTGCTCCACACTAATGTCGAAAAAATCATCATCTTCATCATAGTCTTTTGGAGGTATTGACAATACGATTGACCATTTGGCATCAATTCGATCTTTAATGTAAAATACTTATCTTGCTTGTGAAGCCAATATAAACTGATCATTTTTATGTCCAATCTGATTGAGATTAATTGGCACAACTCCTAGATCATCAACTTTAACACTGCTACTATTGTCAATCCAATCACATTTGAAAATTAGAACTCTAAACTTTGTATAATCTAATTCTCATATTTCTTGTATAACTCCATAGAATGACAAATCACCATATATTGCATTTTTATCCTTAGCATTAGAGATTTGCATGGTGTTGGCAACTAGAGTGAGACCACTATTTTGATGGATTCTTGAGTTATCTCGTTGCTTTGTGTAAAAACAATAACCGTTGATCATATATCTAGGATACTTGATTACTATGGATCAAGGACCATGGGCAATCCATCGTAGTGTGGATGAGACATTATGATTGGATAATAAAAGTTCATTCTCAATCTATATCATAACATATATTAAATGAACCATATTAGAAATAAATTTAATGTCTAGACAAGAATAAGTATTCTTACCCGTGTGTGTAACCAATTACTTAAGGTTTAATTTTGTTCATCATGTAACCATTTAAGTCATTTTGATTTAATAGAATTATAGAATCCAGCCTTTGGAGATAATTGATGCTATTGATGAGACTAGTAGTTGCAAGTGGTTCATCATCTATGAGTGCTAAAGTAAGGTAGCGAAAGGCCCATAAGATAGACAGGGAAATTGAATTTTGCTTTTAGGGTGTTGATTACTTGGGACTCAAGCTCATAGACAAAAGTGAAGAGAAGATAACTTGCTCTGAACAACAATGACATGCATTCTAGGGCTCTGTCCAATAGTTCTCGCTCAAAGAAGATTGTTGGAAGATTTGTTAATATTGTTGGAGGAACTGCAGGAATGTAGTCAACCACTTCGTTTCTAGGATCTAAAACCATATATAAATAGAACAATGTTACTAAGCGAAAAACCCTTTTTTTTCATCAAATAAATGGTGAAATAAGATAGGAAAACGACACAGCAACAAGTTCACACTACTCATTTTTACAAATTTTTAGGACTTAGCCCCATGAGAGGAAATACTTAGCATAAGTTTGCTTTCGATCATGGAATCATCATTGGAGTACTTGATACTAGAGTTTATTTGAAGGTGTTAAAGGCCCCAGCTGGTCTTTTGAAACCTTTAACGCCAATTTTTCAAGAAATGACATTAAAGACTCCAAGGATGCTCTTTTAATGCCAGTTCTTATTTAAGTGGCATTAAAGGCTAATCTTTGACATCAGTTTATTGTTAACTAACGTTAAATACCTCATTTTTAATGACAGTTTTAGAAAAACTACAATTAAAAGTGTTAATGAACCTTTTAATGACAGTTCTTTGTATAACTATCATTAAAATATGTCATTTATTATAATTTTTATAGTAATGAACTTTCATAATGAAATTTTGTTTATAAGAGATATCATATGTGGGTACTCTAACTTCCCATAATATTTGTAACTCTGCTATTAAAGGTTACAGGTCGACATCTAATCTATCTTTCAAATTTATTGCTCCAAGAATAATCACACTTAAAAACATATATTCTTTTTTCATGTACATCCAACGTGGTAAGTTATAAGGTGTGACTATTATTTAGCCATGAAAAATATTGTTGTCTTGACTAACCAAATGGTTAAAATCTGTCAGTTCTCAATCTTGTTCTAACATTCTTACATTTAATAGCAAAAAATGGATGAGATTGATTAAGATGTATCCAGGCGAGACAATCAAAGCAATAATGCATGACAACATCTTTAATCTCATGTTATGCATGCCATCTCATGTTTTTCACTGTGGCTTTCGATGCATATAAGCCTGTAAGAAAAGGAAAATAATACATTTTCTTGAATGGAACAAGTGTTTTTTATTTGTCAGATGCTCATCTTTGTTATACTGTGAATGATCACAAAACTTATAACAACTTAGTTCACTATCCTTGACCTAAATATATCATGCACATGTTGTTACAACAATGATTTTTTTCAATCGGTAACCTCATACCTTGTTGGCATTTCTTTGTACTGTAAAAATTCTTAGTCATTAAATTATCGATTAGCATCATTACTTTCATTAATTGGCAAATATTATCATAGTGTCTTTCAAAAATATGATGTTTTGACTTTATGTTCAACATTCTAGTAACGACAGACAATTTTGAATGATTTTAACATCCATTCCACAACTCTTGATTAGCAATAATGAACATATCATAAAAACGTTGGGCATCCGCATTATGGGATTCCTCTATGTGTTCCAGATTAAATTCTAATTTAGTGCATCCATTACTATTGCTTGGTATGTTAATATATATTCATGCACAGTGGCAAATCCTTTTCCGACATAATGTTCAGTTGCCCCATAATTAGAATATTCATTATTTTTCCCAGAACAATTTCAAATATAATATTTCAGTACAAAACTGTATTTAACCAACTGATATCTAACCGCATCAGTAGTCTCATATCAATGGTTTTGACACTTTTTTCGATTACATGGACACCTTATCTTATTCTCGTCCATGAACGATTGTTGAGTATAAGCAAATTAAATAAATTGCTCTATTTCATCCAAAAAATTTTTGATTTAATAATCCATCTATAAGCCTAAAGTATATCTATTAACAATCTAATCTACTCATATTTTTGTTTCTTAATTACTTCTAAACTAGTTCCCAACAACTTGCCTCTTAAAATTTTCAACAACTTTATAACTTATTATCAAGCAAAAATCCAAAGGCATAGATAATTTTGTAAGCATATGTTAAACTGCCAGATAAAATCATCATTCAATAAATTTCAAGGATACATCAAAAGTACATGAGTTACAATACAACTTGTTTAACGTTTTATGTATGCTCTCCTAACTTCAAAGGTAAATGATCTTACACCATTCAGAAATGTACACTTATGTGAAACATAATATCATAAGTCATTGTTCACTTCATTTTGTAAAACTTTTGGCAGTATATTCCCGTAGTTCTTCAAATACATCACATATATAGATATCAGTAAGTGATTTTAATCAAAACATATACTCATATTCATTAGTACGTACCCAAAGGAAATAGAGATACTGCATAATATTTCTACCAAATAAACTGAACAACAATCTACACCTAAAATTTTAATTAACATTTAATTTATTTAATTTTTAAAAAACTTTGATTAAATTATTTATCACAAATTAATTAATTTTAATGTAATAAAATAATTATATCTAACTAATATAACAAAAACTAAATTATATATTAGTAAATATAATTAACAATTTAACATTTTAATTAACATCTAACCAACTTAATGTTTTTATAAAATTCAATTAAATTGTTGGTGCAGCGGAAGGTTTGCTTCGAAGTAGAAGCAGAATAAAATAAAAAGAACAAACCCTAAAGCTAAACCCTTAGAGGAAAATTTGATGAATTGTATTGAATTGCCTCTAACTATTATAATAGGTCTTTAAATAATGCAAGAAATAAACTAAAAATAGGAAATACAGAAAGAATAGGAAAACTAGAAATAGGAAACTTGAAAGAGTAGGAAATAACTAAATGGGAAACTTGAGAGAATAGGAAATTGACTAAATGAGAAATTGACTAAATGGGAAACTAAGATACCCAATCAAAATAGGACATTAGCCGAAATAGGATACTATGTTACTGTGGACTACATCAATCTCTTCCACTTCGAAGAAAACTCGCCCTCGAGTTTTATGGCTGCAAAGAAAACTCATCTGGGGGAAAATACTCAAAGATATCAGCAACATTGAAAGTATTGGAAATGTTCAAATCATCGGAGAAGTCGATCTTGTAAGCATTACCACTAATCTTTTGAAAGACGCGAAAAGGATCGATCTTCTTATATTTGAGATTATTGTATGTACTAGCAGGAAAACGATGCTTTCGGAGATGAATCATCACCAGATCACCTTCATTAAATAACTTAAGATGTCGATGCTGGTCTGCAACAATCTTGTAACGAAGATTAGCCTCATCTAAATTCTTCTTTACCTCATGATGAATCTGTTGAATTCGCTCTGCAAACTCCTCAGCATTAGGGTTGACATTAGGAAAAGAGGGAAGACGAACCAAATCCACTGTATGACTTGGAATACTAGTGTAGACAACTGCGAAAGGAGCCTTTTTGGTCGAATGATTAGGCATGCTATTAAAAGCAAACTCAATCTGTGGAAGAGCAGCATCCCACTGTTTCTGTTTATCTCCACTAACACATCGAATCATATTTTCGAGAGTACGATTAGCCACCTCAGTTTGTCCATCGGTTTGGGGGTAACTTGTGGTACTATATTTCAACAACGTATCAAATAATTTTCATAGAGTTCTCCAAAAGTGACTTAAAAATTTTTTGTCCCTATCAAAAGTTATAGAACGAGGAATACCGTGTAAACGAACAACCTCACGAAAAAATAAATGAGCCACATAAGAAGCATCTGAAGTCTTCTTGCAAGGAAGAAAATGAGCCATCTTTGAGAATCGATCAATTACAACCAAAACAGAATCAACTCCTCGTTGGGTCCTTGGGAGGCCAAGAATGAAATCCATAGTTAAATCTTGCCAAATTGTCTCTGGAATAGGCAAAGGAGTATAAAGTCCAGTATTTTGCATTTGTCCTTTAGCCTTTTGACACACTGGGCAATACTGAACAAAACATCTGATATCCCTCTTTAACTGAGGCCAATAAAATCTTTCTTCAACCAAACTAATTGTTTTATCTCAACCGACATGTCCTCCAAATCCTCCAGCATGCAACTCTCTAATCAAATATTCACGTAAAGAAGAATGAGGAATACATAATTGCGTACCTTTAAATAAGAATCCGTCTTGGATGAGAAAATCAGAAGCAAACTCCTTGCTTTTGCATTGTGTCCATATTTTGCCAAAATCCTCATCAGTAGCATATATGTCCTTTAAATAGTCAAACCCAACCACCTCAGTACTCATAGTAGTTAGTAAAGAAGCACGTCGACTTAATGCATCAGCTACTTTATTTTCTTTGCCAGATTTATGTTTGATAGTAGAAGTGAACTTCTGCAAAAAGGTAATCCATCGAGCATGCATCCGATTCATCATCTTTTGAGAATTAACGAACTTTAAAGCTTGATGATCCATGTATAACACAAACTCCCGTTGAATCAAATAATACTCCCAATGCTTCAAGGCACGAACAACAGCATAAAATTCTAGCTCATATGTAGTCCATTTTTGTCGGGATTCACTGATCTTTTCACTGAAAAACTCTACCGGATGCCCTTTTTGGGATAGTACTGCTCCAATTCCTAAAATGATGCATCACATTCAACTTCAAATACTTTGTCAAAACTAGGGAGTGCTAACACTGGTGTATTGCATAATTTTTCCTTTATTATTGAGAAGTTGTCTTCTTGCGCGTCGCCCCATTGAAATTGGCCTTTCTTCAGACAATTAGTGATAGGTGCCATAATTGTGCTAAATCCTCGAATGAAATGCCTATAAAAAGTGGCTAAGCCATGGAAGCTCTGCACTTTACGCACAGTTTTAGGAACGGGCCACTCATGAATTGCCTTCACCTTTGCCTTGTCAACTTGAATACCATTTCTTCCTACTATAAAGCCAAGGAATAAAATATGGTCAGTCATAAAGTTGCATTTTTTAAGATTGATATACAACTTGTTAGCTCGTAAAGCTAGTAGAACTTCCTTGAGATGTGACAAGTGCTCCCCTTCATTCTTACTGTAGATAAGAAATCATCAAAATAAACCACCACAAATTTTCCAATAAATGGATAAAGAACCTGATTCATCAATCGCATGAATGTACTGGGTGCGTTTGATAACCCAAAAGGCATCACTAGCCATTCGTAAAGACCATCTTTAGTTTTGAAAGCCGTTTTCCACTCATCTCCTGGTCGAATACGAATATGGTGATATCCGCTTCGTAAATCAAGTTTAGTGAATACCACAGCACCTTCTAACCTGTCAAGCATATCATTAAGACGAGGGATAGGAAAGCGATACTTGACCGTTATTTTATTAATAGCTCGACTGTCTACACACATTCTCCAGCTGTCATCTTTTTTCGGGGTGAGTAAAGAAGGAACTGCACAAGCACTCATACTCTCACGAATCAAACCTTTTTCGAGCAACTCATTAACTTGCCGCTGTAATTCTTCATGCTCAGTTGGGCTCATACGGTAATGTGACAAGTTAGGCAAACTAGCTCCAGGTACTAATTCGATATGATGTTGAATATTTCGCATAGGAGGTAGCTCATTAGGTAATTCACTAGGAGACAAATCAGCAAAATCAGTAAGTACCTACTGGATTTTGGCCGAAACCTCAACAATTTCTTCAGATTGGCCTTTCACCACTAACACGACGATAAAGCTTGGCTCTTGAACTTGCTTGAAGAATTCTTAGGTTGTTATGTTGGTAAACAATGGTTTATCTTCCTTAATAACAGAGGTGCCTTCCGAAGATTAAGATTGTGGTAGTAACACGATCTTTTTGTTAAGCCACCGAAAGATAAAAGTATTATCTCGTCTTTTGTAAGTAGCATCAACATCATAATGCCATGGTCTTCCTAATAGGATATAACAAGCGTCCATCTCCACTACGTCACATGCGACCTCATCTTTGTAATATTTCCCGATTGACAAACAAATTTTGCAAACTTCTTGTACTTGAACTTCTGAACCTTTCTTAATCCATGCGATCTTATATGGAGAAGGATGACTCTCAGTCTGCAAATTTAATGCTTTCACGAGGGCTTTAGAGACAACATTCTCGCTACTGCCACTATCAATAATGACATTGCATACCTTATTACGAACAGTGCATCGAGTTCGAAAGATCTTGTGTCGTTGAGTATTATCAAGTTTCTTTGGGGCAAGCAGCAGTCGTTGGACAATACACACCACTTCTTCTACATCTCTTTCTGCAAACTCAGCACCATCATAAATTTCTTCTTCAAGAACTTGTTCATCATCACTACCATCTTCTTCTGCAAAAGTTAACAGATCTTCTACTCAGACATTAATTTGAAAGGTGGCCTAATTGATTGCATCGGAAACACTTTCCAAGATTAGGGCGTGCATAAGGATCATTATTGACTCAATGCTGCTGGTTACTACCTTGGATGTTTGACCGAACAGAGGTTGAAGTGTGGTTTTGATTCTGTGCCAAATCTTGAGTCGAAGATGTATTTTTATTTCGACTATTGTTACTGCTCGGAGTTGTTGACTCTTTTAAAGCGGAAGAAACTTCTTGATTTTGTCGTCGAAAGTTATTCCGAGGATGCATATTAGATCTGTTGACCTGAGTTTCTACTTTCATCGCCAAATTAACCGCATCTGTCATGGTCCAAACCGCTTGAAGAGCAAGTCGATCTTGAATAACCATCTTTAGGCCTCCAATATAATGAGCAATCAGTTGATCCTCTGTCTCCGACAAATTAACTCGTGCATTTAATCGGTAGAATTCTTCTGTGTACTCATTAACCGTACGATGGACTTGTCGACAATTTTGATATTATTGATGTAAAAACTGCTCATAATCTGGAGGGAGAAATCGTCTTTGTAGTAATTGCTTCATCTTGGGCCAAGTGCGAACACGCTGCTTCCCTTGGCATTGACGATTATATTGAAGTTGCTCCCACCAAGCAGAAGCTCCACCTTTCAACTTATATGCCACGAGCTTAACTTGGCTTTCTTCTGAAATATTCAAATAATCAAAAAAGTTTTCAACAGTTCTTACCCAATCGAGAAAATCTTCAATGTTTAAGCGACCATCGAAACTTGGTAAATCCATCTTCATCTTAAATTCTTGAGTGTGTGGGCCTCGATCTTTGTCCCTAAAACAAAAATCTTCTTCTTCTTCAGATGAATAATCCAACCTCCGTGGTTGCCTTTGTTGGACATTCTTCCAACCTTGACGTTGAAAATCACCATCTCGAAAAGGTAGAAGGGCATCCCTAACTTCAAACTCACCATCACACCGCCATACAGGAGCTCTTTGATTTTGCCGTTCATAGACCCGTAATGGAACATGCTGATGAAAATCACGATTCATGCCTCGTCCTGCTTGAATTGGGGCTTTGTTATCAATTCTTGAGCCAATTTGGGGTTGGCATTGATCGTCGTGGCTTGTCATGAGCTGCTGTTGACATCTTAAGCCTGGGTCAATAGGTGGTTGGTGTCTAGGTTACAAATCCACATGATTCGCTACCCTAGGATTTTGGGGAATAAAATCTGCACGACTTAAGTCTAGTTGGCCACCATTCTTTATGTCATCATGCTGATTTGGTCTTTACTCCACGGAATCACGTCTTCCTTCCATAGTCATTGCAGTTATCATCTGCATAAGATTATGAAGGGTTCCGTCGATCCCATCAAGTCGTTGCTTGAACTTGTCAAACCGTCGTTCGTTGTCGGTGGCTTGTATCCCACTAGAACTGTCATCAGCCATTAGAATAAGGGTAAAATCTTTGCTCTGATACCAATTTGGTGCAGCGAAAGGTTTGCTTCGAAGTAGAAGCGGAATAAAATAAAAAGAACAAACTCGTAAGCTAAACCCTTAGAGGAAAATTTGATGAATTGTATTGAATTGCCTCTAACTATTACAATAGGTCTTTAAATAATGCAAGAAATAAACTAAAAATAGGAAATACAGAAAGAATAGGAAAACTAGAAATAGGAAACTTGAAAGAATAGGAAATAACTAAATGGAAAACTTGAGAGAATAGGAAATTGACTAAATGGGAAACTAAGATACCCAATCAAAATAGGACATTAGCCGAAATAGGATACTATGTTACTGTGTACTACATCAATTGTTTATTATAAATTAATAACAATTTAATTCAAAATGACATCTAACTAATATAAAAAATTAAATTTATTGGAAAATACAATTAACAACCAAATAACTTAATTTTTTAAGTAATCTAACCAAAATTAAGTTTCCTATCTAATCTAATAAAAAAATTATTAAACATAATCTGCATAAAATTTTTCTATATAATCTAATCCAAAATATTTTATCAAATTTAACCAAAAATTAATAAATCTATTCTAACCAAATCTTTTACTTACCTATAGGAGTATTCGTTAAAGATGTTATTGTTTACTAAATGTATAAATGAATCGGTTACGAACATTGAAAGTAGTTAAAAGAGAGAGATTAGCAAAACAAAATAATAGAGGAGTGGTAGAGACAAAAGAGGAGGAGTTACAAAGAGATAAAAAGGGAGACTTGTAGAGAAGAGAGGAAGAGAAAACAAAGGGGAGCGAAACCCTAGTTGTTTAACTGTCCAATGACCTTCATAAGTGGCCGTCGCTATCTTGCGATCGCCATAAGTGGCAATCATTGGCTTACTAAATGCAGCAAGCCATGGCATGGCCAACGCTGGGTTGCCATCTGAAAGAGGCTAGCACTAGCCATAAGGAAAAGACCCCATGAAAGAGGCCAGTATTAGCCAAGGAAGATGCCAATAACTGCCTTTGGATAATCACTAGCAACGATAGAGGCTAACAACTACCTCTAAGTAATCACAAACCATTGTAAAGTCTAGGCAGTCGCTGGCCATTACAAAGCTTAGTGACTAGCTCTAAGCAGTTGCTGGCTGAGGAAGAGGCTAGCCTGGCCATGGAAGTGGCCAGTGACTTACCTACAAGTAGTTATTGGCCATGAAAGATTCCATGGCCAACATTGGCCTTAATCTAGTGATTACCTGTTGGTGATCACTAGTATCACACTCTAATGACCATACATCGATAGTTGCTAGTTTTTTTAATCCAGTGACTGTAAGGGATAGTCACTAGTATATGATCAATCTTATTATCAACTTATCTATAGCCAAGTGTGATGTATTTGTAACAAATGCGACGAGTAACGGTAAGAAGTCGCTAATATGCTTTAGTTTTAAATATAAATTAATTACAATTAAATTTAGCGATGGATATTTTGTCATTCACTAAATTCCATCTATAATCTGTCACTATTGATCGAGAAAAATTTTTTAATTTTGTAGTAATTTTATCGGTAATCTATCATTATTTAGTGATTGATTTTGTCTATTGCTAGGTTTTGTTGCTCTTTTCACATTTTCTTGTAGTGGAGATTTATCGCATTTTAAGTAAGTCTGATGTGGCTTTTTATTCAAAATTTTGAGATTAAGCAAAAGTTGATCTTACTTTGTTTGTATATACTGTATATGTATTATGTTTGTTTATCATGTTTGGAGATCAATATTAAATTATTACAATTCAAAGACATGAGATCATTTTATTCAAGTGATACTAATTCTTTTGCATTTGTGGAGGTGTTAATCATTCCCTATGCATAACTGACTTTCGATCCTAAATCCTCTAGTAAAGTAAACCAATGTTTTTTTTTTTTAAGTAAAGTTCATTTTTTTCAAAAGAAAAGAAATTTTCAAGTAAAATTAGTGGCCGATCATACTATAAAAAAAATGATCTAATTTTTCTTTATTTGTCAAAGTCCAATGGATTTCTAAAACAAAAAGAATTTTTTTTCGATTGGGCTTTCGCCAAAAAAGTTCAATTGTGATAGTTGGCAACTCCAGTGGGGACTTTTAGAGAGTCGGGCCAAACTTAAGTAAAATTGATCTCGTCATTTGAAAATTTGATTTAAGTCTAATACCAATTTACACTATTTATATATACTTGATCTGAGGTTTGAGAATAACTGATTAAGAATATCTCTATTCAAACCTTGTTAAATTTTAGTAATTATACCTGATGTTAAGTCGGTGATGTCATTATTTTGTAATATATGGATAGGATGTTACGTCGAGAATGTCAATATTTTACTATATATAACTATACCTGACGTCAAATTGGGAACATCAATGTTTTGCTGTATATAATTATAATCAATGTAAGGCCAAGAATGTCAGTACTTTATTGTATATAACTATACCCGATGTCAGGTCGAGAATATTAATATTTATTGTATATACTTATACCCAAACTCAGGTCAAGAATGTTAATTTTTTTGTACACACCTACTCTATATTTTTGTCTTGAAAACTTCACACACTTATGTTTATGCGTATGCATAGAGCTATGTTGAACCTGAGCTCAGCCTTTCATGGTGTATACCCTATTGTAAGAGGGATAAAACGACGTAGCCATTCAAGGATCCCTTCATCTCCATGCATGTAATGCACGTTATCCCACCCAGGTCTTACTTCGTGAGTTGGTATCACTATTGAGATGCTTTTTAGCCTCTGTATTTGTAATACTAATAACCAGAGGTGTAGGATGATCTAGGAGCCTTAGAGCCTTTTTCGAATCCAAAAGCCTGATCTTAGGTGAAGCCTTGCATATAAAAAAAAAAGCCATATGTCGACCTTAAAGATCTTATGACCTTACAAGTCACTAACGTAGTTGGAGATAGGAGTATGGAACTATTAATTCTTGATATTATTTTATTCATGTTTCATCACATCACGAATTGAAGTTTAAGATCATCATAAATGCAAAAAGTATAGTTTTATCTAGTATTTGAGGATCAAAATTAGTAGATTGAAAGATTGAATTAGTTTGTTATCTTATAGAGAAATGCAGCAATGAGTAGAGAATGTTCAACCCAAGTATGAAGACAAACTAGTGCGTCCTTTTTCTTATCAATCACCTTCTAAGGTTAGCCTGATATTGAAAGGAAATGATCTTACTATTTTGAAAGAAATTAGGAGTTAGGTTAGCCCATCTGAGAGAGAAAAATTCAAGAAGATATATGAACAAATTGAGGAATTGATTTTCATCCATGTCAATGAGTTTTTAATCAGAACAGTAGTGCATTTTTGGGATCCAACATACAGGATCTTTAATTTTGGAGAAGTTGATCTCTGCCTACCCTTACAGCATGTTTGGTTCATAGAATGGAATAGATAGAGAATAAAATAAGAATTCTTTGGGATTAGAAAAAAGAATAAATAAAATAGCATAACTATTAATATGTTTGGCTCAATAGAATAAAATAGAGTAGGAATTAGTTTCCATGTGTTTGATTCATCAAAGAATGAGGTATGAAAGTAGTTGAAAAAAATCTAAAAGATTAACATACCCTTTAATCAAATTAATTACTATATTCACAATTAATTTTTACTAAAAAATATTAATTAATAAATATTTTATTATAATAATTTATTATAAAAATAATATTAATTGTATAATGTTTTAATAATTATTTTAATTATTAATTATTAATATTATAAAAATAATATTATATTAAATATTATTTTAATAATATAATATAATATTTTACACTTTCTCTCTTTCTTTTTTTTTCTTTGTAGATTTGTGGAAAAATATGAAAAATGAGAAAGGTAAAGTTGCTATAATTATACATATGTGGTAGTAATTTAACAATTTTCCAAGGTTACACTAGAAATAAAAAATTACAAGTAATTCTTATTCCATAAAATAGCTATTCTAAGCTTTCACATTGAAGTTGTTATTGTGAGTTTTCAAGGAATATAAGCCTATCAAAGAATTGTAATTCTTTAGCAAAAATGAATCAAACACTAGAAATATAATTCCATTTAGAATAAAGTAGAAAAATAATTTATATTCGTGCAAACTAAACATGTTATTAAGGAATACATGTCTTTATTAGGAATCAGGTCATTCAAGCCCCATAAAACTTATATTTTTACGAATAATATAACAAAACAGTTTGTTAAAGGTGTGTAGATCTTCAAAGAAGGGTTGACAAAGGAGTTCAAGAGGAAAGGATATGAAGACCACTTGAAAAGGGATTACTTGCTTGATTTATTACAAACACACATTAATAATTCAAGTGGGTTGACTATTTTGGCTGTCTTGATATACGGACTAGTGACTTTGCCAAAAAAAAAATGGCACTGTTTATTTGGCTATGTTAGATTTTTTAGAAATGACTAGACATAGCGTGGACTTGATTCCAATTATACTTGTTGAGACTTTCAAGTCTCCATCTTATTATAAGATCTCAGAAAAGAGCAAATGAAGAAATTTCGTGAGATTTTGACTTGAAAGAGAAAAGAAAATGAAAAAAATAAAAGAGAAACTAGATCAAGACAAGAAAGATCTATCAGAAGAGCTTGCTAACAAAGACTAGATCGAGATTTTCCTGGGTCGGGTTCACCCTGGCTCGAGTCCCGTAGTAATGCTTGATAAACCAAAATATCGAGATTAATCTAGGTTAGACAAGGTGACGCTCGATTTAGTATAGCTCTGCATCATTAAGGTCAATCCTATATGAGTTGTCGGGGCTTGAATTCATTAGGATTGTATAAGTCAAGTTTTTAGGGTAGGTTGGGAAATTCATGCTCTCTCGGTGCTCAGCTAGTTTTCCATAAAAAGAACCTCTATTTCATCATGTGACTTCTTCTTTACTTTGCAATCTAAAGTAGTGGTAATTCTTGAAGACTTATGAAGAAGTGATACAAAAGGTTAATTCGTATAGTGCACCCTAGTGTCACAACAAAAGAGAGTATGAATCATGGATTAAAGACAAACTGTGGATGTTGTAAGCGTCATTATGAAAGAATTAGATGCCTTCGACATAAGATTCAGATCATTAATTTGCTCGAAAGTAGCACAAACCTTCATACATAGACGTCTAAAAAGATACGAGCATGTAGTTGATTATTCAATTATGGCTCTAATTTAAGATACTCACGAGATTCTCATATAAATCTTAATAAAATATTTGATTTTTTATGATGATCTGAGTGCTATATTTTTTCCATTATCATGCATACATGTTTATTTTTGGAAATATTATCTCTTAAATTAAATATTAAAAAAAAAGAGTAAAGTTAAGTAATATCCGATCACCAAGAAGTATAATCTTGGATCTTGAAATCTGGATGAGGAGGAAATGGTTAACCAATTAGCTCAAATTAAGAGACTTGACAAACTCCCACTAAAATCAAAGCTGCACAAGGACCTTCAATGAAAAATTAATAAAATTACAGATAATTACAAAGTATAATACAAACTCAATTTCAGTAGATGATGACATCTATTGGCATGCTATTAAAAGGGAAACATCATGTAAGAGATGAAGCGCATAAAAGAGTATCTTCTCGAAAAACTATTGTACTTAGACCCATGAGTTCGGTTATAATAGAGGTGTCTCAAAATTAGGAAAAGCAAAAAGTAGTAGACTATATCTAACCTATGGATGATTAAATTGAATATGAGAAAATAAGGAAAGTTAATGCCATAAGTTAAGAACCATTCGAAAAAGTTGCATATCTGGCAGAATAAATGAAAGTTCTCAAGCAAGAACGGGAAGCAAACGAGAATAGTATAATTAAACTCAGCTTATTATCAGGTTGGGTGATACCACTTAAATTAAAAGCGCTTGAGTTTGACAAATATTATGAGGACAAGATGTCCTCATACCCATCTAAAGATGTATTTACACAAAATACATTGGTATAAGACTAATTATAACCTTTTCATTCATTACTTTTAGGACAAATTGAAAGAGGATGCTTTGGAATTGTATACCAATCTAGAGCCCTCTAAGTTTTAATATTCGAGAGACTTAGCAAATGCTTTCCTAATTCACTTCCAACATATGGAAAGCTTAGGACCTAATTGAGTCACGCTCCATAACATGTTCAAAAGGAATAATGAAACCTTTAAAAAATATGCAACCCCATGGCAAGAGATGACCATTAGAGTTCAGCCTGCCATTACTAAAGTAGAGTTTTTTTGCAAACTTTCTTGCAAACTTTATGTCCCTAATTCTATTCTCATATGGTTTCCATGGCAGGGGGAAAATTCATCAAGATGTCCACACTAGTAAATTTATAGAAAATGCATTTCGAACTGAAAGATTAGACGATCCTAGTGTAAGAAGGGCCTTACAATCAAAAAGATAAAAGGCGAAGTGAATTATTTCACTTAACTAACTTTCCAAAAACCAAACATGATCCCTGTACAGTACTCATAATATACTAAAATTTCTCAGATCTCAAATTTAAGCATACGAGAGGTGCCATAACATACAATGGCCAAACTTGCTCAAGGTAATAATAATGAAAGGCTAGGGAAAAAGAGATAAAAGGTCTCGATTCACCTAATTCCAATGGCTTACTTGGATTTATATCCGTAGTTAATGGAGTAGAAGTTAATAGCACCACCTTATGTCAAACCATTACAAGCTTCTTATCCTCTATGGTATAGCCCAATAGCAAGTTGCCAGCACCATTCCAAGGTAATAGGACATGACATAAAAAACTATCTTGCATTCAAGTATAAAGTCCAATCTTTGGTAGATGTGGGACTACTAAGTTTTGAACCAAAAAACATCAATACATAAGGAAAAAAAAAAGCAAAAGGAAAGAAAAGCTCAATGTGAATTCAATGATGACTGACTTATTAATTATCAAAAAACCTTAATTGATTATCAGAAGACCCTAAAATGGAATTTCGTATCAGCAAGTTTGTACTTATAGGGTGAATTGATGAAATTGTCAAATGCATCTAGAAAAATCTAGGAAAGAGGGATTACAAAAATAGATAGGAATTTTCACATATGATCCCAAGAGTTATTTTAAACATTCCTATATTGTTTCATTTGTGGTTAGGTAGAAACAAGGGAATCTAACTATGAATACCTCAATATCTGAACTAATAGTCTGAAATTAGAAGAAAAAGATTCATCAGAAAATCTTGATATTGTGGAATACAATAAAAATATTAAACTTTTATTAGAAATAAAAAGACACATTATTCATAAAGAAAAATAAATCTTGCTTCAGAAAAAGAGACTGAAACAGTGAATTTAGGCACCAAAGAAGAGCAAAAAAAGGTTAAAATTGAAACATTGATTTCTTCTTGAATAATAAGAGCCTTGATCAATTTATTAAAAGAATATATAAATATTTTTGCTTGATCCTATAAAGATATGCTAGGGCTGGCTAGAACCATTGTTGAATATAAATTGCCTTTATAACTAGATTGCCCTCATGTTCAACAGAAGTTGAGAAGAATGAAATAGAAAATATTATTAAAAATAAAAGAATAAGTTCAAAACTTCTAGATATTGGATTCATTATGATAGCAATATATCATGAATGGGTAGCCATCATTATGCCAGTTTTAAAAAGATGATCAAGTATGCATATCGGTGGACTATAGAGATGTGAACAAAGCAAGTCCAAAGGATAATTTTTCTGTCCTTCACAATGACACTGGTGGATAATATAGCTAAGTTCTCTTTATTTTCATTTATGGATAGTTATTGAGGATAAATAAATCCATATGCCTAAGGAAGACATGGAGAAAATAACATTTGTCACGATGTAAGGCATGTTTTATTATAGAGTAATGCCTTTTAGTTTGAAAAATGCTAAGGCAGCATATCAAAGAGCCATGATCACTTTGTTCCATGGTATAATGCATAAATCTATAGAGGTATATGTGAATGATATGATAGAAAAGTCCAAAAGAGATGAAGGCCATATTGAAGACTTAGGAAAGCTCTTTGAAAGCTTAAGGCAATATAAGCTCATATTAAATCCTAATAAATGCACGTTTGGAGTAAATGAAGAAAATTTTTAGGATTTATGGACAATGAAAAAGAATTCAAATAGATCCAAGTAAGATAAAGGCAATTCAGAATTTTCTTCTTTTGAGAATAAATAAAGAAGTGCGAAGATTCTTAAAAAGAACAAATTGTATCCCTAGATTTATTTTGCAATTAACTAGTGTTTATGATCTTATCTTTCAATTATTAGGAAAACATAATCCTGAACAGTGGAATGATGAATGTCCAGTTACCTTTGAAAAGATTGAAGTATACTTCTCAAAACCTTTAGTATTGGTACCCTCTACCCTAAGAAAGTCTTTAATCTTACATTTAATGGTGCATGAACATTCATTAGGATGTGTCAAAGCACAATTGGGTGAAACAGGCAAGAAATAGCATGCTATATAATGTTTGAGCAAAAAGTTCACTGATTATGAGCGCAACTACTCATTGGTTGAAAGGATTTATTATGCGATAAGCCCTCTCTATTAAGAAGACTAATAAGATGACAAGTTTTATTATCATAATATGAATTGATATACGTATCTTAAAAAGCAATCAAAGGGGGTGCAATAGCACTTTTTTTTTTTACTAAAAAAGCCATTGAAGAATATCAATATCTGTTTTCTAACCTCTTAAAAGAAGATCTTACCACCTATGACAAAAATGAGGAAAATAAATCTTTAAAATGGCACATGTATTTTAATGGGGCATCCAATGAAATGGATCATGGAATTGGAGTTGTTTTAATCTCTCTAAACAAACAATATTATCCTTTCACCAATAGGCTTGATTTTGATGCCATTGACAATATGGTTGAATATGAGATATGTACATGGGGGTTACCAACTATCGTACAAAGAAAATTGATCAAATTGAAGGTATATGGAGATTTCACTCTATTAATTTATTAGTTAAAGGGAAATGGATGGCTCAACATCCTATTTTAGTTAAATACTACAAATATGTATGAGGGATACTCGACAATTTTAAGGATATTTCTTTTCATTGTCTTTTGAGAGAGGATAATCAAATTATAAACGTATTGGCCTTTCTTGTGACCATATTCCAAGTCAAACATCTAGAAGAAGTGTTACCATACTATAAGAAAAACTACTTTTAATGATGATACTTTATGACGATTTCAAAAAATTTTCATAAAAAATTAAAAGTTTAGGTATTTTATGATGGTTTTTTTTCACTATCATAGTTTTAGACTTTTATGATGTTTTTCCTGACCATTATAAGGAAACCTTTTTTAAAAAAAAAAAAAAGTTGTATAAGAATGGATTCGAACTCAATTTGTCTTAGAGCAGTTTGTAACATGCTAACCATTTGATCTACAAGAAACTTATGTGTTATTTTCTTTTGTTTTTTGTATAAAATTTTTGGTTAAGTGTTTTTCAAACAGAGGTGCCAAACATAGATTTGAAACCAAGTTCTCTTGGGTTGGTATGTCATGTTTTTAGCCATTCGATTTAGAGAAAAGTTATATTTTAAATGCTTTTATGATCTTTATAAATGTTTCCTTCGAAATTATTTTGAAAAAAAAATGCAGGATAAGGGCTGGTTCAAACCCAAGCTCTCTTAATTGATCATGTAACATTTTTGCCACTAGATCAATAGAGATCTTACAAAATTTTTTTAATAGTAAAAAAAATATTAAGTAATGAGCATAATTTACATTATACTATTTGATCTCCACTAACTCAGTGCATTTCACGCTAATTCGTTAACACTTATATGAACATCACTCTTTCAAATGATAAAATTTTTCTTTCAATGTTACTAAAGAATTAATTGAGGGCTTCATTTTTTTGAAAAATTTTGTGAAAAAGGCATCTTGCATGGTTAGATGGTAGAAAGCAAGGAAAGTGGGTGTGGCAAAACTACTAAAACTTAGTCTTGCATAATGATAAATAAATGATTTTCGGTCAAGCTTTACAAATTTCTTATGGGTAGTTGTTCTAATTTTTCTTTGTCTTCCAAATTTAAGATTATCTAGTGCTTTTCCTTCTTTGTTCTCTCTTCTTGTTCTTGTCAATAATCTTTCAGACTCAAGGTTTGGATACCTCTAACTAATCATTATTTATCTTGTTAATAATTTTTCAAACTTAAGGTTTGGATACCACTAACTAATAAGTATTTGTAACTTTCTGAAAGAGAAAAGTTATTATGCTCTCATTCATGCTTATGAAAAAGGTAAATAATGTATACCTTTATTTATACAAACTGCTTACTTCCTAGTCATTTGATATTATAAATTTATTGTACTTTTACAGGTAAAAGATATCACACTTACAGGTCAACAAATCATTTGTTTCTGTGTATAGTTGATCACAAATGCCAAGGGCAATAATAATTAATCTTAGATAACTTTGAAGTGGATATCTGCATCTTTCATTGAATTTCTTTTGGTTTTGGTTTCTGTATTCCTTTTTGGGCTTTTACTTATGATGGATCTGTTTGGGTAGAGATGGGGTGCTTTTTCTTTTTTTCTAGTTGATATTTATGCAAAATGGAGCATGAAACATTTTTATGGCTTTTTTATACGAGTAAACAATAATAAGAATTTTTGGATTTTTTAAGGTTAAAATAAGTTAACAACCTATCATGCAATTAAGATGGATTTTGCTTCTAGATGAGGGTTAACATATGCAGGAGAAAATTGTTGCTAATATAATGCTTACATGAATCAAACTGAATAGCATTAGCAAGTAATGATAAGGATTCCACAATTACTTCATTCTTCTTTTCCTCTAAACAATAAAAAGGATAAGTTGTATATCACTGTTAGTGTTTTTCTCCTGCCCATTATAGAGATAATAATGAGGATCTGCTCAATGAGAGATGCTTTCTTTAGTATGAGCTTTGCCATCATCTTGTACTATAGTCTTGAAATTGAAGTCTCATCAGTACATTTCCCAATAAAAAAATCAAGTACTCATCCATGATTGTCACACTAAGGATCCTTTTTTTTTAATCATATTTTTTACATAGTTGTTGGGTCATGTATTAGTTAGAGAAATCAACAACTTACATCATCAAAACCTATTTGCATGACAAATAATTATGCAAATATAGATTCTTATTTTGATGTAATATCACTGATAAAGTAATTAAATAGAAGCTTACAGTAAAAGTTATAGAGGAATAGACTATATAGTAGGTATTAGGTAGATTAATTACATTAAAAAAAAACCTTAAAAGCAAAATGCAAGTTACAAAATGTACTTTAGAAGCAACTAAGTGGAAGCTCACTTTTTCGTGAATTACTATGGAAGCAATCTCACATGAATTACTATTGAAGCAAGCTCACTTTCCTATTTTCCAGTTCATAAGCTACATTATAAACTACTACTGCTTGTTAGATGCCTGACTTAGACATTAAACTACAAAAAAAAATCATCTTTTCTTTGTTTATTCTTCTTTATTCTCTATGCTAGTATGTTCTTGCATAATCAATGTGGTTGTTGTGTTAACGGCTTAAATTTGTTATATTTGAAAAAAAAAAGCGTTAATTCCTCCATAAAATAATAAGTAAAGTAGCTTATTAGATTAGTAGAAAAAGAGCCTATGAGCTGACTCTTCCTATTAACTATAGGATTAAAGGCTTAAACTCAACACATCAATAAAAAGTCATCTTATAATAAAAGTCTATTGTCTACAACTATAATGGGGTAATGGGTTTTCTTTTATTTATCATCATAGGATAGAATATAGATATATCTTGGATACATCTGAATAGATTCTCTAAGCTGATGGTATAGATGAGTTTCTTCCTTTTGTTATTTCTTATTGCAAAGAACCTATACTCATTAGATGTCCTTGCCAATCATGCGCTAGCTTGACATTATTCAATATTGAAGAAGTAAAGTATCATTCATTTAATAAAAGGATTGATCAAAGGTATAAGAGATGGATTTGACATAAAGAATAGGGTGTTACTAGATCTTAAACAAGTAAGAAAAAAGTGTTTGATGAAGCTTGCAAGTATGATCATATTAGCAACATAATAGACATTGTTAATGACACATTTAAGTATTGTCAAGATGATGTAAATTATTTTGGAACTTATTAGAAAATTCAAAAAGTCTTTGCGTCCTAGTAATATGAAAAATGCTAAGTTGTCTATGTTGATAAGATTATATACTACAAAAGGAAAGTATGGGTGGTCAGATAAGAGCTTCTTTGATTTGTTAAGTTATTTGTCTGATATGTTTCCTATTGGGAATGAAATCCCTTCATCGATGCATGAAGCAAAGAAAATAATGAATGCATTAGGTTTAGATTATAAGAAAATACATGCTTGATTAAATGATTATGTACTATATAGAAAGGAGTATAAGGATTTATCATCTTGCCTACTTGTGAACTATCGAAATGGGAAGAAAATGGTAAGGCAAAAAAGTGAATGAAAGGGATTCCTACCAAAGTATTATGGCATCTTCCTCCTATTCCATGGTTCAAATGAATGTTTCAATCGACATAGATTACACAAGACTTGACTTAGTGTGCTAATAAAAGAGAAGTAGATGGGAAACTTTGGCATCTTGCAGATTCACCTACTTAGAAGTTAACAGACTTTAAGTGACCACATTTTGAATTAGAACATAAAAATCTTTAATTTTCTTTTTTCACTAATGGAATAAATCCACATAGTTCTTTTAACAGTGAATATAGTTGTTGGCCAGTGGTAATGGTAAAGTATAATCCATCGGTGGTTATGCATGAAGGGAAAATCCATGATGTTATCCTTGCTTATATCAGGCCTTTACCAACTAGATAATGATAATGATGTATATCTTGCCCATTCATTAACAATTTGAAGCTTTTATGGGAAGTCGCTGTAGAAGTCCATGATTTTATTGAACAAAGTTGTTTACATTATAGGTTGTTTTATTGTGGATGGCTAATGATTCTCTGCTTATGAAAATCTTTTTGGTTGTTCAATTAAGGGAAATTATGCTTGTCTTATATGTGGCCAAAGCATGTAAACTTGTAGATTACAACATGATAGAAGAATGTATATATGGGTCATAGACAGTTCATTTCAAAAAAATACCTATTTAGAGAACAAAAAAAAGCATTCAATAAAGAGCATTAAACCAGGTCGCCTCCTTTAACTCCCATTTCTCTTTTCCTTGTAAAAAATTTTCTCTTATTACCTCAAATAGGTAAAAAAAAAAAAAAAGTTTTGAAGAGGTAGCTGAGATGGCTAAGAACACAACTCCTAGCTCCAAAGATAAGATGGCAACACTTCTATTGTAAAAAGAAAGTTCTCAACACAGTGTGTCCACTCACATGGTGAATTTTGCAGATTTTTCCTCTCAACAGGAGTTTGCTAAGGTCACCACCTCTCCCTAAACTTAGAAAATCAAGGAGTTTATACAAGAGGTAATGCTACCAACCTCTACATCTTTAGCACAACCAATAAAGAAGATGTTACATCTAAAGAAGAGGCACATCTAGAAAAGATCTCTGCTTTGCTTGCTAAGGTATATATATTCAACTAACTCATATATTTCCTTTTATGGTCAACTCATAATAATTTTTTTTACAGGTCATACATGAGTCTTTTTTGGTAATAAAGGAATACAAGATTCAGAGCCAAGTTAAATCAATATTGGAGAAGGCTGAGAAAGCTCTAGAAGAAGCTAAAAGAAAAGGAGCTTAGTTGACTATAGAAAATCCCTCCCCCAAGCAATAAAGGAAGAAAATAGACTAGGAAATCTTTGTGCTAAAGGCAGAGATGGAAATGATGAAAGTGGATTTTAAGCTTTATCAAGAGAGGCTGTAGAGTGAGCACCATAAGCAAATAGCAATTGCCAAGGAAGAGGTTGTAGTGACCTTTAAGGACAATGAAGAGATGAATAAGATGAAGTTACAAGAATGTACTGAGGTTTTTTGAAAGGTTAGGAAAAGTCTTAAAGAAGTATCCTAACGTCAACCTAGGCTCCATCACGATTGAGCTAAGAACAGCTTAACCTCTCAAGCTACTCCAGCAATACCTGAGCCTATAAGGAGCTTAGTTTTCATATCTCTAGGCCCAGTGAGCCAAATTTTGCAAGAACTAAATGAAGACCTTACTATTCCTAAAGATAAAGACTCTTAAATATATTTTCCTTCGTATTTTAAAGTTGTTGTAATCCAAATTTTCAAATATCAAATGAAATGAAGCTTTTTTAAAGTCTCTGCACTATTTTACGCATACATTCCTTAGGAGACATGATACTTTAAAGGATGAAATCAAGGAAATTTCCTTGTAAAAGTGTGATTAAATAAATGCCATGGATCCTTTTTCCCCCAAATATCCATTTAGAAACTTCTCTTTAACTTTCCATTTCAAACTCTTCCTAGGCATATGACAAACTTTTTTAAAGAAGAGTGTTAAAAATAAAACATGAGTATCTAAAGACTTTGCCATCATTCAAATAAGTGAATTTCTATTTATATAAGATCTTAGTGTCTCAATATTCACTCTATTTCTTCAGGTTCTTCAATTCATCTTGGAAAACTATTGCACACTCTTCCTTTTTTGGGAAAAGTGTCCTATAAAAACTAAGGATTGAGTAAAGAAACCCCTCAAATTGTCTTGCAACACTAAAATCATGACTCTTCTCCTTAAGAAAAACTCTTATTTTTAAAATTCAAAAATTTTTTATAGGACTAAAGGAAGAGTGTCGAAAATTCTAAGAAGGTCATCTTCTTAGATTCGTAGGACTTCTTTTATGCATGAAGAGATGTGTTGTCATGGTGAGTGAATTAGATCAACACTACCAAGAAAATAGTGTTGAGGAAGAGAGAATTCCATGACCTTTTAAGTGCAAAAAAGGGAAAAGTCTACAATGAAAGAAAACAAAAGAGGCAAGACCTTGTTAATTTGGCCTTAATTTACCTTCAATGGGCCTTAAGCAATATAAAGCTGCAATGTCCTTCAAACAATTTTATTATCCAAAGTAAAATCTACAATATAAACCAAAGTGTCCTATTATATCATTAAATATTTCATTTCCTTAAGAATAAGACATATAAAAGATCATGATGTCAATGTTATGACTTGATTTTGGAACCACAATAATATTACCATTATTGTTAGTATAAATATATAATATTAAAAAATTAAGGTAAAAAATCTCAAAAATGTATATCTAAAAAATATATTTTTATCTCACTACAAATATATTCAGTTTTAACGACTTGAAAAATCCATCACTAAACTAAAAAAACCTATTGCCAAAAATTTTAGCAATAGAAAAAATTTGTTGTTAAAATGATTGTCATGTAAAAAATAAAGATCAATTTTTATGTTTGTTATTATTTAAAGACAGGTTCTAATCGATCGCTAAACTAAACTAGTGATTGATTCTAATTGGTCGCTAAACCAAATTAGCGATTGATTAAAATTTGTCACTAAATTTAGCTATTGATTAGCGTCTAATTGAAATATATCATTAAAATAATATAAATTTTTCAAAAAAATTAATTTTTGTACTTTACATTAAAAGCAAAATAAAATTACATAAAATTCATAAAAAACAAACAAAATTCATAAAACAAATAATAAATATAACAGTCTTTTGTACTGATCAAATAAATATAATATTCATAAAAAATTACATTTAACAATCAGGTGGTGCTGGGGATCTTCTTCTTAAAAAGAGAGCATCTATCCTATCGATGCGCTCATTTATATCAACCTCTCTTTGTAAGTGCCCTTATAACTTGATCTCGAAGCGTAAGCAATCATGCTCTCTTACCTTACCCTATGCTACTCGTCCAATAGTTCCTCCAAAGTCTTACGCTCTTCCTCTATATGCTTCTCTATAGACTTACACTTTAACTCTATGCGGAGCTCCTCTGTAGCCTTTATTTGAGAGCCCATATCCTACATAGCTACATCTTTAATAAAGCATCCATTACTAGAGTTGCCGCCTAAATACCATGATAGTGCTTGGGTCCTAAGCCGTTGACTCGATGCTTTTTCTCTTCACATACTGCCTCATAATAGAACTTAGTGTACTCCACCTCAAGCGTGTCAAGAGATTCCTTTTATGGTTAGGTAGTTAAGTAACTAACTCGTTGAAGCATTCTTACAATAAAGTGTTTGGTCAACTTATTAGCTAAACTTAATAGTGAAGCAAAAAATGATATAATTAAAGTTATTTATTAAATGTTAACAATAATAAACTTATGTTTACTTCTCTAATACATTTATTTATGAACCCATAAAGGTTGAACTTCTCAATGTGAGTTCGTTTGAAAAGCACATTGGAATAGGCTCACTATCCTATTCTTGCACCTAAAAAATAAAAATAAAACATACTTGATAAATAATCATATCATTTTCGTTTATATTTGCATAAGTAATTCAAATATCATATGTACCAAGCATCGATAATGGTTTTTTAGTAAATATGAACCAACGCTATGTCAAAGGGACCTAACCTACTCCACCTATTTTCGTTGATTGCGAGACATGGTCTCACACTTCTATTTGTACTCTAATTGATTCTAATTTATCCATCACTGCTTCTATATAGTATTAAGGACAAATTAAGGCTTATTTCTTACCTTATGGTGACATGCACACATCAAGTCAACATATCGGTCCACAGCTCAAGCCTCCCATGCAGCCTTCACCATGCCATCCATAGCCTTATCCTATGCAAAATGTTTCTGGAACAAAGTAATGCTTAGTAAGTATGGTAAAATGTAACAAAATTTTTTTTCGTAAATAATTATGCGTACATTGAATTCTCTATAGTAAAAATCCTCGGCTTCTTGAAGAACCACCTTCCACTTGTACCCAAATAAATTGACACTCTCCTAAAAGATCTTATAAATCTTCACAGAGCATTAATGTTAAAGCTCGATCTTGTCAAATAAGACAATAAAAAGTAATAAAAAGTATTAACAAAATTTGTTAACATAGTGATACAAAGTAGTAAAAATTTTAATTACGAATATTTATGTGTTATTGTTTATATAAATTAGTTGTTTATCTATACTATGTTAGACATCCTATCAATAGCAAAGTTAAAAGAACCTAAAGCAAAGCCAAAAAATCATCTAAGGGTCTAGATGCTCCATATGGAGATGGTGTAGTTGTGTCGTTCTCCTCATCCTAGATATGTAAAATTGAAGATTCTGATCATGGATCTCTTTCATTAGAGTCACCTCATCTACCTCAATCTTTTATCTAATCATGTTGATAATGTTAATAAGCTTAAGTTAGTTTGACAGATAAAGTTTTATCAAAAATTTAGCAGAGTTTCCCTTAAAAATTAAACTAAACCCCTTAATATACAAGAAAAAATATATAATATAATGAATAACAAGATCAACATATATTTCATAGAATGAATTATTTTAAAAAAGATTAAATAATTCAAATAATAAATTAAAAAATAATTAATCATCATCTTTAGAGTCTTTCTATTCCTCTTCCTCTTTTTCTTTAACTTTTTCATCCTCTTCTTTAGTAGAATAACTTTCAAAATTTGGCTCATTTGATATGTCTTCTTCTTTATCATTAATATCGATTAACATCCCACTTGGATCACTCAAGGATATAGGATTATCATTCGCATCATTTTTACTTTGATAGACATCTCTCTCATTATCTTGAAAAAGAAAATCTTGGGTTAATCCACAAGTGAAACTAAAGTTTGAAAGCTCAATGACAAACTTGACCTTTATTTTGTAAACAACCTACCAATTACGCTTATTGCACCTTAATCTTGGATAAAGAACATAATCAATTTGAGCTGCTTATAAAGGTAGGATAAATGAATCATATTTATTAAATCTCCTTATATGATTAACATCCGTTAGATTATATGATTTTATGTATGTTTATGCTCACATTTTGTGTAAGATCAAACCATTCACACTTTAACAAAATAACTCTCTTGATTAAAAATGCAGGGTATTATAGTTATAATACTTCCACTAATATATCGAAATAGTTGTGTTCATCAACATTATAGTTAGACTCTTTAATGCAAACTCTATTGTTCATCATAGCTCTATTTGAACCATGTCTTTTAATGTAAAATATATACCCATTATCTTAGTATCCTAAGCATGACTTCACAGACCTTAATGGATCTTTTGTAACATCCTTAATGATATTGTTATCAACAAAGTTTAATGGGCCATTTGACTACATTTACCAAAAATGATTTAATCAACAAGGGTTTGAATTATAAATATGCACATATAGATTGAACCAACTTGAAAATCAAAGCTCCATATCAATGTCAACCTCATGATCAGTTATGAATGGACTATGTTCACATAATTGAAGAACATAAATATTATAAAATATCAGTTTAAAAAAGATGATTATTAATAAAGATTTTTTCATGAGAATAACTAAGTAAATCACTATAATTATGTCGTAAAATATGAACTCTATAAATAGTTGCACCTCATGGGCATGTATTAGTGGCTCGATATTCATCTTCTATTGAATATCTTGATTTTTCTTTTCTAAATACCTAACCAATATGTTCAAAAATTGAGAGATTTCTTTCATGCACTTTTGGCTCATTATCACTAGCATCGTTCCGTGACACTTTTCAATGTTGTGTATTGACATGTGGCTTAAAGTTGTGAGAGCAAAATGATGATGGTTCTTCAACCAAATGTGCATTGCACATCGAGCTTTCCACTTTTTGCTTTATTCTTAACATTGTTTTTTAACTTTCATAAATACCTACAATGATAATTAAAAATGATCAAATAATTAAGTGATTGAAATAATAAATTAATTACATGAAATTGCTATTAACACCTTTTAAATGGATACATCCATTGATACTGCACTAGACCATCTTTTCTTCATAGGCCAAGTACATCGGAAGATGTTCCATAAAGTCAAAGAAACTTAGAGGAAATATATGCTTAAGTTTACATAAAATTATAAAGATCTCATTCTTAATTAAATTTTATTTTATATGATATTATTGAGATGCATATTCTTATTTGTTTTTCTATATTTAATAGATTCTTGATGCATCAAGTGCTCATTGAGGTGTTAAAGAAAATGATAAAAATTTGGTATCTGAATCTTCTCAGGGTAAGTGTTATTTTTTTATTTTTATGAAATATTTATATTTTGTACATGTTCTTACATATATATTTCATTTTCAGGTCACACATTATGAATTATGCATTATTTGTTAGAGATTACCAATATGATATTTTGTAAAGTTAATGTATTAACTTTTAACTCTTTAAATTTCTAAGCATTAGTGAACTTTTTATTTGAAATTATATTTTTATTAAATAACTGTCTAACCTTCACATATATTTTGTTATGTAAGAAGATAATACAGACAATATTTTAATTATGAATGAGTATATTCATTTTCATTATATTATGAGTCATAGATTTTAAAATTTTGTACTTTAATTTGTAAATTCTTTTAGAAAAATAATGATAATTTATTAATGATAACTAAATAACTTTTTTAGCAACTGTTATTCATTTATTGATAAATAATTAATAATTTATACTCACTTTAGTGATAATTATTTAATGATCGATATATAAATATTTGTAATTATTTTGGTGTCAAATGATAATTGTCTTAACAAATTTATAGTTTGGTTTATATCGATAATTATTCTATTAATATTTAATAGCAAAAGATTCAATTGTTAATTATTGCAAAAAAAATAATAATAAAGATCAACTTGCTTTTATCAATAATTATTAATTGCTTGATAATTTTCTAAATACATAAACATTTAGTGACAATTATTAATCACTGTCAAATATATAAATATTTAACAGTAATCATTAATTACCATTAAATACATAAACATTTAAAAGCAATTGTTAATTGACATTAAATACATAAACATTTAACACTAATTGTTAATTACCGCAAACAAAACAAAAGCCAATTCTCTTTTAATGACAATTGTTCTTTATCATAACAATATCGATATGTTTAGTGATAATTGATAATTATCGCAAATAACACAAATGTCAATTTATTTTTTAGTAATAATTTATAATTGTCACAAATAAAATAAATATCAATATATTTTTAGCGGCATTTATTAATTATCATTAACAATTATCAGTAAAAGTATAAATTTTTAATAATAATTAGTTTATAACTATAATTATTTTGTGCTTTTACTAAAAATTATGATAATTGCCACTATAAGATTTTCTCGACCATGACTATGCCCACTTTTGATCAACTACTAGTAAAGACCTTAGTATTAATTGTAATTACCGTTAAAAGTCAAAATAATTGTCGTTAAAACATCTTTTATATTGTAGTGAAGTCTCTATCCATTTAGATAAGTAATTTATCATAGCTAGTTAATCCACAAAAATGACCCATATATTGATTTATTTAGGCAATATTTCAACGCTTCAAATTACCAAAATGTTGTTTTATTGTGAAGTAGTTCTTGCGATCAAAGTATATAATTAGCATGATATTTTGATACTTATCACATTTATTTGTGTAATCCCAATTGAATCTTGAAACATATGAATTAATAATAATACTCTATTCTTTTGATTATGTAATGTAATTTTCTTGTCCAAATTAGTATCTAAAAGTAAGGGATTAGTGTTTCCTATTTTCCACATTGGATTATATATAATTGATTGATTATTTGCTTTCAATCAATTCTTATAATATTTCATGTTGTGTGAATTTTAATTGCCATTGGAAGTAAAATAATTAATTCAAGTTGGATATTTATAATATTTTTAAATTACTAATTATTTCTTAATACATAAAATAACTGAATAACAAATCAAAAAATTAAAAATTGTAAATTAAAATCTAATATGATAATAATAATTTCTCTTAAAATTCTTGAAGTAAGAAATTTTTATTTAATATTATCTTGACAATGATGAAATTCAAATAGACACTCTGATAATGAAATTTTAAATGAACAAAACATAATAATTTAATGAAATTCCTATTCTACTCTCTATACCAAGCAAAGCCATTCTTTAGACTTCCAAATTTGTCTTCTAAACAATTGACATCGATGTTGAAGATGGTAACCATGTTAGAATTTTTTTTCCTTTTTTTTTTTTGATTTGTAGATGGGTCCTATCGGCATTATGGATAATTTTTCTCTTATGTATCTGTAGCTTAAAATGCTTCTTTCTTCCTTTGTAATTATTGTAGGATCAAGAAAATGTTGAAATATTGAATGCAAAATAGGGGACTCATAAAAAGGAAGAGTTTGAAATTGGGGGAGTCCCCCATGGAGGCAAAACAAGAGAGAAAAGAAGGAATAAGTGTTGAAGAATTTTCTTTTTTTAATGATAGTACAAGGTAGATATATTTAATACATAATGATATAAATTTTGTAATAATTTCTTGAAAACATTAAAAAAATGTGTTAAAAAACATATTAAAAATATATTAAATACATATATAAATAAAAAAATAAATATTATTTAAAATTTTGATTTTTATTTTTTAATTAAATTTTAATTTTTAAAATATATCTAACAAACTCTGATTTATTAATTTTATCTAAATTAAATCTTGACTCATAATAATTATAAAAAATTAATAATTTTTTATTACTAAAATGATTAAATTTTGATGGGACATGGGAAGATTGAGAACCAAAGTTTGATGCTTCATAAAAGGCTACCTCTGATCTAAATCCAAATGCCCTACTCTTATTCTTTTCACCTGCAGTTTTAAAAAAGATGGTGGAATCATCAATAGATGATCCTAAGGCGATGGTATCCTCTCTCAATTTCTCATAACCAGCCTGCACATAATTAGTTAAAAAAACATATTAAAGTAAGAAAAACAAACTCTTATGTATCATTAAAGTCACAAACAGTAAACTAATTAATCAAAATGCATTGTAAATTTTTAAAAACTCAAGGCAAAAAATTATTAAAAAAAGAGTAAAGGAATCCAAATAAAAAAATTTTAAAAAAAAAGTAAAAGAAAATTTAACTCAAATATTCGGCATATGTGGTTGTTCCATCTAATGAACTAGTAGCACATATCATATTTAACACCACTACATACAACTAATAGTAAGGTCATAATATATGCATAAAATATAGTGAGATCTATGACAAGAAATTAATTTGGCCCAATTTAATAAGAAGATGATCTATAAAAGTGATGCTCGTTGCCAACAAAAATAATGGAGTGGTGTTACACTCATAAGGTATGCCTCTAAAAAAATACAAGAATCAAACTGACAACCAAAAAAGTGATGTGTATCCCAATGACAACAAAAACTATAAAAATATAAGCATTCATTTGTAAAGTAACAAAAAATGCCTCAACTTTTACCAATAACATAAATTTAATTTATCCACAATAACATATCATTAAAAAATAACCAATTACTAAATACTAAATGAATATAAGGTAGTTTTTTGTCAAATAATTTAAACACAACGTGAAGACATACAACCTCCATACAAGAAGCTAAAACCAAAAAATTTTATTTTGATAACCAACCCAAAACCTCAAAAGAAACAAAAAACCATTAATCAATTTATTCCATTCAACACATAGTTAACTAAAGGCAAATATATTCTACTTTAAGTACTCACATAAATTCGTGCAGCTATTTCTCTGTCCCATGTACCAGTCTCTTCATTATGATTTAACTTTCAAAACAGTTTTGACATGCTAGGATCCCTCCCAAGCTCCCTAGCCTAACAGTTAACAAATGGAAAATAAAAATCTATCAAGTGAACTAAATATATGATAATGACATGAAAATAATTAATTGAATTAAAAAATTACCATTTGTCTTCTATGCTCAGGAATAAAAATAAAACCTCCTCGGTGCACAATGGCTTCACTAAGAGATCGATTATTTTTATTCCTCTGTGATACAGCTTGAAAGGCTAGGTTCGTCATCCACTTAGCAAACAATGCTTCTTGAATGGATGGCTACATCCACATTCCCTTTGACTTCTTAGTTCAGATCGATGTAAGACTCGATCGGAGTACCTCTGCAAATTTAGACCCCTATATCCGTCTAACTACACCATTCAAAAGTGGATCCCATTTACATTTTCTCTATAACAATATTGACCTCAAATTAGTTAGTTAAGCATGCAAACTAACTATAACTATAAGAAAATTAATTTTGTAAATTAAACAACATGTTATAATATCACCTGAAATTTGACCCACCATAAGTCTCGAACATCAATTGGAACTTCGCACCATCCAGTCATGGCTAATCAAATTTTGACTTGATGATTCCAGAAATAACGGTAATTATCCTAGATGCAGGCAATAATCTGAAAAAAATAATTAAAAATATAAAACATACCATATAAGAATTAGAACACAATACATAATACTAAGATAATCGTAGCATAATAAAAAAGATAAGTTATCATACTCTTTTCCCAAAGGCTGAATATATAGGCTATTATCTCCTACTGCACATGCCAACTCAGTCGATGGTATGTGAACTACAACATCTCCATGTAATGGCGTATGGTCA
This sequence comes from Moringa oleifera, assembly GCA_021397835.1. Classification (NCBI taxonomy): domain Eukaryota; kingdom Viridiplantae; phylum Streptophyta; class Magnoliopsida; order Brassicales; family Moringaceae; genus Moringa; species Moringa oleifera. The sequence goes on from JAJFZO010000345.1 coordinate 222,430, forward strand.
GATGATAATGGCTGAGATGATGGTGTATGACATGTAGGTGATGGTGTATAAACTGGAGGCGATGGAGCATCAACCGAGGAAGATATTCTATGAGTTGGAAATGATGGTGCATCAACTGAAAGTGATCATCTTTGAGCAAAAGGTGATGATATCTAAGCTGTAGAAGATGTGTCTAATGTCTAGGACCATCTGCCCTTACCTCTAACACCACGAGCACCGTGTCCCCCTCTCTCTGACATCTGTAAGTAATGAACAAAGTATGTTTAGTCAGAAAATTAAAAAATGGGCATAAATCTAATTTTTAACGTATTCAATCACAAACCTTTATAATCAATCACTATTAATAATGTCATTCACAGAAGTTTCGTCTTCACTATCAGACTCCCCACTATTAAATGATACTTTTTCTTCTTCATCTACTAATTGAACTGAATCTTCCTCAACTTGAATCTCTTGACCTTGATCGTTGATAACTCTCAAATTATTTGCAATCTAATCATCAGAAGAGATAGGATGTAATTGTTGTATCATATCGTCTTGGAATGGATCATCCGGAGATTCAATTCGATTTTTTGCTTTAGTTTTGACGACCACACTCCAGTCTCTCTTTTATGAAGTGGTATTAGGATACAATGTAAAATATACTTATTTTGCTTGATATGAAAAAACAAATGTATCCTTTTCTTTATATCTCCTATTGGTTTTAATATCAATGGTCTCATACTTGGGGCAGATCCTATACTAGAAGGCTCAAACCATTTACAATTGAATAATGTTAATTGTTTCATAGGCATACCAGGATACTCGATCTTTATAATTTCTTCAATGATTCCATGGTACATATAGTCTATACTTATCAAAGCTACTTCAGAGTTGTTTGAACTTCGATTATTATGAAAACAGTAACCATTGTCATAGTGAATTGGATAAGTGTTGACCTTATTTATAGGTCCCCATGCTAAATCATGCAAAAATGTATCATTCACCTCATTGATAGGATTGTGCACCTAATAGCACATCGATAGAAATAAAACTTTGTCAACATAAATGCTATTGAAAGTTACAGTATTTCATAATTCCAATGAGAATTGCCATGAAATTACTTATGTATTCCTTGAATCAATCAACAAAGTCTGATTGTATACGTTTTGTTATATCGACTTCACGTAGATTCAGTAAGGATATGGTTAATGTCTGAATGAACATTCTGCAAGGATAAATAGCATACGTGTGACATTATATCCAATACAATTGATGTAAAACGTTACCAATATACACAATAGAACTTACTGCAAAAAGAGTTCAACTTCAGGACAATTCATAAGCACGTATTTGCTTATCTCAAATGCTTTCCTCTTGTGTAAGATAACGAGCCTTACATAACCCGTCACTTCGGCCAAGACAATTGAAGACAGATGGTTGAGGATGCTCAAATGACTCTTTACCATTATCATTTCATGACACTCTTCGATTTTTAGCTTAGACATATGCCTCAAAGTAGTGAGAACAAAAAGATGATGTCTCCTCCAACATGTAAGCTTCACAAATGGAACCTTCCATAGGAGCTTTATTCTTAACCTTCCTTTTCATATTGTGTAAAAATCTACAAAATAACATTTTCACATGCATTAGGATAATCACATAAGCTCAATCCATTTAAATACAAATAAAATTTCAACAATTCATACCTCTCAAATGCATACATCCATTTGTATTGTACTGGTCCTCCAACTCGCGCTTCATACACTAAGTGCACAAGCAAGTGTTTCATGACATCAAAAAATGTATGAAGAAATATCTTTTCCAACTTACACAAAATTATGACAATATTATTGTCCATCACATCTAACTTATTCTCCTCCAACTTTGGACAACATAAATCTTGAAAAAATAGACTCAATTCAGTGATAGCTTCCCAAATAGGCATAGGTAAGCAAATGAATGCAATTGGTAATAATCTCTCGATCACCACATGACAATCGTGGCTTTTCATATGTTGCAATGTACATGTTCGAATGTCAACACATCTGCCCAAGTTAGATGCACATCCATCAGGAAGTTTCAACTCTTTTATCCACTCACATATAGCCTTCTTCTGGTCCATATCTAGTGTATATTGAGCTTTCAGTTTTATAAAGCTTCCATTATCTCTATCTTCAAGATGCAAGTCATTTCGATGACAATATAAAAGTAGATCTAACCTTTCTTAAAATTGTCATTAATTTTTTCATTAACATCTATCACAGTATGAAAAAGGTTCTTAAAAACATTAGCTTCAGTATACATGACATCTATATTGTAAGGGCTCAATAAATCACACCAATATGGTAAATCTCAAAAAATGCTGCATTTAGTGAAATTGTGTAACTCTCAATAGCCATGTGTTCGGTGCTGACCTCTTGTGTCAATTATTTTAGGAAACTACATAGCTACATGATATAGTTCTGCATTAGAGAGTCTTCTTAGTGGTTCACCCTGTTTAGTTTGACCCTTGATAAAATTATTTCTATTTCATCTATATGGGTAATCTATTGGGAGGAATTGTGGATGACAATCAAAATAACATATCTTTTGACCATGTTTCAAGTAAAAAAGCTTCCGATAATCCCATCCAAACTGGATAACCTAATCGACCTGTTGTTTGCCAGCCTAATAACATACTGTATGCAGGGAAGTCAATTATAGTCCATAATAGTGCAACTTTCATACAAAAGTTTTGCTTCAGTGAGATATCATAAGTTTCTACACCATAATCCCACAATAGTTTCAAATTTTCAATTAAAGGCTACAAAACCACATCTATTAGGGCCTTCGGATTGTTCGAACCAAGAATGATTGCTGTTAAAAACATATATTCTCTCTTCATGCACATCCTTGGTGGAAGATTATATGGGGTCAAAATGATGGGCCACCATGAATATATGTTGGAGGCCATATTAAAAGGATTGAAGCCATCAAAACATAATCTTAATCGCATGTTCCTTGGTTCTGATGCGAACTCCGGGTGAGTCAAAATATTTCTAAGCTTTCCTATCTGAGGGGTGTGCTAATATTCTGTCTTCGTGTTTATTCTCATGATGCCATCTCATATGCTCTACAGTAGCATTTGAAGCAAATAACCATTGCAACCGTGGAACTATCGGTAAATAGCACATTTATTTCTTTGGTACATTCTTACTTCGGTTATTTACTCTTCGTCGATTTCCAAAATGACCTTGACCACAAAATCTACATTCTTGCTCTGCAACACTGTCACCATAATATGACATGCAACCAGCAAGACAACAATCAATTTTCTTGTAACCACATCCAAGCTGAGAGATCAATTTTTTAATTTGATAGAAATTATCGGGCATCTTATTACTCGTCAGTAATACTTCTTTAAACAAGGTGATTAATTCATCGATGCACGCCATAGTTGCATTATAATCAAACTTGATACTCATCAATCTCACGAAAACTGATAAGACTGAGTGACTCTAACATCCATCCCACAAGGACGACTGGACAGCATTTAACATATCATAGAATTTTGATTACTCTAAATTCGGTAATTTTGGCTCGACATTCGAAACAAAGGATGGCCCCGTAGCATCCATGACCATTTTTTCATAACTGTTGATATCCTCATAGACTGAAGTAGGTTCATAATGACTTGAAACAAATGGAGTAGGAGCCTCACCATAGTTATGCCAATGGTAATAGTCAGGTTAAAAGCCTTTTCTATATAGATGTAGTCTTACTGTATCTAGCTTGTAAAAGCGCAGACACTTGCATTTTAAACAAAGACACTTGATCAACCAATCTGCTTGGTACACAGGCAACTGACATGCAAATGATATAAATTCTTCAACCCCCAACATAAATTCTGGTGACAAATCATTCGTCGAAGTTCTCTTATTATACATCCAATGACGATGCTCAAGAATTTTCATCTAAAAAAAAATCAAATCAAAAAACCAATCATTCCATTCTTAATAAACTATTGATATAAGTAAAACATTAGTTTTTTTTTTTTAAAAGATGATAATATTGATAAGATGAACAGGCATGGTTTTTATCCCATTATCAAATTGGCTTTTCACCAAGACAAGTTCAAGCGAGTAACTAGTTCATAAAAATTTCAACAACACTTCCCCATGGTTCTCCAAATGCATAAAATAGACTATTGATATAGCATACATATGCACTTGAAGAACAAGTGGAGAGAGAAATACAAAATTTAAATGAACTATTTGTTTATTTAATCGTATTTATTGTAATGATAACATCTTTTTATGAACAATCTGAATCGGGGACTATTCAAAAGGTAAGTAGATAAAATTAACCCTTGGATGGGTTTCTAAAGAGATACTTAAAGTGGATTGTAAAAGGTGATGCAATAAAACTTGCATGCATAATTAAAGAAACCATTTTTGGAATAATTATATCAATTTTGATAAATTGATCAGTCAAAAGTTAACTTTTCTAAAGTAATTATTTTTATCCTACATTAAAGATATTATAAACTATACAAGTATTGCATTATCTAAATAAACAAATATTTATGTTAATTAACTACATCATGAAAATCAAGTGACATTAAATACATGTGAAAATATAAATTAAAAGTCAAACATTATTCATGTCAATTTAGTTAATATACTTGAAAGTTGTAACTAATACAATAAACTCAGCTACTAACTATAGGTTCATCAACTAATATCCCAATCTTACATAACTAATGTTATTTGCCGTAATTAAAAAATAAAATTAATTATAAATTATTTATAATTAATAAAATAACATTAAAATACTTTAATAAATTAATAAAAAGCTAGTAAGATCTTACTATCAGTTATGCGAGCAATCAGGTGATATTTTGAGACAGAGTTCTCTGTTTTTATGATGCAATAAAGAGTTTTATCACGTGGCCCAAGTCTAAAAAAGAGAAACCAATTAAGATATAAGTAATGAAATCTTTATATTTTTTATCATATACAAATTTTATGAAACAAAATATATTTAATTTTATAAATACATATTTACTTAATAAAATAATAATAAAATTAGTGACTATTTATAATAAATAACAATGAGTAGTTTTTATAATTTAAACAATTTGTTTTCATTTTATTAACCGTTAAAAAATGATTAAAAAATATATAATATGATTTATATTATATTGCCAAATTAAATATATTTTTAATAAAATATTTTAAAATTAATTAATTGAATAAACTTATTTTATATTATTAAATATATTTTATTTTAATTAAATTTGAAATAAATAATATGTTGGCAATAGAATTCTCACAATATATATCTTGAACAAATTTTACTGAATAAAGTATCTTCACTTTTGAATTTTTACAATTAATTAATAGATTAACAGCAAAACTAATTAATGTTTATAACAAATAATTGTGATTTTGTTTTTAATTTCAACGATGTTTTTCCCTATTTAATTAACTAGGAAAAAAAGTGCTTGATTTTTTTTTTCATAGGATTGAGATTTTTTGCAAATATTAATTAAATATTTGAAAAAATAAATTTTAATTAAATTATCTAACAAATTATTTATGTTATTTAAATTTATTTTCAAACAAACAAGAAGTTAATAATGAAATCTAGTAAAAAGGTTATTAAAAAATTAAATTTCTAATTATTTGTCTTATTTAAAAAAATAAATTAAATCATTAAAAATAATTACTTTAAATTAATTAATTATATTAATTTTAGTACGATAATGAACATACCTACAAGATCAAATATCATTCTATTTGTTAAGAGTGATATATAGTGTAATGAAAATGGAAATATTACAAATAAATTATAATTAATCATTTGAATGAGCTATATGAAAACATTACAATTTTATTTACTATATATTTAGATATTATATATGAGAGAATTCATTTGTAGATACATGAAACTACTTTTCATACATGTGAAATCAAATTCATGGTTGTGCAATTATCGAACATTTTAAGATATACTAGTAAAAAAAATAATAATGATCACCATATAAGTGGTAATGCTATATAACATAATATAAAATATTCCTTTCATACGAAATTTATTAAAAAACAAAATATAAATACCCTTGAACTTACCCAAATAAAAAATTTTACATCCAAACCTTTTCTCAAAAGAAATCAAGTTTACATTAGAATTCGATCTCACAAATCTAATAGCCTTACCAAGATACATCTTTGCACCACTAAAGTGGCAATGCTCACTCCTAAAACACTAATGTTAAGTATTGAATGCAAAATGCACAATCACATTGCAACTACAATCAAGTTCAAATTAATTTTCTTCCTTGTTATTCCTATTAGCATATAAAATAATAACAAACAGTGGAATCAAGGTTTTTATTAATTTCAAAAAAAAATCTAATAAAGATGATCACTTGAAATGTCGCAATAATATACCATAGCCTCAAATGCTAACATGGTGCATATCGGCTCCTACAACTTTTAACAAAATGCAATGCATAAAAGAAAAATGTATTATATTACTTGTTTTATTTCCAATATGAACATCTTAATATGTGCTTTAGCTACCTCATTCCACATAGGTGCATGCCATATATTTGCATTACTCTAAAAAAATTTTAGTCATGTGTTAGCAATATGGTTAAGCATCTACTTACACTGTCTTTGGAATCTATTCTCACACTGAGACAACAAATTAACCTTGGCTTGAAAGCATTTTTTGAATTCTATTCCCCTATAAAATCTATAGCCTATGAAAAAAAAACCAAAAAAACAAAGAGTTAAAACATTAACAAAATATTTTAAGGTTCATTTTAAAGCCAATTTTTATAGTATTATTTCTTTAAATACAAATGTTGTTTCCCAGAAAACCTTACTTCCAAGTTAAATGCCCCTATCAATACCTCTTTAACCAGATTGCATTCACGTAGAAAGAGCCCGAGGGGACTTCGGCAGGGTGACCCATTTTCCTCTTTGCCTTATGTTTTGGTATGGATATATGGCGCTTTTCTTCTTTCTTTTGTTTCTATTCGGTCCATTGTGTGTGTGTTTTTTTAAGCAACTGGTCGTTACTAAAAGATGATAAAGATGCAAGTTGCTCTTTATTATTAGAAGAGTGAGGCTAATGTGGCTACTAAGCTATTTCTTTGGAAAGCTCCTATTGAGATGGGAAATTCCCCGATAAAGCTGCTAGTACTAGGTGAACTCATATTGGCCAAAGAAAAAAAAAATGGTAGAGAGATTCGGCATGGTGCTCATTAAACCTCCGTAATATCTAACAAGTCGATTCTTATGTCGGTTATATAAAACACCAACACATAAAAAAGGGGCTAAAGGAGCCAATCCATGGCTTAACATTAGTGGAATGCTACCTCCAATTCCTTGTATGTTCGATAGAGGGGAGGAATCTTGTTCAGTTTGTGGCTATGTCGAAATGAGGCATGAAGAAAAACTGCGCGAGGAACTTTGTTAATTTTTTAGCTAGTGCATCAAGAAGTTGATAAGGATTTGAGATACCCAAAAATTGGACAATACCTGGTACTGGACAGCTAAAAGGGAATGTGGATGCTGTAACGTTCGCCAAATTTGATAGGTATAGCATTGTGAGCAAATAGAGCAAAGAGCTTACTATTTTTTTCTATTACAGTGGCGAACTTATTGTAGTCAGTCCTAAAGGGAAAACCTTACTTTTTCAAGATTTAAATTTGGTAGGCATGGCATTGGTAATCAAAGATGAGCAAGGTGCTTTTGTCAAAAGTATAGGTTAAGACCATAGAAGAGAATATGAAGCCAAAGGAAGTAGAAAGCTTACCGTCTCTTTCTATTAGAGTGACGAGCTTGCTGTAGTCAATTTTTACAAAGAACCACATGTTTCACAACTTAAATCTGGTAAGCATGGCACTGGTGATCAGAGATGAGTAGGGTGCTTTTGTCAAAAGTGTAGTTTAAGTCCACGGAAAGGAATATGAAGCCAAAAAAAGCAGAGAGCTTACCGTATCTTTCTATTACAGTGGCAAGCTTGTTGTAGTCAGTCCTAAAGGGAGAACCTTGCTTTTTCATTACTTAAATCTAGTAGGCATGGCACTGGTAATCAGAGATGAGCAGGGCGTTTTTGTCAAAAGTATAGTTTAATATGGAAGTCCATGGAAGGGAATATGAAGCCAAAAGAAGCAGAGGCCCAAGCAATTAGAGAAGCTTTAAACTGTTCACTGCAAAGTTAGTTTGGAGAAATGATTTTTCAGTCAGATTCGATGGAGATGGTGCTTAAGTTTAAGCAGAGAGGAAAAGGAGAGAAAGAGTTTTCCACAATTGCTTAACTTTAAGCATATCGGGTGGGCAAAATCCAAGTTTACCTTCTCAAAATCTAGTGATGATTCATCAAACGCTTAAATTTGATCTTCCCGTAAAGACCAAGTAGCAAGAAGATAGGAGAAATTGCAGAGAAATGGAGATTACAGATAGCAGAAAGATTGGAGACAATAAACAAAAGAAAAGAGTGTGCGACAGTGAAGGAAAAAACTAAGTTAGGGTTAGGTTTTTAAGTAAGTATTTGTAATACATCAAAACGACATTGTTTTGATGTAGTATTTTATTTTTTAATTTATTCATTTTAATTAAATCATTTAATCATTGATATGTGTTAATTGAAATTAATATTAATCAGTATTAATTAGCAACACATATATTGTAATTTGGACTAATTATTACAATTTACATTAACAAGCAATTATTTATCAATTAATGCCTAATCATACATATTTTTCACTAAACAATGCAATTAGAAACAAGTAATTGTTTCAAAATTGATAGCTAATCATAGTTATATGTACCAATATTTCAATCCTAAATTATTTATAACTTTCAAGTTTTTTAATTACAACTCACGGCTCATCATTATAAGTACTTATATTTATTGAACAAATTAATATATTATATATTTTACAATGTATTATAATTAATGTAATGTAGTTCGTTACATGGTATCTAATATATTATGAAAATACAAGATAATTAAATTTATGATTTTAAATTGGGTTATATGTACTAATCATGATGTATATATATACCATGAGATTTTCTTGTATATATTACTATATATTATAATCTACAACTATTTAAATTAATTTATTAAATGCACTACTATATTTTATATATTTTATAATACATTAAAAAATATATGACATGATATATTTTTAATAATAAATTAAATTAAATTGTTAAAAAATATTATATATTATATACTTAAAAGTAAGAGAGCATTTCTTGCATTTTAAGTATTAGACCTTAACCATTGAAACAAACAACCAAATGTAGTATTGTTTTCAAATGCAAATTAGATTATTATTTACTTTTTAGTAAATATAATTATTAATTCTAAGTAGTTGAATTTTATTTTTATTGGCAATAATATATTATCAAATTGAAAATAAATTTTATATATATATTAAATTTGTGATTACGACGAAAATATATAAAACAACACTTAATTATACCTTAAAAAATTAACTAAATTTGTCAAAAATTTTAAAAAAAAATATTTGATTACTTATCTCTTTTTAATTATAATAATTATATAATTAAAATAATTATGATTAAAAATTTAATTATGATAAATAAATAATAAAAAATAATACTAAATTATTTTTTAAAAATCTACCTTCTCAGATATTATAAAAGTACATTAAAAATTATTTTATAAAATTTAAAAAATTTAATTAAAAATTTTAATTCAGTCAATGATTCCTATGAAAAAAACCGTGACAAATGACAAAATTGTCACAAACGATATCCGTGAAAAATTATTATAAACAATTATTATAAATTATTTTTATGTTAATTATTTGAATATATTTAAATATTATATCAAATATTAAAATATTTTAAAAAATTTTTCACAAAAAAAAAACCATGGCAAACACTTAAAAAATATTACAACAAAAAAATACCGTGGTAATTGATTAAAACAACAAAAAATTATTTTAATATTTTAAATTAAAAATTACTTTAACAAAATTAACACCAAAATTTTCGGGGCAAATGATGTAAACATTGCCATGGTTTATTCCATGGTAATATTATTGTTTAAAATAATTAAAAAATTGAAGTATATATTTTCTCAATAGATTGTCATGGCTTTGCTTTTCGTGGCAAAAATAACAATTAATTTTCACGACAATATACCGTGACAATTACACTATAAATTTTATTTAATTAAATTTAAAAATTTAAATATATAATTAAAATAATTATCACAGTAATATTTGTGATAATTAAATCAATTATTTTTTAATATTAATAAAATTATATAAAAACTACTACAGTAATTTTTTGTTGAAAATTCCTTAACATTAAAAAACAAAATATAAATGAATATTTTTATCAAATTTCTTACGGATTTTATTATGATAATATTTGTAAAAAATAATATGTTAGAAATTTTGATAAAATTTTCATTAGAATAATGATTTCTCATCAAATAACTTTTTTTGTATCAATTGGTGTAATAGATTTCAAAAATTCTACAATTTTTATTTTTATAAATTTTTTTTTAAGAATTGTGCTATTTTCTTGTAGTGATTAAAATCTAATATCATAATAATAATTTCTCTTAAAATTCTTAAAGTAAGAAATTTTCATTTAATATTATCTTGACAATGATGAAATTCAAATAGACACTCTGATAATGAAATTTTAAATGAATAAAGCATAATAATTTAATGAAATTCCTATTCTACCCTCTATACCAAGCAAAGCCGTTCTCTAGACTTCCAAATTTGTCTTCTAAACAATTGACATGGATGTTGAAGATGGTAGCCATGTTAGAACTTTTTTTTTTTTTTTCCGATTTGTAGATGGGTCCTATGGCATTGTGGATAGTTTCTCTCCTCTGTATCTGTAGCTTAAAATGCTTCTTTCTTCCTTTGTAATTATTGCAGGATCAAGAAAATATTGAAATACTGAATGCAAATTAAGGGACTCATAAAAAGCAAGAGTTTGAAATTGGGAAATCCCCCATGGAGGCAAAGCAAGAGAGAAAAGATGGAATAAGTGTTGAAGAATTTTTTTTTAAGAAGAAATGACAGTAAAAGGTAGATTTATTTAATACGTAATGATATAAATTTTGTAGTGTATTGAAAAAATTAGAAAAAATGTGTTAAAAATATATTTAAAACATATAAAAATATATTAAATATATATATGTAAATAATTAAAATAAATATTATTCAAATTTTTAATTTTTTAATTAAACTTTAATTTTTAAAATATATCTAATAAACTTTGATTTGTTAATTTTATTTAAATTAAATCTTGATTCATAATAATTATAAAAAATTAACGATATTTTATTATTAAAATAATTAAAAACCACTTAAATAGATTTTGCACTTTATTATAATTTTATTTGTTAAATTTAAAAATATTTTAATTAATTATTTATTTTTTATAAATTTTTTATAATATATTTTTTAAAAAAATATTTTAAGTATTAAAAAAATTTTAAATTTTTTTATGATGATAATTTAAATATTTTTATATTTATAAAAAATTATAAATTAAAATTGATTATAAATATCTTTAATTTAATATTTAAATTTTTTAAGAAAATTACATTTAAATAAAATTAAATCAAAACTTATTTGAATATTATAATTTATAAAATTATATTAATTAAAAAATAATATAACGTGGTACACTTGTGTAGAAAGCTGAGGAAAGAGAGAGAAGATATGTCTTGTGTTTTTTCTTTTTTAATTTTTTTAATCCCATGAGTCCTTTTACTACATCCCAACTAGTTTTCATTGGTTGGTTGAATTGAGGAAAGGTCACATCGACAAAACATGAAAGATAAAAAGACCATTGTACCCTCTGGTGCATCTTTGAAAAGACAAAAAAGGACTCTTGGTTTCCACCATGCCATATATATCAAAGTTTCTCTACAAAGCCCTATCTGCATTTTTTTAAAAGTGCCAATAATTCATGAAAATTGCCATCCCAAGTAACTATTGTTAATTTTAGTAGAAATAAAAGAAGAGGAACAACAACTACATTTTTCAGCTTATCATAATTAAAATATTTCATTTTAAATTCAGTTTAAAATTGTAACAATTTTTTTAACCAATTAAAGAATGGATTTGGACCAAATCTGGCAGCTGTTGTCAAAGAAAAAGAAGAAAATCATGGTGATAAGATGTGGTCAACACTTATTTTAGACTACTAGTACAATATGTAATAATGGTGCTCTTCACCATTATTATTGGTTCACTTAACGTGGTGAGATGTATAGTACATATGTTCTCTTTTCAGCAAGACCCAAAAGGGTACTTCTTTCTTCTTGCTTTTTCTGAAAATGGAACAAAAGTTTAAATAAACTTCCATGGAGATGTAAGTGACCTTATTGAAGTATGCAATGCAGTGCCCTAAAAGAGAATTTTGATATTTTGAAATCTCAGTAATTTGCAATTTAAAAGGGGAAAAGGAAAACCAAAAGAGTGGTAGCTAATTATGAAGGTTTTGACCAAAAGGAAAAGTAAATTTTTTTTACTTGGAAAGATGTTTAATAATGAAGAGGCAGGAAGCCGGTGAGTGGGGTGAGTGGGGCATGGAGGGTTGTGATGTCAAAACGCATAAAAAGGAAAATCTCAAAGTATCCACAGCATTGATGTTGGCAACGAGAAAAGGTTATGTCACTACTGACTGGACCTTCTCTGTCGACTCTGCTGCTGCTGCTGCTGCAGAGACTCAGCAGCACCTCCTGTTTCTAATGCCATCATATCGTGTTAGGTTATGTTACACAAAGATTAATAGATGGAGAGATTGAAGGAAAGCCCTTTTGGGACCTCTAATTATACGTGACATGACAGGCCAATCCAGACATTTTAAGAGCCATACAAAAGTAAGTGTCACCTATCTTTTAGTCTTTTAGACAAGACATACTCACTCACTTACTCACAATGCTTCTACCCACATACTTCCAAATTGCCAACTGCATGATTTGACATTACAGATTCTGTACTCTTAGCCTCATCGCCAGAGACAAAGCCAGTCACATTGCCCTCTTATGCCACTCTCTTTCTCTTTCTCTCTTTGCGTCTCTCTGTGGGTATTTCATTCTTTACTATGCAACACAGATACATTGCAACGTTGGAGAAATTAAAGACCACATCAAGATGGTTTAATGGCTGCATGTGTTACATATCCAGAGTATAAAAGCATGTGGGTGTGGCACCATGCATGGGCCCAAACATCCAGCTCGACTGAATTCTAGCCGCATGGATCACAGCCTGTGTTTGCCATTCGTTGCTCACTGCCCCTTGACTATGCAATTTTAATTATGACCTCAGCATGATACAACCACATCTCACTACTTGTATGCTCCAGTAACATGCTCTTTGTACATATATGTGTGGCTGGTAGTGAGTGAGAAAACAAAGAGAGTGAGAAAACAAAGAGAGTGAGAAAGTAAAAACCCTAAACGCCAAATTAAGCATAACTCGGTTGATTAAGAAGTTGTTTACTCCACGAGAGTAACCGACGTTCTAAACTCCGTCAGACAGTATACAGGTATGAGGCCTGCAGTGTATAAGCGCAGTTGAGACGAACCTTGGGCGCTTCCTCTTCAATAAGGAACAGAATCCAGGGTTTTCTTTCTATTACTGCATCTGCAAGAGACTGGCCAGGTTTTACATATAATTACTCAATGATCAGAAAACAAAGGAAATTAATTAGCTACTGGAGAAATAATAAATATGCATTTTGTTTGCAGGCTACCCGAAGCGGTAAACCTTTCAAAAGTCGTTTGTGTATCCCAAGGTGAAGTACTTTTTCTCCAGAAAGAAAATAAAGCCAAAAAAGCAGAGTCACAATGAAGGGAAGGGCATCTTACATGTATCAATGTATGTATTGCGTGGAGAGTCAGTGAGCAGTGTGAAGAATATATGTATCATTTCGTTTGCCAACCTAAGCATCCATGAAACTTCTTTTTGAGTATCTCAAGGTAGACTGTCATGCATCACTGATCGTCATTGTGTGATCTGCACGATTTTCGTGCCATCGAATTCGGTGTCCTCATTTGTTTATCTTCATTCCACATACTGACCCATTTTGGGCTTTGAGGTTCACAGGTGAACACATTCAACATCACCTGTATATGTCCATGTTAATCCTCCTTCTGTCGTCTCTCTCTCTATACATATGCCTTTATATGTATATATGCGTATACAGTGATATTATGCGCGAGGATAAGAAGTATGATATATAATTAAGGTGGTAAAAAGCAATACAAAAGCACACTCAATTGGGTTGAACTGATGGTCCTTTCTGTGAAGCACTAAATAATGGAATGTCATATTGGTGAAGGTGGTCCTCTCTAACACAGTGGACAAGGTGGCTGTCCAGTTTGTCCTCTGGAGAATAGACACACGCACACACACTCAGAGAAAGATTGCTGAAAATATGAGCAAAACCAATATGTGCATTATTTTCCGCAATGTTATTTACTTAAAAAAATAAGACAGAATCCAACACATAAATACAGCCACTAGAATAGAGTGAAGTCAATGCTTAAGGGGTTATTGGACGGCAACACACGTAGTAAACATGGTAAGGGTTTAAAACAAAAGGCCTTCCTCTTTGGCTACTGAGGAGACCATCAACCTCCATATTCTTATAGTATTTATGATAATACTTACAACATCTATCAGATACATATATGTGTATATAAGTGGCATCTACTGCCCTAGTAGAACCCATTAGACTTTTGAGTACCCTGTTCAACTGCCTGGTCCAGTTTTGCCTGCTTGTTTCCATCCAGCTTCAATCCAAAGTGAATGTGAGGGAAATGTGCCCACTGCCAATACAAAACAAAAAACAAATTTAGATCCAGTACTGCCTGCCAGCTGATAGGTCATGTTTTCTCTTGATCATTATCATTAAGCAGCAGTGCCTACCAATCATAGTCTAATTCATAATATATATTATGCCTCTTAAATTTGACCATCATGAATCTTTACTATCTATTCACAGAAACATGTCATACAAACTCAGAAGCATATATTAGCAGGACTAAGAGAGTAAAAATATCCAGGCATTAAGCATACTCCAAGCAATTATAGATGTATGGTTGAGTACTTTTAACTTACATCGACCCTTGTAAAAACTAGAAGTATCTCCAACTCCCAAGCAGCCGTAAACTTATGACAATGAGGTAGCAAGCATCCATATTTCATTGGAGCAACTACCCTGCTTGAAAATAAACAATTTTACCTAAATACTATTATGATAAACTAATGTGGAGACGTGTCTGCCTTTTGGAGCAACTAGCCTGTACAATAACCTTTGCATCTAATTCTGATGACAAATACTGATCTATGCCACTACATGTTGGCCAGGAAAGTTTTTGTAGCAAACTACATTTCTAGTAAAAAATTGGTCTTATCCACCTGAACAGACTTTTTTTTTTTTCTGATAAAGAATCAAGATTAATATATTTTTTCAGTATAACAGATGATTAATTATTTCAAGCAAATTAAGGCACCAAAATTTATGGTGCTGCTTAGCTGACCTCTTATGCTATAAAGTACATGATATATCTTCCACTATTGAAGACATTATCCAACACTAACTAATAGCATTTTGATTCAACAATGAACCTTCAATGAATACATGCATGATATATTCTTGGTATCTAAAAGAGGAAAAAGATTAAGCAGCCAAGAGGATTAGACCCACAACAGACCAACCTAGCTGGGAGGAAAAAGATTATGGTATCAACCACTGAAAATAATCTATAAATCATAAATGTTAGTGTGGTGTCATAATACGCAACTCAAAGGAGGAAAGTACTTAAAAACATATAATTCAGAATTACAAAAAGAAATGGATTAACGTCACTGATAGGACTTATATTTTTGCAATGGAAATTGATCAAGACCTCACTTTGTCTGTATTCTATATTATATTGACTCGCAATGCGATGTTTGAGGATTGCAAGATGGATCAAACTCAATTTGTGTTCATCATTGAATTGCTAATAGTTATTCACTTCAAATATATAAAACATTATTCTGCCTGCAAGAAAACAATAGTGGATGTGTAGTAATAAAGTTTGAATCCTGATGTTGTTATGCTTGGGAGACAAAATAACATCATCTTTAGCCAACAATTAGTAAATGATCAAACTAGAACTTCGAAGAAAATAGAAGCGTGCACATTGGAAAGACCTTATATAATGTTGTGACTCGAACAGCTTACATTTTTCGCTGCGGTGCTAAATGCTTCTCTGTGGCTGATCTCAGGATTACTAGCCTTAATCCTTTGGATTTCTTCCCTACAAAGCAATAGAAGGAAAACATGTATTTCAGAAAATATAAGAAATTTGAACAAAATGGACTGTTATTTTTCTATACTCATGTCAGTCATTTGCACACTCACATATATGTATGCATGCATCTATTTGTGTGTGTGTGTATATATATATATATATATATATAGATAGATAGATAGATAAATAGACACAGAGGTTGCATCAGTGAATTGACTACTGGGTTATTGTGCAACTTACTTTATAAACCTGTTATAGGCAGAAGGAACGCGTTGCCTCTTCTCTGGTGCTGCATGATTTGACCATTGCATCAAAGTAATTAAACAAGCTTTTGATTAATGGGTACCAAGCCTTGGTCATGAAGTCTAGTCAAATTTCTAAGGCTGCAAACATAATTATCCTGAAATACTGATAAAGATGTGCAGGATTAAGTTATAAAGGATAGCATCCAGTATGTATGTATACACAACAGACTTTGAATCGTAGAGGCACGAGGACACCAAGCATATCATCCTGTAAGATTCATTGTAATGCTAAATGTTAACCTTCCATAACTTCTCCTTCATGTGGTACCAAATGAAACCTGAGAGTTGACTCTTCACTTCTCAATTATAATGTTGATTTTTGTCCCCACACATAGCTTAGGAGCCAAAGTCCTTGCAATTTAAAGAGTCAACCCATTTTGGTATGTGGAGCAAGCAAATTGAAGTAACTGGCCTCCTCGCCATGGTATGTGGCATTGATTGC
The DNA here is from genome assembly GCA_021397835.1 of Moringa oleifera. Lineage (NCBI taxonomy): Eukaryota > Viridiplantae > Streptophyta > Magnoliopsida > Brassicales > Moringaceae > Moringa > Moringa oleifera. Next base: position 239,476 of record JAJFZO010000345.1, read on the forward strand.
TTGCTCTTGATGGTAAAAAAACACTGTTAAACTGTAAAAGGACCCAAAAAGCATGATATTCTAGGCACCGTTAACAATCAATACAGGATTAAAGTTTGTTATGAAAAGTCGCCATCTTGGATGGGCCAAGAAATGAATGGCGCAAAGACCAGATGCAGACATAGCACCTGCAAACGGGGCTGTAAGGAAAGTCAATTTTCAGATGGACGATTTTTGGCTTGTTTCATTTACTATTGACAGTTGGCTGGAGACACACTACGTCCAACTTTGCATCTTCATCAATCAAACATATATAGATAATTTGTAATGCATTTAGCATATTGTAGTGTGTTGTATACCATAAGAATATACATTACATTTTATATTGTATACCTACTTATACATATATTTATATATTTGATATGCAGATTCAAGAGAAAGAGAGAAAGAGAGGGACTAACGACGAATTGGAGGCATTCTAGGTGCTTCATGCTCTGCGGACTCAAATGGAGCAACCTTGCTACTTTTAGAAGATGAGCCACATTCCTTGCTTGAATATTCAGAGCTCAGTTGCGGTTTCTGCAACTTATATCAATCAAAAGAAAAGAAGCAAACCATCAAAGAGACCAGAGAGCTTTTGTGAGGGTGCAATGAGAAGACACGGCATCTACCGGCCGAAAAGAGACAAATGAAAGAAAATAAGGGACATCATAGGTCAAATCAAAACTGAAAGACCAATGACTTTATGCTATCATATGTGATTATTGTTATGTACTAAAGATTAAGAACTCAGCTAAAAATAAGTTTGGAATCTTGGTCACTGAAAAAGATGCATACATCCATCTTTAAGGTCTTAATTCTTCTTTATTACGTGTATGTTGTTGCATTGAATAAAATATTCAGCTAGCCATAAGAATGTCACCGGATAAGGAGGCCAACAGATCTCAAATACCTGGGGATCTTGAAGAGGAACTGCTTGAAGTGATGAAGCCCCCATGTTAACAGACAGCAAATTGGCACAGTGCCCACATCTAACTGTTACGATTGTGAACAAACTGGTGCATGGAACACTAACCTGCAAACATGCATTTTGCTAGATAAATAAATGCAAACACCAACATGCCTACACATATGTTGAGTAAAGATATAGCAGGAAGTTCTTGTTTTGTGTTAGACATTAGCTCATCTCTCTCACATTCATACACAAATACAACCAAAACACACAAAAACAAGCTCCTAACCACACAGACATGAGACATACTTGATCCCGTGCTGCTCATACAAAATCTTCAAACATGTACTACTACACTCATTAAACCTACAGCACAAGATCAAAGATTAAATCTTAAGATCACTAATCTAAACCAAGCAACCACATTTACACCATGAATCACCATGGTCCCCAAATCTGTAGTCAGAAAATTAGCCCAAATAAGGGAGGATGCAGAAATATAGAGAGAGCTAGAAGATAAAGAAGAGCTATTTAACAAACTTTTTCCCCAGAAGATGATATATGTGTATGTATATAATCGTAAGTGTTGTATATATTTTATGAGAAAGACCCAAAGGGAGGGAGTATCTGTTGCATTGTTTTGCCATTGTAAGGGAGAAACTAAATATTGGCAGTTGCCACTTGCCACAGAACTTACACGCCTCACATGGGTAATAACTAAGAATTTCTCTTGAATATCTCTTTCCTTCGGGTACGCCTGATTCTTCTGCCTGACACCACAACCAGAACGATAAAAGATCGGAAGAAAAGAAAAGAAAATTTGAGCCTGAGAGAGAGAAGAGAGAGATGAAAACGACTTGACTGGAACGGAAACCATAAAGGTTCTCACCAGTGACAACAGGAATCAAAGATGGTCATGAATAAAGAAAACATGTATCATGAATGGAGATTTATTTACAGATCTTCGTGCAGTGCTAGCTAAGGACCTCCATTTCTTACATTGTTTTTCAAAAAGAGAAAGGTGAAAGATAGATCAGAGAGAGAGAGAGAGAATAAATCGAAGGACTTTTGCTCTTTAAAGGGGTTGTTTAATAGAGTCATGTTATGATGAGAGGAGGTTGTGAGAGAGAGATCGTAGTAAAGCTTTTTTAATACATGTCTTGGCTTAGCTTGGCCATGATTTCTTCTTTTATCCAGCTCTCCTCAAGTTCTTTTACAAAGAAAGAAAAACACTGCTCTTTGTACTTCTAAGAAAGAGAAGGATGGAACTATGCAAAAAAAGAAAGAAAAGATCATCATATTTTGTGAATCAAAATGATGCTTCGGTGCCATATATGTAGATACAGAAGAACCCACATTCTACATCTGAGTGCAAGATAGGAGAGAGAGAGAGAGAGGAGAGAGAGAGAGAGAGATCTTAAGCATTTGAGTATGCTTCGCATGATAAAAAGAAAGAAAATTTAAAGGGGGGAAACCAAAAGTAGCTGTGACAGGCTTGAGCCGAGTATAATAGCACAAGACCTGAAACTGTGTAACAGTCTGATAGCTGGAGAAAAGGCTTCATCTTGAATTGTACCACGAAATTGGAGAACCCTAAAACCTGCTTGTAGCCCTGGTCATTCGTAGCCTCAGAGCCTTCTATCTGCCTTGGGATCGCTTTCCTTGACTATTGAAATCGCTGTTTACCTAACTTTTTTTCTAGTTCAGGAGATCAATCATCCAAGAATTTCCAAATAATACTTGGGTTATCATGGAATTCTATTTCTTTAACAACCATGTCATTTTTAATCATATAACATATGTGATCCCTAGCGTTCCTGGCCTGCAAAACAGCTCTTACCATACATGGCCTCCTTCCCATGTTTCAATACATATACACAACCTTTTCCTTATATCAAAATGGGAATTTACAGTCCATGATGTAGGCATTCAGACAAACTCATTTGCAAATTTGCATAAAATATGACATATGGGACAGATTATTTTAACTATTTCCAAGTAAAATCAGGAAATCTCTTGATCCATGATGCTTCTAGTGAAATTTTACCAAAAGGGGACATTTTTACTAAAATTTGGTTTAGAATTTTTGTCCCATATTTGCAAGTCTTTTGAGCTTAAATTCACTTTCAATAATCCAACAAAGAGATCAGAATTCACCAACGAAATAGGGACCTTCGATATAGTATGACGGGTAATTCAGCTCTTGCAAACATAGACATAAAACCATACATGGCTGTCTCCTTTATGAGGAAAAGAAAAGCAACGACACAGATAGAGAGAGAGAGAGAAGAGAGAGAGAGAAAATAGAGAGAATTGAGTGTTGTACCGCTAAAATGGTGTTGCAGAAGTTGCAGTGAACATAACAAACGCGATCAGATGCCAATTCCAGTGACATTTCTTATTTGTTTGAGTGCTTAAATTTTCAGATAACAAGGAAGAAGGTGAACTAAGGCAAAAGATAGTGTAGATCAAGATTTCAAGAGAAATGGGTCAAGACAAAGAGACAAAAACGAAAGTGAAGGCAGAGTAAAATCTTATTTAATATAAGGAAATATGATGCAGAGGAAGTGTACAAAAATCTGAAAGGACTAGTCTGGTCGGGAGAGAGAGAGAGAGAGAGAGAGAGAGAGTGAAGTGGGGTGCTAGTGGTTTTCTTTGCAGTGTGGTATGGTTTATGGGGAAAGGTGGACTGTGGATTTATGAGAGAGAGAGAGAGAGAGAGAGAGAGATGTGCGTATGTGCGGATGTGTGTGTGTGGGTTCGTGGGTGCGTGGGTTTGTGTGTTATGATTGAGAGAATGAGTGGGTGGGAGTCACCCATCTCTAACCATCCTGCTGGCTTTCTGTAGCGGACGAGGGGGGCGAGATATTAATGTTTTGGAATGTTTAGGGATGACAGAGAGATAGAGAGAGGTTTTTTTGGGAAATGAGAGAGCGAGAAGGAAGAGGCGTTTATCAACATGTCCCAGAGAGAGAATTCATCTTGACGAAAGGATTTTGTCAAAATTATCAGTTTACAGGAAGACAGAGAAAATAACTACTGTGGTGGAAGCAAACTCTTACCAAATTTTTTCTTAATCTTCTTTTTGCATTTGTTCTTTATCTTTTAAACCTTTTAAACTGATTATAACATCTTAACATCCCAAAACCTTATTCACAGTTTCATGTACAATTCATTGTCATTAGATCTTTACGTCATTCACTCAGCAGTTAGTGAGTTCCATTCCAAATTAATTAAAAGTTTGCTGTCGTTGCTTCATTTATTAAATTGTACCAAAGACTTTGAATTTACATCTCTCTTTCTTTTTTCTTTAATCCAAGAAATTCTTTGACATGATAATTTGCTAGAAGGAAAACCTTCATGAAAAAAGAAATCTCTTTTATGAGATACATGTTAAAAGAGTTAAATTTTATATAAAAAGATCTTCTTTATCTAACATATTGGCAGTTTATACGCCAAAGAGGACCACCCAATGCCCCAGATTTAAGGGCCTTTAATTTGGGGTCCATATATATATGTATATATATCCTTGTAATTTTATAAAATTTTAAATTAATTTAAAAAACTTATTAGCTTAAATATTTTAAATAATTTAAATTAAAATGAATATAATTAAAATAATTAAATTTTAGATTAGTAAGATAGCTAGAAATAAAAAGTTTTTACTATTAGCTAACATATTTTTCTCTTTTTTTTTCATATTTCTCCTTCTAGATTTCTACAAATATTTTTTTTAATTCCTTGTAAATTTTTTTCTTATTGTTGAGAGTGTTGTAAACTAATTGAAGCATCACTTAGATAATCATAAACAAGTGTTATTGAAGATTTTTTTAGAGTTATTTATTTTATTGTTGCAATGGATGTTGTTATTGCTATTGTAAAAAATTAGATTTGAGCAACTACAAGCATATAATATAATTTTTAGTTTTTTGTTTGATTCAAATGAGTTAAATTCTCTAAATGATAATAAATAATGTTATATCAATAATCTTGAAAATGCTCTATGTTAAGGTAACCCTTTAAATATTGATTCAAATGATTTATTTTTGAACTGAAATAGATTAACAACATACTCTAGATACAAATTGATTATGAAAATATTGTCAATGAATTTACTTCTCAAACTGCTAGGAAAATTCATTTTAAATATCTTTCTTCAGGTCTAAGTCAAGGAGCTCTCTCAAGTAGGAAACTCAAAAGCCAAAAACTATTCCCTTTATGACTTAAATACACAATTTTGTTTTTTTTTTTTTTGCGTATACTATTACATTTTTAAATAAAAAATCTCAATTTTGTTTTTCATCCAACGCCTTCAAAATGTCAAGATTGGCTCTGATGAATGTGATATTAAGAACATATCTGATCAATTATCTAATATCTTATAAAACATCTGTAACAAAAATTGTAATATACTTTAGAAAAGTCTTAAATTATTACAATTAAAAAAACATCAAATGGGTGTAGTAATTCATATTGAATATGTGTTAAGAAGATGTGAGTTTTAGAAAGAGAAGATATCCCACTATATAAAAGAGTCTTGATTTACAATTAATAATTCATAATTCTAAGTAAAACTGTGAATAAAAAGATAATAGTTCATAGTTGTTACAAAATTGTGGACAAAGGGAAGACTTTGTTCTTAGTTTTAGAAAAACTGTGAATAAAAAAAGTTTTAGTCATAGTCTTTCAAGAAACACCTTTATTCACAGTTCCCTTGCAATTGTAAATAAAGGATCTTTTGGGAAAAAAAAACATTTCTTAATAGTTTTCTCATAATTATGAATAAGAGTCTCTTAAAAAATGTTTTTATTCACAGTTGTATGGCAATTATGAATAAAGAGTACTTTAAAAAACCTTTCTTTGTAGTTGCCCCTGAACAATAAACTTTTTTTTAACCTTAAAATGCAACAAACCTGTCTTCCTTTTATTCTTCTTTTTCCTCCTTTTCACAACCACACATAGCATCCTTTTTTTTTTCCTCGTACACAGTCGCCCCTCATCCCCTTCCTTTAACTCAACTTTTTTAATGATTTGATTCCAATAACAAAGTTTCAAAGTCACCCATTTTTAGGTCATACAAGTTTAAAGAATAGACTACGTACTCTTACCATTCCTTGTGAACTTCTTGATGCATCAACTATTGTAGAGGCAATATATGTAGTCTCGTACTAGTATAAGACCAAAATTGTTTGACTTCATCTTTTCAACATAATCAACGAAGCACTATTTTGCCTTGATGTGTCATTTTTTGTATTAAAACTGAAAATGTTGATTTACATTCCATTTATCTTCTTGTTTCATTATTATGTTAGTGAACAAACGAGATATTTTTTGTTGTGTATGCTTCCATCATTTAAATTTAGCTACACATTCAGCAAGTTTATTGAAATTAGATAGGATACATAGAAAGAAAAACTAGTTGCTCCAATATTTTGTTTTTGTACTGTTATATAGTTTACAAAATATCTACTATTTTTCATATTGAAATGGACCTTTAGGATATCAGATTCATTCTTTTCCTTTTTTTCACCTTTGACAAGTGATAATGAGTCTATGGATGCCAAAATGCACTTTTTGTGTCGTGGATAAAAAGTTATTAGTACATTTATTAAATATTTAATATTATTAGAATTTATTAATTTTTTAAAAAATAATTAAATAATCTTTATCCATAAGTCTAGTAAAACTATGAGTAAAGAATAATAACATAAATATTTTCTTAAAAAAATTAACCCACAATAGTAAAACTGTGAATAAAAATCTTAATGAATTGTAAACTATTCATATTTTTGTTCATAATTCTAAAACTATGAATAAAAATTTTAACGAACTTTGAACCATTTTCATCTTTATTCACAGTTCAAAAACTATGAATTATTCTACCATTTTTTATTCACCCAAGATATACCTCATATTTTTAAAATTGTAAATAAAAGCCTATTTTAACTATAAATAAACATCTATTTTCTTATAGTATAACAATAAACTATACTCTTTTGGTTGTATGCTTTTTTGTTCATAATAGTTATACAATCAAAAATATTTTTTTAACCATTTTTTTCTTTATGATGCATTGTAGTTTTATTTAATTTAATTAGTATGCACAGAATTTAACCTCAAATTCTTGTAATCTTTATTATCATTTTAACTTGATAAAAAAGCTTATCAATTTAATCATACTTTTTCTACAAGATTAAAGGGACAAAAAGGCATGACTTGCTACAATTGTGGAATAAAAGTAGGGTGACATATTAGCAAACATGATGCAATACTATAGCTCCCAAAAGTAATTCTGAATATAAGGCTTAGTTTGATAAGCATAGTAATCCAAATCAAAATCTAGGGAAACTTTAAACTATTAAATTGGAGACAGAATTCATCCTCAGTTGGAGGCTTTCCATGTTTTTCATGTCAAAGTTTCTTACTTCCTTATAACCTAAATTTGCTTTGTGTATTGAAACCTAATCCATAACACTAATGCACATGAGCAAAATTAGATTTTTTAATACTTTACATTAAGTTGTTTTCAATGAAAATTTGAACTAAAAGTAGAGATATACAAAAGCACAATGCCTCAAAGACTCAGAATTTAATGTGGGGATGATAATCTCAAGCGTCGCAATGAAGTTGCTACTAGTAACGAAAGAGAATTAAGTTAAAAGTTAATATTATACCTTATCAATGTTGGTAAACATATTACCCGAGCTATAACAAATAAATCAAATTAATTTTATTATAAATTGATCATGGATTGGTTTAGGTCAAATGCATTTCGTATTTACTCATTTTATGTTTTAGATTTATTTACTTAACATGAGATGCATGATTTATGTAATTTGATCAACTCAACTAACATAATCAATTTTTTATTCTAAATAAAATGAATCATTTGAAGTGAAAAATGTATTGCTCAAATACTTTTCTAAATTCATGTTTCTTCTTCAAATCAAGTTGAAACAACAATTTGTTGGTTGTCTTGACTCATGTTTTGATCAATTAGGGTTTGGATTGGATTAGGTTCATTGAAATCATTTTGCTAATTAATTGTTAATTAAGCAATCCTACACCTTAACATGCTAAGCCGTTATGAGTAGAGTTAGATGATAAATGATCATTTGATTGTGTGTGTGTGTGTGTTTTTTTTTTTTTTTTTTCCAAAATCACTTTTGCATCCTCAATTTTTAGCCAATAATTAAAGTGTCTATAACACTTGACAAAATTAGAAGCGAGATCTAGCTAGCTAGGTGCATATATTATATTAACCAAGTTGACATTGCCATTCAATACCAAAATACCCTTGCGCCGATGCATATAGCTTTTACTAGAAATAGAAATGGGGAAGGGAAAACTCAAGTTAGGCAGGAGGCATTTTGCTGTCTTTTACCTTTTGCTTTTTCCTTATTTAATAAGTTGTTGACTGTCATTAATTTTTCCATATGCAATTCTCAAATGGAATGGGAATTAATAGAAATAAAACGTAAATTATGGTAAGAATAGAATAAAAACTATAATGCAATAGAAACACTATTGTTAATTGGTCATGCTGATTAAGTATACATGTCACCCTCGTTACCACAGGGATTTCTTTGAATTGATGTTGGCATGAAGTACTTGAAATTTCATTTCAAAAGTTAATAATAATATTATTACATTTTTGTTTTTAAAATGGAAAAACAAAGAAAGTGGACATAAGATAAATGACTACTAAGAATTAAAAATATATATAATTTTTTTATTTTTGTTTTATAATAAAAGATATCGTTAGTTGTACACATTGTAAATCTTATTTTAGTATTTTTTTAATTTTTTAAAATTAACATTTAAATGTATTTTTAAATAATAAAACTTTAATTGTTGGCTTGAAATGAAATTTACAATTAAATTTTTTAATTTAAATTTAAGTTTCAAATTTTTATTAAAATTTTAAACATTAATCTTTAGCTGCTAAAAATCAATTTACAGTTAGATATTTTTATAATAATATTTTTAAATAATTTAAATTGAATAATATTATTTTTTAAAAAAATAAAATATATATTAAAAAGAACCATGGTTATGAGATAATTGACTATTTATTTATTCAAATAATAATCATGATTATGAGCTTACTGACTATTAATTTATTTATTTAAAATATTAATTCAAATTCAAATATGCAAAAACAAGATTTCTCTCATATATTTCACATTCTCTTATTTATATATGTCACAACTATGTTTGTAAAAATCATATTTCAAAACGTTTCATATTTAAATATTATCATATCTAAAATTAATTTATATAATTATGACTTAATAAAATTTATTATTGTTGTTATTATTATTTAATGTAAATATCTCTTCTTTTACATATATTAAGACATAATTTCTTTTACATATAAATATATTTCTTTTAAGGATTGTTATTTACATATTAAGAAATCATTTTTTTTACTACAACTATCAAATAAAAGTTCTTTTTTACAATTAAAAATGAATTTTGCATGTTCACAATCATAAAAGAATGAATTATCTCAATATGAATAAAATGAGTAAAAATAATTTACAGTTCTATTGTGAACAAAAAGTATAATAATTCAATTTATAATTTATTGAAACTTTCATCACAATTGTAGGATCACGAATAAAAGTAGAAAAATCATGGTTTATTATACCTTTATTTATAGTTTTACAATTATAAATAAAAATTAAAATAGTTCAAAATTTATTAATAAAAAAATAATTGTTGACTGTACTTTAAAATACCTATCGACAACTATTTGATTTTTTAAAAATTAATTTTTTATTAATTTTAATTATTTATTAAATATTCTGTTATATTTTATCAATTTTTTTTATCCACAACTTTAATGGAAACATGAATAAAAATGATTTATTAGTTATTTAATGATTTGTATTTTAATAATTTTTATCAATAAACCCATTTTTCTAAAAAAGTGCAAAAAAAATATTTTTTAATTTTATTAACCATTTTATTTTCTAAAAATGATAAAATAATAAATAAAAAATTAGAATTGAAATGAAAAAAATTTTACTTAAAAATTTTTAATTAATACCAAATCAAAATTGAAATGATAATTATTTAACTACTATTTATTTTTAATAATCATTTTTTATGCAAAAACAAATTTTTTCTTATAAAAATTATACTTTTCTTCCTATATTTATGAATATTATGATAAAAATATATCTTGTAAATAAAAAGTTTCATTCACAAAAGTTTTGATACAATAAAGAAAGCATACTAACACACTAACTTTTTTTCATACTGCACATTATATCAACATACAAATTCTATCAAAGACATCAAAGCACACTAATTTCATCAAACACACCAACACACGAATACTTCTTCTCACTATATATATATATATATATCAAGATATCAATTCTTTTTCATACAAAATTTCAAACACCAAACTAAAATTTCAATAATAAAATATGTCAACATTTAGTCTTTTAAGACATGATCACTATAACACACAAACTTCTTTCAAAAAATTACATTACAATATATATTACAATCATTTCAATACTATTAGCATCCTTCACCACAATGTAATACATTTTTATCACTTCTTCCATCATAAACACACTTCAATATAAAACACTTTTATCATCAATTTTAATTTTTAATAAATCATAATTTCTATTAAAAAACATTCAATCATATATGGGTATATACATAAAAAATCAATTCTTATAAATAAACACTATTTTTATAATATAAGTTGAAATATAAATACTTACAATTTCTAACAACTCTATCATGTATTTATAAAATTTGAAGCACAAGTCCTACACTTTTATCTAAAGTTCGTATCTAACATCACTGCAACAAATAAGTATATTCTAATCGTAAAAAACAGTTAGAATATTCAAAAATTCTATTGAAATTTAAGATTTCAACAAAAATTTTCACAAAATCATTGATGCATGCAATAAACATCGTTGTGAGAAGAATAATTTTTCAATGATTTTGCTCTTTTGTTGGAATATTCTAATCACATTCCAATAAAATTTTTGTTAAGATCTAGGGTAATATTATATTATTATGTTTATATAAAAATATTAAATAAAATATTCCAATAGTGCAGTGTGATGTTAATTATCGTAAAATTAATAATATTCTCATTAAAATATATATTAGTAATTTAATAGATTATTTAATTAATATTCTAATGGAAATATGTCCATTGGAACTTATGGGAACATTTTCACAAATTATCATCTATAAGAGCATGTTATCTATTCTTTCAGAATGCATTTCCGTGAGAATAATGGTGTAATAAGAATTTTTAAGGTACTTATTAAGGTTATCAAGAAAATAGTATTCATCTCAAATATTTCTAAGTATAAATGGAGACTTCAATTTCTATAAAATGCAAATTTCATTGAAAAAGATTTTGTACATCATGAAGAGAAAAAGAAAAAGAGAAAACAAACAAAAAAGTAGAAGTACAAAGTCTAAGGCCCAAGCTGGGCTATAGCCTCAACCACATTAGAAGCCGAAGATGTAGGTTGGGCTTTCAAGAGCAACATTTGATGTTCTCTTTTCCTTGGGCCTCTCAGCCACTACTTCGAAATCATTGAATGAGACCTTTAAATCTTTAGAAAAAACATTGGTGAGACTTCAGTATGAGGGGCCACTTGCACCCATGACTAATCCAGGTTGGGGTACCAATCCTAGATTTCCTCCACAATTTGCCATTTGATTAGCTAGTATAGTTTGGAGGCTTACTCCTCGATCTTGACTTGATATGTGTCTGTCATCTGAAATTCATCCATAGCACGAGATCAAGCTTCCTCCTGAGCTATTCTCATTCCCTCCAAGTGTTGCAAGAAAAGCTCATTTTTTGTGTTGCTTATCTTGGCTTCGACATTAGCCTCCATTTAGGTCAATTGCAGTTTCATCTCATTTTCCCATACCTTCACTACGATTAGAAGATGTTTTGCCCTCTCAATCTCAATTGCGTAGGCGTGGACTTTGTTGGCGGCATAGTAGTTAATTCGTTGGTGACTTCAATCTCCCTTATGAAGTGGCGAGGGCCAACAATGGCATGGTTATACTTACTAACAAGTTCAACCATTCTTTAGGCAAACTATAAATAGAAAAGAAACCAAGTAAGAAAGCTTGCCCCTATTTTTCAGAAACATTGTAAAGTAAAAAGAAAGCAAATTTTTATCTCCCATAAACAGAGTATCGTGTATCCAAAAAAATATTATTGTTTTTTTTCCCCTTCTAGCCATCTTATGTCTTGGAGGAGAATAGACTTCAACAACCATTCTTGGACAAGGTTGCATTGGTCCATGGAGCCCTCAGTTAGGATGTTCCACTTTTGAAGGAATTTTTCCTCTAAACAGAGATGTGTTGGCTTACCCAAGGATACTTCTCTTCATGATGTCGAGGGAAGCGAAAACCACTATCTTCCTTATCTTCATGACAGGGGCACCGCTCTTTGGCCCGATACTGGCTATTTCCTCTTCAGGGCAATCCGTGAGGATTGACCCTTCTACTAACTCTAGCAATAACTCTAAAGGCTAAACTTTCTTTAAGGACATGCTTATCCAAGGCCATGTCCATTGTCTCTCATAATTACTCCTTAGTGATATGAGGAACAATGCATTAGGGGCCCATTTTTGTAAGGTTTACAAAATAAAGAAGGAAATCAAGTCAGTAATGAGTATAAAGAATAAGAAATTACTCAAAAGTTATATAAAAAAAAAGGATTAAGACTTTAAGTGACATTAGTCATAGAGGCTACACTGAGGGATGAGGGAGTTAAAGTTTAAGGCTCTAATTCCTCATCGGTTTGAACCCCCTTATCGGGGAAAGAACTTCGTGGAATGAGTAAAAGGATTGCTTGCCCCACATTAGGGAGACCTTTTCGAGTGCAGGACTTGGCGAAGAAAGTGGGCTAGTTACCTATCCCATATCGTGGTTGATCCCCTCTTTAGAAACAAGAACAGGAACGGGGTAAGGTTGAGCTTTGAGATTTCAGACTTTGGGATTTTCAAGAGAAAATGAGTTAGCTCCTTCATTAGTATCCGAGCTCAAGACTTCACTAATAGATTTGGAAGTCTTATCAAATCTAAAGGCCTTGTACCAAGACCTAGTGGCTTTAATTACTAACATCTTATCATTATTTATATGCTCCCAAAAGATATTTATATCCCTCTTATCATTAAAAAATTTGAAGATCAATGTGACTTTAAAATGGACTTTTTTATTGTGGACTTTCCTAGATAGTTTAGTCTAGGTATTGAGATGTGGATATATTTTGAGCCAGAAGGCCCAAAAGTATTTTTCGACCTGGCCCTTATTGTTGGACAAAAGGCCTTTGAAGATCAACTTCGAGCTAATGTTGATGAAGTAGTGAAATTTGAATTATGAGTTTTTGACATTCCTATTGGCCTTTATTGTTTGCAAACATATAACATTAGGAGTTAGCCATTAGTTGGGAATGGAAAATCCTAAATTGTTTGCAAACATTTTGGTATAATGGATGGATGGGCAAATCTTGGCCTCTTTTGAAGCCATCCTCAAAGACCATGATCTACCTTCGTGACAGGTCCATGGCCAAACGGTAGAGGAAGGGACCTTTAACACTACATATTTTGAGATGTGAAAGTTGCTTCAAACCTGTTACAGGTCTTCAGCTGTATAAACAGAAGGACCTATGTTCTTAACCACTGTTCTAACAGAAGAAATGAAGAGAAAATATTGAAAAACTCACCTGAGGAATGAAGAATGATGCCAATAAAAGCTCAAAGCTCTAGTGTTGCTAAAGAAGAAGCTAGAGGATTCTAGTAATATGGAATAAAAAAGAAAGGCAAAAGACTTTTTCAAATTGCTTTTGTATGAGATGGCCACTTGGTTGGGACAATTAAAAGGCAAACACAATAAATGAGTGACCCTTCTGCATCCCTGATCCAAGGCTAATCATAATCTAATGCATAGGCAATAAATGTGTCAAAAAAAAAAAAACTTTCCAAATCAACTTACTAGAATATTGACTAGGCACTAATGATGTGATAGGCTTGACTTGTATCCATTTTTATAACTCATCAGGATGATTTGAGCTTTCCTTAACATGGGTTGAGCTCTCGATCACTTATCGAGTTACTCAATAAAAGATAAATCTGGGCTAAACTCTCGAATAAATGTCGAGTTACTTTGTAAAGTGTCAACATGAATAAACTCCTAATAATTCATTGGGTCTTCTATAACAACAAAATCTTGACCTTTAAGATTCCAAAATACACTGAGTCATGAGCAGTGGAATATAAGATGTTCATTCTTAAAAAAACTCTATAGCTTTCTTAAACCCGCCTAAAAGCTTTTCAAATCCAAGAAAAAGACATATGATACAAAAACTAAGTACTTATGTATCTCGAAGTCATGGCCTGTGCTTGTTATTCTTGCCAATACCACACCTATAAATACCTCTTCAAAATTTCAAACACGCTTTTTATAACCAAGAGAGAGAATCATCAATGGTTCATTAAATAGAAATTCGAGAGAGAAAAGAAGTCTTCAAAATTTTATAACAGAGTTTCTTTCTTTTCCAAGAAAGAAGTGTTTTTATCATTTTTGTGGCGACCTTGATACCTGTTCTTTAGTGTAAGACTTTTGTTTCTAGTAAAGGTTGTAAAAAAGTCATTATGTGACATTAATAAATAAACTCGGTTGCTTTAAATACATAAATATGAAGTGTCAATGTTATTTGAATGCTTTCTTGATGCTTTTTTTTAAAAAAAAAAATTTTCTTAAGTTTTTGATATGTTCTTACTGCAATGGGTGTTTTCTTTACTGTTTCTACATTATATGTCCATCTTTTTTGCATAAATGAATTTAAGAATGAAGTGTGTGTAAAGGATTATCCTCCCATAAATTTCTAAATAAAACTGTTTTATCTTGAGGGGCCGGGAGTTGGTATTGGGGCCTCTTCTTGATCCTTACCTAAAATAGGTTATTCTGAGTGCTTCTTGACATTTTTAAGAACCAAAATTCTTTCTTCGTATTTCTTTCAAGACTTGAAGACTAGATGAAAGCCAACCTTTGGGATCTTAAAATAAAATAATCTTGGGAACCAAGTTTCAATCATTCATGCATTCTTTGAAAATGATTTTCTCTTTATAATTATATGTCACTTTGTATGGAAATCAATCTAGGATCTTCTTCACTACTCGATTGAATATTTTTTATTTTACCTAGTTCAGACATAGTGAGGATGGTAATCATTTCTCACACGTAATTAACTCGCGGAGCTAGTTTTCTCGATAAATTTTGACTAATAGCAAAACTTTTCTTTTGCCTTTCTTTGGTTCTTTTTTTTTTCATAAAAAAGGATTTAAAGAAAAAGTTAAAAAAAAATTTGGTGGCCAAACACATCATAAAAAAAAAAAAAAGGTTGTGAATCATATTCTTTTCTTGATTTTCATTAATAAGTTAATCAAAATGAATTTCAAGATTCACCATTTCTCTTAAGAATAGACTAACTCTGTTACATTTTTTCACGATAGGGAAGTAAAGTGTTTCTCTACAGCTTTGGTTGGCTTGGGTCCTTGTTGTGACCCCTTGATGACTCCACTAGGAATTAAACCCAAAATCTCTAGTTTCATAGAGTTAAGCCAAATTTAAAATCCAAAAAAGTTGTTTTCTTAATAAGGTGAAAATTTAAAATTTCAAGCTTGATTCTATTATGTGTTTATCGATTTTATTTGTTTTTCTTTTATTCAAATATGTTTTAAAACATAAAACCAATGCACACATCACGATCATGCATTACACCAACTTTGTGCTATCAAAATAGATACTTTGAGGCTGTTTCCCTATTAAGAAGGGTTTGAGAGCTAGCGTTTGGAGGGTACCTAGTCTCCTTATACGATTTGACTCGCCCATTCAAGTCGAACTCAATGTCTATTTTCATTACAAGAGAGAAATATTTCTTCCCAAGCACCCTCACGTAGGTGATTATAGGCCAAGGGTACCCTTCTTGCTAAATCAGCATTAAAAGACAATCTGGGAGTCTTTAGAAAACTTAAAAACCTGGGCAAGACCTTGTTTTGGGTCAAGCCACTGATCATTAACCCTGCATATTAATTCTTAAGAAGGTTGAAACTAGAAAACCTTAAGCCACAAAAAAACCTACTATACACTACAACAAAATAGCATTTTATTCATAATTTTACATGGTTTTTGTTTACAGTTCTAAAATTGTGAACCATGTCAGTGTGAACAAAAGTTGGTTAAAATAGTTCACAGTTTTTGAACTATAAATAAAAGTGATAATAGTTCACAATTCATTAAAATTTTTATTTACAATTCTTAAACTGTGAATTAAGTTTAGAGTTCATTAAAATATTTATTCACAGTTTCATAATTGTGAATAAAAATCACTTTACTTCTCAGTTCATTAAAATTTTTGTTCACAGTTCTAGAACTATGAATAAAATAAACCTTGTTCATAGTTATTTTTTATTTTGTTCACAGTTATAGAATTGTGAACTAATGGTGAATTATTAAAAACTTTTTGTCATGTTGCTATTATTCATTTGAAATATCACCAATTAGGATCTTTTTCTTTCCCTTGGTTATATTAGATTTTTCAATGTTATAGTGTAAAGTTACATCAACATACTGTAAAAATATTTGTGTAGGAACAAGTAGGTCGATGCAATTTTGTATTTATGTATAAACAAAAAATAAATTGTTTTAAAATAAAGATGCAAAAAGTTACAAATTCTTCCTCTTTGGTTGCTCCACATAGTACTATTATTTGCTAAATACTCTATCTATAACATAATCTTAAATATTAAACCATGAGTACTTCATTTATCTTTTACTTTAGATAATGATTTATCTCATACTTTAATTCAGGCTACATGACAGTTCTGTTGCTATTAAGAATTTTTGCGAAAGCAAACTTAAATCAAGGTCCACAAAGCTTCTTTTTTGGTCATATTTGCTGGAAAAGAGTTAGGCCAATAGTTGAAAAAGAACAAAAAAAGTAAAAGTTGATACTAATAAGAAGAAACAATGTAATTAATTTACTTAACATCATGGAGATTGGAAAAGATAAAAAGTAATCCAAATTCTCAAATCACAATTAAGTCATGAGGTTTGTGTCATCTTGTTCTATAACTTAAGAGTTGCACATATGATTTATAATTGATAGCAAAAGATGCTCATTTTTGTCCCATATAGGACCTACAAAGCATAATGAAAAAAAAGTAGTTGACCTTTGTTTGACTGCTAAGAAAGTTAAAATAAAAGAAAAGAAGACAACTGTGTATACCAAGCGAAAGTTTAAGAGAGATAAAAAGAGAAACTATTACCATAAGCAATATGTTTAATGTCACGGTCATAGCACCAGTTATAAGTAATGCAAGTGCAACTACAAATACTTTAGATTGAGAAAAAATTAGAAGAAACATAACGAGATAAAAAAAGAGATATGAATCATATAATAAAGATATATCATCCAAACATCCATATCTGTGGGTTTTCTTTCACTCACTAACCAAATTTGATTATTATAATTATAGTTTATAATTGTGCATATCTTTTTTAGGAATTTTAAAGAAAACTTACCTTAGTTTTCAAGTAGATTTAGACACCCTTTTCATCCATTCAAAGGGGTCCATCTTATTTTTTTATATATTTTAAAAAACTGTTGGGAACAAGCAAACAAAAGATTGTTTTGTGTCATGTATTTCACTCACTAACCGACACAAGCATGCTTTCTTACTTTGTAAAAATAGGTTTCATACATAATAATATGCTTCAGTGTCATTCAATAGACATAGCATACAAATATGGTCTTCAAAATAAAGAAACTAAAAGCAATAAACAGAGCAATCATGACCTTTGCTTATGTCAAAAAATCCATCAAGCTTTCAATCAGCTAATTTTTTACCTAAACAAACTCCAAAAATTCATATTTATATTTTTATACAGTTTAACGCACATTAATCTTTACCCAATCAACTGGGGTTCCAAAATCAACCATTGTAGTATCCATTGTAAAAAATAACACTAAATTATAAATTCAATATAAAAGATTAATCTTAGTAAGACTAAAAGGAGATTTTGATCAGCTAGATTTGGAATCTGGATGGAAGTAGAACCACACATTCATTCGTTGCAATTAGTTAAGGCAAAGATTTATATTTGCTAGATCTAGAACCTCGATGGAAGTAAAACCATGTCCAAATTGGAATCCTAATGGAACTAGAACCTCGCACTTAGAACCCTCAGCATAGATTTGAAACCCTTAGTATAAATCTGAAATCCTTAACCCAGATGTGAAATCCCGATAGAAGTAAAACCATACCCATATCCAAAACTTCGACAAAAGTAAAAAACCGCACCCAGATCTGAAATCCCCAGCACAAATCTGGAATCTGTAGCCCAGATCTAAAACCTCACACCTAGATTTGGAATCCTCAGCACAAATCTAGAATCCCAACTAAGATTTGGAATCCTAGCCCATATCTAAAACTCCACACCTAGATTTGAAACCTCCAATATAAATTTAAAATCCTAACAAAAATCTAAAATCTCTAGCCAAGATCTAAAACGTCGCACCTAGATTTAGAACCTCTAGCATAAATCTAGAATCCCTAGCTAAGATCTAAAACTCCATACCCAGATTTGGAACCCCTAGCACAGATCTAAGACCCTAGCATATATTTGAGACCCTAACATAGATTTGGAACCTTAGCATAGATTTGGAATCCCGATGAAAGTAAAATCATGCATAGATTTGGAACCTCGATGGAAATAGAACCACACCCAAATCTGGTCTTAAAAATAAAGAAACTAAAAGTAACAAATAAAAAAACCATAATTTCTACATTCTAACAAAGAAAACAAATACATAATTTTAAGAGAAAGGATTAAACTTATCTACACAAATAAAAGATTTAATCTACTAAATCTAGAACACAAAAGCAAGCAAAACCACACTTTTAATTCCTTTGTTGTAAATAGTCAAGGCTAAAAGTTTGGTTTGCCAGATTTAGAAGTCTGAGAGGCTATCTCCATAGTGCACTTGACACCTAATGGTTACTACCTAAGCAAGTGGAGAAAAAGAATCAGTGAGAGCAAATTTATCTTTCTGAAGAAAAAGAATCAGTTATAAGGTAGGACTTTTATTCACAATTATAGCCATAACTGTGAATAAAGGTTTGTCCTTTTATTCACAATTTTGTTGTAAGTGTGAATAAATTGCTTTGTTAAACTACTTTTATTCACAATTACGATCAAATTGTTAATAAAGGTTTTCTTTTGTTCATAGTTATGTCTATAACTGTGAATAAAAATGACTTTTATTCACAGTTTTGTTGTAACTGTGAATAGAGATCTATTTTATTCACAATTTTGTTATAACTGTAGACTAATCTTTTTTTATTCACATTTGTTCTTAAAACTGTGAACTATTTACTGTAAATTAATATTATTTTTGTTGTAGTGATAAGACATGAACTCTAGTTAAAAGGATCGAACTTGATTGTGATTTATGCTGGCCTATCCTATTATTTTATCCCCATGCATCATCCTGCATGACATTGACATCGAAAAACCTCTTGACATTGGGCTTTAGATAAAATAGAAATTTTTTATGTTTGCCCCTATTCTAGTCGGAATTCTTAATCATGAAGACAGCTTGACCTAACAACTATAATCCTAATTTGGTTATCACAACCCTTTCTTAAGTCCAAAAGTGGTCTGAGGAAGAGTAGAGGATGTTTAATGATGGTTTACTTTATGGTTTTTGAAACAAACTTAAAGGAAATGTTTTTTTTTTTAAGTCTCAAAGGGGATGATCTATAAACCCTTCATTAATTTTACGATGAGACGAATATCCATGATAAGGCCAAGTTTAAAGAATAATTTGGCACCATTGCAGATTTTTTGCATATTCGAGTAGGAGGACCCATGTTTATGGCAACTGTTAGTTTTTAAGTCTTCTTATCACTGTTTTCATTTCAATAATATGGATCTAGCACCAACTCTAGAGAATTGTGGGGCACTCTTGGGGGTTAAAAGCACACAATTCATTGGAATGTATGTTAAAATTAAGAAACTCAAATAAGTAATCACAATAGCAGCCAAAACATTGGCCCTACATGAACTGAAGCTTCAGAGGCATGAGAGAAACAAAGAAGACAGTTTAAGCATCCTTTTTTAATTTTTGAAATAACTAATTCATCATTATAAAGGTGAAGTAGGAAACCTATTAAGATTAGCCCTTGCATTCTACGACTTCATTATATGACCCAAAGCCATAAGACATGTAAGCATCCATACTGTTCCCTTTGTACTATTCTTTACAAGAGGAGGAAATCCTACCCATATAGTTCTTGTTGAGATCATAAATTCGCTAAACCACCTTAGAAAGATAGGCAAAGAGAGGATTATAGGTGCAACTATTCTCAATATGTGGCTCAAAACACAACTAGATTTCTCAATGGGTATACCAAAGGACCCACTTCATCCACTTGAAGAGTTTGCAAAGATCCAAATAAGTGAAAATAGAACTATACATGAGTTCTATTATTTGCTTCACTCTAAAGAAGAATGATGTTAGATGGGTGGCCTCATGACTGAGGTCTACATCATTTCTATTAAAAGACGGATCTTAATCTCTAGTTATTTTGCTTGGTTTTTCATCATTAGGTAAGTTATAGCTATTTAATAGTACTTAAGCAGGTCGACATTATACAGTTTATCCTAACCATACATTGAGTCTAGGTGAATAGTAAAATAACTAGTTTTAATCGATATTCACAGGGGGGGCACGAGTGGCAATCCCTTTTGCAAAATAACTATGAATAAATGGACAAAAGGGACCACATTGAGACATAAGGAGTAAAGGAAGAACTTGGTTTGTGACGTGCTACACTCGATGTGGCTTTATCGTTATTAGTCTACTTTGATCCTAATACCTATTCCAAACAATAACATAAAGAGATAGGGACCAATAACTAATCAAAGAGCTAAAATCTCATAACTTCATTTTACTGTAAAAGATGAAATCATTATAGTACGAAGCTTCAATTTAAGGGCAAGTAATAAATACCTTAATAACAAAAAGAGATCAATTGAGGGAGCAAGTCAAAGAGTTAGAGTACTTTATGACACAACATGACTTCAAAGATAGACAAATTCAGGCCTTAACACTATAGCTCAGGAAAACAAAATATGTGCTTACAAATGGCCTTCACTAGGAAAAATCAATTTGAAGAGATATTATGAAAGCCTAACCCAGAATTTGCAACAGATTGCATAGAAAAATGACCGGCTAAAGAAAAGAATTAGGATGGATCAGCAGTTAATGGAAGATCTCTTTAAGGAGAAAGAGACTAGAGAACAAGAACATTAGAAACAAATCAACCATCTGTTAGCCAAAATTAATCAAGAAAGAAATTGTAGGCTAAACCAGATGATTGACTTTCGAAAGATTAAAAAATAGTCTAATTCTCTTTTTGAAAGAACGACAATTTTGGAAAGAAAAAGCCAAAGAAATTTGCATATAGTGGCATTAAGACAAGGGACGCTTTATTCAAGATTTGAAGCATGCTCAAACTTTGATCACATAAATTCAGCAGACCTTAGAGGAAGCCTCTAGCTTTAAGCATGAACTAGACCACTTTGAGGAGTCATTTCCAAAGACAAAACTTAGAACTCATGGGATATATAAGTCTTCATTAAAAGGTTGTAGGTCCTCTTCTAGAGACTTTTCGATTTATTCAATTACGGGCCTAATGTTAGGCACTATTAGTAGACCATTAATTTTTTAAATTATTGTGCTTAAAGTCGATTTCCATTTTTGTATGCACATTCAAATCATCAATATATCACGCATACATCTACTCTAATAAAATTACAAAATTTGAACAGAATAGGTAACGCAAAAGGCAACCCAATTATTCGAACCTATAATACCCAATATTAAGCTCATCTACCAAAAATGGAAGAACATTTTCCCTATAATGAGACGTTAGACCAAGCCCAACCAAAAATGCATGAAAGAATGATGAAGAATCATCATGACCTCAAGCTTTCCATGCAAGCTAAGTTTCAATAAATGATGAGCTCTATAAGAGCATTGCTAAAAAGAAAGGCTCCTAAGGAACCCGAACAAGAGAGGGTCCACAATCCCCTTGAGTTTCACTATGAGACCCCCCTAGCCCAACAACCATTAGTACATCTTCGAACATAGAACAACTCCATGTCTTGAAAGCGGTAGATAAGGCTTCTAAAGTCATCCATGTCCCTAACCTAGATGATCTTGCTGAGTTGGATCATTTAGGATTAGTAACCCATAAAACTAGGAGTTATTAGCCAAAATAGAAAGGCTGATAAAACAAGTCAAGTGCTTAAAACAACTAAAGAGCCTATAATGATAGATGTCTTTAACTTAAGCTTGATGATCGATCTAGTCATCCCTTCAACATTTAAAGCCTTGAAGTTTGATGGATACAATGGACTCATTGCCCTCATAATCATTTACAGATATTTTTACATGATACGCATAGGCATGAGGGGATCCAGAGCTCCTTATTCATTGCTTTTAAGATATCCTTAAGGATGAGGCACTCAAGCGGTACATGAACCTCGAGCCAACTAAGATACAGGGATTAAGAGATCTAACCACTGCATTTTACCTCCACTATCGACACATCGAGGGATTCAATCATAATTGGGTCTCCCTCTAACGTATGAGTAGGAAAAACAATGAGACACTTAAAAAATATGTAACTCGATGGGAAGAAACATCAGCTCGTGACATTAAACTTTCCTAAACATTCCTCAAGACATCAAAACCTTTACTATACAACCATTTAGTCATAATGGTAAGGAAGAAGTTTGTATGGATAGTACAAACTAGAGAATTTATCAAGAATGCCCTTAGGTTGAGCAAGTTAGAAGATTCTACTACAAAGAGAGCTTTCGCCTTCAAGAAAAAAAAAGGGCTAACTTTGGCAATCATCCCATGATCAAGATGCCCTAAAAATATTCCCCACTCATTACTATTTTATTCAAACTCACGATATAATCAAAAAGGTTTTTCTTTCGATGCCTTTGTTGTCGAACAAAAAAAACCCTTTTTAGGAATCTACCATTGAAAAGGCAAAGACCTCCTTTTTGCTTGATTCCTATTCCTTACCACAAGCTATACCCTTAGCTATTGGAACAGATTATGGTGGCACTAATACTCATGCTACCCCTGACTTTAATGGATACAATCCCATGGCAACTTACACACCATTTCAAGGCATAAGGTCACACCATCGACGATTGTCTGGCCTTTAAATATCAGGTGTAAAAGTTAATAGATAATGACATCCTTTCTTTTGAAATCGGGAAGGCCCTTAATATGGCTAGCAATTCTTTACTAGTTCACCAAGTCAACATTATCAAGTAGGAGGCAGAGGATGAGCTAGAAACCCTCATGATCAATGGTCATCCAAAGCAATTAATTAAAAAAAGATCCTTTCTAGACGAGGCAAAAAAAGATAAGGCTCCTATTTAACCTCTCTCGAAAGAAGATGCAATGGACTTTTTAAACTTCATCAATCATAGTGACTACATAATCTTGGATTAGTTGCAAAAGACCCTAAAAAAGACATCGATGCTGGCACTCTTCTTCAACTCAGAAGTACATAAATAAGCACTCTTACACATCCTCAAAAACATCTATGCACCACCCAAAATATTAATCGAGAGCATGGAATAGATTTATAACCATATCACTATTCCCAACTTCATCATCTTTTTCAACGACGAGCTCCCTCTAAAAGTAGAGGCTCTACTAAAGCCCTCCACATGACTACTTCTTACAAGGGCATACTATTTCACGAGTACTCATCGACAATGAATCCTTTACAAATGTCATGCTTACGCACATCTTGGAACGAATCCACGTCGACCTAACCACTATTTGACATACTACTATACCTCAAAATAACCAATTATCATATTTTTCACTAGAAACTACACTATACATTTTTGATATGGTAGAATGGTAGTACAATATACCTAAAGGAAGTTATTTATTTGTATTTTTCCTTCGATTCCAAAAATTAAATCTTAGCAAGACAAAAACATTAACAAAATTTTTGGTATAACACTATCACTCACCAACCTAAAAGTGAGAATCCTAAATGACTTCCTAATAAAACACCATCACCCACCAACTTGTACCTTAATGTTGCCGCAACTATTATCGCACTTATCCAAGGTCTGAAGGAAATTCTCCTTATTGTCAACAATGCATTAAATTATAAGAGCACTAAAGCTCTGCCTTTGCAGAGGCAATGCTAGCTCTATAGTTCATATACGTTTGCATGTTGCTTTATTTACAAAGCTTAAAAGCTTAATGATGGCTGGATAAATCATTTCCAGTAATAACTCACTAAAGAGATACTATATAAGTTTATGTACATCTTAAATTAATAAAATATTTTCAATAAATAAAATTTAGTTAGATCATAATAGTTTTATAAATAGATAAAATTAAGTGACTATCGTCAAAACATAGCATTATTGTATAAATTTAACCATCCATAACTTTAAATATTTTTACTTCAAAATAAAAATACAAAAATTTATCCAAATGTCATTACTTTCATAACAATCCAAAAAATATAACAAAATTTTAAGTAAATGTTTCATAAAATTATGATATTTACTTTATGGTATCAATCAAACCTCTTTTATTAAAAAAGTGATAAATTGAACCTTAACTTTTTAATTTGGCTCAAATTAGACTTTAACTAAAATAATTATAAAAATTTGAAGGTATTTTCATTATTAAAATATCTTTAAAATAATTTAAATAAATAATTCTTTTTATTTTAGGTCCATCCCTCAAATTTGAATAATTTTCAGAATAAGATCTATTTTTTGTGATTGTTTAAATTTTTTGACATTATAAGTTTAAAAAATATATTTTTAGTACTTAAAAATTTATGAAATTTTTTATGACGGTAGCTTAAATATTTGTTCACATATGTGAAAATTTTTAAGTTAAAATTTACTGTATAAGATCTTTAATTTGAATCCCTTAATTTTTGAATTTTTTAATAAAGTTTAATTTAATCCACATTGATATATTAAAATCTGATTTGTCACTTTTAAAATGTAAAATTTTAATTGATAACATAGAGTAAATATCAAGATTTTGTGAGACCTCCATTTTAACTTTTTTCCAAAAAAAATTTGTCCAAGAGAAAGAAGACAAAAGAGAGGATTATGTTATAAAAAAGTATTAAAATAATTACTAAAAATTTTTAAATTATATCGCTTTTAAATTTAAATTTTAAATTTTAATTTAGTTTAATTTTATATTTTTAATTTTATTCAATTTAGATTCTATTAAAAATAATTAAAAAAATAAAAAATGTTTAAGTTAAGAATTAGCATCACCAATTTTGACCTGAAATTTTACACTTATTTAAAGAAACATTTGAAGGAACATTACAAAAAATTTTGAAATTTTTTAAATGCTAGACGTACTTTATAAAATACTTTTTACTACAAAAAATTTGAAAATTTAGTAAAAAAATATCTGATTAGTTCAAAATTGTTCCAATTTGAAGTATTAATTTAAAATGATGTAGAATTTATTTGAGTTATGTTTGAGATATTTTAACTTCAAAAATGTTTTTAATTTTCTAATTAGTTTAAGACAAGATTTCATTTAGACCAAATGATATTTTTGAGATAAAGTTGAATTAAATTGAAGTTCGAGATTGAAATTAAAAAACACATTAAATTCAAGATTTTTTCGTAGTATTTATCCAGAAAACTAAGTATTGTCACTAATTTTTTAAAAAACAAAAGAGAAAATATGATCTTTCTTTTCCCCGCACCAAAAAGTATTCACTAGATTGGGTTGGATTGATTCAAGAACATAAGATTTAGATTTAATCCATGGTAAAACTTATCGAGGATCAAATCAAGCTTATTTATTTGAAAATTAATATGTTTCATGGACTTACTAGTAGACTTATCGGCATAGTTAAACATTAATTGTTTTTCATAAATTATTATTTTGAAGTTTATGTAGATCAACTTATAGGTTTTAGTAGATGATCATAAGCATATCAATCCAATAACTTCATGCGAATTAATTTTAATTTATTTTGTTTAAAAAATATAAATAAAAATAAGCTTTAATGTAAAAATAAATAATAATAATAAAATAAAAACAGAAAATTATATTAAATGTATACTAAAATATATTATTTTACATGAAATATTAAAAATGAGTAGTGAATAAAATATTTTTATCCAATTAATAAAATAAATTTTATATGTAAAGCAAATAATATTAGTGAATATTTAAAATTTAAAATAGCCTTTTAATATAGTAAGTAAAATTATATAAATATCATTTTAATATTTGTAGTATGAATTAGCTTATAGGAAAATTATGTGTATATTAAAATATATAAATATAGTTTAAAAATTATTTTATTTTTTAATATAATAACAAACTGAAATTTGATTGAAATTTAATTTTTATAAAAGTTATATATATTAAATATTTATAAATAAAAATATTAATATATCATTATATTATTTTTTATTTGATAAATTGTTTATATTAATAAATTTTATTTATATGTTAAAAATATTTAATTTAATATTTTTAAAAATACTAATATATGATTATATTAATTTTTACTTGATATATTTTTATATTAATAAAATTTATTTTTATGATATATTTAATTTAATATTTATAAATAATAATAATAATATTTATCTTATATTAAGTTTTGAGTAAAGGCATCATAAAGTTTTGATACTTATTTTATATTATCAATTAAGTCTTTCTGTTTAAAAAGTGATTAATCAAACTTTTATCTATGAATTTGATATAAATTAAATTTTAATAAAAATTAAAAAAATATATTTAAATTAAAAATTTTATATAATAAATTTTAACTTAATATTTTTTACAGATATAAAAAATAAAATTCAAGCTATCTCGTAAAAAGTTTCAAAATTTTGAACTATTTAAAATATATTTTTTAAATTTATATTATAAAAAATTAAAAAATTTTTAAAAAATAAATCTTATATCAAAAATTATTTAAATTTAAAAGATAAATTTAAAATAAAATAAATAATTTATTTGAATTATTTTTAAAATATTTTAATAAAAATATTTTTTAATTTTTTATAATTATTTAAATTAGTATTTAATTTAATTAAATTAAAAAAATTAAATTAAATTTATTATTTTTAAATATAAAAATTTAATTAATAATATAAAATAATTATTTAAATTTTGTAAGATTTTACCCTTAAGTTTTTCTTCTGATATTAATATAATGTTATACAAAATTTAATCTTAAATTTAACAAAAATCAATAATATATTTTATTTAATATATTTAATTGATTTAAAAAATTGAATGGCGGACTCTTCGAGGACTTCTGGCCAGGAATTTGTGAGAGAAATGAATGGCCTTGGGAAAAAGGTGTAGCTACCTGGTAAGTAGTGCCTGTCACCTACTGCTCTTCCAAGCCCAATATCTTCGTGCTGCCAACCAGAAAATGTGCCTACCTACCTCTCTTTCAATGCAACCATCTTTCTCAACCTCACCTTTGTAATCCAAACTACTCTCTTCCTCTCGCCAGGACATTGCATCTTAGGTCTGTCTCACATGAGAAGTAAGAGCCCTGTGCAGACTTCAAATATCCAGAGAAGATGACACCAAAAGGTTTCATTGCGGGACTGTTTCTCTTGCTTGCTTTGTACTGCGGCATTGACCCCTTCAAGCACAGCGCCATATCTGACTTCCCCGAGTTCGAGGCCGTGAGGATCGACTTGCCTCCAAGGTCGCTGCTTCCGACGGACAGAGACACAGAGAACTCTCTCCAGAGATCGGAAATCAGGTTTTTGAATCAAGTTCAAGGCCCCGAGAGCGTGGCCTTTGATCCTCTCGGTCGTGGCCCCTACACTGGTGTTGCTGATGGTAGGATTCTCTTCTGGGATGGCAAGAACTGGACTGATTTTGCCTATTCTTCCAGCAATAGGTTAGTTTCTCTTAAATGGTAGCTTGTTTGGGTTCTGTTTTCCTTTTCCCTTTCCTTTTCTTCAAAATAGAATCTATTAGCATATGGGTACACGTGAAAATGTTACAGAACCATTATAATATTAAATATGTACTATTATTGTTCTTGTGGACCATATCAGTAATCTATATTTTGCTGTAATTTCGTGACAAAAATAAAATATTCTTTAGGTGTAGCAAATGGAAATGGAACTATAAATAAATGTGTAACATATGTAAAGCGGAAAAAAAAAAAAGGTAAATACATGAGAGGAAAGACAAAAGTAAAATGACAAATTAGTGAAAAAAAGTAAAAAGCAAAATGAAAATTGTTTGGGAATTTTAACTTCAAAAGTTTTGGGAAGCATAAGTTGTTTCTTCAGACAATTGATTTATCATCTTGACATAATAATTCAACAAAAATTAAAAGTTGACATCTCATTCATAAAAATTGTAAATAAATTATATATTTATAAAAACATATGGAAAAACTATCTGTTACAAGGAAAATCTGTTATCAAATGATGTTCATATATGTATCTTAGGAAGCCTTTATTATTTATGTTCGTGGTTATTTTTTCACTATCCAATGTTTGCCTGAGAATCTTTTTCTAATGCACAATTTCTGATTCAGATCAGAAGTATGTGATCCAAAGCCATCAGCTTTGGGCTACTTGAAGAACGAGCACATCTGCGGCAGGCCTTTAGGACTCCGATTTGATAAGAAAACGGGTGACTTATACATTGCAGATGCATATCTTGGGCTGATGAAGGTGGGCCCTGGAGGTGGACTGGCAACATCACTTGCAACTGAGGCAGAAGGTGTACCTCTGAGGTTTACCAATGATCTAGACATTGATGATAACGGAAATGTGTACTTCACTGATAGCAGTACAAAATACGAGAGGAGGTAGGTTTTTGGTGACTTTCTTTTCTTTTTTCTTTTCTATCCTTGGATGCTGGTACAGCTCTCACAATGGATGTGTTTAAGTATGATGGTCAGAAGCTGAGGTAACTTCTGCAGTTTGTTAAGATGTTATGCTATGATCAAAATGCCACATCCCCTGAATACACCCTCATTGGCCCCATACCCAGCCTGGGGACCAAAGAAAAGAAAAAATACCTATACTAATTGCCTTAGTGATGTCTCCCTTCTATGGAGACAGCTGTGCTGACCTTCGCTGCTGAGAACACACAAATTGTTTGAAAGCTTATTTTCCAATGAAGACAGGTGTTTTTGCTTTTTATACTCAGAGAGTTTTACAAATATATGGTTGTCTGACTTTTATTAGTTCATTGTCTTCCCTTCCTTTGTTTTAATATACCCGAAAACCATGTATTGTCAAATATGTGCCATGTGTCTTATGTCAGTTCATAATGACTTGAACTAGTCATAACTTGGTTCTTCATGCTAAGATCAATGCGTTATTCAATGCATTATTTGTTAGTTGATGGCATGATGGAATATCGCATTCATTGGTAGTATCTGATGTTTTTGTTAGTGTATCACCTCATTGCAGTGGGATATAACTTATTAAAGAAATGGAGAGATAATGTATAGGTTAGGGAATAATGCAACAAATAACTCTGTGCGTCATATCTTACTCGTGTGTTCTTTTTCCAGCTTCCATAAGTCACAAAGACCTTAATTATTATTTTTTTTTTGGTAAAAATTTTTACTCACAAGTACAAGTAGGTGAAGGCAATCAACTACATAATGCATTTGCAGTGGCTGTATGTTTGGACAAACTATGAAATTCCTTGTGTTCCTCCTCCTTCCCCACCAATCCACCCAACTCCCCCCAAGAAAAAGAAGTAGTTCCTTTTCAGCAAGAACTGAATTATTTATCAAAATTTTTTCTGCTTGTTCAATAGAAAACCCTGGAGTTATTTTGTTCTTCGATGTGTATGAAAGGAGGTGACTTATAATTTGGTGGCGACAATACCTCAAGTAACCTTTGCAAGTTTCTGAACTGTTACTTCTCTATCAAGGTGTAATTTTAGTTTTCTGGTTCAGTAAAGCTTTTATCCATCTTTTTGTTGTCATTCTATTAAAACTTTATTGAAGCCTTTTGTTTCTCTGAGTTCTATGGAGGATTTGATGCCAGAACTTGTCACTTCTACTTTGCTTCTTTGTCCACTAACTATTGGACTAGACCTTGCTCAAACTTATAATACCTGTTTTCCTATTTTTTTGCAAATAATTTACTTTGCTACATGTGATGTCCAAGTTCAAAGGCTTTCTAGGTCTTAATAAAACGTTATGTGAATCACTTGCACAAGTTTATTACATTTTCTTAATTGATCTAGCAAGCCTCTTAGTGTTGAGAGAAGCATAGTTCATTTTTTAAGCCTTGATCCTATCACTTTGGTATTAGACAATTTCTTTCTCTTGCTCAGATACTATTCTATGAATGATCTACTAGTCCAGAGTCTCCTGACACTGCAATATCTTTCAGGAACTTCTTGCAATTGGTTTTTTCTGGAGAAGGTAGTGGGAGGGTTCTAAAGTACGATCCAATCACAAAGAAAGCCACTGTCCTTGTGAGGAATCTCCAATTTCCTAATGGTCTGTCCCTAAGCAAGGATGGCTCTTTCTTTGTCTTCTGCGAGGGATCCCTTGGCAGGTAAGTCGTCTTCTTTTATTTGAGACTTTATTCTACTCCTGCATTATTAGGGCAAACATATGATAGTTTCATGTGCATTAAACTGGGGTATACATGAATAAAAGCTCAGGTTCTCTTCTTTGAATTCTCTTGTTGCTTCCCCAATGCTTAGCCCTTCTGCAATTAGCATTTGTAGGTTTTACTTTTAAAGTGAAGCATGACATTACACTTTGCTGGTGCCAGTAACAGTTGTGTTTTAGGAAAAATAGCGGCCTCCTGCTTGGGGGGTTGATATAGGAAATTTTGTGAAAATTGGAACTCAACGACGCATTGGGAGGCCTTCCATTCTTGACAAATTTGGAAGTTTTGTTCTTGTTCAAATTCTTGCAACTAAACAAGAATATCTGCTACATGGATAATTACCTTAATAATGCAATCATTTTAACACTTCCATGGTCAGTTGTGATAATGATGTTGAGAGAAAAGTTTACTAATACATATCTAATCATTGTGGGAGGTTTCTAACTGTAGTTAAAAGTCTCTAAGATGACCATTCTGTATCTATGGAGGCAGATTACGGAGGTATTGGTTGAAAGGTGAGAAAGCAGGAACTTCAGAAGTATTCGCCATATTACCTGGATTTCCTGACAATATCCGAACAAACGAAAAGGGTGAATTCTGGGTAGCAGTCCATTGCCGGCGCAACATATATGTTCACATATGTGCACTGTATCCTAAATTTAGGATGTTCTTGCTCAAGCTCCCTATTTCCGCAAAAATTCAATTTCTACTTCATATTGGGGGCTGGCCACATGCAGTTGTTGTGAAATACAACCAAGAGGGAAAGCTTTTGCAGATACTGGAGGACAGTCAAGGGAAGGTTGTCAAGGCCGTAAGCGAAGTGGAAGAGAAGGATGGGAAGCTGTGGATGGGCAGTGTTCTTATGCCCTTCATTGGGGTTTACAACTTGGCCTGAGAAATGCACAAACTGTTTTACTGGATGAACTGATTTGTCTATCTTTTTAACTCTGTCAAGGAAGTCTTGTTACATTAATCACTCTTTGCAATGATTGATACCAGCAATTTTACCTGCATTCCATCTATCCAGTGTGAAGACAAGAAATAATGCAATCCAAAATCTTGTTGTAATTGCCTTAATATAAAAACACTGTAGAACCTTAAGAGATAAGGCAATCCAATGTTTGATTATAACTGATAATTCAGAAAGTGGGCATATCTTGTGGATCTTGTGAAGAATATATGCGTGATTTATTGTTATTATTATTATTATTTAAATTAAATATATAATTTTATTTAAATTATTTATTATTATTGTTTAAGTTAAATATGTAATTTTAATTAATTATTGATACTAAAAATAATATTTGAAAAGTTGGATTGCTAGGCCAATCAAAATTCGCTATTGAACAAGGGTCGTTGATTTTGAATTAAGAAAGATAATCTTTGTAAAACCATTGCTAAAAAGTTTTTTGCACCGACAAATTAAGATACTAAAATATGAGTTTAGTTTTAAAACAAATTTGATGATAATCATTTTTTTAGAAATCAAATTTTCCAAAAATTATTTGATTGAGAAGATATATGATTGAAAAACAAAGAATAATTGAGTGGTCACATATAGGATTAGATGGCTAGATCAAACCTTGAAGAAACTCAAAGTTGATTCGGGCATCGTGATATATATATATATATATATATATATATATATGTATGTATATATTTTATTGCTAGTTGTAAAGCATTAAAAGAGTGTTATTTTCAACTTGATCTACAGGCTTGGAACTAGTAAGTTCCCAGGTGACTTTTTGTTCAAGCAAACATTTGAATGTTCTTGATGAGTATTTGAAAGTATTTTTCAATCAAATATTTTGTGTCTAATGACTAATTATCAGATATTTAAATGTGGAATAAAAATTCCAATATAACATTAGTTTGGATTAAATGCTTTTAAATTCAAACCAATTTATAAAAAATTTGAATGGTAATATAAAATAGTTGTGTTGTTGCATTTATTAAAAATTAGGGTGCTAAAAAGTATTAATTATTTTTAAAAATGTTTAAGTCATTTTTTATGGGTTAATTACACTAAAAATATATGTATTTTGTTTATCGTCTCATTTTTTGAAAAAAATTATATTTAATTTTTATTAAATTTTTAATATAAAATTTTTATCTTTAATTTTTGTTAATTATGATAATTTTGTGATTGTACATTACGTGCATGTGATTTTTACTTATATAAATTACTTCAATACTATTTTAAAATATTATTAAAATAAATAAAAATATTATTTTTTCGCATCAAATTTAATAAGAATATATAAAATATTAATATTTAAATAGAATGAGAATGAGAATAAAAAAAATTTTGTTTATTTTGATAGTGTTAAGAGGTATTGTGGTAATTGCATAAGTAAAAATTACATGTATATTTTGTGTATACGTAAAACCAATAAATATTAATAAAAATTATAAACTAAAATCTCATATTGAGAATACAATAAAAATGTAAGTTTTAAATAGATATAATATTTTTTTTATAAATTTCAATTTGAGACTATAAACAAAATATAAGTGTTCCTCATATAATTAGTTTTTTTTTAGTTTTTATTAATTTAATTCAACTTGAGTAAAATCTTAACTGGTTGTAAAACTTCATTAATGTATTTCCTCTGTAGAGAATTGAGATTTGTTCTTGTAAACTTTTTAATTAAGAGTTGGTAGTAAAGTGAAGTATTCACCTATAAAAGAATTATTTTCATAAGGAATTACCTTTTGTTGCAATTTTTGAGAGATTAGGGTATGAGGTAGGTGGATTCACCTTACAAAGAGAATCTGTGACTTTGAAAATTATAGTAGAAAACTTTAAGCTTGGGATATAGCTTAGAGAAGTGAACCTAGAAGAGGCTAGTCGAACCACGTAAATATCTAAAGTTTGTTCACTATTTTTTTTCTCTTTACTCTTTACATTAAGTAACGTTGTTTATTATTTGTGTATTTGATGGATTGCTTAGGAAAAGTATACAACTTCATTGTATACTTTTAACTAAGTAAAAAATTTAAAACTCAATTTACTCATTCTTAGGTATTGGTCTCATGAAATCAATTAATGTTTAAAAAATAGATATTCTTATAACATGATGAGGTAATTTGATAATAACAAATAAATTATGATAACTAATGGTTGAAATGTACTTGTTTAACTTAGCTGAGTTAAGTACTCACAAAAGTTAATTGAAAGATTGCAAACATCAAATAAAGAAAGAAACCTTGTTGATGCCATGACTAAGCAAAGCATGAAGAAGTGAAGAGCAAGCAAGTAAGGTGATATGAGGCTAGGACATGGGGTTCTATCCTATCATGTCCTTAAGTGAGAGATCATGGTTAGTAAGAAAGCCTAAAAGGTCAACCTACCAATGGAGGTTTAGAAGTGTCTTGCTCAAAAAGTCACCTTGATCTTGAAATAGTATCATAGTCTTAATGAATTGTGTCTCATCCACACAACCTTTCAGCATGAATAACCTCCCACCAATTGCACCTTATGAATAGCCAAGAGAAAAGACAAAGAGAAAATATAAGAGTATGAGAATATACACCCCACTCCTTGAAAGAAAAGCCTCACATCATATAGTCATTATCAAAATGGGATTCAATAGGAAAACCTTGAAGTGATTTAAAAAGTTATTTGTTGGATGATTTTCTTTGAATAATGAAAAAAAAAACAAAAAAGAGTTGCCATCAATTTTTTCGATAGTGTGATTGGACACTAATGTTCATTGTCATTGAAAATTGTTTTGGAGTTAACAAAAACAAACGAATGAAAGGCTACACGATTTGTTGATATTACAAACATAGATCTAAGAGTTGATTATGCAAAAGTGTTAGCACCTTTATAATGTCTAGGGCTTAGTACCAATTAAGAATGAATATTTTTGGGTTCAAAATTTATTTGAAGTTCATGATTGATTCCCAAATTCCTACTAAAAGATGTTTGCAATATATGCATGCATAAGTAAAAATGTTAAATCATTACGTAATTTTTGGAGAATATAGAGGTTTTACCAATGCTCCATTCCATATACTCAAAATTCATTTGGGATGGAGGATATTGTAGTTTCACTATTGTTTGAAGAAAACTAAGTTCTCCTTTTATTTCAAAATATGAGATTATTTTGATGAGGGATGTACTGATTCCACCATTGTGGCTACTTTAATGTGAAATGTACATGAAGATGACTTAATATGGCATGCTAGAAAGAAAATCTAAAAAATTAGACAACTTTTTTTTTCATATTTTATTAATCATTTACAAAATCTAAAATTTGTTTGCTTAACACTACTCCAGCAATCTAGTAACAATTCTAACCTTTAAATTCTATATAAATGTAAACCAAAATCAATATCTTCTCTTTATTTTTTTTCACTATGTCGTCCTATTACACTAGCACAATCTTTTATTATTTATACATTAATAAACCAATTATCTTCGATATTTTGTAATTAAACTCCTCATCCTATCTCCCATATCTATTTTCTTGCTTTTTAAAAAATCTAAGTGTTGACTAAACAAGGAAAACATATACCTCATCATCATTATTCACTTTTCATAAAGAAAACACAACAATTTATGAGTTTTAATTAGTGTTAATAGGAAGATCAAACATCAATCATTATTGGATAAAAGATCATAAAACTCAATATTGATACATTTGATACTCCAAAATTTATTCAAGAACTTCTTACACAGCAACAAAATCAAGTTACAAGCAATAAATAGATAGAAAGGTGGAAAAGATTATAAAATTCAAATTGAACAATCAAACACATAAACAAAAGATACTATGTTATCTTGATATGAATTCTTGAAAGCAAAGATTCAAGAATCTTTTTTGCTTTTCCGCAACCTTAAGTTAAAAATTTTCCCGACTACTTTTAAAAAATGTTAAGTAGATCTTTCTAAGAAACTTTCTCTAATACCTCACCATAAATTTCTCAAAGAATTTCCTAGAGTCAAAAATCCCAATCTCATTAAATCACTCTTAAAAATACAGTTTTCTATTGGAATTTTTTTTAAAAAAAGTCTCTTCATAGTCTTTTCTTAAAATTATAAAAAAAAGCCCTTCTTTTATTTGCCATTGGTCTATTTATAGCAAGAGAAATGGTGCCCTTTTAACTAAATTACATAAAAATTTAAGTAGTTAAGGAGCTCTTACATGGGGTAATGGGAATTGTTCTCATTTGAGCATGTTTTAGAACCTCTTTAGAATTTTCTAGTAAGTTTAGGCATATATGACATTCCATTTGAAAGAGCCAAAGTTAAGATTTCAAGAATCAGGAAGCTTGGTTCAAATCATGTTTAAAAAGACTTACATCAAGGTTTAATTTCAGTGTATATCAAGGAATGCTTGGTCATAAGTTTATATCTCTTTAGGATCAATCAGGAACGTCGGTTAGGAACAATTGATCATGAGTCTGTTCTCTTAGGGATTAGGTCAAGAGTTTTATTTTTTATTGAAATTAGAACAAGAGTTTTGTTTCTCATTAGGATCAGACAAGGAATTCTATTTCTTAACGAGATCAAATCAAGAGTTTTATTACTCATCGAGGTCAAATCAAAAATTTTGATCATGATCAATTTAACGTTAGCTTGACATCATGATTTAACATTGGCTCTAGCCAAAATATTTCTTCGGGTTGAAAGTTCAAGTGTCAATTACAACATCACCATTTAAACAAACTATTTCACTTCTTAAACATGACACATTGTATTATGCGATTGTCCTTAGTCAAGATGTGCCTCTCATGCTGCACACTTGTGTCTTTTTAACCTCTTTTCAATTTTCTTTTTCTTTATCTCTTTTTTTCTTTTTTTTTCATCTTCTTTACTCTCTACCGCATGAGGAAACTCTCTTCCTCAAACTCTCACTTCATTCGTACTATTTTTTTTGCCCTTTTTTTAGGACCTTTGCTTACTCTGTTTTTTATTGTTATCGAGTTATCAGAATCTCTTTAGAAACTCTTCGGTGAATTCCTATCATCCTCTTTATTCTTATATTATTTAAGCCTCTCATTAAGTCATCTATAAAATAGGCTTTTCGCTCTGTTTAGTCAAGGACGTAGAAGTGATTAGAGAAGAGTATTCCATCATGTATTATGTAAGATTAGAAATCCCCACCAAGAGTGATCAATCTTGGGCTCCTTATCTTGGTTAGATCTATGTATTTAAGGATTGCCTAAATGTGGGTCAAAGACTTATCCTTTATTGTTATTTCAAATAGTGTACCATTTGTTACACATTTCTCTCTTCGAATTGGTGCCTAATACATGTAATGTATGATAGCCTTCATAGCTGCCTCTAATGAGATTAGCTGCAGTAATCATCATGTTTACTCGATTTTATAGCTTTAAACACAAACCAAGGGAAGTGTGGGCTCAATCATGGTCGGTGATACTTTAGTTTTATGTCCCTACTGTCATAATCAAGGTTTCAACTGAGGAAACCTATAGCATGAGAAAAGAAAGAAGTTGCCTCCAATCATTTTAGGTGTAATTGGACACCATCATAAAATAAGGCTAATTGGTTTTCTTATAAGTGAGATTTGGGTTTAAGAGTCAGTTATGTTTAGGGAAGGGTTAACACTTCCAAAACATCCATAATTGGTACTAATTGAATTACTTTCTTAAAAATCTATTTGTAAAGATATTTTAGTCAAAGTACATAGGATTTCATACTTAATACACTAAAATATTTTGAAGGAAAAGAAAGAGATTTGCACTTGCGCACCATTTTTCTCCTCCAAGATAAGGGTTGAAAATCATACATTAATATTATTATAAAAAATAAGTTTTATTTATCTTTTTAATAAAACTCATAATACTATCATAAAACATTTTTTTATATGAGTTTCACAACATGTTTCTTACTTCATTCAAATAACTAATCCAGATCAAAATCTAATAATTTAGTAAGAATTATCATGAACTTTATCTTAATCCAAGGAAATTTTATTAAAGAATATGAATGTGATACAACAGTAGGTTACAATAATTCAATATCTCTTGAAGTCCTTTAGTCTTTGTGTGATTGTATAAAGTAGCAAGAATTTCAAGTGAAATTGTTT
The DNA here is from genome assembly GCA_021397835.1 of Moringa oleifera. NCBI lineage: Eukaryota > Viridiplantae > Streptophyta > Magnoliopsida > Brassicales > Moringaceae > Moringa > Moringa oleifera. The sequence continues at coordinate 277,237 of JAJFZO010000345.1, forward strand.
TAAAAAAAATTTAAGAGAGAAATAAAAGTTAAACTTTGAGAGAATTTTGAGAGGATTTTTCTATAATGTGATTCTTCCTTCATGTGTATGTAAACTCTATAAATTTTGTGTATCTCCCCCCTTTTCCTTGAGAATTAAAGATTCAATCATAGGATTTTCGATGGTGCACTTTAGCATAACTTGATAGGTGGGCATAATAGGCCTAAAGACTTTCCCAAACTCTGTTGACCTTTACAAACTCTGTTGATCTTGAATTCACAATCTTTTGACATGTCGTTGCTAAATTAGACATAATTTCAAGAGTCTTCAGCCTTTTCTAAGAGGCACAGTGCCATTAAATTCTCTCACCATATCTTGGATCGCCTAAGAATAGCTTTGCCTAGTCATATCATTCTACTATTGCATTACCTAATTCTCTAGCTGATTTTTGAATTTCAATTATGCTTACAACCTTTCTCATCATTTTACCTTTTTTTGTGCAATTCTCAGCTCATGTTTTTGTCAATTTGGTGGAGAATCGGGCAATGTCGGGTTGCAAGGTCCACTACTTGGTGTGCTATCCATGTGACATGAGTAGCTCTACCTGCCACATCAATAAAGATGTCCAACAAAATATAGCCATGTAATTTAATAAATCACATCAGTAGGTATCTCATATCGATGTGTCATCCTTGTTAATAAGAGCACCTAATCATCCTTTTCCATAACCTAGTTAGTAAGTGTGCCTCTAATGATGAGCAATCACATCATCCATAATGGCCACGCTCGATGCCGCATCAATAGCATCATTGTTGTAACTCTCCCAATAGTTTTCCTAGCTCTTCCTTAAGTTGTTCTCTTACCAACAACTCTTCTATAAGCTTTATCGGCCAATTTGTTATAAATTTACTCTTTCTTTATACATAAAAATTATAGTATTATCTCTTATCTTTGTAATACTATTTGAATCACCTCAATCAGATCTTAAAAGAGGAAGTTACGCTAAAAAATATAGCAAGTCGGCTAGTTGCACTATCTTAGTGTTATGTAACTTCAGACAACGATGTAACCTTTATGCATTTATAATCTCCATTTAGCCTCAACATAACATATATAACCCTTTATACTAACTTTCTAACACCAATTGACAATTGAATCTTGGATGTTAAAGTTATAGCAAGTCTTCCTACTGTTCTTGTGTGAAAATTCTATAGTAGAGTAACTAAAAGTTATACAATTTCATATTAAGGTAGACATTACGACTTTTTAGAATCTTCAATCACCCTAAAATAGAATTTATAATGTTTTCCATTAGCTTTCCAACACCACCTGAATCACTTCAAGTAAATTTCGAACGTGAAATTTATGATAGGTCTTTTGGGTGTTCCTATGTGAAAACACTTAAATTGCTTAGATTGTGTCAAGGTAGACCTTTCAAGTTTTAAAATCTTCACTCAACCCCAATACAGAATTTGTAGTCCTTTCCCTTGACTTTCTAATGCTACTTGAATTGCTTAGATTGGGTTCAAGAAGTGAAAGTTATGGTAGGTATTCTAAGTGAACACATTATATCAAACCGACCAATCATTATGTAACTTGAACTTATAAGAACGGTCCTTTGCTCTTAAAATTCACCCTCATGAACCTTCATAAACCTTTATCCACAGTAGAATTTCCATACTCTAGCCTAAACTCAACTTATTTTAGTTTAATCTAAGCATTTCATCATAGTTTTAAGCTAGGTAGACCTTTTTTTCAATAACAGTACATAGAAAGACCTCTTAAATGAATGTTTCAATGTTACCTTCTTGAAGTATACCTCTTAAGAATATTTTATAATTTTTTTGATGGTATGCCCTGCTTAAACTATATCATTTACATTCTAAAATTGTTCTTTGCTTTAGGAAGATCTCTTTGCACTTTTCTAGGAAGACCTTAACAGACTTTTCCATATTTGGGAAGACTATTCGTAAAAAATGGTTGAGTGCAAAGAGACCTTCTTTTGAATGGCACAGTGAATGATCTTCTTTGCAGTATCTCACCATACCTTTACCTAAAATATTTTAGCATCTTAACACCCACTTTACATCATTAGGAAGATCTTCTTGTGACTCACAGTAGGAAGACCTTGGCAAACTCTTCCATATTTGGGAGGACTATCTTTTAAAAATAGTTGAGTGTAAGAAAAACCTGCAAAAATTTTATTAGTTTTGGCTCACTCTTCAAAAAACACTTTTAGGCTTATATCATGGTTCTCTCTTTCAAAGTATACTCAACTGTTAAGGCTTAAATTATTTTAAAAGAATTTGCTTATTTCAATAATTTAAGCACTTTGGAAGAATGTCAATATAAAAATCCTTAAATCTTTATTTGATTATGTATGCACCTCTCAATCTATGCCATTTACACTCAACTCATCGTGGAAATGACTAATTTTAGTTTAAAAGAACCTTGTAGACACCGTTACATCGATTTTCTTCCTGTTAAAGGCACAGTCTCTTGGTAGTAGTTTGGGAAGACCTTAAATGAGAGTTAACCTAAATCCATGTGACTTAACCAAGTTCATTTTGACTTTTTTCAAGTTGAATTTCTTCTAAAAAACTAAATTTCTCAATCAATAACCTTCATTAGGCATCTTTTCTAAGGTCTGCTAAAAAATGATGTGACTATTCTTCAAATTATAAGGTGACATGATATTCTTATGTTTCTTAGCAAGGACAATATTGGGTACTGATAGTCACCCTTCTTTATTTATTTTTAAAAATAAAAAATAAAACAAAGACAAAAAGATGATGAATTTGGCCCACATTATTCCCTCAATTTTAAGTTTTTTCTCTCTTATCTTTCTTATCTTTATATATATATAACAAGAGATTGAAAAAAATGAGGCCTTCATCATTTGTCGAATTCTTCTTTGTATTTGACGAAAGGTTTCGTTGTGCTTCTTCCTTTTCAGTAGCTACTATTATCATCCTATAATAGAATCTTCCTTGTCATTTAATGAAAAATATCCATTTTTTTAAAACTTTCAATGGGTTGGCCTTCATTTGAAATTGATCCTCAAATTTTGATAATGGATCATAACATTCACCTTATAACATAATTCTTCCTTATTGTTTGATAACAAACAACTTTGACTTCACCATTTACTATCAAAATTCTTCCTCGACATTTAAGGGTCTAAGTTTTGTCTCCCATCGAAATCATCCTTGATGTTTAACGATTGGCTTGGTATTGAAATTTTTCCTTGACATGTCATAAAGTGAAAATTTCATCTCTTCTTAAAATCTTTCTCGATATTTAAAATTTGAAAAATGCTTATCTCTATTCAACATTGAAAAATATCTTGTCTCTTGTCGGAATCTTCTTTGACATTGAACTTTGAAAATTTTATTTTCCATCAAAATCTCTATTATTGTTGGACTTTTAAAAATTTTGTCTTCCACCAAAACCTGCTTCAATGTTGGACATTGAAAATTTTTATCACTCATCAGAATCTTTTTTGACATTTGACATCAATTTCTTTTTTTTATTTTTTGCTAGAATCTCTTTAGATATTTGACACGGGAAATTTTGATTAAAGTTGTCATTTTATATTCTTTGTGATGCATGCTCTTTTAATATTATTTTTTCCATTGTTCATTTGCTTAGTCATTTAAATATATAACTCATCGATTCCCTTGAATTTGGGTTAAATTTTTTTGACTTTGTTTTTCTCTCTTCTTTGTTTTTCCTTTTTTTTTTTTCAAATAGTACAAATTAGAATAATAAAGGATTCACGAAGCTCTATCGATGATGTGATTTTCATTCATCTTAATAATTCTCATGTGAATATGATGTGAAAATTTACAATGCTCTATCAGGGAACAATGTTAATAGGGTCTCGATACAAATGTGATGCAAAATTTATGAAGCTTCACTAAGGATCAATATTTCCAAGGCACAATGCAAAGATGTGAAATTTAAGAAGCTCTTTTATCATTTTGTGCATGATTTATGCTTATGCCTTCAATTTCATACATACATACATACATATATATATATATATATACATACATATACATATTTTGGCTAGCCATTGATTGATCATCATCATGTATAACATTGGCATTTCTTGATTTTTTGTGATTGCGTTTGATTTGGATTTGCTTAACAGATCCTTTCAATTTTTACCTTTCCCTTTTAAAAGTGTATCATTTAAATTTATGAAGCAAATAGAAATTTTGATGGTTTCAATCCTTTTTGAAGGCCTTTCCCTTTTTCATTGTGGTTTTCTTTCTCTTAATGTGTTTTCGAACAAGTATCTTTTTCCTTGATTTTGACATTGGTTACTATATTTGTAGAAATCTACTTTTATCCATCATTGGTTTTGTTTTAGAACAACTCAAAAATTTCTTGATTCCATAAAAAACATTAACCAACATGCATTAAGAAAGGAGTTTGGCAGTATATTCAAGAAGGTTTATGTTTATTTACTAATGAAGGTAAGGCTCGTGTTTACAGACAAGGGAACTCTTTAAAAATTTCCTCACCATCTCTCATTAAGGTTGTACTCGGTCTAGTTTCCTTAACAATGATTATGCCAATATGTTTGGCTTTATCCCTCAAGTTTTGAAATTGATAAAGATGTTTTTTTTTCTCCTTATTGGATTTAATACTTTGCTGCATTAAAGTTTTCTTCTTTGACCTTGCCCTAATGTGCTAAATCGCCTCTACAAACTTTCAAATTAATACAACATTTTTTTCTTTTCCTTTTCTACTACCAACCAGCTCTTGTTATATTTTCACTTTTCCTTTCAACAATTTACAAAAACTCTTCTTTCATTATGGTTAGAAAATAAAGAATAATCTAGAACAAACAAAGATGCCACTTCACTTTAATATTGTAATTCTAAGAACTATTGAAGGATCAAACTCCTATGAACCTCTTAACCAATCTTTTTCTCTGGTGTGTTGAAAAACTAGTATTGGATGATAAAATACGAAATTAATCCCTTGGGATATCATCTTTAGTTTTTGACTTCTTGGAATCCTGTAATGTGTTTTAGATCGGTTGATGCATTTTATAACCCAAACTTTTTGTAGCTTGATCGTTATCTTCCAAAACCTTCATAACGTGATATTCACATTGGTTAGAACATCTTGATTCTGACTTCAAATTTTCTCCAAGGCCTAACTTGACTTTTCTTGAGGTAAATCTCATATGCATTCTTACTATTATGTTTAGCTCGAGAAAAAGCACTTTAGGAAATGACCTTAGTTTTACCATCTTTAACTAATCCACAACTGAATAACTTCTTTTGCTTAATGTGTAGGCTTCTATCAATACCTCATGCATTCTAAGGTGTAGATTCAATCTTCGTATATTGAGCATGGTCCTTAGGTATACCAGCTTTTAAAGCCTAAATCTCATCAATTTGAGAATTTCTTTTCAACCTTTTTTTCATTTTTTCTTTTGGTTCTTTTTTTTTCTTTTACTTTTTTTTCTTAAAAATCAAAGATATTTTCTTCAGTGATTCTTGTGGCCTATTAACACAATATTAGGGCTTTTTGTAACATAATTGGAGGGTTTATTGTTGACATATAAGTGAATCTTATCCTAAACCGACCCCAAAGAAACATTTACTTTAGACTAAGCAATATCTTTTTGGTTTTCATTTTTTTAAATATTTGAAAGCTCATTAGTATTCTTAAATTGACTCTCATTTATTTGATGATTTTACTTAGCTCCTTTGGAGATTTAAAAGTATCCATTTGAAGATCAGCCTTTGCAAATTTTTTGAGAATGTTGAGCATTTTATTAACTTGATATGAGATATAGTTTTCTTTATGTCGACTAAGGTCATTTTAGCTTCTATTTGTCATTCTATTCACTCTGACTTAATTCTTATATTTGCCCTTACCATTAAATTCTCTTGGAGATCCTTTACACCAAAAGATTTCTCTAATAAGTACCTTACGAAGTCTAACTTGTTGATAATCCAAATAATATGGTTCAACAATTACTTGGAAAATTTTATGCATTATTCATGCCATGCATAGCGAATCTTCTCTATTGAGAAATACTTTGCTTCATAGTCTTTGATTTTTTTGCTAAGAATTTTGCCATATTATTCACCCATGTATCAATGTGTAGCCATAAGAAGTCATCTTTAGGTTAGCCCAATTTATAGATCTCTATAGTCTATGCATGCATGATTGTTCTTCTTCGACATTAAGATAACCTTAGCCGCCCATTTTAGATATTTTACCCCCACAGAAAAGCTTACGTTCATCAAGATTTATACAATAGGATGTTTGGCTCAATTCAACGAAGTTTTTTGCTTGACCGATGGGCAATTTGGCTTCAAAGGCAGTGGATGTTCTATAATAACCTTAGCATATCTTTATAATTCCTCGAGTAATCAATCAAATCTTGCTTTACCCTAAGGGTCAAAGTTGTCTTGATCTTGATCTCTTTTTCTTCTTCTTTCAACCTCATATATAATCTCTGTTTCTTTTTCATGGGGCATTATTTGTTTTTCCTTTTATTCAAGTTACCAAATGATCCTTTCGGATAGTTCATAATTTTCTTTTTTAATGTCTTCAGAATTAGAAGCTTTTTTAGAATTTACTTTAAGACATTATATTCGATATTAAGAATATTAGGACATTCATGATTAGAATCCTTGAACGGGATAAGGTGATTTTTCACTTAGTATGTGAGGTGAACAAAAAAAAAAAAAACATACATGGTTATTTATTTACAAAATGGCATCTTAGTCGCAATTCTAGTTATTTATAACAAATCCTAGAGGATTGAGATATATCCATTTGTTTTTTTCATTATTATCTAGCTTTGACTCGTTGAGCTAGTAACTATCTTATCCTTTAAAGGGATCTCAACGATCAAAGTTCTATTTACATCGTAGAGTCCATCTCATTGAAAAATTATGTTTTGGGGTAGACTATAATTGATATGGTTTCCATTGCATACTCTTATTTGCCTAGCTCATTTGTAGCACTCTGACTTTCCATTGGACTGCATATTATACTCTTTAACGATTAGTTGTTACTTAACCTTCCTTTAATGGCTTTCTTATGTTGAAATAATTTAATTTAGTCTTTTATTATGCATGATTTATGATGGATGCTATCCTCCACATTCATAATGCATGAATGTAGAAGTAATCATTTGAAAAGTTCATCTTTATAGAAAGGGGATGTTTTATTAATTTTTCAAAGACTAATGGTATCTTTATATTGGGTCAATGCTTGAAAATGTCAAAGGTCTTTTGGTACATGTAGAGGATCCTATCCAAAAAGGTTATTGTTCCCTTGTAATCCCTTCTAATGCGATTGTCTCAATGTTGTTCGTTGTGTTCTGATCTCTGCATGCATTTTCTCATCCACATGAAAAGCTTGGTTTATTTCATCCTTTAGGGCTTCATAATCCATTTTCCTTTCTTGGCCTCACAACATTTCTCTTGATCTTGGCACCATTGAGCATAGATTTCTTTGGTCCATTTTTTTTTTTTTTTTGTACTTAGTTCCAATTTTGATGTTAAATGATCTTGTCTAATAATTGAATGAGGCTGTTTACTTTGCAAGTGTATTTTTCCTATTTTTACTACTAATATTGCTAGATTGCGTTAAGTCATTGTCATAACAGGGCTTAAGCTAAGAGGCCGAGGCATTCCATTCCTTGAAGTAAGAAATCAGAGAATTTGTCTTTTTTTTTTTTTTGTTAAAAGATAATACATCTTGAAATTCATTTTGGTTGAAAATAAAGAAAAAATAGGTAGTCACCACCTATCTTTTTTATGTTGTGATTGGTCACCGAATTTTTTTTTTTGCTTTTTCTCCAAATTTTTTTTTGCAAAAGTAAGCAAAAAAGGGTAAAAAAAAGTTTTGGCGCTGGTCAAACTTTACCAAAAAATTTGGGTCTGCGAGTCAATTACGTGTCAGGAAGGATTAACACCCTTATATTGCCCAAAATTGGTACCAGTTAGAACAAAAAATATAATATTGGATGGTGAAAAAAATTCGAACTTGATTCCTATACAAAGCAACATATAATTACAAAAGGAAAACCTTTTCAGAAGAATACATAAATGATGGAAATGTAGTTTCTAAGATTGTTTTGTTTAAGGCCTTAAAGGTTGGCTTTTACAAGCCTTTGAGTCTTAAAAGAAATGCAAAGAAAGAATCTTGGTTTTTGAAATCATCAAGGAGCATTCAAATGATGTATTTACAATAGGATCAAGGGGAGGTTCCATTACCAACTTTTTTCCTCAAGATAAGATCATTTTGTTTAGAACTCCATGTGAGGATTGACCCTATGCATACTTCATTTCGAAATTCATTTATGTAGTAAGAATGGACACATAGTGCAAAAGTAATAAAGAAAGAAACTCATGTAACAAAAAGATATCAAAAAAATAAAAGAATATAACCGAGAGAATAAAGAAAGCAAAAAGATAACATCAAGATTTCATTCATAATTAGAGCATTTACAAGAAACAAACTACAAGATGATTGGGTTTACTTGTGAATACAATGTAATGACCCTCCTGCAACTCTTATGGGAACGAGAATTCTTACACTCTCAAAATGAGGTATCTTGCTTGTTAAAGAAGAATATATATATATTTTTTACGCTTGTAGAAAGGAAGTTACTTTCTTAAAAAGAAACTTTTTGCTAAAAGGAAAACAATCTTTCTCAGCTAAAATTCTATCTAAAAACATGTGTGTCCAAAACTAGCTCTAAGAGCATATCCCTTTTCCTTCAATTAAAGGGGTATTTATAAGTGTGGCCTTGGAAGAAATGGTGAGTGCACACCATTGATCTAAATTATATAAGCACATGATTGTTGTATCATGTGCTCTTTTCTAGATTTTGGAATCTTCTCAATAGCCTTTGAAAACTTGCAAAACTTTTCCAAAATAACATGCCTTATGTTTTATTATTCATGACTCGGCCATAGCTTGAGATCTTCAAGTTCAAAATCTTAACATCATGGAAGATCCAATGAATGATCGAAAGTTTGCCTAGGTTAGGACCTCATTGAATGGCTCAATGAATGGTCGAGAGTTTGGCCTATGTTCAAAAAAGCCCAAGTCATGCCGATGTGAGAATGCAAGTCAGGCACACCATGTCTTTAGTGCCTAGTTATCATTCCATTAAGTTGTTTTTGAAAAGTCTCTTCTAACATATCTATTGTATAGTTGCCAACTCATGTTTGCCTTGGCCTAAGGATGTAAAAAAGTAACACATTTAGTATGTTGCCTCTTAGTTCTCCCGATGAATTATTATATAATTTAAAATATTTCATAAAAAATTCTTTTCCTCTTTGACTCTAACATCTTGCAAATAAAAACCTCCAGAAATCTTCTTAGTGAACCCAGAGCTTTAAGTGTTCATCTTCATGATTCTTTGTGTTCTAGATGAGTTTTGCTTTTTTCTTTACATTTTTCAACCTAGGATAATGGTTCGAAATCTTGACCCTTCTATTTATACCTATGAAGACTTGAAATGGGTTAGAAGTAACTTTTATATCCTAAAATATGTTAAGTTAGAACCCCTATCTTTTTTTAATCGACCATGGACCTACCGCGAAGACTGGGCCATGATTTTTGAAGATAGCCTCAAAGGAAGTTAAGACTTACAACCTTTCCACCTTTTGTAGGCTATTTAGAGTTTCTCCTTCTCGGCTCATGCGTAACTCTTGACGTTGTATGCTTGCATTTGCATCCAAAATCATGCCCATGGATTATATAGATCTCTCTATTATTCTTTTCATCAAAATTTATGAGCTGAAAGTCAATAGAGATGATCAAAAGAGTTCAAGTTTCTTTATTTCCTAGCATAACCACAAAGCTTTTCTTCGAAGGCATGCCATCTAATAATAACTTGGCTAAAAAGTACTTTTGGTCTCTTGGCCTAAAATGTACCCACGCCTTAACACTTGGAGCAAGCCATCTTGAAAATTTCATAACAAAAATGTCCACCTCGATCTAATATCCGTCTTTAAGTCCCTCTCTGATCAAAAAAGTGTCAATAGTTTTAAGGACCATGTCAATAGTGATAGAATAGATCTAGTTAAAGTAACCAAGACTTGGTATATGGCATTTAGGTTTGATAAAACTTCTAGATCAGCCAAAGATGCCTTAAGCTCAGGTTCTAAGGAAGATCTATCCTTAGCTTCCCTAAAAAATCCCTAAACGTAAGCCAAATCTTACACCTGAAGAGGGGTCCATCTTGATGAGGGATAGCTGAAATCTTTAAACCAAGTCCTACCCTTGAAATAGGTCTTTTTCCCGATAAAAGGTAGGTAATCATTCTTGTTTTTACATCAAGTCTTGCACCTGAAGAGAGTCTCCTTCTCGATGAGGGGCAAGTAATTATCCTTGAACCAAGTATCATCCCCGAAAAGGAGGCCCAACTCAATGTTGGGCTAAAACCTTAGAGTTTAAGTCCTCCATCTCTTGGTGTGGTCTTTAGGATTGATGCCATATCAAGTTTTATTTCTTTTTGGCTTTTTATCTTTATGCTTGTTGTTCATTGTTTAACACTTGAATATTGTGTTGCAAACCTTGAAGAAATGAATCCCTACTGTATTATACCTCAAGTAACTAAGGATCAAATGTGGGAAATGATGGATATGGCCTTAGGGAGGCATGTTCTTAGAGGAAACTGCAACCCTGGTACTATTGCCAAAGTTTATTGCAAGGTCAGTCATTTCAGGTTGCCCCAAAAAGAAAAATAATTAGTGTTGGCCTTAAAGTCGGTGTCCTTATCGCGAAAATGGGAAAAATGATGGTTACTTCTTCCCTAACCATCAAGAGAAAAAAACAACAATAAGGGAAGTTGTCCAAGGGATAGAGGAGTCATGAATGCACTCAATGTGCCCTTAAGTGAGCCATAACCCTTCCCTTTAGAGGAGAGATTTATGTTAGACTAGAATGTCCTAGTTGAAGGCTCCCTAAACCAATCCAGTCTAGTCTAAGAGTGGCTTTAGAAATCAATTCTCCCTGAGGACATGAGGTAGATGAAGGGGGAGAACAATAACTTATTCTTGGATAACATAATGCTCTGCTTCGGGGAGGCAAGTATATGCTTCGTTTAACTTTGTTGCTTCTAGAATATAACTACAAATTTTTGAATTATATTTTTCTTTATGTTTATTGTTTGCTCAAGATGGCTATGCTTATAAATAGGTGCAACTACACTAGTATCGGTCTTCATTATTCTATGTAAGAGGTCGAGGCTACCAATGAGTCTATTATCGATGTTATCAGTAAAGTTCACATCTACATGGTCGAGACTAAATAAATGAAGACCCTTCTAGCCAAGATTGAGATAAATTTGGATGGATTAAAGCCAGAGTTAGCCAAGTGCAGGCCATCGTTAAGGCCAAGATAAGTCATGCTAAAAATGAATTTATCCTACAACACCTAGGTGAACTGAGAGTAGCTCGAAAGGAAGCCTAATCTCGAACTGAGGATGAGTTTGAATGACAAATATGTATAGGATCAAGATTGGAGGAGTAAGCTTTTAGCTTATTTGAAGACACACTGTCTAGGAGATCAAAGGTCGGTATCTAGACCTAAACCTTTAATGGGTACAAATGGCCCATCTGACAAAAGCCTTATTGGTCCACTCTAAGGATGTAGAGGTCTGTTGCAAATCTAGAATAAATGGTTGAGACGCCAATTGATGAATGGATATCAATAGCTCCCCCTAAACTCTAGACTCTCGATGCCATTTCGATTCCTAATATAACTGGGACTATAGCCAAGCTTGAGCCTTAAATTATGCTTTTTTCTTTTTTCTTTTTCAATGTACAAACACTCTTTTCCATTAATGAAGTTTGAATTCTAAAATTCAAGTCTCCATTTGCACTTAAAATCATTAGGATAATCATTACTAACTTAATAATCTTGCTAAAAATCATGACCTTAATGATTAGTGCCTTGACGTGGCAAGAGGATGTAATTGGCAAGGTGCTAATGGGTAACCTCGATGACATGGTAAGGTGGAGCTACACCCATTCACCTATTCTTTAAATAATATGGCATGGTACTAGTAGGCAGCACTGATGGCATGGCAAGGTGGAACTATGTTTACGCATCATTCATAAATTGACATAACACAACATATTCGAAGATGCTACATCAGTGTAAAACACAATAAGGTGGTGATGTGTTTGGTAGTGCTGATTTGGTGGCGGTTAAATGGAGGTAAACTTGCCTAGTTGGCCATAACTTCTCATGTGGCAACAAGCTCGCTGACATGGCAGTCTGCTAAAAGATGGCGCACTCTTCAGCACACTTCAAGTAAAATTCTTCATCTAAATGATAAGATTCAGTTGGAAATCATATAAAGAACGGTGAAATGTATAAGCAGACTGAAAATATTGCTAAAGACTATAATCAAGACTTAGGTTAAGGGGAGTGGAGTAACACAATGGAAGTCACTCGGTGTACTTGTTCTGGAGCAACCCATGTGACTTCCATCTCAAGCTTTAAAATATTTTTCAAGAAGAAAGAAACTTCACAATCATTTCATTCTATTCTCTTGAAAATAGAAAAAGAGATAGAGATTGGATAGGATAGGATGATGTGAATGCCTTCCCCTCCTCCCCCCCCCCTTACCCAAAAAAAAAAATTCTGTAAAAAAATCAGAATACTACATATTAAGCACCTAAGAGATCACTAAACATAAAAACAAAAATTTTAATGAAACATGTACTAGATGAGTTGGCTAAGCTCCAATGATCCTTGTGGGCTGACCTTCTCTAACATCAACATTTGCTAAGGCCACTTGCACCATCCTCATACACACATACCACTCATACCTTTAGCATTAGCGTACTACCCTTTAAACCTAGATAATCCCCTTAATGCTGTGACTTTAACTATAAAATTTTTAAAGCTACTCCCTCAAAATTAATGCAAAAGAACCTCGATTAAACCTATTCGAACAACTTATTCAAAATTATACCCTTAATTATTAAAAAATAGTTAATAGCTCCTACTTTTATTGAACCCTTTTAAGCACCATTAATCAATGGTATGACTTCAATGCTTCTTATATCTACCATAATGGAGGTAACAAGGCATCACATTAAGAACTACACAACTTTTAAATATAAGGTCTAGTTGTTATCGATAATGAGATTTTGAAATTTGAAACCTAAAGGGGTTTTAATGTGGGAAATAATCCTTAAAGAATCAATAAAGAGTCACAAACAAATATGCTAAAATATGAAGAAAAAAAAAGATGATGAGTTATAAAGGACCATATACTTTCAAAAATTTTACAAAAAATTAAGAGGATGGGTCTAGGCTACAAATCAACAACCAATATAAAGAGATTTAGAAGAAAAAAAGAAATAAAGAATGTAACAATATCCGTTAACATCAATTTCTGTGATTGACCAGTCTCAATGTGTTAGATAAGCCTATTGGTGCAGAAATCCCATTTGAAGCAATGACAAACATGAGGGAGGTAGTGAAAAATATATCCATGTCCTCCTAGCTTTGTTTTAAACAACTAGACAAAAACTAAATTCCTCATTATATAAACTAAAAATTGCATGTAATAGCTAAATTGTAATCACTGGTGATCACTAAAGACATTTTATTTCTCTCATTTAATGCCTTTGCTTTTCATTCCATATTATTTTCTTTTCCATATTGGATTCTCTAAATGAGTTATCTCATTTTATGCTCAGAGAGTGTGACAATAAATATCGAAGTATTAGAATTAATAAAGTTGGATTCAATGAAGTATTCTTTTCTCAAGATTCCTTCAATTTTGAGGAAAATAAGGATTGAACATATTTTGTATCCAAACACATCAAAGCAAAATCGAACAAAGAAAAAATAAATAATGCTCTATGATGACTTTACAAAAGCTATCAACTAGAAAGATGATTATAAAATATTGGACTTCTATCACTTGAATAAGAAGTAATTGAACAATTAAAAGAATATTTTAAATATGCTAAGTTTAAACTATAGCATTATGAATAACAAAAGTCAGGTTGTTATTCAATGGAAACGAAGAAGCTAGAGATTCTATTGAAAAAAAAGAAGGTAAAAAAGTTCCTAGATGTGAGGCTTATGGAAGCAAAATAGCCTCAATGAGTTGCAAATATTATACCCTTGAAAGACGGCCAAAAATGCATGTGCATGGATTATAGAGACTTAAAACGAGGCAAATTCGAAGGGCAATTTTTTGATAATTCATAAAAATATTCTAATGAATAACACTATGAAATTATCGTTACTTTCCTGAATGGTTGGATATTTAGTGCACATGATAACAGATATGTGATGGCTGGATTGCCTACAATGTGAAAAAAGAAAAAAAGAGAGAGAGAGAGAACTAGATATGTGTAGACGAGATACATGTTTATCAGTTTTATTTCATCCAAAAAAAAAATTCTAACAACCATCTTAATCTTTATTGATTCTTTTACAAAGTGCATAAAAGTTAATTCCTTGGAATATCACAAAAGTAATGGTTTTTCTCATCCTCAAAAACATCAATTATGACATCTAAAATACAAAGGATTCTTAATAACTCCTAATAATATTTTAAAATAATTTATTTCCAGTAATCTTGATTGTCCTTAAGCTGGGATGAAGAGATAATTATATGTTTCACATTAGCTTGTTTTGTCTTCTTTTTGTTTGTTTTTCTTTATTGTATATATAATCCAAATAAAATTAAAAATCAATTTAATTAAATTAAAATGTAAAGTAAATAATTACATATTTGTGATGTATCATTATTTTTTAAAGAAATCTCAATGCATATTTGTTAATTATTTTGTTATAAATTTGATATTTGAATTGTATGAATAATTTTTGTTATCATGAATTTGTATTTTGTTTATTATAAGTATTAAGAATTAATTTCAAAGACTTTACAGTTATATGAAATTTTTTTGTTTCCTTCTTTGCTTTTGTTAAATAAAATGAGAAAAATAATAAAATACTTTTGGATAAATGTCTAAAAATAACTCTAAAATATGCCTTTAGCTATGAATCAAACCTTATTATTTAAAAAAATGATAAAACGAATCTTGATTTATTAATCACAAACTAATCAAACCTTAAACGCTAACATCATTAAAAATGAGCATTAAGGGAGAAGCATCATCATCTTTCATTTAGTCTCTAAAATTGACCAAAGAACTTTGAATTTCTTCGTTGCATTGAATTTCCTCTTTCTCTTCACATGCTTTTTTGCCTTTGAGTTAGAATGGATCGAGATCTTTTATCTAATGCAAAAGGAATTGAAGCAGTAAACCATATACTTGAAGAATTCCATCATAAGCATGGAGATGTGAATAAGGGTAGTCATAGATCTTGATAAAACCATTGGATTTCATGAGCTTGATTGTCGTTATTAATGGCTTTGGTAATAGAATCCTTAAACTTAATTCCATCTAATAACAGCACCTACCATTTACCATTGCATTCTCTTGAGTCAAGGAGTAGCACTCTACTATTCGATAGCTCGGTTGCAAATTAAATTGGTTTCTGTACATGCGCAGTTATAACACATGGGTAAACTTAAGAATTGCACGAAACACCCCAAAATGTAAATATTGGAGTTAGGTAATTGATAACCACATGCAAAGTGAGTCAAATGTGATACAAAATGATGATTAATGAAGCATGTAAAGAAGTAAAGAAGAAGCAAAATCAGAAGAATAACTTAAGTTCAAACAATTTGAGATGTAAGGAACTGATTACATTGATAGCTTCTCTAGAAAAAAAGATTTTGAACATAGCATATTATGAAAAAAAAAATCGTATATAATTGGTTTTTACATCAAGCATGAGGCATACCATGTATTGAGTGGAAGGTAATGGAAAGTATGTGACAATGCAATTCAAGATTTGAAGCATCAAATGTGGATACAAAACAAATCTATGAAACATGTGGCCATCGCATGAGAATGTTGCTTGGGAGATTGCTATTTTTTTTAAACCACTAGAAATATCAAACAAAACATGTTTTTCAAAGTTCCTTAAAAGTAGCACAATGATGGGATAATTCTTGGCTATCAAAGAGAGAAAGATAAGAGAAACATGCTTTACGTTTTCTAGTCCTTTAGCTTCATATATTGTAAGATGAGTCTCATGCATAACAAGGAAGTGTATCTAATATTAATGAAATTAGATGTAAGAGTCTAATGATGCAACTGAGGTTTTAGCATCATAAACCTGTTTCTATTTTTCTCAACTATCAGCATTCCACACAAACACCTATATAAGTACATGAATGCATGAAACATAAATCAAATTACCACTGAAGTTCAAAAAGGTATGCATTTGTGCACGTTATAAAATAGCACCATGGGATCGTCTGCAAGCTTAAAAGTTTGAGACTCATGCCTCATATATATATATTTATATATTATGAATATATTTGCTAGGAAATATATATAGAAAAAGAAAGAAAAATCTAGAGCCTTATTCTTAATTACAATAATAGTAGAAAACAAGGGGTTTGCATGCTTATTTAGGTTTTTAGTGGAGGAAGGAAGAGGTAGGCATGTCTTTGTTTTGGCCATGAATGAAAAAGAAGAAAGAATGAGCAAAGAGAAAAGAAAGAAGACCATGGAAGAAGAAGAAAAAGAAAGGTGGAGTTGCAAACAGAGAAGAAAGATGGCCATGAAAGAAGAAGAAAGATGAAGTTATAGAGAGAAAGAAGAAAGATGGTCATAATCCAAGGCAGTGTACATTCCTAAAAATTAGGAAAAAACAAATTATGTTTTACATTTTTATGTTTTGATTTGGCATAGCACGTATAAATTTTTTGTCATGCGTAAACTTTTTTTTTTTGGTTAATTTTGACACATCTTTTTAAATTAACAAATATTAAAATTTTGATTTTATCCTTCTTTAAACACTATTGATTGTTAATGGAGTTAATTTTTTATTGATAGAGGGCTCGATTCGACTCGATATGAAAGATGAAGATTTATTTCGACAGTTTTTAAAAATCAAGATTTGATTTGATGCTAACCAGGAATATATTTCAAATTTTCAAATACTTTTTAAACAAAATAAAGATAAAGGATGTAATCCCTTTTAAGCTTAATATATCCTTAAGTTTTACTCTAGAAAGGTAATCTATTTTATTGATTATGTAATGATAATTTTTCTTAATATGTGGTCAAATCTTAATTTTTATTCTTTTGAAAATAAAATATATATTGAGAGTCTAAATTATTATTAAAATATCTAATTGGTGACATGTAGTAAAAGAAGATTGAGACAATTAAATATAGATATTTATGAAATATGAAACTTTTTGATTAATTAAGTTATGTTGAGTTTTTTAATTAAAAGTAATTTTATGATTTATTATAATAATATCAAAAATAAGATCAAATAAATAATATTTTAATGATTTATTTTATAATATCATTATATGTTAATATTTAAAAAAATTTAACATAACTCACATCAACAAAATATTTTGATTCATTATTGAGTAAGCTCTTATACTAGTGTTTTAATGAGGTGATCGCCAAATTCATTCCTTTGTGTGATACTTGTTTTTGTTACATATAATACTTTAATTAATGATCAAAATGATAATTTTTTAAATAAATATATGGTGTAAATAGATTTAATTTAATAAATAATTTATTTATTTATTTATTGTAATTATTAAAATGAAAGAAACAAGGGTAAAAGTCCCATAAAACCTTTATACTTACTCTAAATAACAAATCTAATTTTCAATGTTCAAAAAGTAACATTATAGATCCTAAAGTAACGTCAATAGCTGACATAAACCTTGAGCTTTAATACCGTTTAAAACCAACATTAGTATCGAGGGTAAAATGATATTTTTATTTATATTTACTCCATTATTCGGTATGAACTCTAATTTTGCAAGTCGAAAATAGATTTAAACAAATGTGGCTGAAATTTGAAGTTGGGTTTAAAAAATCTCTCAATGAAGTGTGTTGAGCTTTTCATGCTAATTTAAAAAAGAATCAACTCTCGATTTTATCCAAAAATATCTCAAATTTGCTCTATTTTATCTTCCCAAGTACTCTCCTCACTTCTCTTGTTTTCATGGATCTTTTTTTCTATTTGTATTACTTTCGATCACTCTCCACTTATTATTCTACAATTTGTTTTAGCCTTCTTTACTACTTCATTAATTTACAATTCTATGATTTATTGGATTCCCTATAGTTAAAAAGAGAAATGCTCCATTGCTTACAATAAGGTAAAGTTTTATTTTTTAATGGTGAACATTGCCTAAATAAATTGAAACCCTACAATTTATTCTTTCCTAAAAGCAATCATTACCTCCTTTTATGGACCATTTGTCTAGTTTTCATGCATTACTCAGTCGGCAAAAAAACATGGACATGAAGCTTTCCAGTATACTTGACATTTTTTTTCCTTGCTATGCGTATTTTGCATTATCTATTTTCTTCTTCTTTCTATGAAAATTAATTTTCCAATGGTTGTACTTCAATTTCTTTCTGGCTTAAAATGTTAATCACAAATAGATTTGACGAATGATCTTTACTTGAATGTATTTTTGAGTTTAAAAATAGAGATTATTGATAATTTTAATAGTTTAGATTACCAGTTAATGCCTCTTGGATGCAATCCATCAACAATAAATTTTATACATGTTCTTGATTTGATATTAAATGTGACAAAAACTCTATAATTCTTCAAGTTAATCAAAAATTAAAAAATTTTAGTAAATTTATTTTGATGAAAAATGAATTGAATGTTTGAAAGTAAAATACTAAGAGTGAATGTGTTAATTAAACATGACTTCTAAAACTATTTAGGTTAGATAAAAATATTTAAAAACTTATTTTTATGTTTTAAATTATTAATCTCATGAGCGAAATATTAATTAAGAATTTATTTTAATTAATATATAAAAATTAATATTTATTTCAATTGATCTTGAATATCAAAATTAAATTTATCATCTCAAATAAATATAAACGTTTTATAAAATTTACAAAAAAAAAAAAAACTAATATGTTGCCAAATATAAATTTGAGTAAAATCCAAACTTTTGACTCTGTTTAAAGACGCAGAAATGATCATCATCATCAAGGAGACGTCTTTCCTTACCCAAAACGCTGGCGTTTTGTTTCTTCTCTCCCTCTCTCCTCGCCTGTCTTACTGAGGCATCAATTTGCTCGTCGATCTTTTATCTCTTCGAGTTATTTGGTCTACTGCGAGCCCTATCCGTAGCACACGACAGTGAGGATCGTCACTGGCCTGTAGGGAGTTCCTCTCTCCAATTGCTCATGCAATTATCAATTAGTTTACTCTTTAATTGGTTGTCCGATTTCTCTTGCTTTCCGTTTCCTTTTGCTCCGTTACCTCCTAAACACAAGCAAAAGATCCATTTTGGTCAGTCGTATTTGAATTTTCCTATGATATCTTTGCCCACAGTAAATTGTTACTGTGTTTTTATCCCTTGCTTGCTTTGATGTTCCATTTTGTGGTTTTTTCTTTTTGCTGTTTTTTGTGCTAAACAAAGATTAAAGTCTTATTTGGCTGGAACTTTCAAGTTTCTGTGGTTCTGGTGATTGTGAGTTGTGTTATGAGATATATTGATTACCTAATTTTTATAACCAGATTATAGAGTCTAAAAGTTACCTGGTTTGATACAGGCACCTGTGGTGGTCGAATTGTGAAAGAGATTTAGAGTGGCTCTCCTTTGTGTAAATTTTGAATTTCTTTTCTTTCCCTCCGCATTTTTAGTAGATAGTTTTTCTGTTTTTCTTTGGAAAGTTGAATAATAGATATTGCTGATTGGTTTTATCTTCAAACCTTGATTTCAATGACTATACTCTTAATTTCATCTTTAATGCTTAATGTAATATTTTTTGTCCCCATAATTCAACAAGCTTCCTTGCTAGTACTTTTTCTTTTTTCATCTAATTATTTAGTTTCAGATATAGTAAAAAGATGCCTATTTATTTGTGTTTTTCTTTGGGAAAGAAATAAGATGAGGCAGATAGATGCTTTACACCAGGGATCATCGTCACGATTTTATTAACTCAACTTGGAATATCTTGGTCTTACGAGGTTGATGGATTTCCAGCTTAATTTCAAGACGCCAACAAGTGATTCTATGTACCGTCCTGGTGGGTTAGATGAAGAAAGGCCTTCTGGGAATGATGAGAGACTGATTTATCAAGCGGCTCTGGAGGTATTGCTTTGGAGTCATTTCTGCTTCAATTATGAGGCTAAATACGAACACGTTATTATAGCTGTTTTTAATTTCAATATAACACTCTTTTTCTCCTCTATTTTGCACCGGCTAGCATGACTGACCCCTGTAGTTTCTCAAGAATTTGATTACATCTATGAAGGTTTATGGGATAGATAAAGAGGTGAATCTGACAATAATAGTTACTGATGAGTAGAGCAGACCTATCACTTGTTGGAAAATATTGGACCTTCAGTTGCTAGAATGATAGTGATCTTTTTATGCATATGATCTTTGCCCTCTTAGATAGCCATTAAGTTAGTCTTGCCTCTGCAGATGAAAAGTTCTCTTTTGGTATGGTCTTTTCTACGTACTGCAATTATATATGAGTCTTCTTGTGTGTTTGTGCATATGTCAATGTTGACATAATATGGTGCAACTGACCTTTCTACTTATGCTGAACAGGAAAAAACAAATTTGGAGAAAGTTCATATATCATCTTAGCTAAGTCAGACTCAGGCCTCTAGTGTTAAATAAGAGTTTTATGAATTGTAATTCTTAGGGCATAAAATTCATAATTTATGACAAGATTAAGATATTAAGGAGCTGTTTGAGTGTATTGCTGTTATAATCTATTCGTTTATAGTTTCAGCAACTATTAAGTTTACAAGTAAAAAAGTTAGTTGTATTCTTCATGAGGCTATTCCTTATTTTTAGGATTTTCCTACTCAGGCAAAATTCTTTCCTTTAATTTTCAGTCGTATGGTCATCAAGCCAAGAGTAGCTGTAAGGTCACTGGAAGAGGTTTTATTGAGCTGTCACTGAGTGAATGTTTTGACAGAAAGAAAGTAACAAGGTGGCTGGAATACTTTCTTTCTCTCCCTTGAGTTTCTGGGAGGTTTGAGGGAAAAAGATAAGCTGACCTGTCTATAAATCTATACGTGACAACTGAAATGCTTTTAAGTTAAACACATGGTTGATAGCATAATGATTATTTAATTTTTTTATTGGGAATGAACTGCTTCATTTCAAACTGAAATCAACAGTAAATTCTATCTCAACAGACTCATCCCTTCCTTGACTGGATCAAGAGTGTTTGGTTTTTATTTTTTATTTTTACCATTTATTTGGATCATGTCCATAATATAGCAATTGCAACTCTAAAAGATAGGTCAAATTGTGAATTTTAAGATTTTTTAATACTGCACTTATGATGGGATTATAAATAATAAAATGTCTTCATTTTAAATCATAGGACAAGATGTAACTGTGGAGATTGTTGCATCGTGCGTCCAAAGTCAAATTGCTACCATTAAGATATACTCCTCTTTTAAGATATGGTGGAATGATGATTGTTGAGTCTTGCTCTTGAGCTCATGCTTGTGACTATTAAAATATAAATAATACAATAATGCACTAAAATTTAATAAATTTAATAATGAACTTATTACTAGTAAACAGTTATCCAACAAGACAAAGTAGCCTATGTGACATAGGAAGGATAAAACCAAAAGCAGAGGAAAAAAATGGATTTCAAAAGATAGAAACTACAGAAAAAGGTGTGTTTGCTTTGGCCACCAAGCTCAGTCCTTTGGTAAGTTATGCCCTGCACATTGGAGTAAATCGGTTTGGATATAATACTCATAGCAGTGCTTTGCTTTGCTGAGAATATGGGTTTTATTGAATTGATTGAAAATTTAATGTACTAGGTGGCATCGAGTGATGACAAAAAGCTCAA
This sequence comes from Moringa oleifera, assembly GCA_021397835.1. Classification (NCBI taxonomy): domain Eukaryota; kingdom Viridiplantae; phylum Streptophyta; class Magnoliopsida; order Brassicales; family Moringaceae; genus Moringa; species Moringa oleifera. Next base: position 299,175 of record JAJFZO010000345.1, read on the forward strand.
GCTGTATTCGTATTGGAGGAGCTCATGCTCCCATCGTGTCCGAATTGCTCTCAACTTGAAAGGTGATCAAAAATCACCTTGTTAGTCTCTTGTCTGTTATGTTTTTGTATCTTCTTTCTTTTGGGTCCTCTTTGTCAGTGTACAAATATTTTGGTTTTCTTGTTTCTTTGCTCTTTCTTTTATTTTTCCCTATTTTTGGGGGTTAAATCGATGTTTATGTGTAGGTCTGAAGTATGAGTACATACCAGTGCACTTGCTCAAGGGGGAGCAATCCAGTCCTGGTGAGTGATTGGCTGGGTGAATTATATTTGATATTTACTTCTGCATCGTGCAACATCTGGAGTGATCTTTCCCTGTTTAGGTGTCATACCCCTGTTGACCTTGTTTTCCATTCAAATGAAAATCCACAATCACTGGAAACCATATGACTTTACAATGGACTTTGCGCTGGAATTAATTCATCTCACTGTAGACGATTCACCTTTGTTTTCCCGTTGTGAGGTAGCCAAACTTCAGATGTCTAGCCATCCATGATTTTTGTAGGCTGTGTTCATGTCAAAATTGTAGGCATATCATTTCTCTGAAAATCATAAGAAGCTTATAAGGCAACTAAATTATTGTCGGGCACAGCTCCTGTGTATGCATAACTTCGCTTCAGTGATTGGAAGAGGAAAAAAAATTGAGTTCTAGAAAGGGCTAAGTGATGGTGTCTGTTCCATGTAAGCACAACATTAAGTGATGCATTTGGTTCCAGAAATGAATCTGTCTTCTGTTTTCATTTTCACAAAATAGAAAACTGGTGTAAAATTGAGTTTAGCAGCTGACAATTGAGAACGATTTCTACAAATGAGAATGAAAAGGTGCCAAATTTAAAGAACAAACAAAGAAAAAAGTGGTTAGAGTGCCTTTCTTGGCATGCCTCTTAACTTTTGTGATAAATGGGCTTATATTTCTAATTGATGGTTAGAGTTTACAACGCTCAATCCCCTAGGCTATGTGCCTGTGCTGGTAGATGGGGATGTTGCAGTCTCTGACTCTTTTGCGATTTTATTGGTGAGTGGCTGGCCTTTGTCAATCTCTTTGGTTTTGTTTACTTCCTAAGGAAAGAAAAACAAAAAAAATTATACTAGTTTTTCAAGCTCATTTGAAGTACTTGTTGCTGCACATTGCAATTTGCAGTATCTGGAAGAGAAGTATCCAGAGAAGCCCCTGTTACCTCGTGATCTTCAGAGAAGAGCCATCAATTACCAAGTAAAGTTGCATTTTGTTGCAATCTGCTTTCTGTTTTATTTCTTGGTCCATCTTTCCATACCTTAAATCCATTGACCTTCATTCATGAACAAGTTAGTTCTTCGAGCAAACAAGGAATCTATCCATCTGCATGTAGAATCGAAACAAAATTATTCCTACATTTAATATAAAAAAAATTATTTAAAACTTTGAATTGTATACTAATCTTTCTAAATATATCATAAAACTTTAAAAAGTTTTCAAGCAAACCTTAATTGGTCAATTTGGACTAAGTTGAATCCTGGGTTCAAATAACTTCAACATTTGGCGTTACCAGGAAAGTTATTTTGTTTGTTCAATTTTCTTCTCTCCAATTGAAAAACTGCACATATATCAGTTTCGAGAAGAGAAATAAAAATTTGTTATTAGAGGGAGAACCTCATAAACTGAAGAGCTAGAGGTTGTCAAAACTAAACTTTGTGAGAAACACTAGATTGAAGAGGTAAATTTTCGATGACTCAAAATTTGGTATAGGAAGTTGCTTGTAGAGAGAGAAGCCCGTAAGTAATTACTTCTTAACAAAAATCAAAGACCAAACAACAAGAATCAATGACCAAAAAGCAACATAATCATCTTTAATCTTGATAAATAACATATCTGGACAATTAATTGAGGGAAATAAATTTGATTTTGAATTTGACCCTAAAATCAAAGGGCTAGGGTTTGCAAAAGGGAAGAATGATTTGGGGAAAAGTATTGCCATTTTACCTTTAATATATTTCCAGAAAATCCACATTTTACTCTTGATAAATTTCTACTTCACGGTATTACCATTGAATTTGAATAGGTGGAGGATCCAATTTGCTCCAAATTGATCAATTATGGTTTGTTTGGCGATTTTTTAAATTCATGGTGTTTTTGGAGATGGAGCTTATGCTTCAAAGTCTTAAATAACCTTTTCCGTTTCATTTATGTCCATGATTGGTTATCGTGAAGGCTAGGATTTATCTTTCTAGTTTTCTATTTCATATGGATTTCGATTATCAATTTCAGTTTCATTCGTGCTATACTTTCATCCACGTGGATGAAAAATCCCATTATTTCCTACAATTTTTAGTGTCACACCATGTCCAGAAGGCTGTTCTTAATAGCTTGGCACATGACATCAAAATTGCACTTACTAATGAATCATATAGAAATTTAGAAATAGGTTGTAATTCTCACACAGATTTACAGAGCAATTTCTTATGGAAGTGAATGTTACTTTATCCAGATAGTGAATAAATCAAATCCTGCCCTAGTTCTGGTCACCCTATGAAGAGTTGCTTGTGTAAATGTAGCATGGTGTTTTGAGTTTCTGTGACCAGTTAACCCAATTTTCTTTTTCGGGATTTTTTTTTTCCCTTCCTCTATTTCCTGCTTGATCATTTGTTTACCTAGTCTACGTATTATGGTGTATTCGCATTCTGATGCTAATGGACTTTCTATTATGATAATGTTTGCAGGCTGCTAATATCGTTTCCTCAAACATACAGCCTCTTCAGAATCTAGCTGTACTGGTCAGTGTCTAAGTGAGTTATTGATATTCTGTGTCCTTTTCAGTGTTGAAAATGACAGTTTTGTCAATATGCATTTGCTTCACCCTTTTCCACTTACAGAAGTACATTGAGGAAAAAGTTAATAGTGATGAGAAAGATGCTTGGCTTAAATATCACATTGGAAAAGGATTTGCAGGTATTTATTCTTTCTGAATCTAAGTGCACATGCAACTGGACTTTTAAACTAGAACTTGGTTGATGGTTTTAGCCCTGGTTAGTCCTCTTAATATTCACCTTCATATTAAATCAATAAAGGGGCAAGCTCTGTGACGCCATTACCAAATAAGAAGTACATGAAAACTTTCTTAAAATTGTATAGGAAAATTTGATATAGATTTCTAGTCCCAACTAGTAGCTGATCATTTGATTCGGATTAAAATCATGTTCTTCACCTAATGTCTTACAATCAAGGAGCTAATCATAAGCATTTGTTTTTAACAATTAATAGAATGGATAGTTCACGACTTGTTTGTTCATGAAGGTGAGGTTCCATATGCTTGTTCTTGGTCACAAATACCTGTCATATTCATAATTTGTAGTTTGTTACCTCTTTAACTGTATTTTAAAGGCTTAGAACAACTAAGTTAAATTTGAGAATCTAATAAATGATAAATGAAAATTTTTTAGTTTGCTTAATATCAACTTCTTTCTGCTGAGTTATGATTGTTTCTGCTTCCTGTGTTACATTGTGAGGCTTAATTTGATCAGCCCTTTTCTCTGTTTCAGCTATTGAAAAGCTTCTAGCAGCCTATGCTGGAAGATATGCGACTGGAGATGAAGTTTTTCTGGTTTGTGGTTAAATTTTTGTATTCATTTTTCCTTAAATCAAGCAAAATATGCAAAGAAGTCTGAGCAAACACTTAGACGGGTTTTGGAAGACTTCTTCAGAATGCTGAGCGGTTGAAGTGACTGTTATTCGTGTTCACCATGTTTGCATTTAAGGAGATTTTTTTAATTTTATTTCCTTTTTCCCTTCTCCTTTTTCTTTCCTTTTTCTTACTGGAGCAGGGAAAAATTGGCAGCTATATAAAATAAATAAATGTTTCCTTTAGTCACTCAGGTTGTCAGTGCTACTCTCTTCCCGGCAAAATATGCATTGCAAAGTATATGAATCCACGTTTTTTTAAGGCAGCTTCTACTTCATAATCATGAACGTAGATGTTTTGGTAGCATATAATTGTGTGGCTTTCAGCTGCATTTTTTTTCTTTGAAGGGACTCACATTTTATCTTGGAACTGTAACTTATATAATGCTACGAACATTGGCTTTCATCAAACTATCTTTGGAATATGATTATCTCCAACAAAATAAAAACGTGATGTAATTTAGTTACTGTTTTGTGCAGGCTGATTTGTTTATCGCACCACAGATTGAGTCTGCCAAGAGGTTCAATGTTGATATGGTAGTGCTCATTCAATGAACTTATTCTAATTTACTCAGCAGGCAATTCTGTCTAATTCATATCAATTTCCATAAATTGTTTGACTCACAACATTATATTTTTCTTCAGAAAAAAAATGCACACGTAATTTGTCGAGATTAACAGAAAAAGAAAATAAATAATTTGTGCTGATGATTTGATACTTTCTTTGTGCCTGTGTGATAATATGTAAAAATGAAATCAAATGTGGAAGACTTGCAAATTAATTGTTGAAGAAACTCAGTTTATATCACGGTCTTTGTTTATTGCATGTTTGAGTACAACTGTGAAAAACTCTCATTTGGGCTTTACCTCCCTGCTACTTTGTGGAATTTGCTAATGAGTTTTTGTTCTCTCCCATGACTTGTGCAGAGCCAGTTTCCTCTTATAGCTAGGTTGAATGAGGCATACAGTGAGCTATCAGCATTTCAAGATGCAGCACCAGAAAAGCAGCCAGATAGTCCTTCCTCCTCTAAGTAATTGAATAACTGTGCAGGTATTTACCAACAGCAGAAACTATTAATACTAGCCGTGTGTCATATTAATCGTATGCACATAATCTCCTTTTATTATTTTTATGATAAAAAATGATGAACATATGATATGTCATTTCTTCTTTGGCGGTGTGGATGAGTAGATTGTTTTTGCAGTTATTGGAATCAGTATGTGATGTTTCTGCTTTATTGCATTTTTGGAAGCCAAAGTTTTTCCAGTGTTTGATGATAATAATGTGTGATATCTTGCAAATATTATTGTTTTTCTTGTAATTTTAGATTGGCTTGTTGAAGTTTTTCCAAGCTCATTATTCCCATTTTGATTTGCTCTCTTCCTTTGCTTAGATCAAGAACTTACTCTGATCTGTGTAGTCTCGGCTTTGAGGTTGAAGGTGAGGTTGCAGTGCAAGTTGATTGTAGCATATTATAGAATGATAGTAAGTGAATAAGCCCCAAAGTCCTGGTTGATGTCTAAAAGGTTTGGGTTGTCAATTTGGATTCACCAAAGTTCACTTTGGTTGTGTTCCTTTGTTCAGATGAAAAAAAAAATAAAAGAAATCTTGCTTTAGGTACATGTAAAAAGGGTTTTAAGTTATATATACAGAAAGTGAATGTTAAACACTTTTATGTGAATTTTTTTTTTTCAATTTAAAATTTATTGTATTTATTGATTTAGTTTTATATTTAAATTTTTAATTTAGATCAAATTAGATTTTAATTTTAAAAATTTGAAATTTTTTTACAATTAAAGAAAGAGAAAAAGAAAGGGAAAAGTAACTTTTTTTCTTTCTCAAAATTTTTAGTTTCTCTTTGAGATTTTTTTTTTTGGTTATTATTATTATTATTTTTTTTTTTTGAAAAAGCCCTCAAATTTTTGGAAGTTGATTCAATTTAGTTTAAATTTAAAAGTTACATATATAAAATTAAGTCCGCTGATACAGTAAAATTTAAATTAAAAAGTAAGCTGAGTATGGATTTTAAATTATTCATTTAGAAATTTAATAATTGAATACTTTAATTATGTGATTGTTATAAAGTTTTTGTGATGCATAGGTATTGCTAATATATTAGTCGAAGTGATAATTTGATTATAGAAGATGGAATTCAAATTTACATTTTATTATTGGTATTATGAAACTGGGTTTTGTTTCGATTGTTAAGGAACTTAGTAGTGATTTGGAGACATTGATGCATTTTCCATGTATTAAGAGATGGGATAAAGCTAACTACCTCTATCAGGGTCTGTCTCAAATGGATGGGGTAATCCATTTTATAATATTCAAGAGAAAGATAGCTGCAAAGAAAATTAATAGGGTTCATGTATACAAGCTATTGGTGGTGAGTGCCATTCTTGGGTTGCAACAAATTGTTTTATTTTTTTAAAAAAGTATGATTCATACTTCAGTTTCTGCAATGATTCCATGAACTAGAAGTTGAATTAATTTTAAATTGTTGATTTTGAATCATTGATGGTTATATTTGTTTTGAAATATTTGAGTTTTTAATATTTATTAAGTATTATTCAAACAAGATTCTCATTAATGAATAACAGATTTTAAAATTTAAACCTTTGATTTGCTCATGTTTGTCTGAATTAATTGAACCATGAAAGTTGCAAGCTATAAATATATTATTTGATCTTATTTAAAATCCTGCTTTAGAAAAATAAAAAAACTTTTCCTTTGGTTTTTATTTGCAGTGATAATTAAAATAAATTATAATGTATAATACGAAAGTATTTGGGAAATTTGCCCTGTGAAAATGACTACTGTTTCGAAAACCATATATTTAACATTATGAAGAGTTGCTGAGATGACTAATAATGCCATTGGTTATGAATGTTTATGTACTCTAGGAATAATGATTAAGTAGTTGATTTATGGGCTTAATTTGTTAAATAAATAAAAAAACTTTGCTCACAAGTACAAGAAATTGAAAATAGAAAGGATCATGCATTGGTGGATTCCATCCATGAGGACTACTTAGCATGGGAAGTCCAAGCAAAAAAAAAAAAAAAAAGGGAAAACAAATTTAGGTTTGTGATGTATTTGAATATTATGTAAAATCATAAATTTGAAAGTTTATAAGTCTGAATGGATTTGACACTCATTTCATTGAACTCATTAGGGAAAATTATATTGTGGAATATTATGTTATGCACGTTGTACAGCTTTGCCAAATAAGATAACACTTAGGCTAATTTTCTTTTTCTTTTTCAACTTAATTTCTCCTTCTTTGATTTGGTTAATTAAAACCAACGGTTTTATTTGATTAAATTAAAACCTTTGACTTTGATTTGATTATATGGGTTTGAATTGTTTGATTGTTTGAACTTGAGCTATAAATAAGTTGGTTTGATTTTATTTAGGATCATGTTTCTTTTTTTTTTTTTTTGAAGTACTTTCATTTTTATTTCTTATTTATGTAGTGAGAGAGATTTTGAGATCCTTGAAGCGATTATGATCCATTATCATTTTAACTTTTATGGTTTTTGATAGTATTATGTGAATGTTGTTTAATTTGTTTTGTGATTAACAACTTCTTAATCTTGTTTAACATAGAGGTATTTATATAGTGTGATTTTTACATGGAGCTTCACGGATAATTTTTTTTTCCAAGATTTTAAAGAAGGGAAATTTAATTGAGAGTCAAAAAAAAAAAAAAAAAAGATTGGTGGAGTTGTACCTAAGAGTTCTTGTATTCTTCAAAATTCTTGTGTTATTTTGGTTCTCCGCAACTTTTTATGCGGAGATCAATTGAGCAAGCTATACAAGCATATGAGAATTATATTTGATTCTTAGATTAGTATTACTTGTTCAATTATGCATCTAATGTTCATTTTTTTAATTTTTGAATTTAATAAATGTTTTAACTCTTAGGTTATGTTTGTTGCATGAGATTGAATTAGGATATGATAATTTTTATTCTAATCTCATGTTTGATGTAAGGATGAGATTGAGATAAGCTTGTCTCATCTTTTTTTATCTCATTAGAAAGACATAATTTTATTCCTTTAATTTGTTACAAGCGTTACTTTAATTTTCAAGTTATTTCAAACAAAATATTATTTTAAATTAATCTAACTTATTTTAAAGATATTAACATTATTGATTAAATATTTATAGTTTATTTTTAATTATTATTTGTATTTATAAAATTTATTTATAATGTATTTTAAAGTGAACAAATAATAAAATATAATAAAAGTCAAAAAATTTTAAACTGAAAATTTTAAAAAATATTATATTTATCAATTAATTATTATACAATATACTACCTATTAGATTATGTTATTTTTTAATATTATAAATTTTAAAATAAATCAAGATTAATTTTAATTTTATTTTATGTTACACTTAACTTATCACAATGTCAATATAATTTTAATCTAATTAAATTTTATTTCGTCATAATAATTCAATTCTATTTAATCTAATTAAATTTTATTTTGTCATAATAATTCAATTCTATCTTGCGTATGAATCGCAACCTTAGAGTCAAAATAATTTAAGAATTCAAAATATCTTTAGAGAATACTTTCAATTACCATATTTAATTTATCTCATAATAAAAAGATTTGGTTTCAAACATTTTAAGATCGGCTTTTTTTTTTTTTTGGCTTATCATTTGTTTTATAAATTCTTAAAGCACTGTGATTGTTTTTGTTTATAATATATTTTTAGTACAAATTTGATTAAGATTTTTGTGTTGTTATTGTTGTTGCTATAATTATTATTTTTAATATTAATAATAATATTATTATTGTTATAATAATGATGATAATAATTATTTTTGTATTATTATTATTAATTATTTTTGTATTATTATCATTGTTATTATTATAATTATTTTTGTCAATATTATTCTTGTAGTTAATTGTTGTTATTATTACTATTAGTATTAGTTTTGAATTCATGCAATGCACAAGGGTATTTTATGACATCCAATAGTTATTAATATATTCAATAATTATTTCTATAATAGTTTTTATTAATGTTATGATTTTTTAAATTGAACAAAATTAAAATTGAATAATAAACTTTTAAAATAAAAATAAAAAATAAAAATTACAAAGATAAATTCAAAATCTTTTAATGAGAGTCAAATAAAAATAAAATAAAATTCATCATTTTGTAATTAAATCAAACTAAACTTAAAAGAGAAAATTTCTTTCCTCACTTCGGGTGATGTACCTAGTTCATGCATCGAGTCCCATCATGACAGAAGTGATTTTTTCGAAAACGCAGATGTAGCCAGGTTAGACCATGGCTTCTCCTCATGAAAAGGAGCAACTAAATAAACATTGTCAAGAATGTTGTATTGGGCTTTAATGACTTTCAGAAATTCTAGAGTGAAAGAGGATGCTTTTATGATCTTTATGGTTAAAAGAAGGAAGCAAAGATGAGAATCTTACTGAAAAAGATTGAAAAAGTTATTGAAAATTGATCGTTGGAGTTGCAGAGGAAAGTAGTTTGCAAAGGAAAGAATTGCAATTGAAAGAAAACAAAAAAGTAAAGTGAAAAGGGAAAGATGGCCATTGAAAGGTGTAAGAGTTGTAGCTTGAGACTCGAAATGACATAATGATTACTAATATCTAACCATTTATGGACATCTGGTAGTGGTCAATTATGGCCAATAAATAGAGATTATTGAGACGATGCCTCCCAATCCCATATCAAAAAAAGGAGCTAAAGAGTGTTGAAGTAAAATAGTTTTTAAGTTTTCCTATAATGATCAATACTAATCTCAGATCGAGTTATAAACAATTTCAGCAACACATGATCTCATGTCAAGAATGAAGGCCTTGTAGACTGATGTGATTGATGCCAATCTTATATCGAGACTCAAGGACCATGAACGTGATTGATGATGATCTCGTTTCAAAATGAAAATACCTGTAAATTGATGTGATTGATGCTAATTTCACATCGTGGTTCAAGGACTTAGTCGTTTGGAGGAGAAGGATTGCAAAGACTTAAGAAGCTTATAGAAGGTTCTTGGTGAAATGCACACAGAGGCGCATCTTATTTAGAACTAATTAAAGAGTGCTATGATTCCTGTTTTTTTTTTGGTAGCAAGTTTTTGAATTTTTGGTGGGTTTTTTTTTTTCCTTTTTTTAGGTATAAATAGGCCTATTTGTTTATGGGAGACGGACATTTGCTTTTACTTAAAAATTTCCACCATTATATGCACTTTCTCTAAAAGTCTAGTATAGCTCTCAAGTTCTTCATTCTTCATGTTCCATATAAAAAAGCTTTTAAAAAAGGGATTATTGCTTTCGTAAAGCTATTAGCAAAGGAGTAACACATAGATAGCATTGAAGGTACAATTTTTTTTCTTGTATCAAGTATTTAACCTTGCATAGTAGATGAAGCCTTGTGTTAGCCTTACTAGGACCTTAGAACCCTATTTAAGTCACGAACGTGGATGAAGCAAGTGATGTTAAAGTGTTCTTGTATTATCGCTAATGTTATTATGTTGTTGCTAATTTTTCTTTATTTTTTTAGCATACATCCCATGACGTTAGGAAATAATGATCTAGATCATCAGAAAGTAAAATAAAAATTTTACTTAGATTTTTAACATGAATTAAATGAGTATATTACAAGGTTAGGTTTGTTTGATGTCTTATAAAGAAGTACAACAATGGGTAGAGAATAGTCAGGCTAAGTACAGAGATCAGTTGACGTGTCCTTTGTTTTACTAGCCAACCACTAAGATAAGCTTGTTGTTGAAAGGGAATGCTTTGAATGAATTAAAGAATATCTAGGATCAGACAAGCTAATTTAGGAAATAAGACTTCGAGAGAATTAATCGACTTATTGGTGAGCTGATATTTGTCAAGATTGATGAATCATTAATAAGAGTTGCATTACATTTTTGGGATCTAATCTATAAAATTTGCAAGTTTAGAGAAGTTGACCTTGTCTTTATAATTGAAGAATATACATCTTTATTGGGGATCAGATCATCCGAACTTTGCAAAGTCTACTCTAGAAAGAACACAATAGTACAAAAGATAAAGGATTTGTAAAAGAGCTACAAGTTTCAAAAGAGATCTTGATGAAAAAGATTAGGAGAAAAGGACAGGAAGATTATTTAAGAAAGAATTTCTTAATTTACTTGCTATAAGAACTCATTGATAGTCCAGCGAAAATAATCATTTTTATTGTTGTCATATATGGTAGTCTTTCCTAAGATAATTGACTATCCCGAGTTAGCTATCTTGGATTTCGCAGAGATAATTATACATGGAGTAAACCCGATCCTAGTTATACTTGTTGAAACCTTTTGGTCTTTAACTCATTGCAAAATCTCAGGTGAAGGAAAAAATCATGGGGTGGCTATCCTTTATATTTTGCTAAAAAGCCATTTAACTAAACATGAGAGAGTGATAAAAGATAACCTCCAATATCACCCAATCAAAAGATTCTACAAAGATGACAAGTTTGAAGTAGAAACATTATTTGAATGGTTCTTAATTTTGCATAAATTGAAGGAAATAGATGTGAAATGCATTGTGCCCTAGTTATCTTATGGGCAAACGCTTTACCGATGTGAGAATAGATTAACTGTTGTATTACTAAGTTTATAAGGATATTCAGGATATGCACCATTAATAGTCCTTAGGTAATTAAGGATCAAACAATTCATCCTTATTACCCATGATTTAGTAGGAGGTTATAACTATATCAACCCAATGAGCAAAGTACAAAAGGGGATGTTGGAATGAATCATTCTTATTATATCAAGAAATAGAAACTCATAAAAAGTTGTTGTTTAGGGTAAAACTAATGGAGACAGAAAATGGTTAGAGATCTATATCTACTTGCTTGGCTGATTTAATATTAGTTTGCTCTAATCCCAATGAAGATATCTAGATTGACCTTCAAAAAGCAATAGAAGCAAGAAATTGAAGAATTAACAACAGAAAATGCTAGGCTAAAAAAAGAGATTGAGATGTTAAGATGTAAAGGTGAAGTCAAGATCAAATCATTGATCAATTAAAGTTAAAGCTATCTTGTTAAATAACGTGTTGAAAAAAGATAGAAAAAAATCAAAAGGCTTGCATGTTAGGTGTTTTCTTTGCAAAATCAGTTGAACGATCTTAGATTGGGTAAAAGTGAATAGTTAAAGAAGTAAAAGGAGGAATTTAGTGAAGCTCTGAATGACTTAAGGAGAAAAATGAAAATTTAAGGGAAAAGATGGATCAGGATAAAAAATACCTACTTAATGAACTAATTGATAAGGAAGCAAGATGTAGGGTTGAAATTAGCCAAATGATGCACATTTTGGATTAAGAAAAGTCTATGCGAATGAACCAGATTCCCAAACTAATATAAGAGGCTAATCAGTGGAAAGCTATAGCTACAGATCTATATATTGTGGTGTCATGGCAAACAGAGGCATCTTTCTCAGTTCAAGAACTATAAAGATGATTTTAGATTGGTCATAACCCAAATAGAGCAAACAACGAGTCTCATCGAACCAAAATTAGATATGTTCAAGGCCTTTATAGATCACAAGAAAGAAGACATGCAAAACTTTATATATAAAATTTTGGAATTATATCATCAAACATCAGATGTATTCAACTATAGACCAGATTTGAGATATTCATGAAATTCTTAAAATTTTAATAAAATTTTTAATTTTAGTTTTATAATACTTTGGGATTTGATTTTTTCTTGTGTTCACTTTTTACATTGAAACTAATTTTCATGCATACATTATCACTTTTAAAATACAATAATTTAAATTTAAAAAATGAAGAAAATAGGTAAGCTAAGCCTCATCTGGTCACCAAGAAGTATAATCTTCGATCTTAAAACTCTAATGAAGAGCAGATGGAAAATCAATTGGTTAGGATTGAGACACTCGAGCAAGCTCAAGCTAAAATTCAAGCTGCTCACAGAGCACTAAATGAAAGAATGATGAGAAATCATTAAGAATTACAAAATACAATGCAAGCACAATTTCAACAAAAGATGGCATTAATCGGTATGCTTTTGAAAGAGAAAAGCCCGATATAAGTAAAAATACTTGAAAAAGTTTCTTTTTAAGAAACTTTTTTTAGCTAGACCCATAAGCCCTACGATGGTTGAGATCTCCCAAAATTAAGAAAGACGAATAACTGCAGAACGAGCACAAAACCTAGATATAGAGGACCAATTTGAATTAGAAATAATAAGGGCCATAAGTGTTATTAATCAAGAACTTCTTGCAAAAGTGGAATATCTTATAGAGTAAATCAAGGCTCTTAAGCAAGAAAGAAAGACGGTCGAAATTGATATAACAAAACTTTGCTTAGTATTAGGTTTTATGATAGCACTAAAATTCAAGGCACTTGAATTTGATAAATATGATGGGACATAATGTCATCATATCCATTTGAAGATGTAGTTGCATACAATGCATGGGTATAAGACAAATCAAAAGCTACTCATTCATTCTTTTTAGAACAATTAATGATTTTCTGATTCATTATTTGCATATGAAAGGATTAGGTCTTAAAGGGGTCATGCTTTAGAATATGCTCAAGAAGAATAACAAAACTTTCAAAGAATATGCAACCCGTTGGTTTGAGGCGACTGCTAAAGTTCAGCCAGCACTTACAAAAGCTGAATTTAAGTAGACTTTCCTCCAAATATTATGCCTTCCATTCTACTCTTATATGGTTTTTATGGCAGGAGAGAAATTTGCAAGGATTGTGTAGACTAGTGAATTTATTGGAAATGCTATTCGAAAAGGATGACTCGATGATCTTAGCATGAGGAGAGCTCCGGTGATGAAAAAAGAAGGTGAGGCAAATTTTATCACCCAACCCACTTTCAAGAAGCAAACAAATATAGTCCTTACATAATACCCATCCCATACAATAAATTCTCAGACTCCTAATCTAAGCATATAAGAGATCTCATGACTTGTATCTACCTAACTTCATCAGAATAATAACGGCGTTGATAGGCAAAGACAGCAAACAAAGGTCCCAAAATGTCTTACCCAATGATGTATTCAGAATTATACCCTTAGTTATTAAAGCAAAATTTGATGATGCCAATGTATGTCAAACCATTACAAGCTCTTTATCCACCAAGATACGATCCAACGACAAGTTGTCACTACCATTTTGGCATGGTTAGGCAAAACATAGAGAATTATTCGATGTTAAAATATAAAGTTTAAACTTTAGTGGATGTTAGTTTACTGAGTTTTGAACAAGAAAACAGGCCCATTTTGACTAACAACCATTTACCTATACATGAACAAAACTAGATTAATATTATTGAATGGTGCGAGGATGCAATGGTAGTAGAAGAAATCAAACCCTTTATGGCAAAATTCAAAGCCTAACCTATAATCACAAAGGATTTGCTTACATGAAAAATGGGAGAAAAACCACAAGCTTTGGTGGTTAAGATTCCAAGGCCTTTTCCTTATAAAAGCTCTCATGAAGTTTTGTGGAATTACCGGACGAAAGTAAATTAATACGAGTTTGCAAATCTAGCAAGAGCAAGTCATATAACAAGAAATAGTCGATGCTACGACATAGAGACCTAATTTCAGTTCTAACATCGAGTTGGAAAAAGCTTAAAGATAGTTGAATGACACGTCTTTTTAGATCAACATTATGTCATTAACTTCGAGGTTGAAATTATGCGATCAATTTGAAGCTTGGGATATCTGTTGAGTTTGAGGTCGGGATTATCTACTGAGCTCAAAGTAGGGATTATGTTGCCAATTTTGAGATTGGGCAAGTTCTAAATCAAGGTTATACTCTTACCTTAATGACAAGTCAAGAATAGGCAACTACAATGTTAGGTTAGGAACAACTTAATGAATATATTTTACCCCAACATTGGGCCAAGAATAATTTAGTAAGCATGTTGATGTCAAATCGAGAACCCTAATGACAAATTAGGTATAGATTGTACGAAAAAGGAGAAAAAAAATCCTAGTATTAAAGTAAATAAATCCTCATTTTTAATATCTCAAAGGCAATAAGGTTGATGTTGATCTTATGTCAAATTTAGAGATTGGATCTTGATGTCACGTCAAAGCATTTGGATTTAACCTAATGTGGTTTACCTTGATGTGGTTTACCCCAATGTGATTTATTTTGTTGTAGTTTACCTCGATCTTGCATCAAATTTAACCTTGATATGGTTGATGACTTCACATGAAGACTTGGCCCAATGTGACTAACCTTGATCTTACATCAAGGCATTTGGTTTAACCCTGATGTGGTTTACTCTAGTGTGGTTTACCTTGATTTCACATCAAGATTTAAGTACACAGTTGTTTGGAGGAAAAGAATCATGAAGGCTC
This sequence comes from Moringa oleifera, assembly GCA_021397835.1. Taxonomy (NCBI): domain Eukaryota; kingdom Viridiplantae; phylum Streptophyta; class Magnoliopsida; order Brassicales; family Moringaceae; genus Moringa; species Moringa oleifera. The sequence goes on from JAJFZO010000345.1 coordinate 314,246, forward strand.
AAGAAACAAATGGAAGATTCCTAATGGAATTCGCACAGAGAGCATTCTAGCACTATGATCTCTTTCCTCCTATAATAGGTTTTTAAATTTTAGGATTTGGTTGATTCCTATCTCATCTGTAGAGAGCGTACATTATCCAACACCATGATAAATTTTTGAATTTCAAGATTTGGTTTATAAAATCTTGTGAAATATCTAGCAATGTGGCCTTTTTTCTTTGTAAAAGATTTTTCAATTTCTCACAAACTTTATCCTTTTTTTTTTCTTATAGATAGACCCGTTTTCAATAGAAAAAGGCATCAATTGACATCTACAATTAACCAACATCAACAATCAATGAACACATCTCTAGATCTCTATATTTTTGCATAAAAAGCCGTAATCATAGCCACAACCACAACCACATTGCCTCACCTCTAGAATTTCAAATCTCTATATATCCATATCTCCAGATTTGAAAAGTATCACCAAAAAATCTCTTAACTAGACTTAAAAATCTATGGATCTCTACTTCTTTAGATTAGAGTAACAATGACCACATCTTTCCAAATTTTTGCATCTCTGCATCTTTAGACGGCCATATCTCTAGATCTCACTAGTTAAGCATTAAGAGACAACATATGAAGCGTAAAATCTCATTAGGAAGCTTTCTTAAGATTGCTTGTTGTTTGGTAAAAGATAAGAGTTATATTAAATGTATTAGTTTCTTGTAATTATTGAATTACAAAAATGAATAAAAAGATGGTTGCATAGCTTTACTTTTTTTGTTAATTAATTTTGTAATGCATCTTCATGTTTTTCAAAAATTATTTCAAAGAAAGGAATTTGATGAAGTTCATATCCCCATCTTTAAATTAAGACATATTTGTTTTTTGAATCAAAGATCTAGTGTTAACTAGATTGAGATTCATGCATAAAATTACATAATATGCCTTCAAAACATATTCATTAATTCTATTATGGGATCAACTTCAAAATCTTACAAATCAAAGATACAAGATCATTATACTTAAGTGGTGCCAATTTATGGGTGCCAATCCTCTTTCATGCATAACTAACTCCCGATCCTAGATCTTGTAGTGAAGTAGACCATTAATTATTTTAAAATGGAATTCATATGTTCTCTTTCAAAACAAAGAGAAGTTTTAAAATAAAATTGGCGGCAAATCACACTATAAAAAAGATTGGTGGTGACTTCTCATTTTATTATTTGTTAAAACCAAAAGAATTTCTAAAATAAAAAGAGTTTTTTTATATTTGGACTTTCACATAAAAGTCCGGCTATGACAACTAGAGACTCCACTGAAATTTTTTTTAGAGAGTCAAGCCAAACTTAAGTTAAACTGATCTTGTCCTTCAAAATTTTTATTTGACTTTGATTTTGATTATACGTACTTGATCTAAGATCAATAATACCCAATGTGAGGTTGGGAATACCTGATGACTTAAGGTCAAGAAGGTTTCTTTATTGTCTATTGCTCTAAACCTTTGTAGTTAAATTTTGCTGATTATATTCGATGTCAGGTGAGGAATATTAATAGTTTGTTGTATATACTTGCTTTTTCTTTTTTATATTGATCTTATCATGGAAATTTCACACACTCATGTTCATGCATATGCATAAAGCTGAACCCGAGCTCAACCCTTTGTGGTGTATACTTTGTTTTAAAAAAGATGAAAGGATGCAGGCATTTGAGATATCATCGAATCCCTATGCATGTTATGCACCTTATCCTATTGAGGTCTTACTTCATGAATTGGCATCACTCTCAAAATGCTTTTTAGCATCCACATTCATGATATTCATAACCAGAGGTGTAGGAAGATCTAAAAGCCTAGAGCTTTTTAGAACCAAAATGTCTAATCTCAAGCCAAGCCTTGCATATAGAAAAAGCCAATGTCAACCTTATAAGGATCTTACAATCCTATTAAGTCATGAACGTCGTTAGAGATAGAAGTGTGGAAGTGTTAATTATAATTTCATAGATTATTTTCTTCATATTTTATGAAATCGATAGTTGAAGTTTTAGATCATCATATGTAGAAAGAAAAGTTTTATTTTGGATTTAAGAAATAAAATCAGTAGATTGAAAGATCAAGTTAGCTTGATATCTTGCAAAGGAGTGCAACAATTGGCATAGAATGTGCAATCTAAGTATAGAGATAAAATAAGACATCTTCCTCTTTATTAATCATTTTCTAAAGTTAGTCTCATATTAAAGGAAAATGACCTTATTGCCTTAGGAGAAATTTGGAGGCAAGCTAGTCCATCTCAGAAAGAAGAATTCTAGAGGTATATATACATGTTAAAGAATTGATTTATGTCGAGATCAATGAGTTCTTAGTAAGAGAAGCAGTGCATTTTTATGATTTAACATGCAAGGTATTTAAATTTAGAGAAGTTGATCTCACACCTACCCTTAAGGAATAATGTTCTTATTGGGAATCATGTCATTCAAGCCTCATAAAACATATACTACGAAGAATACCATAGTCTAAAAAATAAAAAGATTTGTTAAGGAACTATAGATCTCTAAGGAGGAGTTGATGAGGGAGATCAGAAGAAAAAGATCTGAAGACTACCTCAAGAAAGATTAATTGTTGGGCTTGTTGAAAAACAAATTAATAAGTCAAGTAAATTGGTTATTTTGGCTTTTTTTGAGATATGAATTAATGATCTTGCCATAAGCAGCTGGTTATGTTGATTTTACTATATTTGATTTTATAAAAATAATCAAGAAGGGGTAGACTTAACTCTAGTTATACTTGTTGAGACTTTCAAGTCTCTATCTTACTGTTAAATCTCAAGAAAAGGGAAGATCATGAGAGTGTCTATCTTATACATCTGGTTAAAGAGTCATTTGGTCAAATATGAGAAGTCATTAAGAGATAATCTCTACAGTAACCTGATTAAGAATTTTTGTGAAAATGACGAGTTTAAAACCAAACTATTGTCTAAGTGATTCAAGTGCTCTATACTTTAAAAGAAACAGATGTCAAATGGATGGTGCCATGATTATCCTATGAAAAAGTTCTTTATTGATCTAACAATGGATTCACTGTAGTGTTGCCAAGCTTATGGGGTTACTCCAGACACACACCTTTTTTAATTATCAAGTAACTAGGGATCAAACAATTCATCATTATTACTTATGATCTGAAATAAGGAAATAGTTACAGTAGAACCTTGAGCAAAGCACAAAAGAAAATGTTAGAATGGGAAAGATTCACTATATGAGAAAGAAAAAACTTGCTTTAGGAACTTATTCGGGGTATCGTCGGTGGAGGAAAAACCTAATCAGGGATTTACACGTTCTGGCTTGGCTACTTTAGTATCGATTGGCTTTAATCCTGATCTTGATGCCTAAATCAACCTTCAAAAAGTAATGAGATCAAGATGTCAAAGAATTGATGGTATAAAAAAATATATTAGAGAAGGAAATTAAGTTAAAATATGAAGTGATGATTCAAGATAAGTGATTGATAAATTGAAGCAATAACGAGAATAAATTAAGAAAAAGACATAATCTCTTAAAGGAAAAGTGGGAACTATGATGACAAACTATGTGGCTGAAAAAGATAAGTGAATCTAAAAACTTGCACAACAAATATTCTCTTAAGGAGTAAATGAATGATCTAGGTTCGGGTGAAAAGACCTTGAAAGAGCAAAAGAGAAACTTCCTGAGATTTCAAAAAATTTGAAAAGGAAGAATAAAAGACTGAAGAAGAAAGTAGATCAAGACAAGGAGGAATTATTAAAAGAACTTGCTAAAATAGAGGCCAAATGCAGATATAAAATCAACCAAATGATGGCTCACGGATTGAAAACTATAGTAATGATCTTAGATCAATTTTGATCTAGATGGAACACATTGTGAATGTTATAAGACACATGAAAAAGGAATTGGATACCTTTAAGACCAAACTCAAATCATTAGTTTACTCAGAAAATGGATAGACCTTCATATAGGCTTTTAAAATGATACAAGTACATAGTTAATGTATTTAGTTATGGTTCCAATTTAAGATACTCATGAGATTCTTAATCTTAATAAAATCTTTATTTTTAGTTTTATGATAATCTGAGTACTATACTTTTCCCATGTCCATTATCATGCATACATGTTTATTTTTTAAATATGAAATCTAGATTGGTAAATAAGATAAAAAAAAGGTCAGGATTTCCTGAGATCAGGATCTCTCAAGTTCGAGATTTCCTAACGTCAGGAGAGATCAGGTCGAGAAGATTAGAAAACCAGATTTGGAAGTATAGATTGAGATAACCAAATATAGAAAACTAGATTAAGAGAGATTAGATCAAAAAGATAAAAAATTTAGATCGGGTCTGAATAAAAGGAAAAATGAAAGCAATAGGATCAGATAGCTTAAGAAGCTAGAACATCATGATATGAAGGGTGTAGGTTTAGGAAAACGAAAGATGATTCCAAGTATACTTTAACTGATCATAAAAACAACTAGGACCCAAATAAGAACACTTAATGACTAGTGGCCAACAGAGCCACAGAAAGCTAGACTAATTTAGAATCTTAAAAATGTTTCCTAACCTTTTGAGGAAACCCTTATTCTCTAGTGTATAGAATAAAAGCAGTACTCCCTGTTGAAATATAAATTCCTTCATTAAGAGTGATAAAGGAAGTTCAGTTTGATGAAGACAAGTGGATTAAATTAAGCTTGTTTCGAATAACTGAATCTGATTAAAGAAAAAAGGTTAAAAGCTCTGTGTATGGGCAATTATATAAAAAAAGAATAAAGGGAGCTTAGAATAAGAAAGTTCACTTGAGAATTTTCGAAGAAGGAGATTTAATGTTAAAAAAGACACTTGATAATGTTTAAGATTCTAGAGGAAAACAGACAAGTAATTGAAATGGACCATATGTTGTGAAGAAAATTTTTTCATGTAGGGCTTTAATATTGATAAAAATTGATGGTTTTGTCCTTTCGAATCTAATGAATTCAGATGTTGTCAAGAAGTATTGCATTTGGGATGATTAAGGCCAAAAACAAAATGCTAATGGGCAATCTCAAAAAAAAAAAAAAAAAAACAAAACAAAAACAAAAACAAAAACAAAACAAAACGAAAAAGGAAAGAAAGAAAAAAAAGAGATATGTGTTGAAAACTTGAAAAGGCAGTTTGATCATGTAATGGATGTTTCCAATGAGGGAAAGAGATTACTATGAATTTCACGCTACCAAAATTGGTTGAAAGCAAGGAATTAGAGTTATTCATTAGTTAAGGGAGAAACTGAATATGGCGTAGGTTGTCTTGAATGAAATTGCATGAATAAAGTTATTAAGTAGTTCTTGCTCATTATCCTTTTTTTGTTCTCTTTTCAAAGAACAGAACATATAAATTTTTTTTCCAAATGCCACAATCATGACATATGGTTTGTTTAAACTAAATCTTAAAAGGTATATATCGACATTTCCTTATGAAAAGGCTAAATAAGTTGTAAAATATGAAGGAAAGGGCATTTTAGGGTTTCAGAGTGGTAAAATTAAAAATGGAAAAGGGAGGAATAGGAATTATGTGTTTTAAGATTATGAAATTTTGGTTATTTCAACCAAGTTCGCCATAATAAGGACAAACTTGTACCTTGAAATTATGAAGATGATTGGATTACAATTCTTTATTTGCTTTCTTTAAAGCTTCCTCAACAAAGGGAAAGCTCAAATAGGAAAATGTAAAAATTGGAAAATTCCCTAATGGAATTAAAATTTTTTCATCCCTAGTGGAAAAAGTCTCGATTGTTGAAAAACACATCATAAACAAAATTCTATCAATCTTTAAAGAATCTTGATAGCTGAAAAACACTCATGGATTAGTCTCATTAATTCAGTACATTAAGATGAATATGAATCGCTTTTTGGTAGACTATTAAGTAAGAATAGCAGGATAAAGGTGAATCATTTCCTGGCTAATGTTGCAAAGTCTGATACCTCAGGTTGAATGTGAATCGCTTCTTGACGATGACAAAAATTAAAGTAAAAGGATGAAAAAGAATCACTTCCTAATTGATTCCGTAAAATTAGAGCTACGAGAGGAATGACAATCATTTTCTAGTTAGCTTTACCAATCTAGAATAATCAGATGGATATGAACCATGTTTGAGTTCACTCTCTAAATTTAGTACACAAAGTTAAATGTGAATTATTTCTTGAAGATTGCCAAAATTAGAACAAAAGGATGAACAAGAATCACTTCCTAGTTGACCTCATAAAATCAGAGCTATAGGACGAATGAGAATCACTTTCTAATTAACTTTATTAATCTAGAACAATCAGATGAATATGAACCACATTCGAGTTTATTCTGCAAATTCACTACACTAAGTTGAATGTGAATCGCTTCTTAAGGATGACCAAAATTAGAGCAAAATGATGAATAAGAATCACTTCCTAGTTGATCCCATAAAATCAAAGCTATGAGAGGAATAAGAATCACTTTCTAATTAACTCTACCAATCTAGAACAATCAGATGAATGTGAACTACTTTTGAATTGATTTTGCAAATTTAGTACAATAAGGTGAATGTGAATCACTTTTTGAAGATTACTAAAATTAGACGAAAGGAAGAATGAGAATCGTTTTTTGGTTAACTCTATAAATCTAGAGCTGTAGCGAGAACATGAATTGCTTTTCAACTGATTTTGTAAATTTGGTACCTCAAGATGAATGAGAATCACTTCTTAATGGACTATGAATAAAGAGTAATAGGATGAATGTGAACTGCTACTTGGTTGAGATACTTTGTGAAAAAATGAAAATGAAAAAAAAAATAGAGCAAAAAAGAAAGATGGATGTTAATTACATGATCTTTAGTCTTTACCCTATTCTTGCTTCCTAGAAATGGGTAAAGAAAGGCTGCTATAGAATCTAATTTTAGCTCTAGAACTGAGCTAAAAAAAACTCAAAGACAGTTGATGACAAATCTTTTTAGATCGAGATTATCTTATAAACATTGAGGTTGAGATTATGCGATCAGTTTCAAGGTTAGGATATCTGTCGAGTTTGAGGTTAAGATTATCTATCAAACTCAAGGTCAAGATTATATGTTGAGTTTAAGGTCAAGAATATCTGTCGAGTTCACGATTGAGATTACATTGCCAACTTTGAGATCAGGTAAGTTTCTAATCGGGGTTAGACTTTTGCCTCGATGACAGGTCAAGAGTAGTCTACCTCGATATTAGGTCGGGAATAGGTTAATAAACACACTTTGCCCCGACATTAAATCGAGAATAGTTTAATAAGCATGTTTTGCTCAATGTCAAGATCGAAAGCCTCGATGATGGATAAGGTGAAACATAGATTGCAACAAGAGGGAGAAAATAGTTATGATATTAAAGCAAATAAATCCCAATTTTTAATATCTTAACCGAAATGAGGTTGATTTTAATCGCATGTAAAATTTAGAGATTGGATCTTGACATCACATCAAAGCGTTTAGATTTAACCTTACCTCAATGTGATTTACAATGTTCTCGTTTACGCCGATCTTGCTTTAAACTTAACCTTGATTTGGTTGATGACTTCACATGAGGAGTTGACTAGATGTGATTAACCCTGATCTTGCATCAAGGGATTTGGCTTAACCCCAATGTAGTTTACCTTAATCTCACATTAAGATTTAGTTACATAGTTGTTTGGAGGAGAAAAATCATGAGGGCTTAAGAAACTAGTGGAAGACTTTTGATGGAATTCAAATAAAGAACATTCCAGCATTGTGTTCTTTTTGCTCTCATAATAGATTTTTTAATTTTAGGATTTGGTTAATTCCAATCTCATCTACAGAGAGCACCCATTATTTAAAATCGTGATAGCTTTTTGAATGTTAAGGTTTGATAGATCAACACTCGCACAAAGAACACATTATCCAGCATCATGGCCCTCCTTATAAATAAACCTATTTTCGAAGGAAAAAGGCATCAATCGGCATTTATAAATGACCATCATCAATTATTGACGAATGCATATCCAAACCTCTAGATTTCTGCATAGAAAGTTATAGTTTCAACTATAATCATAGCCATCGTCACATTGCCACACATCTAGAAATCTAGATCTGCAAATATCCATATCTTTAGATCTAAAAAGCATTACCAAAAAATCTCCTAACCAAAACAAAAACTATCAAAATCTTCGCTTCTCTAGATCGAAGAAGCAATGGCCAAATCTTTGGACATTTCTACATATCTACATCTTTAGACAGCCATATCTCTAGATCTCAGCAGTTAAGCATAGAGAGATAGCATTTGAAGCGTAGAATCTCATTTTAAGAAACCTTCCCGAGATTGCTTGTTATTAGCAAATGGATAAGAGTTGTATTGAAGGTATTATTTTTTTATAATTATTAAATTGAAAAAATAAATAAAAAGATGGGTGCTTAGCTTTACCTTTTTGTTAATTGATTTGTAATGCATTTTCATATTTTTCAAAAATTATTTGGAAGAAAGGAATTTTCTAAAGTTCATATCTTGATCTTTAAATTAAAACATTTTGTTTTCTAAATAAAAGATCTAGTGTGAACTAGACTGAGATTCTTACATAAAATTATGTAATATATCTTTTGAACAGATTTATTAATTCTACTTTAGGGTCAACTTTAAATTATTAAAAATCATAGAGACAATATCATTCTACTTAAATGGTACCAATTCATGGGTGCTTCTAAGGGTGCTAATCCTTTTGCATGCATGATTGACTCCCGATTTAAATCTTTTTGTGAAGTAAACCACTGTTTATTTTCAAAAAGAGTTCATATTTTCTCCTTCAAAATAAAGAAAAGTTTTAAAATAAAACCAGTGGTCAATCACACCATAGAAAAGATTGGTGGTGACTTCTCATTTTTCTTTATCTATGAAAATCAAAAGAATTTTTGAAACAAAAACAATGTTTTCACGTCTAAGCTGGTATGAAATGCTTTCCTTGGTTTTGTTGGCTTATAGGACAAAAGTTTGAACTTCCATTGCGGTAACGCCTTATCCTCTAGTATATGAAATAGAAGTAGTGCTCCCCGTCAAAATAGAAATTCCTTGATTAAGAGTGATAAAGGAAGCTCAGATTAATGAGAACGAGTGGATTGAAACTCATTTCGAACAACTGAATTTGATAAAAGAAAAAAAAGGTTAAAAGCTTTATGTCATAACAACTATATCAAAAGAGAATGGAGTGACCTTATAATAGGAAGTTCACCCAAAAATTTTCAAAGAGGGAGATTTCATGTTAAAAAGGATACTTGATAATGTTTCAGATCCCAAATCAAAAAGTAGCACCTAATTGTAATGGACCATATGTTGTGAATTTTTTTTTTCATATGGAGATTTAATACTAATAGAAATGGATAATTTTGTTCTTTTAAATCTAGTGAATTCAGACGTTGTCAAGACATATTACATTTGAGGTGATTAAGGCCAAAATCATAACCTTGAAAGGTAGTCTTTAATTAAAAAAAAAAAAGAGAAGGATTTGTGTTGAAAACTTGAAAAGGAAGCCTAGAATATGATGCATTTTGTCTTGTATAAGGAATTAGAGTTATTCACCAGTTAAGAGACAAACTCAACATGATCCATTTTGTCTTGTATAAAATTCTATGAATAAATTTATCAAGTAGTTCTTTCTCCATATTTCTCTTCCCTTCTCTTTCTAGAGAAAGGAATGTACAAAACTATTTTTCAAACACCATAACCATAACAAATGGTTTGTTTAAACTAAATCTTAAAAGATATACATCGAATTTCCCTAAAAAAAGATTAGGTAAGTTGTAAAATACATGGGAAAAGGTGTTTTAAGGTTTAAGAATGGTAAATTTTAAAATAGAAAAGGGACAAACAGAAAGAGTCTATTTTCAAATGATATTTTAGTTATTTCAATGAAGTTCATTATAATAAGAACAAACTTGCACCTTAAGAGTATGAAAGTGATTGGATTGCAAAACTTTGCTTTTTAAAAAAGAGATGTGTGCATCATGCATGCATAAATATTTACATTGTAAAAATTAATTTTTAAAAGCTTTTCCAATAGGTGGAAAGCTCAAATAGAAAAATCCAAAAATTGGCAAATTCCCTCATGGAGTTAAAAAAATTTCATCCTCAGTGGAAGAAGTCTTAATTACTGAAAAATGCATCGTATAAAAAATTCTATCAAATTTTCAAAAAATCTTAATAGCAACAATCATGTCATGGATTAGTTTCATGAAGACAAGAATAGCATGATGAATGTGGATTTCTTCCTAGCCTATTCTACAAAGTCAGTACCTCAAGTTGAATATGAATTACTTCCTGATGGATCATCAAATTGGGAAAATAGGATGAAAGTGAATTGCTTTTTGACTTTGCTTGTTTTCGCTGAACAAAAAAAAGAAAAGAAAAAGGTGTTTAAAGCTTAAAATTAAGTGGTTTTAGTATTTACCACATTCCTGCTTCTCAAAAATGGTCAAAAAGGATAACTGTAAACACTTAATTTTAGTTCCAACACTAAGTTAGATAGAGTTCAAAAATGATCAAATGTCAATGAGTCTTTTTATGTCGAGATTTACTATCAAATTTTGAGGCATGCTTTTACCTTGATGCTAGGTCAAGAATACCTTAATAAGCATACTTTACCCTGATTTCAAGTCAAAAATAGTTTAGTAAGCATGTTCTATCCGATGTCAGAATGAGAATCTCGATAACAAATCAAGTCAAATACAGATTGCATGAAAGATGGGTTTCCTTTGGATATTTGAGCTAAATTTGTTAATTTAAAGATGGAGAAATACAGTTTTGATATTAAAATAGATAAATCCCCATTTTTAATATCTTGAGAGCGATAAGAGTGATACTAATGTGACATCAAATTTGATGATTGGATCCCAATGTCACATCAAACTATTTGGGTTTAACTCCAATGTGGTTGACCCGATCTTGCATTAAACTTAATGTTCGATGTGGTTAACCTGATCTTGCATTAAAGTTAATCCTTCATGTGATTGATTTTACATGAAGACTTGATCTAACATGATTGAATCATATTAAATTTAAAATATGTAACAAAAAATAAATAATAAAACCAATGTTAGATCGATAAAGTAATAATAATAATAGTGAAATTGATGTCAAATCGATAAGATTATAATAATTGATTAATCAATGCCAAATCAGTAAAAATAAGCAAACAAACTGACAAATTAGTAATCAAAATAGACATCACCAAATGACTAATCGGTATAAAATAGCTTTGGAAGAGAAAAATGCCTCTCCGATGTGGCACTCATCATTTACAACAAACTTGATACGTCGCACTCAACCTCTCACCAAGTCAAACCTTAATCCCGATGTGATTAATCCTAATCTTAAAATAAAATATTAGCTTGATCTCATTATGATTGATCTTGATCTCACATCCATATTCAACTTCATCACAATGTGGTTGAATCTAATCTCACGTCTGCTTCAACTTTATTCTTGATGTGATTAATTTTGATCTTATATATGCTTTAACTTGATCTCAATGTGATTGATTTTGATCTCACATCCACATTCAACATCATCTAGATGCGATGAAATCTAATCTCACATCCATATTCAACTTAATCTCAATGTGATTAGTTTTGATCTCACATATACTTCTATTTGATCTCATATCGGGTTTAAGATCTAATTTATATATTAGATGTGATTGAATTTGATCTCACTTCAAGTTCTAAAACTAATTTATATACTAAATGTGATTAACTTTGATCCAACATTTGGTTCTAAATCTAATTTATACACTAGATGTCATTCACTTTGATCTAACATCAAATCAACCTGTACCTCGATTTAATTGACTTTAATTTCACATCGAGTTTCACATCTAATTTGTATACCATAAATGATTGACTTTGATCTCACATCAAATCAACCTGCACCCCAACAAGATTGACTTTGATCTTACATTGGGTTTCAAAACTAATTTATGTAGGAGATGTGATTAACTTTGATCTTACATCAAATCAACCTGCACCTGATGTGATTGACTTAATTTGATCTCTAATTGGATTCTAGATCTTATTTATATAGCACATTTGTTTGACTGTCATATCACATTAAATTAACCTGCACCTGATGTGATTGAATTTGATCTCAAATCGGGTTTCAAATTTTATTTACATACCAAATGTGATTGACTTTGATCTCCCATCAAATTAACCTACACCCCAATTTGATTGACTTTAAGTTCACATCGGGTTCTAGATCTAATTTATATACCAAATGTGATTAACTTTCATCTCACATTAAATCAACCTGCATCTCGATGAGTTTGGCTTTGATCTTACATTGGGATTAAAATCTAATTTATATACTAGAAGTGATTCATTTTAATCTCACATCAAACTAACTTGCACCCAAATGTGATTGATTTTAATCTTACATCGAGTTCTAGATCTAATTTATATACTAGATGTGATTGACTTTGATCTCACATCAAATCAACCTGCACCCCAATGTGATTAACTTTGATCTCACATCACATCAGCCTGCCCCTCGATGTGATTAACTTTGATCTCACATCAAATCAACCTGCACCCTAATGTGATTAACTTTGATCTCACATCACATCAGCCTGCCCCTCGATGTGATTAACTTTGATCTCACATCTGGTTATGACAACATCTAGTTTATCAATTAAAATCTAATTAATTAATTGGGATGTACATAGCTGATTAACCTAATATTACCATCTATTTTCCTCTAGTTACCATTCGAATAACATCCAACTACTTAATAAATATCGGATTAATTAATATCTATTAAACATTTAGTAAATCATTTAATTAATTAACATTTAATTAATATACTCGTCACATGAATTTCAATATACCCATACACAATAAAAATTAAGATGCCCATGACATCTAAGTAATATACCCATACATATTGAATATTAAAATATTCATTCACATTAAAGATTAAGATACCCAAGTATACTTATTGAAGATTAAGATAATGTCTGCATCATACACATCAAGGGTTCATATTTAAGAGCATTAAGATAATATTTGCATCATAAACATCAAGGGTTCATATTTAAGAGCATTCAACTTTACCAAAGAGAAACAAAGACCAAATTGAGGAAGATTAGCTCATTTAGTATCCAAGGTGCAAGAAATTTATAAATGGGAAGGGAAATACTAGGACTAATGGCCAACGATAGGGTAGATTCAGGCGAGGCTACTAGATATGGGTGGATGGCATCTTCACTGCACAGATGCGGGTATGTGAAACCGACCTATAAGCGAGAAAGTGGCCAGCATGAAGAAAATATGATTGAGGTTATTGATGGGTATTAGGTTATAGTTGGCTACACCGAAGGTGGTTGCTGCGATGAAGAAACAAAAGAGAGAAAATGACAAGTGAAGATGACCTAGTTGCTTCGATTTTAGTTGTTTTATAAAACACTTTTTTAGTTGGTCAATAAAAAACTGACACAAAAAAGTTATTTTAATGTCAATTTCCTTGTTGACAGACGTTGAAAGGTGGAGTTTTTTTTTTCACTTTTCTCATTGATTCTCTTAAACTGATGAGAAATTACCAATTTTCATCAATCAGTTATAAATGATGAGAAATTGCTAGTTAGATGATGGTTTTATAGGAACTATAATCTATTTCACTAGATTTGATCTTTAAAGACTTTTGATGACAATTTTTATGAAATGATAATTTATTAAGTGTCATTAAAAGCTTATGTTGTTATAGTGATCATATTTCCTCATAAAATCCATAAAATCAAAGAGATCCCTTAATCCATGTCTGCATAATCGAGGAAGTTCTTGCATCAAGCAAAAATCTTCTTATAGCAACTCCTAAAAAAAGACCATAGGTTTTCCACCTTGAATCTCCATTTTTATCACACAAAAATCACTATGCTTACATCAATGTCGAAATTGCTCCTTCTTTTTGCAGGTCACTTGAGCTATTGACTTCACCTTCAATCAAACACCTTTTGGTTATTTTTTCAGTGATGTTAATAGGTATCCCATGGCAAGGATTCAAATATTGCTATTTGGTCAAATGAAAAAGTTAACCATACGCCTCTACAGAAATTTAGTCTACCATTTAAAAAGAGAAAAAAGCCAAATAGTTTGTTAGTATCACTTAGTTAGAAAGAAAATTGAAAAAAGGAGTATCATGTACAAGAAAAGTTGTTACTTTAAACAAGTTTTACGCCCGTTAACATAAATAAACTGAGTTGTGAAGAATTAAAGAAATTACACCATTTAAATGATGCCAATTCTTCCAACAAATAATGTGATTTTATTGTTAATATGTGATGGGTTAGACTAAGTTGTCATGCATAATTTCGAATTGATTATAATTTCAACTTTGTGTTCATACTACAACATAAAAGGGTTTTAGCGGCAATTATTTTAGTTTTTAGTGACAATTATGTTTTTTACTAAAGTCTTTATAGGTAATTGTTAGCGATAATTGAAAAATGCCACTAAAAGCAAATTGACATTTGTTTTGTTTGCGATAATTAACAATTGCTACTAAAGATAAATTGACTTCTTTTTTGTTTGCATCAATTAATAATTACTGCTAAACATCTAGGTATTTGATGCCAATTATTAAAGCAAATAACACTTGTTGCTTAAAGGGACTTGACTTTTAATTTGTTCACAATAATTAACAATTATATCTAAACGTCTATGTATTTAGTGGTAGTTGTCAAGCAATTAATAATTTTTGTTAAAGGCAAGTTGACATTTGTTTTTTTTTAACAATTAACAATTGAATTTTTTACCGTTAAATGTCAATATAATTACTAATATAGACTAGACCAAACTATTGTATTTAAACTAGAAAGCATATGTTTTACTTATGAATACCAAAAACTTCATTTCATAACTCTATTCATCTATATGTATCCTCTATCTTCTCTCTTTTAATTCTGGTTGATTTCCATACCTCAACAGCTTAAGATAATAGCACTCTAGTTCACACTAGCCATGCAACTTCATTAACTTGCTTTTAGAAGAGATAACTAAGCATCAACCTTAATGCAAAGCGAGTTTTTTAATTAAATCATGAGAATACAAGTGTTTTGAAACCCAATAGGCATTGATATCAACAAAAGAAGCTTTCAAAATAATTCTATAAGCAATGAGGTTTCCAGATTCTAATTCTTTCAAAATGAAATAATTGTGAAGTTATGCTTCATACTAAGATAGGTACATAGTTTATAGGAATTAAATTACAAGAGGTTGTCAATGAGTCATTTCTCAAGGAACTAGCAAGAGTATCATATTTCAGGTTATGACCTGCAACACTAACGTAGAGAATGAACATTATAAAATAAATGGAAGAGAAAAGAATTCAAACTAATTTTTTAATATATTTCATTTAGAATAATTTGACAAGTTAGAGCAATACTTAGAAACACTATTTTGTTCATTTGTTTCTCTTCCTTAGTCCATTTACCAATTGAGACAATCTTGCATATCTCCTTCAAAGCCTATCAAGTGTTCAATGACGAAGGATTTGCACACAACATACATGCAACGAAAACACTACTTAGTTTATGACATCAACTTTACCCACTCCCGCTAAAGCACAATTTAAAGAATATGGAAATATTCCATCTAGGACATAAAGGAAGAGAAATGAAAATCACAGATGTATGTAGAAACAAGTGCAGTGGAAGCTTTACTTCAAAAGAGAAGCAAAATAAAATTAAATAACAAACTCAAAGGTTAAGTAATGCAAGGAAGTAAACTAAGAATAGGAAACGTAGAAACAATAGGAAACTGACTTAAACTAGTAATGGAAAAACTAAAAGAATAGGAAATTGACTAAATAAGAAACTTGAAAGAATAGAAAATTAACTTATAAATGAAAAACTTGAAAGAATAGAAAACTAAGATAAAATCAAAATAAGACACTATGTTAGTGTGTACTACATTAGAAATAAAGAAAGGATTATTTTGAGTCTCTAATTGATGTGGCGATAGCATGTGTAAAATTCTCACAGCCAAGCAATTCAATTATGATTAACATCAAAGCTTACTTGCAAAGTATGCAATTGACTTGAGTTTTGGTCATTTACTCCTTTCACAGTAGTACACATACATGTCATATTTTTTATCCTAAAGAATCTCTTCTAGCCATAAATGAACCTTCAAAAAAAGGAAATATGAGGCATTATCAAGTGTATGGTTGCATAAGGGAAACACAGGACATTATCTAAGTAACATGGATATGATAATTTGAGTTATCGAAGCTTTAAGATTTTGGTCACATTCAAAAATCTTAAAAAGTCAAATTGAAGGAGTTATTTTATAAAGCTATCATTTGAAACATTTGGTAGTTTTATGATTTAAACATATAGGCTCTACTCAAAAAATTTAAACAAATAGGCATAACAATAAATACGATAAAAGAACCTCAAACCAAAATCCATTTCAAATTTTCCTAAAAATTTAACACACACACACACACACACACACACACGCACGCGCACGCGCACGCATGCACACACACACACACACACACACACACATATATATGTTTCCTTAAGAATAGATCAATTGTTAGCTCACCATGAAAAGATATAGTTGGTCAAGTAAAAACCCTAAACATTATATGCTACATCAAAGTCGTAAATTTAGTGGCCATTAAGACTATTGTATGCAGCTTTATAACATAAATGGAGGAATAAGTTATCATAAATTAATATATTTTCAAAATGTAAGGCATACAAGCTGACTAATCATGGTCCATCTACTTGAGATAATTGAAACATGCTTTCTCAAATTGTGAAAGAGGGACCAATAGTAAAAGGAAGACAACTTAGTTGAGTTTGACCTACATGAGCCAGTTCACATAATTACCTTGTTAAGATCAATAGCCTGTGGCTCATAAATAAACAAGGTTCGCACTTTACTATCATGAAGTCTGGTAAATAGAGATTGACTTTTTTCTAGCAGTCCTTATAGATAAGTGACATGCTAAAGCTAAGAAGGGAAACAATTGAATAATATCAGTTAGAATAAAGATTACCAATATGCTCTAGATATGTAACTATAGTGTTAGGTAAAGTTTTTTTAGACTAATTATAGCATCATATGCTTAACAGTTCAACGTATATGATAGATAGACTTGACAACGACCATAATGAATGATAGTAGTAAGAGAGTTAATGTTATGTATTTCCTTCTCCAATTATTCAAAAGCACTTTTAGAATCCTTTAGAGACATCATATCAACCTTGTTATGAATTTTAACATCTTACATTACAAGCAAAATCTTGTAAACATCTAAATTGCTCAATTGATCAAATGTACGCATGAGGCCGAACTAAATTGCTCAATCGCTATGGTTATATATAAACAAAGATTCAATAAGAAAGCTTCCAATAAACATAATAGATAAGATATTGAAATCTACTTCTAGTAGACAATAAAATCTAGAAAAAAATGATTGTTATAAAGATTAATTGGTAGTGCAGCAAAAGACACACTTAAGGAGTGCTAAAATGGAGGAAATGAGAAAACATATCAAGGTAAAGAGATTTAAGTTTCTTGTCTTACCAGTAAGAAGACTAGGTCTTTATGGGATTAAATCATAAACAAGGTTGCAATTGAACCTAGAGGCTCTATGAAAATGGACCAAGCTTTTCGCTCTTTCTCTAATTGACAATTAAATTGCCTTTTATTAAAATGATCTGCAGACACATTAATTTATTGGTTCTTACTGGTAACAAAACTTGTTATTCTTTCTTTATGTAGTTCTATTCACTAGCAAAGTTGAATATAGAAGCCAAATGCAAATTCAACAACGGATAGGAATTAAGCTCTTTTTTTTTCAGTATGATTTGTTTTTGTTATGGCTCAAGTTTTTCACTTGAGGCTAACAGTTATGGAAAACATTTTCAGACTCAATTTTTTGTTGGAGCTTTAAGCTTGATCCATTTCAGTACATTAAGTTGCATTTTTTTTATAAAAAAAATCATATCTTAATAATAAAAATATTTTAAAATGTAATAATATTTTAGTTTTATTTATATTATTAATTTTTACAAATTTAAATTCTTGAAATGTATATTTAATTTTAAGTATGATTTAATAAATACAATTTTATTATATTTAAATCAAATTAATTAATTTAATATAAAATTTTGAAATTTAAATTTTTTTTAAAAAATTGTAAACTTATTTTAAAGGTAATTGTAAATAATAGCCTTTAAAAGCATGTTTTTTAATGCTTAATATTTACAATTGCTACCATATATTTATTAATAATAGTTACTTGATAAATACTGTTAAAAATACGATAAAAGAACTTCTACTAATATATACAGTAGCAACTATGACAACTATCATGACCAAAGTTTCAATGTGAGAAACCCGGAGCTTAAGAAAATATAAGAAGTCACCACAAATCTTTTTAGGTGTGATTGACTACCATCCGAGAGTAAGACTAACTAGTAAAAAACAATTGAAACTCTGGGTTTGGGAGTCAATTATGCTTGGAAAAGGATTAGCACCCCTAAAATGCTTAAAAATTTGTACCATTTTGATTTATTTTTTTGAAAAATAATTTTAAGGGTATTTTGGTCAAAGTACTCAAAACTTCATACTTATTCCATCCCGATGTTTACCAAAACATTTTTTAGAGAAAAGAAAGTGGTTTACACTTGCTTACCTATTTTCTTCTCCAAAATAAAGGGTTAGAAACCATATATATAATATTTTTTATTATAAAGCAAAATAATTTTTTATAAAGAAAAAATTCTAATATAATCATCAAAATATTCTTTTCTTATAACATGATCTAGCTATATATTAAAACTTTAAATAAATCAAAACAAATAGCTTAAATAGAATCTAGTGATAATTAACATAACTTAAGCAAATTTTATTTAGGAAAGTGAAAATGCTATAGTAAATGAATACAAGAAGTGAGATTGAAGTCCTTTACACTTTTACAGTATTCCTCCCTTCTTCGATATAATCGATCATAGAATTTCAATGAAAATTCTTTTGGAAAGAAATGAACTCTAGCAAAAAATATTAGAGAAAGAACTTTTTGATAGAACTTTTCTTTTGCTTCTTATGAATGTCTAAGAATGCTTGATGCTGTGTTTGATGTTCTTGAATGATCGTGAAGGATTGTAAATATTTGCAACTGAAGATCCAGCATCTCTTTATAAAGTTTTAATAGTGTAGGTTAACATCAAATGGTGCACAGGTGTAGCATGTCTAGTAGTCTCTACCTTTAGGCATAGCAAGTCCTCTTTGCTTCATGGCTAAATGATCGTGAAAGATTGTAAATATTTGCAATTGAAGATCCATCATCTATTTATAAAGTTTTAATAGCATAGGTTAACATCAAATGGTGCACGGGTGTAGCATGTCTAGTAGTCTCTGCCTTTAAGCATAGCAAGTCCTCTTTGCTTCGTGAGGTTTATTGAAACTCTTTAGAAGTGTTTTTTTTTTTTTGGCTAAATTTTGACACTTTTCAGCTTCATTTGAGTGGAGTGATACTTCGATTCCCTTTACTTTCACTCAAGTAGCTCTAGAATAGGTTTGCCCAATTGTCTTCTGTCATGTTGCTCAATTCCCTAAAACTTAAGGCCTGATTTCAATTTTTACTTGTAATTCTTGGTTTTCTCATGGATTTTCCCTTTCTTTATATAATTTTTGACCTAGATCTCATCAATTGATTAACGAATTTGATCCAAACTATTTGGTAGAGTCCATTGAGTGTATCACCTTTGGCCAGATTGCCACGTTAGCAACTCTACCTGCCACGTGGGAGCTCATTATTGACTAGGTAGGTCTGCCTCTACTCGAATCTCGCCAAGTCAATGCTACCTGCCACATCACTTATTTTTGCTAGTTATCCTTTTATACTAATATGGCAGCATCGTTAAATGGCATCTTGACAAAATAATTAATGAATAGATAAGTGAGTGCAACTTCAACCTTACCACTTCATCAATGTCACACCACTAGCATTCTGCCAATTGGATCTCCTTGCCACATCATTAGTATCTTAATACTGTTAATGACTATATTGCCTTATCAATAGAAGCCTTCTTAACCAACATCATGACATGTCAACACCTCGCTTCACATTAATAGTGGTGCCCTATTTACATGGCATGTCAGCTCTCCCTGCCACGTCAACAACATCGCTTTTGAAGAACCTCATATTGGTACAACTTTCTCCCAATCACTAATTCTTCTTTAAAGGTTTTCTTCCACTCTTTTGAGTCTTCCTTATAGTTTTCCTTATTATTCTGCCCAAGAAATAACACTCTACCTTATCTAAATCCTTTGAATCAACCCAAGAAAAGTCTTTCTTTTTGCAATGATGTCTTATCTCTTTAAGTAATCTCCCACTCTGTTTTACTCTCTGCTTTCTTTTGCTTTAAGTAATATGAAATTCTTAGGTCCTTTAATGATTACTACTAGAGATTTAGCTAGGATTAGAAAGACATATGGGATTCGTGCCTCAATATGCATGATGATACCCACCCCTAACGAGATGCCTTGGATTTAGAAGCTAGGCACCCTTAATGTGTTCAAGGAATGTCTCAAAGGAGGTTTGAGACTTTATCTAAACATACTACTCAAAGTAACATGTGAAAATTATAGGCTATCCCCCTCAAAGTTAGTCCCTAACTCATGAAGAATCCTAGTAGCCTCCTTTGCAAGATGTTTAGACCTAGGGATCATGGATTTATCATCCTTAAGTTTTTCTAGATTTTTCAAGTTGAAACAACTACGAAACAACTTAAGACACCCTAAAAAAGTTCTAGTATTTTTCATTAAAAAGGCTTCAATCTTTATCTCTGACCTGCTAAGGCAGTAAAACATTGAAGACAAATATATTTTTAGGTGTTTTATAATAAAATGCAACGGTCTCACCTTAGCCAAGAGTATGGTGCTAATGTCACTTTATGTAAGCTTTTTACTGCTTCCAAGTAGACCTTGGCTCATAACAGGAACACTTTACATATATCCAACTTTTTTAGTGATTCTTGGATAGCAAGAGTACACTCTACCTTTATAGATCAACAGCTTATCCCAATGCCTACATTTGAAGAGCCTCTCATACTTAATCTCACATTGTCTCTTTAAAAGGTAGACTCTCCCTCAGATTATGCTTTAGAAAGTTCAACCTCTACTATTTTTGGTCTTCTTTCCCCACCAAGAGACTTTAACTTAGAGATTCCACTCAACCTTTTCTTATAGATAAGTTAGAGTCTCTAACATCATCAGGTGGGCTAGTTCCTTTTTCACTTTATGAGTTTATTATTTTAGAAGACTAAACCTAACTCCTTTTTCATCTTTATTGTAGATGACTTTTTAATAATGCCTAGAGTTGAAAGGAAACTGGGGTGACTAAGAAGACACCTCAAAACACTTCTTTTAAAAAGGGTAAGATGGCTGTACTTTTGCTGTAAAAGGCAGGCACCCAATAGAGTGTGCCTTCTCGGATGGTGATTTTCGCATATTGCCGCTCTTAGCAAACGTTTACAACAGTCACCACCACTTATCAAACTTAAAAGATCAAGATTCAAGAAGTGATGCTACCAACTTTAACCTCTTTAGCCTTGCCAAATAGGAAGAAGGTACACCTAAAAAGGATGTTTATCCCACTAGCTAAGGTATACTTGTGTTTTGACTAGCACATTTTATAGTTTTCTTTGTAAGGTTGACTCATTAACCTTCTTTTGTTTATAAGTTATACACGAGTCTACTTTAACAGTAAAAGAATGTAAGATTTACAGCTAGGCTGAATCTATATCAAAGAAACTAAAAGAGCTTTAGAGGAGGCTTGGAAAAGAGAAGCTAAATTGTTAGTAGAGGTCTCTACCCTCAAGCAATAGAAGCAGAAGGTAGACTAAGAAATCTCTATATTGAAAGCAGAGATGGAAAAATAAAGGGAGATTTTGAATTTCAACGAAAGAAGTTAAAGAAAGAACATCTAGAGCAATTGGTTACTACTATGGAAGAGGCTATAGTAACCTTTCAGAAAAGTGAAGAAATGAATCAACTAATCATAGGAGTTGTGCGAACGTATTTTGGGAGGTGAGGAAGGACACCAAGGCAAAAGTATTGAAGGAGTGTCCTTAACTTAACTTGGACTTCAACACTATAGAGCTAAAGTTAGTTTCAACCTCTCAAACCACTCCAAACATGCTTAAGTCTATGGGAATCTTCATATCTCTTGACTCCATGAGCCAAATTTTACAAGGGATGGACAAAAACTCTACTAATCTTGAGGAAAAAAATTATGTAGATATATTTCTTTTTGTATTCTATACTCACTGTAATCTCGTTTAGCATGTGAAATGAAATGGACTTCTTCTAGCACCCACTTATCTATTCTCTCTTTAAACATTGTTATTTGAAAACAAAGGCCTGAAAACTCTTCCATGAAAAGAACAATATAAAGCTTTTAATATTCATGTTTCACTATCCATATGTTCTTTTGACTTTCCATTCAAACCTTTCTATAAGCACATAGTAGACCTTTTCGAGGGAAGATTGTCAAAATGCAAAATAAATATATAGAGAGCCTACTTTCTTTAGATATAAGTTTTTAATATCCTAATAGTCATTTTGTCCTTTTAAGAAGACTCTCCCTCAGTCTTCTTTATAAGTCTCAAACTCACCCTTAGTCATAAGTAGACTCTTTTAGGGAAGAGTATCGAAGATGTAAAGTAAGTGACTTGATGCTCTGTGTTTTATTTTTAAGAGGTCACCTACTAGGTTCTCCCTTAAAAATCCAATTTCTCCCTCTTAGAAAGACTCTTCCTTTGTCTCTTTTAGAAATCTCACACTCTTCCTTAGTCACAAGGTAGACTTTTCCAAGGAAAAGTATCGAAGATGCAAAGTAAGCCACATGACACTTTGCTTTTCACTTTTAAAAGGTCGCCTACTAGATTCTCCTTTAAAAACTGAATTTATCTCTCATTAAACTCTAGTAGCATAGTCTTCCACAAAGCAACAACACTGTTCTTCAGGCTGTAGTTTCACAATGGCACCTTTGCTTCAAATTTTTAGTGAGGGTAAAATTTAGGTATCAATAGCTGCCCCTCATTGTTTATCTTTAAAAATCAAAGATAAAACAAAGACCAAAAAATGATAAATTTTATCGTCACAGCTTCTCAAATTCTTTTTCAAAGACTTCTTTGAAGAATTCTTTCTTTTTCTTTTTCTTTTTTCTTTTTTTTTCTTTTTTTATATTTTTGATAAATTATTAGAAAGATAAAAAATGAAGTTTGTTCTATGAAATTAGTTTGATATCGATTATCTATCATCCAAGATGAAATTCATCCTCATTCTTTAATGACAAATATATCACTTATCATTGAAAAGTTCTTGATTTTAATGTCTTCCGTCGAAATTCTTCCTGGACTTCTAATGAAAGATTGCTACTTTCATCGCATGATTAAATTTTCCTCATCTTTTAATGATAAGAAAGATTCAAGTTTTATCATTTATTATCTAAATTCTTCCTCGACATTGGACGACTCTCATCTTCTATTGAAATTTTTCCTCGACATTTAATGATATAAGATTTTTGTCTCTTATCAAAATCATCTTTTATGTTTGACATGTGAAATGTTTTGAAAGGTCTTATCTTCCATCGAAATCATCCTCGATGTACGATGATCTAACTATCATCATTCTTCCTTGACATGCTCTACAAATGTTGTCTTCTTTTGAAATCACTTTTGACATTTGATGTTGTAAAAAAAATGTTTGAAATTTTAAATGACACATCTTCCAACAAAATCATCCTCAATGTGTGGCGATTTAGTTGTCAAATTCTTTCTCGACATCTCTACGAATGTTGCCTCCTATTGAAATCGCCTCGGCATTCAATGTTTTAAAGAAAAAGTTTGCAATTTTGAAATGACATGTCTTCCATTGGAATCATCCCTGATGAAAGATGATTTGGCTACCGAAATTCTTCCTTAATGTTCCTTACGAAACATTGTCTCTTATCAGAATCATCTTGATATTCGACATATATAAAGAAAAAGTTTAAAATTTTAAAATGACGCATCTTCTATCAAAATCATCCTCGATGTATGACGATTTGGCTATCGAAATTCTCTTTAACATGCCCTATGAATGTTGTCTCCTATTGAAATCACCTCGACATTTGACATTTATAAAGAAAAGTCTTGTTTGTTAGTTTGTTTTTTAATTTATTTTTATTTTCAAGTTTGCTTTACTTGATCTTCAAAGTATATAACTCATTAATCATAAACCCTATCAATGATTTGGGATTCTCTTAACAGAAGCACTCCCCATATACACTCATAATTTTTCCTTCTCCTAATGTTTCCCCTAAAAGTGATCCTTTCCCTTGATTTTATCAAAATTAACCTCCCTTTTTAGGAAACCATCTTCATCTTGATGTTGAATTTGTTTTGAACAAATAATCAATCATGAATTCTCATAAATAACATTTAATGGATCATCAATTGATAAAAAAGATGTAGTAATGAACAATTTTCTTTTCAAGTGTAGGTGCGTACAAGAAAAATATCAAAATGAAGTTTCACTACCTTATTATTTAGCATTAACTTAATCCATTTATTCTTAATAATGACCACATAATGTACTAAATATCTCTAATTTAAAGAAAAGAAAGAAAAAGAGAAACTCTTTATCTTATCTCCAAATATGTCCTTTATGCATAGTATTTCTTCATGACATCTAAATTCATAGGGCTTGGTATCTCTTCTCTATCCATTTCTTGCAAAATAAGATCTCTTCTAGAGAAAGCCTTCTCTATCATTTAGGGTTCATTTTCTTATTATATGCCATTTTCATTCTAGTTTGATAAAGTTGCCCATATTATAGGCCTTAATCTTTTTCCATGTATTATGTTTAGCTGTTCATGTCGTGCTCTAATCCATTCAGCCTTTTCAAGTTGTCCTTCCAAGAAAACCCTTAAGGATAAAATTTTTATTTCAATTGGCAATATTGCTCCTATACCATATGCCAAGGAATATAAAGTAGCCCTAATTGATGTTCTAACTAAAGTGCTATAGGCATGGAAAGCCAATGGTATCATATCGTGCTAATCCTTACAAATCACCATCATTTTCTAAATAATCTTCTTAATGTCCTTATTGGCAGCTTTTACTACTTCGTTCATCTTGGGCTTAGATGGAGCTAATTATGATGCTTTATGTTCAATTGAATGCATATTTCTTTCATATGCGTATTATTCAAATTGGTTGCATTATCTAAAATGATTCTTTCTAGAGGCCCATATCTGCAGATTATTTCTTTAATTTTTTAGAAATTGATTTACTATGGCTTTTGTAACATGGGTATAGGACCTAACTTCTACCCATTTGCTAAAATAATCTATAAATACCAAGACAAATCAAAGATCATTAGAAGCTTTTAAGGATGTGAATCAAAAACCCACATAGAAAATGGCCAAGGCAAGTTCATCATATGTAAAGAAGATGGAGGGACATGTATTTTATATCCATAAACTCTAACTTGTGGCATTTTCTTACATATTGGATGCAATCTTGTTTCATAGCTAGCCAAAAGTAACCTGCTCTCATAATTTATCTTGTCATTTTTGGTCCACTAGCATGAATACCACATACCCTTTCATGTATTTCCTTCATAATTCTAACAAACTCATTTTTATCCACACATCAATGTAGAGTTTGGTAAAAACTTGTTCTATACAGAGTTTCATCATCTATAATGAAGTTTGAAACAAATCTTCTTAACATCTTTTTAGCATTTTTATGGTATTTT
The DNA here is from genome assembly GCA_021397835.1 of Moringa oleifera. Lineage (NCBI taxonomy): Eukaryota > Viridiplantae > Streptophyta > Magnoliopsida > Brassicales > Moringaceae > Moringa > Moringa oleifera. The sequence goes on from JAJFZO010000345.1 coordinate 340,042, forward strand.
TTGGGTATTGCTGGCTTTTCAAGTATTTTTGAATATCATAATACCATGGTTTTTCTTGTGATGTTTCCTCAACAGTAGCACAATATGTTGGTAGTACTTGTGATGGTCATTCACTTGAAACATAGATGTCAACATTGCTAATGCATCAGCAATTTGATTTTCTTCTCTTGCTAGATGGTGAAATGTTATTTCTTCAAAGATCTTGCTCAATTCTTTTACTGAGGAATAATATTTTACTAATTCTTAGTTTCTTACAATTCAACTGCCTTTTAGCTGATATATTATTATGGTTAAATAACCAAACACTTTCTTATGAGTTATCTTCTTACTAACTGTTACACATAATCCCATCATACATGTTGCTTATTTTATTATAGTGCTGGTCAAAATAAAATCCAAATAAGTCATGAACGAACAATATTGCCCCTTTTGATATTTAAAAATTACCCTAGTGCAATATCCAAGAATATTATAAGCTTCATTGAAATACATTTTCTATATATTCACGTTGCTCTCATTCTCTGATTATTACCAATAAATCAAACTTTACTAGTTGATATTCAATACTAGTATGATCTACTAAGAAGTTAAATATAACACCATTTTTAACAGACTTCTAAGAAACATATATCAAGTCAAATTTTAATATTAAGACCTGTTATTCTGCTAACATTCTTAATAATAAGGGTTTTTTAAACAAGTATTTTATAGGATACAACTTGGCAATAATCCATGTTGTATGGCTCAACAAGTATTTGCGAATAAGCCTCTACATTGCTTAAGCCATTGCAATGCAAATTTTCTCGTTGGATGAATAATTAGCCTCGTAATTAGTAAATTTCTTGCTTAAATAATAGATGAGTAATCTTTCTTTTTTGAATCATCTTAATGTGTCAGTATGCACCCTAATGACCTTTCATGTATTGTTAAGTATAAGAGAAGAGGTTTATCAAGCACTAGTGGCATCAGTACCAAGGGATTCATCAAATACTTTTTGATTTTATTAAAAGCCTATTGACATTGTTCATTTGATTCCCTAGGACCATTCTTTTTCAATAATTTAAATATCGGGTCACATATATTTGTCAATTGAGAGATGAATCTTGAAACATAATTGAGTCACCCCAAAAATCCTCTAACTTCTTTTACTATACTTAATGGTTGTAATTTATAGATGGCTTTCACTTTATCATGATGTAGTTCAATCCCTCGTTCATTGACTATAAATCTCAATAATTTTTTTGATTGCACTTTAAAAGTGCATTTATTTAGGTTTAGTCTTAGATTGTATTGCCTCAGCTTTTCAAAAAGTTTTTGTCTTCACCACATGGCTCTCATTTTTGTGAGATTTTACAATCATATCGTCCATATACACTTCTATAATCTTGTGCATCATATCTTAGAAAAGTGTTATCATTGCTCTTTGGTATGTTGTCCCTATAGTTTTTGAGTCCGAATGGCATCATATGATAGCAAATTGTACACCACATCGTTATGAAAATTATCTCCTCCATATCCTCCAAGGCCATTGTTATTTACTTTGTAACCGAAATAACCATCCATGAATGAAAATAATGAAAACCTTGTTGGATTGTCCATGTATGAATGTATGTGCTAGAGGAAAATTTTATTTTGGGCTAACCCTATTCAAGTCTTTATAGTCCATGCATATTTACACACGTCTATCTTTCTTTAGCACAGGGATAATGTTAGCAGTCCACTTGAGATATTTTGTCACTTCGATAAACCTTACATCTAACAATTTTTAGACCTTTTCCTTAATCTTTATTAACACATTAGGCTTCATACTTCAAAGTTTTTGTTTGACCAGTGGGCATTTCAGCTTTAAAGATAACTTATGTTCTATGATATTCTGATCAAGCCTGATCATGTCTTTGTAAGACCATGCAAACATATCTGTGTATCCTTACAGTAACTTGATCAATTCAGCCTTTATTTTTGGCATAAGTGTAACACCTATTTTAGCCTCCTTTTTATCCTCTTTAGTTCCTAAATTGATTATCTTTGTTTTTTCTTTATGAGTGCTTGTTTGCTTATCTTCTTGCTTGACCTACCAAAGAATTTCTGAAGGCACCTCATAATCTTTTTTCTTCATATCCTTAAAGGTAAAGTTTTTTTTTTTTTGTCTAAAAAAGATTTTAAAGTTACCTGTTACAAAGTTTTCATTATCAAAATACATGGATGAAAGCATGCTATATTCTCTCGAAAAGAAAAAAGAAAAAAAAAATGGGATCAAACAAGCAATTTTATCAATTATGAAAGAAAAAGAAGTACATGAGGTGGTAATGTCAATTTTTGATTATCATTCTTAATGCATCTATATTGTACAAATTTATGTTGGGATTAAAGAATAATTTTTTTTGTTTGTTTATTTTGTCTATTCTAAGAACAAATCAACTAGGCCATCCTCTATGGTTGAATCCATCAGCAAAGACTAATTCAAATAATAAAATCCAACTGATTTGAAGATTCGATGAAGGGGTTAGCTATAGTCGATTGGATCTGTTTCTTCCTTTCTACTCCTCTTTATCTTTTTTTTTTTCCTCTTTATCCTCTTTTTGTCAGCCCTTGTCGGCTCATAAACCAAGCCTAACCGATTCTTATTTTTCTTGACCTTTAGAGCTCGAGAAATTCCTTGTGGATTTGTGTTAAGTCCCTTTCTTGTCTAGTAACCTTTTCCCAAAGTTTTGCTTAATTGGAAGGTTATATTATATGACAATCTTAGTTGTCAAGCCTAGATACACCTCGAAACTAAAGACCTCATTATCTATGAGTCTTTTTACTTTATATTTGAATGCCAAGAAACTTTATGATACGTTTTATTGTCCCGTTACGATATTGGCACATGGCATTTGCATCATACCATTTAGGTACGAAGGCTGAAGTGGCCTCACAAACAAAAGAGCAATTAGCTTTTGCTTTAAAAGTTACGGAGATAATTCTGAGTATAAGCATGGCATAGACCTAATACGTACCCTCTTTCTTTGTGGCTTTTACTACGTACATTCATTAGTCACGCTAGCCACATTCTTTGAGGAGGCTTGGTACATTAAACTGGATAGTTTGGCGATAAAGTTCATCTATTCTTTGTTAAACAATTTTTTTTACGAGGCAAGGTATTCTAACTTGCTCATTCTTATTACATTTTTAATGAACTCCCTAGTACGTACCACATCAATGAATCTTTGACCCATTATAATTATTAACCTTTCATAGAAAGGAGCTTTGAGGATTTTGATAAATGTCTTGAAGAACTCTCTATTGACTAATCGAGGTTGTACTTTTATTGCAACCTCTCTCTAACATCAAGTGTATTCCTTAAATGTTTCATTTCATTTCTTGCTCATGTTTTGGAGAGTTATCATGTTGGAAGTTGGCTCCTCTATATGTTGATAGTGATTTAGGAAGGCTACAACTAGATCTCTCCAACTTTGTATCCTCGATGCTTCCAAGTTAGTATACCAATCTAATACCTTTTCCTTCAGATTATCTTGAAAGTAATGTGTTAAAAATTTTTGGTTATTTTCATAGCTATGCATCTTATGTACATAGACCTTCAAATGTGTCCTTAAGCATTTAGTGCGATTGTACCTGTCAAACTCAGACACCTTCAACTTGCGAGGAATAACTAACCCTTAGACTAGGCTTAAATCTGCTATGTCAACCCCATATGCTCTCTCATCCCTTGGAACTCTTTTATTTTTTCTCTTAAAAACTCCATCTGTGTTAGTAATTTCTAATTAATATTGCTAGTTCCTGTAATCTTTTCAGCTTCTTCTAGATATTTAGCATCCAAAATATGGACTAGGATGATGACTTAAAATTCATTACTTCTTTTTTATCCATAGCCATTATCTGCTCCTTGAAGCTTCAGCCATAGTTGGACTAGCTGGTTGAAAGATGAGGGCTCTTTTTTTTCTTTTTTAATTTTAGTCTTTCCCTCTCAATAGTTTTTCTTTTACAAGCACCTACATGGATTTCATCATCTCTTAAAATTGTTTAACCATAAAGTTTTGAGGATCCATGTAATTTCACAGCATTTGGTTTTGCATTTCAATTTAAGCCTAGGCTATCTTAGCCTAAGCAACTTCAATCCTCTATATTATGGTGTTATAGTCTTCCATGTTTTCTTGAGGTAAAGCTTTTAAATGTGTGTTATATTCTTTGGTGACCAAGCATTTCTTTGTTTTCTATATCATAAAGCTTTTAAAACATTTTAATTTATTTTAGTAAACATATATAGATATACTCAGTTGAAAAATCCATCTTTCCTAAGAAAAATATTTTTATTAATTTCTTTTGAAATTATCAATATTTCACATTAGGTCTATAGTTGAACACATCTTGTACTTTCTCATACATGAATAATATGTTGTTTAGAAAAGCCCTTGTATTTGCCAGTTGTCAGCGTTGAAGATTTTCTTCATGTTTGTGTATTCTCTGTACATCTTCATACTTATCTATGTTGCTATTTCCATTTGCATTGGTAGGATATCAAGAGTTTTTGTTGTTCTTCTATATCTTTCTTGGTCCTAGCACCATTGGAAGCAAATCTCTTTAGCTTTGCTTTTCCAGACTTCAGCATCCATTTCAATTTTTTTCCAATTCTACCCTTAACTAGTTTTTGTCCATCATTCTTATCAGTTGATTCAACTTGAGTGTATACTCTCCTCTCTTCATTATTGAGATAGCTTCATTTCTTTCAATTATTCTTAACGGTTGACTTGATTTGCATATATAATATTTTTTTGTTTTTTGGTTCTCTCTTTCTATCTCTTGTAGGGCCTCAGCTTTTGTTTTTAACTGTTTATGTATCTCTATGCTTTCATTCATGAAGAAGTTCCTTTCATCTCTTAAACCTTCCATTTCTTGAGTTAACCTTTGCATTTCTCCACCATTCCTTGGTTTAGATCTCTATGTCTAAAAACTTTTTAACTCTTTAATTTTGGATAAGGCTTCCTACTTTTCTTTTAGAGCTTTATTGGCAATCTCTTCTTGAATTTGAACTTCATATTTCAAGGTGGATATTTTTTGTTGCCATTTAGATCTTTCAATTTCCCAAGATTCTCTTTCATTCTAGAAGCATTCAACTTCTACCTAGCTTGGTTTTTATGAAAGTGATTTTGACCAAAGGCAACCATACTGGTGGGATTGAGCCCTGAACTCTCTTCTTCCCCCAAGTGGCATATGTAATCGTAATGCTATCTACCTATTTACTTTTGGCATTAAATGACGTACTTTCCAAGCTTCCCTGATTCTTTCTATTTTATTTGCTGCTTAGGCCTCGGCATATTCGAATATTCCTCTCACAAATTTATGCTGGATCATCAAACATTGCTTCAACCCTACCTGTCTTAATATGCCATTGGCACGTAATTGATGCCTCCCCATAATTCAAGTAACAGCACATAGCAAAAATCCCTTATTCTGCACAAGATATCTTCATGTGAGATCTAGGGCGTTATCCATTGTATCTATTTTTCTATCATATTAGATGAACTTTCTGGCCACTCATACATGGTTATGTTGTTATTTTTACTCTTTTCACGAAATATCTTTATCGGGTGTTGCCAAGCTTTGAATATTTCTCTATTTATTCTGTGATGGCTTTTGAGCCATGTAAAGAGTAAAAGAAATCCTCTCGACAATTATCCTCTTTTAGTTCTCCTATAGTGTCCAAAAGATCTCAAGGTTTCTACTAATATCATTAAGATTAGATTTACTCTATGAAGATATGCCATCAAAAAATCCACAACTGAAATTTTCACTTGGCTTTGCACCTTGGGGAATATTAAAAGCCCATAAATCATTAATGCTAACCATTTTCTTCTGAATTCTTCTACTATGTGATCTCTGATATAAGGGAAGAGGAATTCTTGTGTAACATAACTGATTATTCCTCAATGATGAATAGCTATTTTGACCTCGCTTTTGCATATCCCCAAATGACCTCCTAATTACTTCTCAGCTAGTATCTTTTTTTTTTTTTAATGTATAACTTATAGGGCTTTACTGGCTTGAGCTATAACAATAAGGTGTGCTCCTTTGGAATTGGCACAAGATCACATTCACTGAAGCTGAAATGCAATTAAGAAATGTTCCAAAAATGGATTGATGCTTGGATCAAAGATTCTTCCATTGGAGCTTTAAGGAAATGCCTAATATACCCACATCATCATTGAATCTCCTTTGAACTTATCCATTCATTATCTCCTATAAAGAGGCCAATTATCTTAATCCATTTTTCTTTATTACCAATTTAACCTTGGTTGTTAACTTTGTTTTGAAATTGATACTGAGGTCATCTCCTTTATCAGATTGTTCTCTCTCAAACTAGCATAAGACGTCTTCAGATTTGACCAAGACCAATGAAATTTTCATACTTCTAAGAAATTAAAGAATGTATCAAGCAAAGATAGATTTTTCAGTTGATGAGATACAATAATTTATCAATTATGTGTGTCTTAATTGGGGTTCTTAATTTTTAATCCTAACCATGGCTCTACCTCGAGTTAAATAGATGCATTAGTTATGCACAAAAAGATCGACTTTTAAAGGTTCGCAAATTCCCCTCATTCGACTAACGAGGGCTCCTTAGAACGTTACAGTTTGGGATTAATAAAATATCCTAGGTTCAATTTGAGTGAACTTCTTCACTAGCTTACGGAGGAGAGGTTTCCTCTCGAAAGCATGGCTAGACATATTTTACCTCAAGAGTGAAGCTCGAGTTTAGAACTTATGTTATGCTTTATGGTGTGTGCTATGTTATGGGCAGTTTATTAAAGCAAATAAAGCATAGCAAGCAAGAAAGTAAAGTATAAGTATAAACTAAGAAAGAAATCAAAATTTTGGCTTGACTCCACATGAAACAAGAGATTCTAGGTTTGATCCCTAGTAGAGTTGCTAGTTGTCATAACCAAGGTCTAACTCAAGACAACCTGCAACGTAAGAAAATATAAGGAGTTGCCACTAATCTTTTTGGGTGTGATTAGCCACCATTCTAGATTAAGCCTAAGTGGTAACAAAAATTAAGATTCTGGGTTCGGGAGTCGACTACACTTAGAGAAGGATTACCACCCCTAAAATACCTAGAAATTAATACCATTGAGATTTCTTTTCCGGAAAAATAATTTTAAGGTATTCTAGTCAAAGTACCTAAATCTTCGTACTTGCTTTATCTTGATATATCAAAACATTTTTAGGGACAAGAAAGTGGTTTGCACTTATCCATCTCTTTTCTTCTCCAAAATAAATGGTTAAAAACCGTATATATAATATTTTTTATTATAAGATAAAATAATGTTCTATAAAGAAAAAAAATTTAATAAAATCATAAACTATTTTTTTCATATAACATGATTTAGCTATATATTAAAACTTTAAATAGATCAAAACAAATAATTTAACAAGAATCTTGTAATAATTAACTTAACTCAAGCAAATTTTATTCAAGAACATGAATATACTACAATAAATGAACACAAGAATTGAGACTGAATACCTCTTGACACTTTTTGTAGTATCCTTCCTTCTTCAATATAATCAATCACAAAATTTCAATGGAAATTATTTTAGAAAGAAATTGATTATTCTAATGAAAACTATTATGGAGAGAATTTTTTGACAGAACTTTTCTTTCACTTCTTGTAAATGTCTAAGAATGGTTGATATTATGTCTAATGTTCGTTAATGATCGTGAATGATTGTGAATGTTTACAACTGAAGATTCAATGTCCATTTATAGAGTTTCAATAGCGCAAGCTAGTATCAAATGGCAGGCAGGTGCAGTGTGCCCAACAGCTGCTACCTTGAAGCTCAATGGAGTCCTCTTTGCTTCATGAGGTTTACTGAGACTCTACTATGGTGTTTTTTTTTTATTTTAGCTTATTTTTTACAATTATTGGCTTTGTTTAAGTGGAGCAACACCTTCGATTCCATTTCCTTTTGCTTGAATAGCTTAAGAATAGGTCTGCCCATTTGTCTTTTGCCACACCGCTCAATTCCTTCAGACCCAAAGATTGATTTTGATTTTTGGCTACTATTCTTAGTCTTCTCATGCATTCGCCCTTCTTTATATAATTTTCAACGTAAATCTCATCAAGTAACTAAAAAATTTGATCAAAACTGTGTTGTTGACTCCTTTGAGTGCGCCACTTTTGGGCAGACTACCACGTCATTAGCTTTAACTGCCATGTGGGAGTTCATTATTGACTAGGTAGGTTGGCCTCCATCAAACGTCACCAAGACAATGCTACCTACCACTCATCTTATTTTTACTTGTTATCCTTTCAAACTGATGTGGCAACATGCTGAATGGCATGCTATCACATTAATTAATCAATGTATAATTGAATGCAGCTCTAACCCTTCCACGTCATCAGCATCACACCACTTGCACTCTATTAACTAGATCTCCTTGCCACATCATTAGCATCTTAATATTACTAACGATTATATTGCCTGTTAATAAAAACCTTCTCAACTAATGTCATGCCATGTCAACACATCGCTCCACATCAACAGTGGTGCCTTATTTACACTATGTCACGTTAGCTCTCCCTGCCACGTCAACAGCATTGCTTTCGAAGAACCTATTCTTCGTGTAGCTCCACCTCAATGGCTATTTCTTCTTTAAAAGATTTTCTTTCACTTTTTTGATTCTTCCTTACAATTCTTTTCATTATTCTAACTTAGAAATCACACTATGCCTCATCTAAATCCTTCGAATCAACATAAGAAGTGCCTTCCTTTTCCCAGCGATGTCTTCTCTCTCTAAGTAATCTCTTACTCTACTTTGCTCTCTATTTTTCCTTTGCTTTAGTTAATATAGAATTTATAAGTCCTTTAATGATTACTACTAGGGCTTTAGCTAGGATTAGAAAGACATATGGGATCTTTGCCTCAATGTGCATGATGATACCCACCCTTGATGAGATGCCTTAGATTGAGAAGTCAAGTGTCCTCTCTATGTTCGAGGAATGTCTCAAAAGAGGTTTGAGACTTCTTATAAACATACCATTTAGGGTAACCTACTAAAAATATAAGTTATTCCCCTTATAATTAGTCCCCTAATAAATGGTGACTTTCACAAATTAGTCCTCTTAGCTTCAACCTCTTCTTGTCTGGTAATTACTCCTCTTAGCTTCAAGGTCTTCAGCCCTGCCAGACAAGAAGAGGTACACTTAGAGAAGATGTCTACCCTACTAACTAATTTATACTTGTGTTTTGAATAGTACATTTTATACCTTTCTTTTTATGGTTGACTCATAAGCCTTCTTTTGTTTACAGGTTTTACAAGAGTTTACTCCAACAGTAGAGGAACGTAAGATTCAGAGGCAAGTTGAATTTGCACTCAAAGAAGCTGAAAGAGCTCTAAAGGAGGCTAGGAAAAAAGGAGTTGAATTGCTAGCAGATGTTTCCATCCTTAACTAGTAAAAACAAAAGGCAGTCCAAGAAATCACCATACTGAAAGTAAAGATGGAAAAAATGAAAGGAGATTTTGAATTTCAGCAAGAGAAACTGAACAAAGAATATCGAAAGTAACTAGCTATTACTAATGAAAAGGTTGTAACAACCTTTAAGGAGAGTGAAGAAACGAACTAACTAATTCTGAAAAAGTGTACGGACATATTCTAGGATATGAGAAAGGACACCAAGACAAAAATATTGAAGGAACATCCTCAACTTAACTTGGAATTCATCATTATAGAGCCAAAGTCAGCTTCAACGTCTCAGACCACTCCAACCTTGCCTAAGCCTATAAGAAGTCGAGTCTTCAACTTGACTCCGTGAGCTAGATTCTAAAAGAGTTTGACAAAGACTCTACTAATCTTGAGGGAAAAGAAAATTGTTTAGGTGTATTTCTTTTTGTATTCTAAACTGATTGACTGTGGTTTAGAATGTGAAATGAAATGGACTTCTTCTGGCACCCACTTATCTATTCTCTCTTTTGAATTTCGTCATTTTAAAACAAAGGCTTGAAAACTCTTTTATGAAAAGAATAATATAAAGCCTTTAATATTCATCTTCACCATTCACAAGTTTCCTTGACTTTCTTTTGGAATTTGAAAGCCCTCTCTAAGTACATAATAGACCTTTCCCAGAGAAGAGTCTCAAAAAATGCAAAACAAATGTATAGAGATTCTACTTTCTTTAGATATAAGTTTTTAATATCCTAATATTCATTTCATCTTCTTAGGAAGACTCTCCCTTAGTCTCTTTTGAAAGTCTTAAACTCTCCCCTACTCACAGGTAGGCTCTTCCAAGGAAAAGTGTCGAAGATGCAAAGTAAGCGACTTAGCACTCTGCTTTTCAATTCTAAGAGGTTGCCTACTAGGCTCTCCCTTAGAAACCTAATTTCTCCTCTCAAGAAGACTCTCCCTTAATTTTTTTTATAAGTCCCAAACTCTTCCTTAGTCACAAGGTAGACTCTTCTAAGGAAAAATGTTGAAGATGCAAACATAGTGACTTGACACTCTGTCTTTCACTTCAAAGAGGTCGCCTATTAGATTCTTCCTTAGAAACCAAATTTCTCTCTCATCTAATTTCATTAGCACGATCTTCCACGAAAGCGACGATATTATTCTTCGAACTCCCAATAGCACCTTTGCTTTAGATTGTTTTTCGAACTCTCAATAGCATCTTTGCTCTAGATTTTTTTAAAAAGTAAAATTTATTAGGTATCGACAACGATTGCCACTAAATAATTGTCACAAAAAATCTATTTTGTTGTAATGTTAATTTTAGCTTCAAGTTTTTAAGAATAACTATTCTTTGTCATTCTAAATTATTGATCTGCAAATTGAAAATATCTTGCATGAAATTCTTGAAGTGAATGGAGGCACAGTTTGTCATTTCTGTTTTGGTGATTGCTAGTCACTGTTCTATTTGTGAGATGGAAAATAGAGTTGGTGTAATTGTATCCTCAGTTTGTTAGATATAAATGCATGCTAAATGAATTGTCATGGCGCTCTGCAAGGAAACTCCGCTAACGGATTAATCTCAGTTAGTTGGATCACAATAAAAACACATGAACACAAAGCAAAGGATGCAATAATCTTAAAAACTACGTCTTCCAACAATTATGTGCTTCTGGATGTGAGCAGGTTCTTCTACAAAGCAATTTCCTGAATAAACTTGGTTTGAGCACCAAAGTTGACTTAGATTTCAACATCCATACTCTGCCGTTGTTTGGACCAAAAAAAAAAGAAATAAAAAAATTACTTTCTTCAGTTAAAATATAAAACAAACAAATTGTAAAGAATCACTTGACGTACACTCTGGTGAAAGGCAACCGTATTCATTCAAAGGATACAGTCTATTGCCGCTAATGTTGAAGGACACCAAAGCAAATCCATAATCTATGTCATTTGATTCATGCAATCTTACCAAATCAATCCAATGGTTGGCAGAAGAGAAATAGCATCCAACCCACTAAGATATTGTATGTGCAATTTCTGGAGAAGCCAATTTGCTCTTTTGTGCTATCTAGGCTGCTTTCTGCCATTTTGTCATTCAAACCAACTAAGTAATCTGTCAGCCCTCCCAATTACAGTGGTTTCAAACCAAGGCCACCTAGAATCCATTAAGATCAAAGAAGTTTCCCGGTATACATAAGATGGAGCATAACATACAGCCACAATATGTTGGTATAAGCATGCTAACCAACAGAGAAGTGCAAGGTAGGGAGAGAGGGGTGGATCAATAAAGAGAGCTAATCTTGGAGACTCAATAGTAACGGGAGCCGGTGTTGTAAACACGCCCTCCAGGATATGGACCTCTCGGCTCAACTCCATGATCTCTTGTACCCCCGAGAAATCTGGCCCGCTCTCCATAGGAATCAAAATGATCTGAGTTATATGGTCCAGGTGCATCTCCCATAGATGCCGAGGCTGTCATACCACTGTAACCATGGGGATTACCAGGTGGCATGCCACTGTTAGGGTACTGGTCAATCATGGCTTTCTGGTATAGTTGTTGTCTTACATGTGATTCTTTCCTGAGGAATTCATCTCTACGACTTGCATGTTGTACCCGAAGTGCTGCTAGCTGGTCCTGATACTTAGCATTTATCATATTTATTTTCTGAAAAGAAAATTCCATATTATACAAATAGCATTAGGGGCAAATAATACAGAAAAGATAAAATTTTAGAATACTAGATCAACCAAAGTATGTTCTACAATCAAACACAAAAAGCAAGTAACTACCTATCATATGATTATCAATCCAATATATTTTACACAATTTAAGAAAACAGTACAGTTCCCATTAATATCTAATTCCACATCTGTGCATGTATTCCTAGTCTAATGATGATTAACTTTCCTGAGGGGTGCACAATACTGAGACAGATACATAACCATATCAAAGTAAACAAAGAAGTCGAGGGGCGAGGATACTTTCCCTGAAGTTGGATATGGTTTTTCCAAAACTTTAATAGTAATTTATGGTAAATGGATATGATAATACATAGAAAAGCTAGTGTCCTCCAGAAGTTCAACATCAAATAAAGAGAAAAAAATTATGGATGTGGCAGTTGGTTGTACAAAACTCAATCATGAAGATTTAGAAGATGCTAAATTGAAATCCATGGTATCTTTCATTCCCTACTTGCTTAATAGTTAGTTCAAAAAACTTTCCATAGTATGGACGAGAATATACCAACCTCTCTATGCCTAGCATTTTCTGCATCCTCAGCATCATTTTGCTCCTTTGCTAGTTTCATGATGTCATCCAAGAATTTCTGTTCAAGACTGTCAAAACTCAATGACAAAAGGTTATCATCATAACCAACTTCGACATTCTCTCCATGGAGTTGAGATCGGGGATTGTTTTGCTTCTCTAAACCTAGGTTCGGATCTGGCCTTTGGCTCTGAAAATAGGACTTTGATGCATCAACACCTTGACCTACATCACAGAAAGCATGACCACTCATACGTAAGCCTCCCAGACATTTATCAACATAAGGTCATATGCCTATTTCAAGAACATGCTAGGCATATCAAGCCTTTAGGAAAGCAAGACAAATCTTTGGGATACGAAGAGCAATGCTTAATTCCGTCTGTTCATTGTACAATGAAGAAGGCTTATTAAATTATAGGCAGCAGGATAGCCTATAGTACTCCTGCCTCTAATTGGCTACCAAGAAAATGATCCTAGATGCACATAGAGACAGTAAATAAAAAAAAAGCATAATACTATCCCCCCAAAACTGTACAACACAAATTCCTTCGGGAAACCAACTACCTTTCCAGATCCCCAAAACATACATTATCTAGATCAACTCCACTCTCAAACACAAAAACGTTATGGGAAAATAATCTTGCACTTTCTTTACAGATCGACACCACTCCTAAGCATTCCTCTTGCCTTAACAACTGATCAAGCTTTATCAACATAACTACTCTCTTAAAGAAAATAAAAACATAAAAAGAGAAGATCAATAACTTAATGTCATCAAGTACTTCATCGCATCTACGCTTGTACAAGAAGCGTTCTTTTAACTGACTCCTTATGTCTTCTGGCTACAATGATCTGAACAAGCATGCGAATACTTTACTGTTCTATAGTTTGTAACAACCAAGAAGTTCTGTTCACCATCTGCACCAGCTTGCTCAGAATATAGTTCTTTGGATTATCATTTTTGCAGTTAAAAGCATCAATGAGCTGTCTTTCATCTCTCTCTCTCTCTCTCTCTCAATTTTTTAAAATTAAGAACCATAACCACCATAACTCCATTTTCTAACTTTTATTGCCTCAAGCCTCTCAACTACTAGATTACAATAATTACCCTGGAAACTGAGAATATTGTAGAACATCCTCATGATTAGAAGCAACAATTAAACCTATATCTTCATAGGGGTCCCACTGCATCAAGCAATCCATCAGTAGACAGATCACAACATTTACAGGTTATTTCGTACTTCGGATGCTCTATATGAACACTGCCTGCATAATATTACACTTGGTTTCATCAATAAAATCGTGACTCACAGAAAAGAATTTCATAGGAAAAATGAGTTTATAAAACTTTTACGATAAACTAATTAAGCAAATACACCAGAAGTTAGAACAAGTTCCAAAAGCATGAACATTTTCCACAATAAAACCAACTAAGTCTCAGATATCCATGATGGCAAGAAGAAAATCTGAAGGTGGAAACCTAGTCTACAAAGTAGGAATTTTTTCTTACCAGCACTTCTTAAAAATCTTTATGAAAATAATACGGTAGTTTATGTCTTACTTCTTGAAGGGATTTTTTGTAAAATATTCACCATATCATCTTTTGCTTATATAGTCCACATGGTAGAAAAAGTAAACTCAAGTGTATTCAATCGGAAACCTTAGTCATGTTTTTCTTTTCTTTTTCTAAACTTTTATGTTTGCAATGCAAATAGGGTTTCTCACCTAATTTTTTGGCATGTTCGGCGTGAGAGAAATAGGAGGGTTTTCGATAATTTTGAAACACCAATAACTTTGTTAAGAGAGTCTTGAATTAGAGTTATAAAATTCTGGAATTCAGGTGATTATTTTGTAAATGAGGAACATATAATTGATTTTATAGTGTCACTAACTTCCTACTCTAACCATATATGTAATGCACAGTAAATAATGCATATATATACGTATGTATGTATGTATGTATGTATCATAAAATAAGACCATTTCTAATTGTACAAGGAATCTTCCAATCCCTATTTCAAAATTCAAATGGAGTCAATTGTATAATGACACCCCTTTTTTGCCCAAAACAGAACTAAGAGAATTCCCAGGCAAAATATTAACACACGGAGACACAGAGAGAGAGGGAGAGAGAGAGATGGCAAGAGAAATTTCATATATCAATTGATTTTTTCTTTTCTTTTCTTTTTTGAACAGGAAAACAAGATCATATATCAATAGATAAAATAAGAACATGGAAGAGAAGACAGAGATTCTTGTCAATGACATCTACTTTGAAACAAGGAACATGATTAAATCATCATCGTTGTTTTCTCGTCTATGCTTGACTTAACAACCAAAAGATAGCTTAATTTACTCATTGAGTTCTTATCTCAATTTAAAAGATGTAGTGAATAACCTTGGATAAGTAAAGCTTATTCATAAGACTAAGTATGCAACAAAGTATTTACACGAGTCCCTCACATTTTTCTCCATCTTGATTTCTGATCTAGAATAATGCATTTTGACTTCAATCGTCAAAATGATGGAAAGGGGTCCATAATTAGCAAGGTTAAGCGAACTGTACATTCAATTGACAACATTCGTGGATATAAACTATAGGTTAGAGTAAATACCATATATCCAAGTATCCTGTGATATGAGAACCAATTTATTGTGATTGTAAATGGGGTTACTTTGTTTTATTCCTTCAACAGTAAATCAGATGCAAAATATAAAACATGCAGACGGCTGAAGAGAACTTGAATGAAATTGGCTGTCAAATGTCCAGGACATGACTGCCCTAATTGTTCACCAAAATTTGTAAGTCCATGGGAGGCCCAAAAAGAGAAGAGAGCCTTCTAACCTATTCATGTTTTCAAGCTTTTCTTAGGTTTTATGATGACAGAGAACATTGAGAGCAAAATGAGAAGGTTATAGTCCAAGTAAGAAAAGAAAGAGTTTAGGTAGCACTTCCATGGCAAAGATTACCCTATTTTGATAAATAAGATGAAGACTAAATTGGAAGTAAGATTGTAAAGACAACTAGGCTAGTCAAATATATGTTGACATAATATCAAACTCATAGAGTATTTCCTACTAATATCAATATAGATATAAAATAAAGTCTAAGCAAAATAAACTTGCCATCATTGAACACTGGATTTGACACTTTTGATCCATCTCTTTCCCATCGCCATTGCCCCTCGCCTTTTGAAGTTTCATATGGTTGCTCCCTCTCAGGAGTGAAAGCCTCTAACTGACCCTGAAAGTGAGACTTATGCTCCAGTCTCTGGCCAGATATATGCTGCATCTGAGCAGCAGCATATGCATTTGGTCCAGAATCAGCAAAAGGCCCCTGTCGTCTCATATTTGTTCATTAACAATCACCTATGATAATAAAACCTAACAAAATTACAGCAGCCACAAATAAATATAATAAGTTATATAAAATGCATACAGGATAAAGTGTTTATAATCACACAACCACACGGCATACCAGAAAAACAGAAAGAATACTTGCTTTTATTAAAACGTTTAATTATTGAATAACGTCATCATGTCAGGTTTATGTTGTGCTTGTTTTACTTTTATTTGATATGCCATCATCTTTATGATATGAGGCGTCTGGTGTTTGAGTAAATTAATTCATTATTTTGATGCATCTATCTCTTAAATGTTAGTTTGTAGTTTTTAATAACTGAATCTCTATAATACATATATGTATGTGCATATCTATTCTTGCATGTACAGAAACCGGATATCCCTGATGTCTCATGGAAGGAGGATAAGGATTTGCCTTCTCAACAAAGATGTGAAGGAGGACAATACAAATTCCTGCCAGTTTTTTGGTTAGATATGGTGGAATGGGGAAGCATTCCCTCCCAAAACCCTGCTCTTTTATCATCCTGACATTTCATTCTTAAAGAACTAGACTATGACTTTAAAGCTAAAAATTTAATCCAGTCTGAAGAATGACAGTTTTACACAACACGGCAGAACTTTGTGTGCTTTTTTTTTTTTTTATCAGACACACAACAAAGTAGAATTTAAAGTGAAAAAATACAATATAACCAGACATGCAGATTTGAAATAACAGGTATATTCTTGAGTTACATTTCCCTCACCAGCTATTTAGAACTTCACATGTAAATCCAAAACCAGGTAGTAAAGCATGGAAAAAAAAATATATATATATATATATATATATATATATATATCTACATAAGACAAATCATTAAAAGAGGAATAAATTCTGCTAATAGCATCATAGCAGCTCTGCTTTAATGCAACGAAAAGAATCCCAGTGGACTTCAAACCCCTCTACAGCCTAAAGCTCCATTTCTCTACAAGTTGTACCATTTGCTTGGTGACTTTGAATATTAGTTTGCCACTTGACTTCAAAGATTAAGCTAACAGGAACTCCACCCAGTAACACAAATTAGGCTCCACTTGGTTTTTTACCACACAGTGGCCAATATCTGCAGCACAATTGAATGGAAATAGATGGTACCAATAGTGTCTTAACATAACCAAAAACAGATTCATTGAACCTTGGACGAACTAATATCTCACGAGTTAAAGCTTATAAGTAGACAGGGGATGGACTGCCACTATGGGGCCTGAACTGAGGGGAAAAAAGAAAAAAAAGCAATAAACCTATATTTTGTGAAACAAAAGGAATACTCACGAATCCCAAGACTTTGAAGGAAAACCAGAAACCGCATTTCAAGCTCAGGAACTTAACTTTTACAAGTAGAGCAATGAATTGGCATCAATTTTGGCCATGCATACAAGCCAGCACGCATATCTCCGAAAACGCAAACAAAAATACATTCACCCAGCTACAGGCATAAAAATGTATATGTACTTATGATAACTTCAGCCAAAAAGAAAAAAAAAAATTGACATTTAATCAAGCACTTGATATGCAAATACAAATTGAACCACCAAGGTAATTTTATTCTTTTGATGCGTTGGAGGAAGGTGACACTTCACTCGATAAAGCTCAAACTTCCACGATGACATGGCAGTGGAAATCCAACTAAAACACCTAGTGTTCGGTAAAATAACCCTTGAAAACTAAAACCCCAGAAAAAAGGAAAATGCAATTAGAAGCAATAAAATGAAATCAGTTTCTGAATAAGAGAAAGACATTGTTTCTGCGTACCTTATTGAGTATTCTATGCTAATATCCTCCTCCTGCGCTGGGCGAGGCCGAGAAGGGAACCAGATTACACACCCTTGCAATTTAGTGTTAAATGGCACAACCCGAGCTGGGGTTTAAAAGGGATCCAACTTTGGCATGGGGTCGGGTTTGGGTTTTCCTTCCAGGCATGTGTATACCAGCTGTCCTGCCAGGTCATCGTGTTAATTTTATTTAGGATAATGCCCACCCGCTTGATCAGAGACTATAGAAGAATCCATAGGCGACGGGTTAAATGTTGGCATTGCAACAGTCATTTCTCAATTGAGCCCTTCTCTTCCAGTCGCATATGCAAGTGAATTGTTTTTCGCTGTCGAACTGGAACAAAGGACAATTTCATTTCCGGTCAAAAAGCTTGATTTTTTTTCTTTTTCTGGCTTTTCACTTTTCATAAGAGATTAAAAAAGCGAAAGGCTTACTCAGCTGGGCTCTGGTAATCCAATGACTTCCAGAGTTTTTTTTTTTTTTTTTTGGGTGTACGGTGGCGTTATTTACAGATATTTTTGGTGCATACTTCTGTATTTATCTTGGTTGAATGAAGGGAAAGAAGTGGAGTTTCTGGTAGTCAATTGCTGTATTTGTTTGCCACTTTTAAGCAATTATTATTGCTTCTGTTTCTTGCTCTTTAGTGATCTAGCTGAGGACAATATCCTATTTACATGGTAGTTTTCTGGGGTTACCTGTGTTAGTGCATTATCACAGGTTTCTGACGCATTCGAAATCTGTTAATCAACAGAGAGCTTAATGGGTATGCTTGAGACCTTCTTCTTGATGAACAATCCAACTCTCTTCTATTTATGAACTCCATTCCAAATGGTCATTAGGCGAAAACGTTCGGATGCTGCTATTCTTGCCAACGAGCTCAATCAAATAATAATAATAATAATTTTTTTTTTTTGGAACGTATGATCATATTTCATATAAATCGGCATCCACGATATGTAATGAAGTTATTGCATATTCAATTTAGCCCTTGCATGGCCTTGTGATATTTGGAAGTGCTCTGTTATACCGAGATGAGCCATGAGAAGCCAGACATGAGTGAGCAGCTCTCCTCCGCGTCTGAGCTGTTGGGCATGGTGGTTCCACCTACACTGACCTGCAGCATATGACAACATCTCCATCCACACATCACCTATTACCTTCCATTTTTCTGTTGTCTTCCACTTCTTCTCCTTTTCCAATGATTGCAGTAAGTTGGCAAGCCTACATGCATCAAACAGCACAGACTTGCTTCTATCTCCCTTTACCTCATCTGGAGGGATCTTGGTGTCCACTAGAAGCAGCGTCAAGCAAGCAGGGTTTTCACTCAGTATGGATCTCTCTTGGACAAATTCTATGGCTTCAGCGCAGGTGTCCTGAAGCCTGATCTGCCCAATGCCATCTGGTAACATGAAAGGGCACTTCACCAGAATGTATACCATATAGTTCGAAATGGATCTGCTCACTTCACATCCTGAATCAAACATAGGAAGCTTATTTCTCTCGACATCATGATAATAGCAGAGATCAGTGGCAATGTGCCAGAGAATAATGCTTTGATCAAATTCCACATCAGTGCTCCAACCAATCTTATCCAGGCAATTATTCCTCCCAAGCACACGATCACCCCTCCGAGAGCACAGATACTTGCGATCTTTATAGTTTGAAGCACTTCTAGACTTCTCCAGGAGATGCTCAAAGATGTGTTTCTTCAACTTATCAGAGACAGGCTCTGTTGGGTCATTTCCATATTTTTCCACAAATTTGTACATCCAAGAGATATCCAGGCATCCCCAGCACCTAGTCGGCTCATCTTTTAGGCAGTAACTGATTAAATTGTGTTGGGCAATGCAATTAGACCACCTTTTCTTGCTAGTCACGCGGTTAACATAAGAGACAATCTTACACAGCAGATTTACCGCCCGGCTGTTGTGCTTACTCAGCCAAAGAGCCGTCCAATCCGAGGAAACAAGAAGAAAAATTGCACAGACCTCCAGGCCTATAGCTCCACCCAACAAGAACAGACTTATACCCACATTCACAAGTGAGTACGCATTCCAATCAATGAAGCAGAAGGCCATCAGGGCAGCCAAGGTGAAAGTCAAACTGGTGATGCGGAGAATTCCACCAGAGAAGGAATGAATTACCTTGGCCTTAGTGAAGAGCACATCATATGTGAATCCAAGTTCAATCTCAATTACTTTGAAAGCCGTATCCCAGGTAGAGTCGCTGAAGAAAGACCGACTCTTTTGAAGATCCTGGAAGCTAAGTATGAGATCTGCAAACAGTCGCTTGTATGTTAGGAAGAAGTCATAAGCGATGTTTATAGCATCTGCGTCTTCCATAAGGTTATTTCTTCCGGCTGCATAGGTCAACGGCATCACTGTTAGAGGTGGAATACCCTTCAACGACAATTTGTACCCTTCCATCTCTCTCAAAGTATACTCCTCCATGAATTTGGCATAATTGGGTCCTGGGTCAGGACGTGGGAGCAAGGAGCTTTTGAAATGCTGGCTACTTGCAGACCTTAGAGCCCAAGTCCTTTCCCCGTATTTGATCAACCCGGCAACGAAGATTGGGATGGCCACAAAGTTGACCTGAGTAGGCTTGAGAGACCTAAAGAAGACATAGAATGCCACTCCAGCTTGGACCATCAGCCCGAGCAAGTGCCGAAGCCACAATTCATTATCTTCCAAGGAATAGGCAGTGATGGTGTCCGGGCCACCAAGGTGCAGGAGGAGAAACGGTGCCCAAAATGCCATTATCACGTAGTTTGGATCTAAGGACTTATCTGTACAACTGCTTTTGCTACGAGAGAGGATACCCAGCGCAATAGTTGCAAAAGAGTCGGCAGATAAGTAGGCAAGCCATAGAATGACTGAAATCTTGTTTCCGGCTTTATACTTTCTCTGGTTGCCTAAGCCAATCAGGACAATTTGTAGAAACAGGCTGAGAAGAACAAGCACTTGTAGCTCCCATTTTTCCCACAATAGTATCAAGCTTTCTGGGACACCACGCGATGCTTCCTCCATAAAAATCCAAATCCCAGCAACTGGAGATCAAAAATTATCGGTTAAGTCCTATATAGCAGGCTATATGCCCTTTGAATAGAGTTGAGAACTCACCTCAAGAAGCTATCACGATTGAATCTGATACATCCCGTTGTGAGCGAAGGAAATTGAGATGTGGATTGCAGTTCTGACATCAAAGACCCGTTGACTTCATGCGCAGCCGCTCTTTTTGGGCAAAAGCTCCCATGTGAAAATAAAAATAACTAATAATAATAATAATTTTAATTTTTTTATCAATTTTTATTTTAAAAAATATTTATAATGTGATTGATCATTAATATTATTTCAAAAAATTTTCATAAAAAAATAACTTTTATTTAAAAAATAAATAATAATTTATTTTACTGAAAGATTTAAGATCAAAAATCAATTACCTAAAAAAAAAATTAGTATCTTTCCAAACGTTCAAAAATTGATACAATTTATACTGTCTTTTGGATTGTTTAATTTTGGTGTTGATCTCAATGTATAAATAATAAATTTTTTATATATAAAGTGAGATCAGTTTTCCCTCCATTACAAAATTTTAAAAGAAAATATCATATCAAACTTTATCAAAACTTGATAAGATCTTAAAATAATTTTATCATATGATTTTGTACAAAAGTCTTAGAATCTAGTCTAACACCAGATTATTCGACTCAAAAGAAAACAAATGCATATTTTAGATTTTCGAGGTTTGAAATATGAACTTGATCAAGTGTTTTCCTTTAAAATTTTTTAAAAAATATGAGATGCACTAATAAATTTACAATAATAAATTGAATAAACAGTAAATAAAAAAAGTATGTATTATTTTTTTATTTATTTAAAAAAATGATACAAATAAATAGAGAAAGAATTATACCTTCAATGTAATCCATGTGTTATCTCTCCACTGAACAGCGTTACATAAATAAGAATCCTTTCTTGAAGAAAACTCTTTAAGAAAAAGCTTCAAAAACTAATTTATGCTATAAAAGATAAAAGCTAGAATATTTAAAAGTATATGAGTATAGAGATCTTTTTCCCATCGAAAATGGGCCTATTTATACATAAACAATTTAAGAAAATTTCATTAAAAATTTAAAAATTTGTTATTGACAAAAGGGACTTCAATGCTTTTTAATCAGTTATGAATAAAATGCACCTTAATGCATACTTCACCAAAAACATTTTATAAGCTTCTTGAATCTTTGCGATTTTTTATAAACATCTAAGTTTCTAAACCCTAAAGTGAGATCAGAATCAATCATATTAGTTTAAAAGTCTTCAACTTAACATGAGATCATCATCAATCATATTAATCCACAGTCTTCATCTTGATGGAAGATCACCATTAATTACGTTCTGAAAATTCTTTAAGCCCCATGTGAGATTAATATTGAGTATCATTAAGAACTTAAAAAATGTTTTACTTTTCACACTTTTCCACTCTTTTTTCCCGATATGCGATTGAGAGGTATCATCTCAACAGTTTGCCCTAAATGACAACCGCCACGTGTCCACAAAAGGTTAGATAAAAAATCATAACGTTGTTTCAAGTCTTACGCTACAACCCTTATGTCTTTCAGTAACCATATTTTCTTTCAATTTTGCATTTCATTTCTGTTTCCACTGTTACTTTACCTTCATAGCTTGCTTTCCTATGTAACCATTCTTTTAGTGACTACTCACTCTGCAACTCCGACAAGTGTTCTCTAAGGACTTGTTTAACAATTTTGGTAAGATTTTTGCCTTTAGCTGTTTTAATTGTGGAAACCGTAAGAGCCTTTTCTCTGACCCTTAAGTCTTTAGAAGCTATTAGACCTTAATAGAACATTCCTAATTATGTCCACCTTTTGCTCCTTCTGACAATGAAAGGTCCTGGTTTAGCAAACCTGGCCATATCTATGTTTTTGAAGAATTTTTTCATGGTGGCCTTAGGCTACCACTTCATCCCTTTGCTATAAACTTGTGTAGTAAGTATAAGTTATCCTTTTCATAGCTTATTCTAGATGCTTTGAGACTCGTCTTTAAGTTTCTATCGATATGTATAGAGCTAGTTTTCAAATTATTTCTTTCAATTTCTTTTCCAAATTTTTGAAGCTTATTAGAAATCATGAACTCTTCTTTTAGCTTTTTGTACTTCATGGCAAAGTCACCAAACTTGTTTAACAACAACTTATCAATTTCGAACAAAGGCTAGAAGATAAAGTATTTCTAGGCCACTTATGATTAGCTATTTCTCGATCTCACATCATTGAAGGCCCCAAATATTGTCATGCATTTACGAAAGAAGTTAGTGTCTAATCTAAAGTTTTCTACCATGAAATGTTAAATAATGGTGGCATTCATAACATCAAAATTTTCCTTACAGTTGCTAAATTATCCATAGTTTATAATGTAAGAGTAGACTTATTAGACAACACTACTACCGATCTCGTTCCAACATCAAAACCAATTATAAATAATTCCAAACTCTATCTCTTGAACTTACTTAAAATCCTTTATTGACCTCACATCTAACTCATATTGAGCCTCAATCACTCAATCCAATTACTGGAAGGGTAATTTTTTATCACCTCTATTCGATCTCACTTCTCCCATTAGTTTACTTTTGCTCATTTTACCATTGTTTTTCATTATCTGTGCTGATTTAACTTTCAATTCCTGATGTGTAAAAAATGGGATGGCTCTTAATTGAAGACTCCAAATGATGTGCAATCTTGTAAAATCATCTGGCTAGAGGTTGGAGGCTTTAGTCATTATTGCCCTTCCTACTTTGATGATCAGATCGAATCGACTTTTTGATCCTAAGGATTTTTAAATTCTGGGATCGAGTAGCCAATCTTAATCTCAATAAAAGAAAATAGCAATTGAACCTACCTTTAAAGATTCCTCAAAGAAGTGTAAGGCAATCACAATCCTTACCAACATTAAGGTAGACATCTTGGTAGATGTAGATGTCGAACCTTTATTTGGGGATGACCTGAATAGGGGCACCATTAATGCTGTGGGCAGCTAATTTCCTTGCCTTCTTATCTATAACACTACTGATCGATATTATCTAAATCAAAGCATTAAACCTTATGACACAAGCTGTAACCGAACGGTATCTTACGAAAGAATGTGAACGGTTATACTCCCAACAAATTGAGATAGGCTTGCAGGGTTGCAAACCACTACCAAGTAAAGTTTTATGCCACATTAGAGAAATAAGGCAATCTTAGTTTTGTATTTTTCTTCATTACTTAGAGACTTTTCATTTTCAAATAATTCAACATCATTTTCTTGTCTTGTGTAATTGTCCAATGAAATGGCCTTACTTATTGAATGATATGAGCTTATAAGCAAGGCCTTAGTCCTCTAAATCAAAGAAACAAAAACTGCCAATAAATCAGTTATCAATATTGTAGAAAAATTTAAGGTTCTAGTTACTAACATCGAGCAACTAGAGATTGTGGTGACGAAAAAGGATCAGCTTCTATTGAAGATGTAAATGAAATCGGTTAAAGCTTGATCTGAGATCGAGCAAAGAATTCATCAAACTACTGAAGATATAATTCAAGCCAAGGAGTTAATTGTCGAAGCTCTGGTGAACAACGTGACAGAGTATAAATAAAGTGCTAAGTTTAATGTCAAAGTGGTGTAGTTCACTTATGAGTTGTTGCTTGCTCTCAAGTCTAATATCTATAATGAAGTTCAAGAACTTTATCCTGAATTTGATCTAAGTTCTTTGAGAGGTACAGTAACTCCCTATGCCACTTTAAGAGAAAACTTGGCTGCTCCAACTGAGGACATCCCAACTGAAGTTGCTTTCAATGCCAACATTTTAAATGAGCCCAAGTCTATGGCTTTAATCTCAAATTAGGTGAGCCATACCAGAAGCTCTAACAGATGCAACTAACCTAGTCTCTTGATATGCTTTGTAATCATTTTTAATGTCAAATATACTTTTCATTTAAAATGAATAAAAATTCTTTTACCAATGCCAACTTATTCTATTAAATCTCAATTGATTTTAATGTCATCAAATCATGCAAACTCTACTTTCAACCCAATCTGATTTCCTTATAAGTTAAATGTAATCTTGATATGAAATTGGAAAGAATGATTGAAATATCTAGTTTAATATAATCTTAATCTTAACATAATCCAGTTAATTTAATATTTTATCCTCTCTTTTATATTTTACCTTCTTCTTTTAGAGAAAATAATTTATTTCTTTGTATCAAGAATTTTAATGGAACAATGGTTATGTATGCATGATACATTTATTTTAAGTATTAATATTTTCAAGTAAGGCTCACATTTTAGTCACTTTTAAAGTAGAGGATTATTCTTGGCATAGTGGATTTTAGTGAAGTAATCAAAATATCATCTAGAAACACATCTCCCTCCCTCTTTCTCCCTCTCCCCTCTCTTTTAAACCACTCTTATTTCATAAAATGCCTTTTTCCTTGTATTTTACAAGTTACTTTTCCTTTGAAGATTTGGTTTAAATAATTGATTTACAACAATTTGGTATTAAGAAATAATTCATAAATTTCCTTCTTTGAAGAGGAAAAGGAAGAAAAAGAGGAGAAGATACAAGAATTTCTCTATGGCTTTATATAATGACTAATTTGATACATAAAATTTTAGTACATCATGTCCAAAAAGACATTCATCATTTTTAGTTTTTTTCTCTTGACTTTAAATACCTTTTAGGGTGAAAGCTTGTAAATGCCTGGCCTAATGACTTTTGACACCTGATAAGGTGCTTCCAAATTTAAAGCCAGCTTCTTAATGACATTTTGCAATCTTGACATGCTAGCTTTTCTCATGACAATGTCACCTTTTGAGAACACTCTTTCTTTAACTCTTTTATTGTAATGTTAGTCTATCCTTTATTGATAAGCCTTTGTCCTTACCTTGGCCTGTTCTTAGTGTTCCTCGAGCAAGTTGAGGGTGGCTCATAAGTTTTCGTCATTGATCTTTTCATCATAAAAGTTTACCCGAAGTGATGTTGTTTTGATTTCTACAAGCACCATAGCTTTTATATTAAACATGAGGAAAATGGAGTTCATCCTGTCGTTATTCTACTTATTATCTGGTATGCCAGATTATGCTACACTGCTCTTTCGCCTATGCAATTTTTGCACCATCCAGCCTTGTTTTTAACACCCGAAGAATCATCTTGATGGTGATCTCTACTTATCCATTTGCTTGGGGATGGCCAACCGATGTAAACCTTAGTGTAATTTAGAGCTCCTCATAATTTGTCACAAGTTTGGTGGCTTAAAATTGAGTTTCATTCTCAATGACGATGGCTCTTTGAATCCCAAACTTACAGATGATTGATTTCCATGTGAAATCCCACATCTTATGCACCGTTATTATGGGAATTGCTTCTGCCTCTACTCACTTCGTGAAGTAATCGATGGCCACAATTCCAAATTTTCTCTATCCTGAGGCCAAGGGAAATGGTCCTAACAGATCTATCCCCAATTAAAGGACCATGATCCATAATGGGATTCATTAGAGTAGTTGGGTTATTCACCAAAGGTGCATGCTTCTGGCACCTCCTGCACTTCATCACATATATTCCTTGCATCCTGCTTTAGTGTTAGCCAATAGTAGCCCTTCCTCAGTATCTTATATGCCAGGAACCTTGCTTCGATATAGGTATCGCATATTCCATAGTGAATCTTAGCTAGGACGTAATCTTGTTCCTCAAGAACTAGCAACGTAAAAGTGCAAGGTTGAAGGATTGCTTATAAAGCTATTCATCCACCAAAATGAACTTAGCTGCTGGTATGTGCAGCTTTTTAGCCTTTGCCTTATCTTAGGGTAACTTACCATTTTTCAAAAAATTATAAAGTAGAGTTATTCAATTTTTGAAATTATTTATTGGCATCATTAACTCTTTTTTTATGCTTGGTGACTTCAACATTTCCACCATGGCATCACGTACATGTCTTGTGTTTAAAGCTACCAATTTTGATAAAGCATAAGCTTGGACATTGTCTTCCCTTTGTATCTGCCTAATTCACCATTTCTAGGACCTTTTGAGAAATTATTTGGCTTTCATGAGGTACTTAGCCAACCTTTCTTCTTGCTCCTTATATTCTTTTAATATCTGCTTATCCACAAATTGTAGTCACTTTTTATCCCCATATCGCTTATTTGGATGTCTTCATTAGGTGTAACCCAATAAGCAATGCCTCATACTAGGCTTTGTTGTTGGACATCGAGAAGTCTAATTTTTCTACATATTGGTACTTCGCTCCC
The DNA here is from genome assembly GCA_021397835.1 of Moringa oleifera. Taxonomy (NCBI): domain Eukaryota; kingdom Viridiplantae; phylum Streptophyta; class Magnoliopsida; order Brassicales; family Moringaceae; genus Moringa; species Moringa oleifera. The sequence continues at coordinate 367,219 of JAJFZO010000345.1, forward strand.
TCTAGCCATTTCAATAGAATGCTAGATCCACTTCTTATCCTACCTGTCACACCGTCACACAATTCCCACTTAAATTACTCATCTATGACTATTTATTTTTGTGGACTTATGAATGTCGACTCCTGCTATGGATCCACAATGGTGTATTCGACGATGAAATCCACTAGGGCTTTTGCATTTATGGCCATCTGGGGTTTGTATCATATGTTGATTTCCTATAACTCTATCATACACTTTACCCTTCTTCCTAACATCTTTAGTTATTAAGAACTTATCAAAGTGACTAATCCATGTTGACCACTATCAAGTGTGCTTAGACATAAAAGTATTATTTCTTTGCTGCCATTATTAGAGTAAATGTTATCTTTTCTAACTTTAGGTACCCTGTGTTTAAGCCTTGAAGTACCTTGCTGATGTAATACACTGGTTTATGAACTTCGTCCTTTCCTTTCAACAACACAGCACTAACCATTTCTTTAGTCATGATGACAAGCACATAGAGCTCCTCGTGAAGCTCAAGCTTAGATAATAGTGAAGATGTTTCAAATAGTCCTTTAGCAGTTCGAAGGCTTTTTAAAACTGTGTTGTCCATTCAAAATTCTTTGCCCATGCCCATGATTGCTAAAAATTTTTCGGGTTGGCCTCTATTCCCTTCTACATCACCATGAACCTCAGAAATTTTTTGGAGGATTCATTAAAAGCGCATGTGTTAAGGTTTAACATTATATCGTACTTCCTTCGGACCTTAAAGCTTTCTTCCAAGTCTCTTGAGCACGTCAACCTCTTCATACTTTTGATTAGAAGGTCAACCATGTATGCTTTTAAGTTTCTGCTCATTAAAGATTCAATTAATAAGACGTTGGTATGTGGCTCTTATATTCTTTAGGCCAAAGGGGATCATCTTGTCACAACAAACACCTATGTCAGTAATAAATGAGGTTTTCTCCTTATCCTTAGGATCTATCCTTGTTTGATTATATCTTGAATAAACGTTCATGAAAATCAACATGTCATGCTTAGAGGTGTTATCTATAAGCTGGTTAATTCTTAGTAGTGGGTAGCTATCTTTTCAAGGTCTGTGAAGTCAACGTACATTCGCCATTTGCCATTGGATTTCATGACTGTCACCACATTCACCAGCCATTCTAAATACTGGACCTCTTGAATGAATCTAGCTGAACGTATTTCTCTTGATAATGTTCTTTTCTTTTCCTAGATTGGTTTGATGGTCGAGTCAACACTTAGCTTATGGACCATTACTTTTGGCATGATCCTAAGCATATCATTCATTGTCCATGCAAAAAAATTAACTAAAAAATTTTACCAAGTTGATTCTCTCTTTTTCGTCGAGTGTCGTACCAACCTTAGTGACTTGATTTGGTTCCCTGATCTGAACCTTATCCAATTTTTTGACAGCCTCATTCTGCACTAAGTATGACTTATCACTTTGATCCAGATTGAGGTGAAAAGTCAAGTGTTATTGGCCCTTTAAAGATGTTAGGTAGCATTGATGTGCCGTTTATTGGTCTTTCTTTTTTTACCATTACTACACCACCAAGAGTAAGAACTTCATTGTCAAATGGTATGATGAAGTTATTGCTTGGAGGGCATTCAAGCATGGTCGACTCGATAATGCATTGTAGGCTAACACTGTTTTCATGATAAAAAAGTCCGCCATGACCATTTTCTATGCTGGGGTTGTTCCTCCTGTAACTAGTAAAGTACTAATGACCTTAACTGTAACATTGGATCCTTCAAAGGCAGTAACTGAAGTATGGAATGACCTCATGCTCTCCCTGCTTCAACCCATCCTTTAGAATGCATGATAATACATGATATCCATAAAACTTTTGTTATTAATTAGAATCTATTTTACATTCTTGTTAACTACTCGCATTATAACCAACAAAGAATCCTAGTGGGAGGTGATAGCTTCTTCTAGGTTTCCATTGAGAAAAGTAACAATATTCAGAGTTTGTGATCACTTCTGGACCTTATAATTCTCTTCTTTCTTCTTTGCATAAACTTTCTTCTCGGATGACATTTCTCCTCCTTATGCAGGTACCCCAGCTATTACATTAACGTCCAATGCTCCAACTATAAAGTTAATGTCTTTGATGTCCTCATCACTAACCATCAGTGCTTTCAGTTGAGGTTGAGTAATTAGTTCATTTTTTACTCTTCTATCTTCCTTTTGCCTTCTTCTCTGGATAGGATGAGGGTTTCTCCTTCTACGCTTCTCCACGTACCTCAAGAGCGGCCCTCGCCTTATGGGCTCTTTAGTCTCCTCTTTTAACTATTTACATTCCTTTGTGCCGTGCCCGTAGTCATGATGGAAGTGATAGCATTTATTGCGATTTCATGTCTTTAGCCCAAAGTACATTCGCTTTGGCTACTTTAATTGTGGGTCATTCTTAATCTGTATCAATATGTGTCTCTTCGAAGCCATGAGAGGCATGTACCTTTTTTCAAACTCATTTAACTTATGCCTTCCTCTTAGACTACGTTATCTCCTCTCGCTATTGTCGCTCATCCCTTTCTTCTTGTTTTTCTGTTTGTTGCGTCTAGGTGAGCATTGTTGGGCTTTTCAATTCTCTTCCCTTTTAGCCTTCACTATTTGTAGTTATCATTGGGCTTTTAACTTTCTTTTGTAATCTTCATTTTGATTTATATACTTCTTTAATTTCAACAATAACTCCTCAAGGCTCTTTGAGGTTTTTCTGTTTAGTATATCATGAAAAGTTGTTGCTGGTACCTCCTCCTTCATTATGACATAGTCATAGACTAGTCTAGGTTTTAAATTTATCTTGTTGCTATTTCACCTAAAATATACTAGTTATCTCCTACTTTCTAACCATGCTGCTTATAAAGTGTCATCAAAAGATCTGCTTAAGATATTCAAAACTGTTAACTAAACCAACTGGAAAGGAATTATACCATCGCCTTGCTGCCTTGACAAGGGTGACCGAGAAGACTCCACACTTCATTACATCAAATAAACCTTAGAGGTTCAGCATAGTGACGAATCTTTCAATGTGATCTCTTAGGTCCTTCGACCCATTGAAGTTACTAATCCATGGTGTTTAAACTTCAATGGTAAGGGTTCTGCAAGCAAATCCATCGCTAGCGGGCATTCCATGGCCTGTTAAAACTCTAGGTTGTTAGGATCATCCCTATTTAATTGGGTGTTCTTAAAAAACTATATTTCTTTTCTCGTTTCAATGTCGCAAAGTGTACAAGTAATCATCAACCACCTTTTTTCCATTAGCTTGCTTGACAATTTCTTCTTCCTTTCCATCTTTTGCTTGCTCATACTGGTTTTGCACTACCTCATCCATGCCCTTCAACAACTCTAGTGCAGGTGGCTAGTATAATAAAAGTTGGGGGTGATGCTGCCCTCCCTAAGAGATTTATTAATGCACCAAAACGTTGAGGGTATTAGTGATTTGATCCATGCACTAGCTTAATGTTGCCAATGTATTTGATTAGGGCATCCTTAAGAGAAATATTGAGGGTCTTACATGGGAAAAAAGTGTTTTCATGGTAGGCAGCATTGTCACATCAAAGATTACATCAACTAAGGTGATTAGTGGGGGCAGTATGGTGTAGGGACACTACCGATTTGCTACATGGTTGTTTTGAGTAAGGAAGGTTATAATCCCATGGTTGCAATGAGGGGTGTTGGTGCTGAGATCACTGAAGGGTGCACCATTATAGGCGGCAAGGTGGACTGAGCAACATGGCCTACCAATGGTGGGTTTGAGATAGCTTAGTTTCTTGGTTGTCTATCATTTGACTAGTTGAATGGATCTTTGGAGGCATTGTTGGTTAAAGTGTAGAAGGTGGCTAGTAAAATTTGATGACTTTTCATCGCAGCTTTCCCATAAACGACGTCAAATGATGCTATCAAAAAAATATGAGGTAATGTTTGATTGACATGTGTTAGGTCCATGCCATGTCATAGGTTGAGATGGATTGGAGAGTGAGAACTTGCAACACAAGTGAATGGTTAGGAGTTGTTGCTAGTATGATTAGAATACTCTTCGATGATTAAATCTGTGATGGACAGGGCTAAATACTATTATGGATAAAAGACTTCTTAGAGATAGTAGACTTATGATTCTCATCTCAAATAGTTAAGTCAGAGGGCATTGTGGTTATTTTACCAAAGTATGGATCGTCTTTGTGGTGATAAATAGGATGTTGACTTGTCTTTTATTCTAACCTTCTAGATATCTGGCACCCATACTGCTTACTAGTCTTTGAATGGTACTAATGTCTATTTGTCAAGTATCGACTACCTGTCACTTTGGCATATCTGACTACATCAACTTTGCTGTCAAGTACGAGTCTCGAGATGGCGTGCCTCGATATGGGCTGGATCCTAAGAAAAGCCTTTCGTGGACTGAGGCTAAGACAAATTTGGGTTTATTAAGATCTAAAAGTCACAATAAGTATAACTGGGATTAGGTTTACTCCATGCACAATCATCCCTACAAAATCCAACATAATCAAATCGATGTAGCTAATTATCTTTGGGAAGACCATCAAACCATATATATGATAACTAGAACAATCACTTTAGTTGGTCTATCAACGTGTTTCTACCATAAATGAATTAATAAGTCCTTTCTTAAATAATCTTCTTGTCCTTTTTTTCTAATCTCTTTCATTAGATCCTTTTTAAAATCTGTAATTCTTTTGCAAATCTCTTTATTTTCTAAACAATAGTATTTTTCTTAGAATACAGCTACAAAGGTTACTGACCTGATCCCTAATAAAGATGTACATTCTTTAATGATAGGTGTGAGGTCAATTTCTCCAAACTCCAAAATTTTATATATTGGATCCCGAAAATGCATTGTAACTTTTATTAGTGACTCATTAATTTGAACAAAAATTAATTCACCAATATGTCCATAAATTTCCTCAAAATTTTCCTTCTAAAGCGGACTAACCCTATCCCAAATAGTCTTTAATTCGTTAAGATCATTTTCTTGTAGTGTTAAGCTTATCTCATTAGGAGATTAATAAAGCAGAAGACTTATTAACTAATCTCCATACTTAGACTTAATATTTTCTATATGCTATACTTATTTATAGGACATTGACTAGCTTGATCTAGTAAGATATTCATTTTGATTTTCATAAAAATTTAAGCAAATTTTCTTTTATGATGACCTGAACCTTTTTTCGTGATGCCATGAAACATATGTAAAGAAAATGAAATAAGATAGTAATAATAATACTTCCACATCACCAATTTCCTTTATGTTCATGGCTTAACAAGGTTCTAAAATCCTATTAAGGTTAACATAGGGTTTCCTTTATATGTAGGTTAGACCCGAGATCAAGCCTGTTTGGTTCTACAGGCTTTACAGGTTCCCAGATTCCCCTAAACCTTTGATCATCTATACCACTTATACAGACTCTAAAAAGCATCTCGAAAAATATAAGACTTATAGAGTACGATCTGAGTAGGATAAGATGCATAACATAATAGAGATAAAGTGATCTCTTGAATGTCTGCATTCCTTCATCCCTCCTAGAATACGACATTTGCCTAACCTCGAGTGCAGAACTTTATGCTTATGCATAAGTGTAGTGTGTGAAGTTTTCTTGTTAAAAATAAAACAAAAATAAACATGCATAATCTATCTATACAAATCTAAGATTAGGTATATATAAATGATTCATCAAGATAAAAAGCAAATTAATCTTTAAAGGATGAGATTAGTTTTGCCTAAATTTAACTCGACTCTTTAATCAAATAAAGTCCTTAGTAGAGTCATCAACTATCACAACCAACATTTTTAGGCAAAATCCTGATGTGAAAAAGAAATCTTCAATTTGAAATTCTTTTGCTGGCTTTAATTTTAAAGAGGAAGAACAAGGAGTGGCCATCAATCTTTTTAATGGTATGATAAGCCATCTATGTTATTTTGGAATTTTTTTTATAAAGAAAACATGAAGGAATTCCATTTAAGAAAAATAAGCAATGGTCTACTTCACTAGAAAATCTGAGATCGAGAATAGTTATGCGTAAGGAAGCACCCTTACAAACACCGAAGAATTGGTATCCTTTAGACTGAACAATCTTATCTCTTGAATTGCTTAAATTTGATGTTAATCCCAATGTATAAATGATAAATATTTTATATATAAAGTGATCAGTCTTCACTCAATCGAAAAATTTTAAGAGAAAATGTCACATCAGACTTTATCAAAATGTGACAAGATCTCAAAATAATTTCATCATGTAAGTTTATACAAGAGACTTAGAATCTAATCGACACCAAATTCTTCGGCTAATGTATATTTTAGTTTTTTAAGATTTGGATATGAACTTCATCAAATTTTTTCTTTTAAAAAATTTAAAAAATTATGAGATGCACTAATAAATTTACAATAAGAAACTAAATAAACAGTAAATAAGAAGAAGAACATATTGTTTCTTTTAGTCATTTTGAAAATTCATTCAAATAAATAAGGAAAGAATTATACCTTCAATGTGATCTAGGTGTTTTTTTTTCTATTAATCAACATTACAAAAATAAGAATCCTTTCTTAAAGGAAACTATCAAGGAAAAAGCTTAAGAAATTACTTTATGCTAGAAAGGATGAGAGATATTATACTCAAAAGTATCTAAGTGCAGAGATTTTTTTTAATAAAAAAAATGGCCTATTTATATAGAAAAAATTGAAGAAATCCTAGTAAAAATTTAAAAATTTATTATTGGCAAAATAGATCATAATACTTTTTAATTAATTATGAATAAAATGTGTTTTAGTGCTTACTTCACCAAGAATCTTTTGTAAGCTTCTTGAATCTTTACGCTCTTTTATAAACAGTTAAGTTCTTGAATCTTAAAGTGAGATAAGAATCAATCACATTAGTCTACAGATCTCTAAAAGTTATTAAAGCTTAGTATAACATTCTTAATTATGTCTACCTTTCTGCTACTTCTGATGATGAAAGGCCTTGGTCTAGCAAACCTAGCCATATCTGTGCCTTTTAAGATCTCTTCATTGCGGCCTTAGGCTACCACTTCATTCCATTCGTTATAATATTGTGTAGTAGGTATAAGTCAACGCCTTCACAACTTGCTCTAAATGCTTGAAGACTTATGCTTGGGTTTCTATTAATGTGTATAAACCTAATGCTCAAACTGTTTTCGTCAATTGCTTTTTCAAATTTTAAAAATTATTAGAAATCATAGCGGTGCCAAAAACTCTTCTTCTAGCTTTTGGTACTTCATGGCTGAGTCGCTGAACTTGTTAAGTGGCGGCTTACCATTATTGAACAAAAGGCTAGAAGGCGAAGTATTTTTGGGCCATTTATGATGAGTTATTTCTCCATCTCACATCGTGGAAGGCTTCAAATACTTTCAATTGCTCTAAGAAAGAATTCAACGCCTAAGCTAAAGATTTCTACCTTCAAATGTTAAATAATGTTAGCATTCACAACATTAAAAGTTTCTTTACACTCGTCAAATTGTCTATAATTTATAATATAGGAGTAGATTTTTAGATAACGTTACTATTGATTTTGTTCCAACATCAGAACCACCTGCAGATAATTCTCAAACTCCGTCTATTAAACTTGCCTTAAATCCTTTGCTACTCTCATATCTAACCCATATTAAGCCTCAATTACCTAATCCACTAATGAGGGGGCAATTTTTGATCACCCCTCTTTGATCTTACTTTTATCATTAGGTTACTTCTGCTTCTTTTATCCTTGTCTTTCATTATTTATGCTAATCTAACTTTTAAATCTTAATGTGTAGGTAACGAGATAGCTCCCAACTGAAGACTCTAAATGATGCACAATCTTACCCAATCATTTGGTCAAAGGTTGCAACTCCAATCACTACTGTCTTTTCTACTCTTATTACCAAATCAAGATTGAGATCGCCTTTTCAATCTTAAAGATTTCAAATTTCGAGATTAAGTAGCCAATCTTAATACCAATCGAAGAAAAAGAGTTGAATCTAACTTTAAAGATATCTTGAAGAAAGATAAGGCAATTGCAAACCTTATCGAGGCTGACGTAGACATCTCGACTGATGTGGTTGTCGAACCCCTATTTGGGGATGTCTTGAACAAGTGCACCATTAATACTTTGGATAACCCACTTCCTCACCTTCTTATCTATAACCAACTGATCGATACTAGCTCAGTTAGAGCATTAGACCTGAGTACATGAGCTATAACATGATAGTGTCCTACAAAAGGATGCAAAAGGGTATGCTCCTAATGGATTAAAAGAGGAGTGTAGGATTATAGATTATTCTTGGTAAGCAAAGTTTCATCCTAATTAGAGAGGTAAACGATCTTAGTTTGGTACTATTCTTTAATACTTAGCAACTTTTCATTTTCAAATGATTTAACATCGTTTTTCTATCTTATGCAATTATTTGATGAAATGGCCATGCTCAATGAGCGATATGAGCTTGTGAGCAAGGCCTTAATCCTCAAAATAAAAGAAACAAAACTTGCCAATAGATCAGTTATCGACACCTTAAAGAAAGTTCAGGCTCTGCTCACTAATGTTGAGAGACTAGAGACAGCGGTGGCTTACAAGGATCAGTTTTTACTAAAGCGTAGACGAAATTGGTTGATGCTCGAATTAAGCAAAGAATTCATCAATCCATTAAAGACTAATTTATGCCAAGGAGTTAATTGTCAAAGCTCACGTGAACAACATGGCAGAGTATAAACAAAGTGTTGAGTTTGATGCCAAAGTGGCACAGGCAACTTCTCATTTGCTGCCTACTCTCAGATTTGATATCTTAGATGAAGTTTAAGAACTTATCCTAAACTTGATCTAAGATCTCTGACAGGGGCGACAGCTCCCGCTCTTTGTGCCACTTCGAGAGAAAACTTGATTGCTATGTTTGAGGATGCCCCGATTGAAGTTGCTTCTGATACCAACATTCCAAATGAGTTCGAGTTTATGGTCCCAATCTCAAATTAAGTGACTGCGCCATTAGAAGCTCTAACAAACGTTATTGAACTAGTCTCTGGATGTGCTTTGTAATCATTTTAATTTCAAAATGTACTTTTTATTTACAATGAATAAAAATTCTTTTGCCAGTGCCAACATATTATGTTAAATCTCAATTAATTTCAATGTCATCAAATCATGCAAACTTTGCTCTCAATCTGATTTGATCTTGTTATCAGTTAAACATAATTTAGAATCGAAACTTAACTCTAAACATAATCCCAATTTGAAACTTGTATTTCAAATGTCCAATTTAATATAATCTTGATCTTAACTTCAATATCTTAACTTTTAGCACAATTCAATAATCATGATCCTGATATGATAATGTCCCTGCAGCATGACTTTGATCCTGATCTCCACTTTGAAATTTGTATTTAGCCTAACCTTGAAGTATAAAATCAAATTTGATCTGGGACTTAAATCCAACATTGAATTGGATCCAGAGCTCAAACTTATTCATAATTTTTAAACTTTAAGCCCAATCTTCAATTCAATTCATGTCTTGTACCTTAAAAAAAAAAATATTTCAAACACAATGTTCATGGATAATAATTAACTGTCTACATTTATCGATCCGAGTACTCATGAGTGCACACTTGAATAATTATAGGTTCTGCTAACGCATATCATTATCATTAGCAGCTCCATATGTTAAAGAAACCGCTATCTTTTTTGCCTCATGAGTTGAAAAATCAAAATAAAAATGAGAAAATAAGAAAAAATAAAGGAGAAAAAGCAGGAATGATACGCAGTACAAACAGATCTAAAATGTTGTCATCCAGAGCTAGGAAGACCCACAAGATTAGTCCTAGCAAGTTAGTCTCTCAACTAGTAGGTTATGATCATGAATTTTTCTGTTATAACACAGACGAGTCCCAAATTGTACTACAACCTATCCTTCAGAGGAAAAAAAAAAAAAAAAAACTAAAACCAAAAACCTCAGCCTCTTGCCGTGACGGTGTACTTTGACAAGATCGCCAAACCCTTTTGCCAATAGGAGATATCAATCCCACCAAATATTATTTGCTTAGTCAGAAGTCCATTATTTGCATAATCATGTGTTATGTATCTTCCAATAAGATCTTCTCTTTGACTTCCAAGTCATATAAAATATATTACCACGTCTTTCTTCACCCAGCATTTGTCTGATGTACATGGACCCATCTGCCTAGTTGGGTCTTTAATATTGTCTTCTAATAAGTTATTTTCCGATTGACATGGACCTGATCAAAAGCTGCTGCCTCTGAGAGAGAGAGAGAGAGAGAGAGAGAGAGAGAGAGGTGTTGATACTTTTTGTCAGGTTGGGAAAATTCTCTTAGCTGCTTGCCCAGGTCAGTAAAATTAAACTTCTTTCTCTGAATTTGTCATCCTTTATGTTTAGATTAGAGGTTTTTTTTTTTAGCTGTTTGTTGGGCTGTTACAGCAAGATTGATTTTATTTGCTTGTTAACTTGAACCCTGAAATTGATAGGAAGGGGCGGTGTAGGACTTTGGAATTGTGTTTGATGAGTAGATGATATCTAGGTTGTTTCGGTTTAATCAGAAATATAACATTTGCTTCTCCAGCTTGTGAGCAATATGTTTTCGTTTAGGGATCCATATGAGCAGCTTTAAAGAGTTAAAAGGCTGTAACTTATATCCTCGCTTCCTGAGAAGTCCTTAGTTTATCAGTCTCGGCTTGGAGATAATTTGTCACTTTCAGTTCGGGGATTCTGTATCATTACTGAAGCCACATCCGTTGGTACTTAGATTCCGAAATTAGAGAGACATGAAGCTGAACACCACTGCTTATGGTTTCATCTATATACTTCTTGAATCCAATGTATTTTGTTTGTTACATCATGAGGACAAACATGCCATAGTGAGCCATTTTGCTACTCAAATTGCTCTAGTTGTAGCCCTTCTTTCTATTTTCTTAGATTAGTTTTGAACAAAAAGCTCTGGGTGGGAAAGACATTAATTTTGATCTTTTTGTCTCTCTTGAAAGCTCTTTCCAATTTTACCATTGTTGTGCTTGTGTCAACTCAAGCGGACTTGATGACAAATCATAGAAACTCGAACAGCTTCTGCTATCGAGTCTTTCATTTCCTATTGTATCCCAGGGGTTTTCAACTTTTGTTTTCAAATCCACTTACCTATGGAAATTCCTTAGGTGAATTGTTTCAGCTATCAAAAGTCTTCATTGCTTGTTTTGTTTTTTGTTCATGTCCATCTGCCATTTCCTTCATTGTGATGCATTGTGCTGGTGGGCCTCTGCAGAACAGTTGATCTGCTTGACTGCTTCTTGGTTGTTTAGCACTCACATTGACAAAAGCTTTCACGACAGAAGAGAAAGAATCTACAACAGTGTCTGGGAGGAAGATCATGATGAGGGGTAGAAGTGGGACTACGGTGCCAATGCTTCCGAAGAAGGGTCGAGGCCAAATAAAATCTCGTGTTTTTGGAGAAATCTTGGAAGACATTGCAGACCTTCTTGTCCGAGAATCAGTACTGGTGCGTGGATCAGAAGATCAATTTGTAGCAATTGAAAAGGACTTGAGAGACTTGCATGCTACACTAAAGGTTGCAGAATCAATGGGAGGATCAAATCAGAGCTTGACAACTCTGGTGGAGGAAATGAGGCAACTGTATGTCCAAGCAGAAGATGAGGTAGATACATTCATCAATAGAAGGAGACGACAAAGTACGTGGGGCTGTGTCAAGAAGTCCATTTTCTTCTTTGATGGTATGGTATCGAAGCATAGATTTAGAAAGAAAATCATGAAGATCCGGGCCAAGATCCATGAAGTCATTCAGAGAGGGCGTGAATATGGCATTATGCACACTGATGGAAGAACACCTTCCCAGCCTTTTGAGCATCTGCAACTATGGAAACCATCTGAAGTTTTTATTGATGAAAATCAGGCTTATGTTCTGGAACGTGATAAACAGGTTATACAGTCAGTTTTCAGACGCTGCGGTGCACAGCTTTGTGTTGTTTCAATTTTTGGGATAGGAGGATGTCTTCTTGCAAATAGAATTTATAATGACACTGAGATTGAGTCTCATTTCTCCGTTCGAGTTTGGTTGACAGTTCCAGAGGAAATCGTAGCAGACGAAATATTCTTGAGCTTAGCAACCCAAGTCAAGCCAGGGTTTCAAGCAACAGAGAGCACTTGGACAGCTGATAAATTGAGGAATTGCATTCATAATGCCTTGACGACTACCAAGTACCTTATAGTTCTTGATGATTTGAAGACAACTGAAGTATGGAATATGATACAAGCAGCACTTCCTGACAACTCCAGTGGCAGTAGAATAGTGATTACAACAGGTAACAGAGTTGTAGCTTCAGAGGTCTGTCCAAGTTATTTTCATGAACTGCAGGTACTGAGTGATGAAGAGAGCTGGGCATTTTTCAAAACCAAGGTAGATGTCCCTGCTGAACTAAAAGTTGTTGGAAAAGAAATTATGAGAAGATGCATGGGTTCTCCCCTACTGCTTTCAACTGTTGGAGCTTTTCTGTCAAAGATAGGTTTTGCAACACAGAAGTGGTCCATAGTGCTAGAAGAGCTCAAAAAAGATCAATCATCCATGTACATTGCCTTGAATGCTGCTGCCAATGCTTTGCCATCTTACTTAAAGCAATGCCTATTTTACTTTGGGCTTTTCCAAGAAGGCTATGATATCCCTGCAAGGAGATTGATTATTTTATGGGTCGCTGAGGGATTGGTGAGACAAGAAAGAGACCATGAGAAGCCTCCAGAAACTATTGCAGAGAGGTACTTAACGGAGCTAATAGAAAAAAATATGATCCAAGTAGTCAAGCGGAAGCCTGATGGAAAAGTAAAAACATGTTGCATGCCTGATTTTCAAAGAGATTTCTGGGTTTCAAAGGCCAAGGAGGCAAACTTTCTCCATGTTAGCGAAAAGGCATCAAGCTCAAAAGCATTCTCAGGTGCATTCATGATACGTCGACTTGCTGATCATCTTGATAAGGAGGATGTTAGTTTCACTCATATTCATGATCAATATGGCAACACTTCTAGTTCTACTTTCCCATCTTATTACAAGAATCTTCACAGTTTTCTATCCTTTGATTCTCGGGAAGGAGATGTACCCGGAGAAGATATAGGGAACTTTCTTCATAAAGGCATTGGCAAGAGGTGCTTCCAACGGTTGCGAGTACTTGATCTTGAACGTGTATTTCGACCTAAATTGCCAGAGTCAATGGGTAAGCTTATTCATCTCAGGTATCTAGGCTTAAGGTGGACTTACTTAGAAATTCTCCCATCATCAATTGACAATTTGTTAAACCTACAAACCCTGGATCTGAAGCACACTTATATTAGTATACTCCCAAGGTCCTTATGGAAGATGAAGCAATTGCGACATCTCTACTTGAGTGAGAGTTATCGCAGTAAATTTATGCCTCCATCACGTTCCGGCTTCTTAACAGACCTACAAACATTATGGGGAGCATATTTATGTGAAGAAAGCTCTGTAGATGGTCTGTACTGGTTGACCAATCTGAGAAAACTAGGCCTTGTATTTCAGTTGACACCGCAGCAGCAGAGTATAATGGCTAGGAGGATTTTGAGAATGAAGGGCCTTGAATCCTTGAGGCTAGTGTCTATCTGTAAATCAGTTAAACCATCACCTCTATACTTGGACACCTTATCAGAACTCGAGAACCTCTCCAGTCTTTATTTGCTAGGTGGGTTGTTGAATCCAGGTGTTATGGATGAACTCCCTCATAAGCTCACTGAACTTACCTTGTCATTGTCTGCGCTAACTGAAGATCCAATGCCAAAGCTGCGCAAGCTTCGAGAGCTGAGAATCCTTAGGTTATTCTATTCCTCATATATTGGAGAATCCATGATTTGTTCATCTGGTGACTTTCCCATGCTTGAGGTTCTGAAACTCTGGAAGCTCAAGCAGTTAAGGGAGTGGACAGTAGAGGAGGGAGCTCTGCCAGTTCTTCGAGAACTAGAGATCAGATCCTGCACTAGATTGGAAATGATCCCAGAAGGACTTCATCACTTGGTCATGCTGCATGAGTTGAAGATAGTTGACATGCCTGAAGAATTCAAAGCAAGGCTTAAAAGATATCAAGGTGAAGATTGGTACAAGATTGAACGTGTACCTTCCATTTCCATATCAGACTAACAGTCTGATTTCACCGCTGCATAGTAGCTTATGTCCCAAATTTCTTTGCAGATTCATTAACATTTTGTCTTCTTTTCTACCTACTTGGTTGGTCGCTGATCAGGTTGCACAATAACTTGTTTTAAATTGATTTAAGTTCTCTTGATGAGCAGTAGCTCCATTGTTTTTCTGCTTTTCATTGTAGCCTGCAAAATTTTGCTTCTCTAGTACTTTTCTTTAAAGTTGCTGTTTGATCACGTGCTGATTTTATGGTAATATGAGATTTTTTTTCTTTTAAAAAAAGATGTAATACCCACTTTGGTTTTCATGGTAGGGAGGTTGTCCAACTTTAGTGTGCAGATCTAGCACTCATCACAAAGGTTATTTAATACTGCAGTTGGATACCAAAGTCATCAATTATTTAAAATTAAGATAAATATTATTTTTAATTTTATTTTTTAATCAAATTTTTACTTTTAAAATATATTTAAATAATTTTTAAATTTATTTTTATTAAATTTTATTAAAAATATTTAAATTAGAGTTATTTTATAATAAATTTGAATCTATAATTTTTTACATATGTAAAAAATATTTTAGTTATCATTATAAAAAATTATTTTTTAAATATTAAAATAATTTTTAAAAAATGTATTATTAAAAATTAAAAAATTTATAAAAATAATTGATTAATTAAAAATTTTTTAAATTTGAGAAATAAAATTAAAACGAAGTGTATAATTTATTTAAGTAGTTTTTAATTATTTTAATAATAAAAAATTATTAATTTTTTATAATTATTTTAAGTCAATGTTTAGAGTAGATAAAAATAATAGATTTTGGATATCTTTTGAAAATTAGAGTTTGATTGAAAAGAGAAGGTAAAACTTGAATTTTAAATAATATTTATTTTTAAAATTAATTGTTCTTGTCTATTCTTTATATGTTTATTTATTTTTTATATTTATTTTTTAAAACCATATATGCTATCTTTAAAAAATTATCAATAGATATTTAGAAATAATGTAAAGTATTTTATTGTTGGAGAAAAAAGAAAAAAGAAAACGTGATATGGAATTTATATTTTAATTTTCAATCCAGAAAGAAAGAAAATTTGTATTTTTGATACTCTTTATATCTCCATTCAAATCTATAAAATATATTATCCTATATAATATAAGTAGAATTGGTTGGATAATTTTTTTATTTTCTCCTTTCATTCATTTTTTTTTTTGTGTTACATATTTATTTATATTTATAAAAAATAAAAAAATAATAAGAGATCCCTTTTGCCTTTTTCTTTACCTCTCTAATAAAAAAAAGTATCAATTTTTTTTATTGATTTATTAAATTGGAAAAGCGAGTACATCTAATTAAAAATTAAAAATTTGAATAAGATTAGTAATTAGTTACTCGATACATAATTTTGTTAAAAAAAAATTAAGTTCATATCTAAAGAAAAAATTCGCATCTTTTTTAAATAAATATAAATATCATTTATTGTAATGGAAGGCGATGAATCAATAAGTTTCAAAATAAACTAGTTAAAGATAACAAATTAAAGTAACCACTTTTTTATGGAATAAAGTTTTGGTCTATCTTATGATTATGCTTATTATCCATCGATTCAACTTTAACATCAAAACCAACTTGATTTTAATGTGCTTGACTCAGTTCTCACATTAGATCAATTCAATTCCCGATATAATCGATTTAGCTCTTATATTAAAACTAATTTAATTCCAATTTGATTGGCTTAGTTCTCACTTTATATCAATCTAATTCTCGATGTGATTGATTCAGCTCTCACTTCAAAATTAACTTGATCTTACTGTGATCGACTTAGTTCTCACATTAGATCAATTTAATTTCTTATATGATTGGCTTAACTTTTACATCAAAAATAACTTGATCCCAATGTGACTGACTCAGCTTCCACATTAAATCAATCTAATTGTGATTGATTCAACTCTCACATCAAAACTAACTTGATCTTAATATGACCAATGTAGTTCTCACATTGGATTTAACTAACTTGATCCTAATATGATTGATTAGTTCTCATATTAGATCAATCTAGCATCAAAATATTATTGTTTTTGATTACATGTTTGATTTTAGGTACTACTATAATGCGACTCCTGATGATATATTGAGTCTAGATAAGATCTCGCATCGAGTTTTAGATGCGATGATACATCAGGCTTCAAGTGAACAGCTAGAAGAAAGATTCTCAAGGTTGGAAGAAGAAGACTCGAGAAGCTGGCGAAGGACTCCAAGCGAAATACGTATAGAATGGGCAAGTTAGCCAAAATAAACTATCCAACACTATGGTCCCTTCTCTCCTGTAATAAATTTTTAAATTTTTGGCGGGTTTTACCCCCATTTTGTTTTATAAATAGACTTATTTTCAATGGAAATGGGGGGCATCTTTACAGTCTGAAACTCTACATCTTTGTGTTCAAGCATCTTTCTTTCTCTTTCTTTTTCTTTTTCTCTTTCTCTTTCTAGAATCTCTAAATCTTTGTTTTTCTCAAAAGTCTCTTTACATTTTGAGATCTTTGTGACTAACTTCACGTTAATGCATTAATATTATACTACTTTTTTTTTTAATCAGAAACACAATTAACTTTATATTATCTATGAGGCACCAATGGGGTGCCTTCCATTTACAAAATGTTAGTTAGATCCTATCTAAAAGTGAGAACATCAATGAACTCTACAAATTCCTTTTCATTTACGTAAGAATCTCCCTTTACCCTTAGTTTAAGAATACGAATCCATTTATTCTTTAATGCATTAAAGAATGTTTTCATCCCATTAAAAGCCTTCATATTTCTTTCTCTCCACAAAAGCTTAAAAATGAGAAGTAACTCAGTGCAGTCACTTTCTTTTTTACAGCTACTATTCTCATACCTCCCCAAGCATTCAATTCTACTACCACTAAACTCGATGTCACCCAAACCTGCCCTAGCAAAAGTAACACACTCTTATATCCCTTTAGACTACACTAAAGCATTACATTCACAGTTTTTACTTCTTCTTTGCATAGAAAGCACTTACTCAAGAGCTTAATTCCCCTTTCTATAAATTGGTAACGGTTAATAGTTTACCCTATAAGTCGCTTTCCATGTAAAAGAGTGCCATTTTCTCAAGTTTTCAACCTTTCAAATTAACTTCACGATGTATAATTCATTGTCTCTCCTTCTCGGAGAGCTACTACCTTTTTGATTGACTGAAAATTTTCCTTTTTTCTCACTACTCCAGACAACCCTATCTTTAATGCTTAATTCTAGTTTGATGTTGTAAATATGCTATCGAAACTACCCAACTAGTCCTACTTCTCAATCCTATACATTTCTTCTAAGTGCAATCTCCCATGTCGCTTTCCCTTCTTGTATAGATAAGCACTTATTTATCCATACTTCCTTATTACAAAAAAGTTGATGTACTCTTAAAAATACCTCCCTAAGCGGTTGCTTCCCATACCATAAATCACACCAAAATTTAATGTTGTTGCCCTTCCAAACTTTGAATCTAACATGCAGTTTTACAATTTCCTAACCTTTTCTCATAGCTTTCCATATTCTAGTTCCATGACTTTCCCTCGCCATCACCATTACCATTGCCTTCCAGTTCTTCATATTTAGCTATCACTACCATTTTCTTTTCCATCATGAACCTTCACAACTATTTTCTTAGGAGAGCTTTGTTAAACAATCTTAAAGGTTTAATACCAAACCACCATTTTTTTTGATTAGTTGTCTCATAATTTTCCATTTAATAAAATGGTACTTACTCATCTCCTAGACTTCCTTATCAAAAAATCTTACAATTACTCTAATTTTTTGGCAATCATCACAAGTAAAGGGAACAAAGACATGTAGTACATCAAAAGGTTTAAGAGAATCCTTTTAATAAGTGTTAGCCTTCCCCCTTAGAAAGGTATCTTCTCTTCCAACTTGCTAACCTCTTTTTAAATCTTTCTATTATTAGATTCCACAATATCGACTCCTTGAAACGAGCACTTAAGGGTAGCCCTAATTATTTCATTAGAAGAGCCCCTAGGTTGCATCCTAAGACCTATAGTAAGTTTATTTCCATCAACTCCATCATCGATTGGAGTAAGTTTACTCTTCCTTAAGTTCACTTTTAAACCAGATACCACCTCAAAGTATAAAAGAACTTCTTCTCATAAAAAATTATAGTATCATCGATAAACAAAATGTGAGCTACCTCTACCTCTAATCCTATTATTCAAACCTTGAACCCTTAAAGAGCCCATTTTAAACCACCTTGCCAAGCATCCTATCAAGAGCCTCCATCACTAAAACAAATATGAATGACGATGATGGATCCTCTTATTGAAGCCTTCTAGTTGACATGATAAACTTGGAAGGTCCCTTGTTCACCAAAGTGTAGAATGTCATTGTTGAGATTCACTATTTAAACCATCTACACCAGCACTCACCATAACCTACCCTTCTAAACATATATATGACAAATTGCCAAGCTACATCCTTATATGCCTTTTACATGGTTAGATTAGTAAAATAATAAAATTAATGTTAGTGAGTAAAATAATAAAATTGATGTCAGTTTAATAAAATAATAAAACCCATATCAAATCGGTAAAAAAAAAATAACAAAAATAATGAAATCAATGTCATATCGATAAAGCAATATTGAACCTAATGAAAAATTGGTATAAAATATCTATAAATGACAAATTCCTTTTTGACGTGGCATTCATCGTTTTTAATTATACATGAGATATTATACTTGACCTCAAGTCAAACCTAATCATTGATATAATTGATTAATCTCAATATGATTGATTTTGATCTCACATCAAGGTACAAATGTAATCCCTAATGTGATTAATTTTGATCTAACATCAAGTTATAGATGTAATTCTCGATGTGGTCTTCCATCGAGTTACAAATGCAACATACCATATGTGATCGATTAAACTCTTATATCAAACCAATTTGATCATAATGTGACTAACTCAGTTCTTATATTAGATAAATTTGACACCTGATGTGATCAACTTAGTGCTCACATCATAACTAATTTGATCCTAATGCGATTAACTCAGTTCTCACATAAGATCAATCTAAAATCATATGTGATCAATTCAACTCTTACATTAAAACTAGTTTGATCCTCATGTGACCGATTTAGTTTTCACATTAGATCAATCTAACTCCCAATATGATTGATTCAGCTCGTATATCAAAACTAACTTGATCCTAATGTGATCAACTCAATTTTCATAATAGATCAATCTAGGTCCTGATGTGATCGATTCACTTCTCACATCAAAACTAACATGATTCTAATATGATTGACTCAGTTCTCACATTAGATCAATTTAACTTCGAATGTCATCAATTTTCGTCTTACATCATGTTTTAATTGACGTTGTAACTTAACCCTATGTCACATCAAAATTTCAGATGTAATCTATAACCTAGATGAGTAGTTGTAATTCAACCTTGATGTCCCATCGAGGTCTAGATGTGGTCTCACATCGGGTTTCAAGTATAGTTATATTTCAACCTTGATGTCATAAGAGTCGCAGCTTTGGTCTCACATCGGGTTTTAAGTGAACAACTGTTAGAAAAAAGACTCTAAAAGCTAGAAGAAGACTTGAGAAGCCAATGGAAGACTCTGGTGATGTATGCATAAAGCACATATTTTAGTGAAAATAGATTATCCAGCACTATGATGCTTCTCTCGTGTAACAAACTTTTGAATTTTTGGTGGGCTTTATCCCATTCTTTATGGAAATAGAGGCATCTCTGCGTTTTGGAACTCTACATCTTTGTATCTAGACATCTTTCTCTCTTTATTTCTTTCTCTTTCTCAAATTTTTGCATTACTTAATTTAAATTCATTATTTATGATTAATCACAGTGATGTAGCAGATTCTCAGTGCCCCTATCATTATGCTACCATAAGCACAGAGAAATGGTAGTTGTCTATAAATATGCAAGTAGAATGCTTACAGATGATATTTATGCATTAGTAGTGGATGCATTACCATCCACGATGATTAACAATAGATAACCATTCATAGTAGTTGTAGGCTCCAACTTTGCCTCAGTGGGTTTAGTACAATCAATCACTTACCCAAAGAATTTGATGTAACCTAAAATGATATTTAGGATTTATATTCAGTCATTCAAAAATTTAACTAATTATCAATGTTGTATAATTACTATAGCAAAATGCAATCGATCTCATTCTTCAACAATAAAAAATGATTCTAAAATAAATTTGTTTGCTATTTATTTCTTTAAATAAGTGGGGAATCATTTTCAAAAATTCAAGGTAGCTAATAGTAATAATGACCCATGACATGAACGATGGATATAGAATAAAAGTAATAGAAACAATCAACTTTATTTCCTAAAAATATGAGCCAACTATTTTAATTCTAACCCAAGAAGAAGCTAATGCAAAAGCATACCTTCATGACAGCCTGTAGTCAAATTGATATGCATTGTCTGACATACTTGCCATCTCAATTTTTCAATTCCAACTTAAGTATAGCCTCAAGAGTTAAAATGGTGGCCATGTGACTTTTTAAAATTTTATAGAGATAAATGGGTACATAAATGTATTATGGGTATCACTTAGAAATATATACAACCATCATAAAGAATCTCACCCTAAAGTAATTCATAAAAAGGTTATAAAGTGAACTCCACGCAGAAGTAGACAAAACCTTCTACTCTATTGTGGTGAGGAAAAATAAGTGAAAAAACAAAGTTATATGGTGGAAAATTTTTTCGAAAGTTCTTTAAATCAAATGCAATTCTAATATTCAGTGATGAAAACAAGCTTGTATCGATGTTGCTTCAAAAGTCAAATTGAAAACTACAATTCTGAAGCACAAACTAAAGATTGTTCTAAAGACTACCATAGAATATATCAACATATCTTATTAGTGCACTAGTCCGCACATTAAGTAGTGAAACTTAAAATATTTTATGCCTTAGCTTAATAATATCATCAATGTGGTTGATTGTGCCAAATACCCATGATCCTTTCAGAATGACTTGATAGTATCTCTACTGGTTCAAAGCCTATAAAACATATAAAATTAGTGGTAGAGAGGTTGATAAAAAAACTGTTTCATTTACTTGTAACAAAGCTTTCTTTGATAAGTTAAAACTTCAAATCAACAATGTCTTGAAAGCGATAGAAAAAAACAAAAAATAAAATGATAATTCACTATATTATTCCATTCTTAGGCTTCAATTGATAAACTTAAAGCAAATGCAAAAGGTGATAACACATTTAAAGAGAAAATGTGGTTTCCATGGAGACCTCAAACTTCAAGGCATTAAAATACACTCTTGTGGAAGCAAAACAATCTAACTAGACTTTTGGAAAAACTAACAAAGAAATCTATAAAAAGGGAGGTTTATTATTATAATGGAGCAAAAGTGGGAAAAAAAAGAAAACTAGTTGTTAAAAGGATTTAATATTTTAGTGAATTTCATAATTATCAACCATCAAATGACAATCAATAATAAGTAAGAAATGATTCTAGAAAATTTAAAATATTTGAAAGTCTTAAGCAAGACTTAAGATTAGGAAAACTAGAGGACACAAAATATATGCTACTTTCTATTTTAACATAAAAATAATATATTTGCTGCTACTTTCTTTAAACAGGTTAGGAATCAATTTCAAAAACTCAAGGCAGCTAATAGTAAGAATTACTCATAACAAGAACAGTAGATATTTAGCAAAAAAGTAACAAAAACAATCAATTTGATTTTTTTAAAATATGAATTAATTATTTTAATTCTAACCCAACAAAAAGCTAGTGTAAGAGTATACCTTAATGTTTGCCTTTTTTTTAAATCGATGCGCATGGTTTGACATACCTACCATATGAATTTTCTAAATTCCACATAAGTATGACCTTAATTAAGGGTTAAAAATGATAGCCATGTGATTTTTTTAAAATTTATAAAGATAAATCTATATGTACTTGTGTTGCAAATGTGTATCATTTGAAAGTATGTGAAACTATGATTGAAGATTCGTAAGGAAAATGAAATTCAAACGAAAATGTACATCCACTAAAATTTTTGATAAAATTCTAATAAAAAATTATATAATTTTATAATATCTTTTTATTATTTAAAAACGTATATGAAAACTTACGATAAAAATATCATTAAAATGTTCACAAATTCTAACGATTTATAAACTGTGTCAATTTTTGTAATATCCATTTTTGTAAAAATTTATAAATATTAAAAATATATTTTAATTCAAAACTTCAACAAAAATAATTTCGTTGAAATTTTTAGTTTTTTAAAGATAATTCAAACATTTATACGAATACTTTTTTGTGAGAATATTTGTAAATAAAAATTTATTTATTAATAATTAACAATTTCCATTCTCTTGACAAACTTTGTTAAAAATAATGTGAAAAAATTTTAAATTAAATTCCATCAATTTTCTAAAAAAAATTGCCAATAAGAATTTATAAATTAAAATTAAAAATAATAATTATTTATAAAATATATTTTTTCAAATAATTATTGAGTATTTAATCAAGTACATATTTTTATAAATATAATAAATTCCACAAATAAAAAAATCAACAAATATTAAGCAAAGTAATGCAAATTATTAAAATAATTATAAAAATATCTCATACACAAATAAAATGTTCAATCATCTCTTAGCTCAACCATCTCTTACCTCTATCATCATCATTACTATTATCATCATGAACTTGTCTTGTCAGCTTCTTTTCTTTAATGATTGAGCTTGTTAACAAGTTCTTGTTAATATTTAATTTAATGGAGTCATTGAATATAAATAAATAAATTAATATTAAAATATAAAAATTAATATTCCAAGATGATAGCTCATGTAAGTAATTATATTACCACTTTTTAAATTATAAGTATGATATATTCAAATTTAGAAGCCAAAGAAATATGCACTTAAGCTCACAATCAAGAACACGTCAATTAAGTATATTATTAGATGCTTAAAAGCTGCGAACAAGTGCGACATCATATACAATTAAATAGATAAACTTATTACAAGTTGACACGTCATTATAAAATTAAAAAAAAAAAAACACATGAACTTTCATGAAACTTCTATCAAGAAAAAAATCAAATTTTTTGATCATATGAAAACTAAAGAAATTAGCAGTTTATATCGGTCACATGGAAACATTGCCAATGGCACCAAACCAACACCATATATTAAACAAAAACTTGGCAATTTATATTCACCCAGTGGTTTATTCTGTTTACGGTTTTTTTATTTGTGACTTTTTCTCTTTGCTTACAACATATCGTACAAGGAATGAAACTAATGAGCAATTTAGGCAAAAAGAAAAAAATGATAAGTTGAGAAAGTAATTATTTAAAGGGATTCTTGATTAAGAATGAGTTTATGGTTTTGTGACTCCTTTGCTTGGTTTACTAACTCTAAGAGTTACTGGTGTTCCTTTACTAGAAGTTTCAGACAAACCAAATCAAATTTAAAGTTCAAAGTATCATAGTTTCATCACATGATCGATATTGCATTATCTATCACACTCCTATACAGCATCAAAGATAAACACAAATCAAACCAATCCAAGCATGTTGGGATCATAAGCAACATTCATGCCTTGGCACGATAACGGGGACCTTAAGCAAATGGCCGGTTGATCCACGTAATATGATAGTCATAATACTTCAGTACGTAATTAGCCCATTTTCCAGGATATCACATACTCAATTGTACTTTAAATAGTCAACAATGATATTGGTTGGGATAATTGTCTTATTTACAATGCTCAATGGAATGAATAGAGCCTCAATTAAGTTAATTATTGGGACACCAATATAATCCCAAATAATCGTGAAGTAAGGCACACCACACCTCAATTGCGATAATCAGATATAAGAGTCTAACAAGTCATGTCATCAGAAAAATTCGACATCTTTATCGGTTTAATGTTATGGTACTACTCGATCATATTATATCAAGTTAACTAATGGAAATTAGCATCAGAGCCCTGATGAAGTTAATTATCCAAATATGAGTAATCAAGAGGGTGAGAAATTTACAATGCTCAATGGAATGGGTATAGCATGGTTATAAGTCTAACATAGGAGATGATCATGCCCGCCCGCTACCCATATAGTACAATAAGTTATATAATCAGTATATGATTTAATTTGGATAATTACACATTTGATGCTTGTAATCCTTTAGAATTATAAGCAAATATTGCCATCTTATATATAATCTCAACTCCTAATACATATAGTAGCATCGACATCTGTACCAAGAATGGTCCGAGTGAAAGGTAAGTGAACTATCATCAGGTTAATAATGAGAACATACCAATTTAATTCCATAAAGCTAGTAGATAACTGTGAAGCGAGGCTAAATAGCCATGAAAACGTGCTGGTGGACAGGATCACTAGCTACCAGGATTAGTCAAATGCTCGAAAGCCTCATATGTCAAAACCCTATACATGGCTTCTAATATGACTTGATCATTGCAGTGATTTTAACCATAGCCTAAAAAATATCCATTGAGCTATGTCAGTAATAAATGTTCATTGAGTTATAAAATTAATTTCCTAATGATTAGCATATGGATTATCCTTTGAGATATTATGCTCAACGCAATCTTCAAGCATTGGGCATATATCCACGGGGAGAGTAAGTTAAACAAAGAGTCCCTTGGTACCCTACATCTTCAATTATATATTAACCTATGCTAGTGACATGACTTGGGTGAACCAATTGTGGAATAAACTTCTCAAAACCAATTATTGGTTTAACTTATATGCCCTAATAGAATAACGTCCACTTATTATAAGTTATTAGCTCAATGTCATACTGATTGGTTATATGTGACTCCAAATCATGATAGCGAATTATGCAACTCAAGCACATAATTAATGATACTTTGCATCCCTTAAAAGGCCTATTAAGTATGGATAAGGAAATCAATATGGGATCTAACCTATATGATGCCAATTTTTGGCAATAATCATAACCCCTTGACCTATCATCATTCAAAATCCATTCCATATTCAAGTGACTATAATTTAGTATGCGGTTGGCTAATACCCTTTAATCTCAATCACAAGACAATGACCATATGGAATAAACTTACGCATTACAGCCACCTCATGTCGAATTGAATTGCACCAATTCTCAAATTTGTTTTCTAGATTTCCTCTTTATCCATGGCGGGATAGGATATTTATTATTTGTTTGAGTGAATCCATGGCTCCCCATCCACAATAATACATGGACAACCCATAAGTTATAAACATTCAATATATTGCGTGCCATGTAAGGCTATGGCAAACACAGATAGAAATGGTTACACTTCTAGAAAAGGATATTAAGCATTCACTTCGCCATGATTTGATACGGTCATCCCAATTAAAAGAGATATTCTTATTAAAGGGACCTAATAATTAATTACCAATATCAAACACAATTTGTGAGATAACCATTTTGGTACTCAATAATAAATAATGAGAGAGAAAATTACGGAGTGTTTTGCTACCTCAAATAGGGGAATCTATTATGAGGCCCAATTACATGACTAATAAGTTGTAACATAAATCTGGGAGATTTAGGTTATACTTTAAATATATTCAAACTAATCTTGTCAATTATATCCCAACCCGGGCAACATGTGGAAGACTCGCACTATAATAAAAATTGTTTTTAATGACAGTATTTTATGATGCTCTTTTATGAACTTCATTAAAAAATCGAATACATAATGATCTTGAAAGACCGTCATAAAAAATGTAACATACATGATAGTCCTAAGAGACCATCATAAAAAACGTAGCATACATGACGATTCTGAGGGGACCATTATAAAAAATCTGTAATTAGGAAAAAAAAGTTTGTGATGGAGACTCAAACCTAATCTCTTTTAAAGAGATTGATAAATGTCATTGTTATCCGACTAAAAGGAAACATGTGATGGGTTTTTTTTTTAATAATTTTATATTTAATTTAAATACTTGATTGAAAATGCAAACTAGCAGACTTGAACCCAAGTCCTGTTGAACCTTTTTTCACACTTACAACAATTTGGTCTACAATTGATTTTGGTTTGTTATGTTATTTATTTCAGTGAAACATATGCTCAACACAATCTTCAAGAGTTGGGCATATATCCACGGGGAGAGTAAGTTAAACAAAGAGTCCCTTGATACCCTACATCTTCAATTAGGGTTATGAACAATTGTCTAAACATTGACAAGAATAATACACTAACCTATGCTGGTGAGGTATTACCTGACTTAGGTGAACTAATTATGGAATAAACTTCTCAAAACCAATTATTAGTTTAACTTATATGCCCTAATAGAATAACATCCACTTATTATAAGTTATTAGCTCAATGTCATACTGATTGATTATACATGATTCCAAATCATGATAGCGAACTATGTGACTCAAGCACATAATTACTGATACTTTGCATCCCTGAAAAGGCCTATTAAGTGTGGATAAGGAAATCAATATAGGACCTAACCTATATGATGCCAATGTTTGGCAATAATCATAACCCTTTGACCTATCATCATTCAAAATCCATTCCATATTCAAGTGATTATAATTTAGTATGTGGTTGGCTAATATACTTTCTAGCTCAATCACAAGACGATGACCATATGGAATAAACTTACGCATTACAACCACCTATTTTCGGATTGAATTACACCAATTCTCTAATTTATTTTCTAGATTTTCTCGTTATCCATGGCAAGATAGAATTTTTATTATATGTTTGATTGAATCCATGGCTCCACATCCATAGTAATACATGGACAACCCATAAGTTATAAACATTCAATATATTGTGCGCCATGTAAGGCTATGTCAAACACAGATAGAAATGGTTACACTTCTAGAAAAGGATATTAAGCATCCACTTCGCCATGATTTAATACGGTCATCCCAATCAAAAGAAGTATTCTTATTAAAGGGACCTAACAATTAATTACCAATATCAAACACAATTTGTGAGATAACCATTTTGGCACTCAACAATAAATAATGGGAGAGAAAATTACGGAGTGTTTTGCTACCTCAAATAGGGGAATCTATTATGAGGCCCAATTACATGACTAATAAGTTGTAACATAAATCTGGGAGATTTAGGTTATACTCTAAATATATTCAAACTAATCTTATCAATTATATCATAACCCGGGCAACATGTGGAAGACTCGCACTACAATAAAAACTGTTTTTAATGATAGTATTTTATGATGGTCTTTTATGAACGTCATTAAAAAATCGAATACATAACAGTCTTGAAAAACTGTCATAAAAAACATAACATACATGACGGTCCTAAGAGATTGTCATAATAAAAAACGTAGCATACATGACGGTCCTAAGAGATTGTCATAAAAAACGTAGCATACATGACGGTTCTGAGGGACCATTATAAAAAATTTGTAATTAAAAAAAGAAGTTTGTGATGGAGACTTGAACCCAATCTCTCTTGGAGAGATTGATAAATGTCATTGGTATCTAGCCAAAAGGAAACATATGATGGGTTTTTTTTATAATTTTATATTTAATTTAAAAACCTGATTGAAAATGCAAACTAGCAAACTCGAACCCAAGTCCTGCTGAACCTTATTTCACACTTACAACCATTTAATCTACAATTGATTTTGGTTTGTTATGTTGTTTGTTCAGTAAAACATATGTTTGATTTATTTTGAGAGAAAAAGCTTGGGGGCCAATTTGAACCCAAGCTCTGTTAGTCAAACCTTATGAGACTTCACCACTCGGTCAATGAAAATCTTATGCAATAACTTTAGCAGTAATAGACTTTAAATAGTATACATGATGTACTATAATGCTTAATGATCTTCACCCACGCACTAGCAGTGTTCTTCCTCACTCTCCTCGAAAACATTAGTCTTTGAAATAGAATTTTCTCTCTTTCAACATCATATAATAGATGCAAAGCTTTGTTTTTTCAAGAAATTTTGTGAAATAGGCTTCGTGTACTGTCGGACGATATGATTAAAGCAAGAAAAATTATATGTAAAACTAATCAAACCTTCATCTGGCATTGTAAGAGACAAAGAGAGATTTTTTTTTGCAAGTCTCAATTACTAGGAGGTCTTCCACCATAATCCAGGTCTTTCCCTTTGTAAAAATGATCGAGGGCCCTTACTAAGGGCCTATCTTGATTGAGGAGTCATTTGACTTTGAGTGAAAAAAAAAAAAAACCTTGAGGATTAGGCTTATGGTCTCATTTTTTGACTGTAAAATTTTAATTCTTGCTTTTGTTTTATTATTTTAAGAATAAATTTGAGGCGTTGATGGTTATTAAGGGAAAATAAATGATAGGTCTAATATGGATGAGAGTGGTAAAGACGGAGTAAATGCTTTCCATTTTCTTAGGTTGAGCTGCTCATTATCTTAAACTATTTTATTGAGCTTTAATTTTGGTAATTTCCCTTGTTCTGGTAGATATAGACTTATGGATACTGATAGGGCTAGTCTTTTGCTTGCTTAGGCTACCTAGATGATGAAAAAGACCTTAATTGGTAGAGCCTCTAAGCACAGTCTTGCTAGTAAGGTTCTTATAGCTCCCATTGCCTCAACATCAATCTTTACAATGCTACGCAAGTGGCTTATGTATAGCAACCCCATTACCACCCTTGTTGCTGTTGCCAAAAAGGGGTTGGAAAGAAAAGCAAGCAAATATTGAACCTCGAGGTATAGGTCATGATGGGCCTAGCTCTTATGATGCTAGAAAATTGATGTAGCTTATACTATGTTGAAGATAACCTCCAGACAATCAAATTCATTAGCAATGGCTTACTCCTTGTGCCAGTAATTGTGTTTGTGCATAAACATGGAAGTGGTGAAGTGGATTGACAACAACAAGATCCAACATGATGTCATGAGCACTTTTCTCTTAATGAGTACTTTACATATATTTTTGCTTTATACCAAACTGAATCTTTTGATTGGCTGGTATCTTTGTTGTGTTTGTGGGCATTTAGAAGCTCACCTTGGTGTTCAAGAAGTTGGTGTCATTGTCATAGCCTTTAAATAAGAGTAAGTAATATATCAAGATGAAGCAATAATGATCGACACTATTAACGTGGCTACCAAACTATAAAAGAGCGTAAATGATCTGGAGCATAAATTCTCAATAGTGTAAGAGAGTCTAAATTGAAAAGAGTAGCTCTACAATATTCGATGGTGAAAGATCAATCAAGCCGATCAAGAGGCGACCTTGGCTGTAGCTTCGAATAAGATTGAGCTTGAACTGTCGCAGGTCTTAGCTAAGGAAGAGTTTAAGTAGTCTAAGGATTTTGAAGAGTTAATGGAGGAACATGCCTTGACATTCTATTGTTATGCTTGGGTGCCATTAAAGAGGAGCTACAGAAGCTATGCCTGAAGTGGTAAATCAAGTTTATAAGGACCAAGCCTCCTATAGGTAGCTACTGAGTGACCAAGCTAAAAGCTCCAATCGTATTGTCCAATTGCCAACCTTATGTACTAAGTTGTTGACTGCTCCTTCCTTACCTCCTTTTTAACTGTTATTGCTTACTACCCCTCTTTTTATTACGCTGATATTATTAGCATGTGATGGGTTCGTGTTTTTGTCTCATAGTTTGTTGAGTTTAAATAACTATTGAACCTTTGATGATGGAATAAGAATTAATTTTGTTTTTGTTGCCACATTCATAGTTTGACATGAGTTCTAATAGCTTATATAGGATATGATCGATCAATTTAGGACAAGCTAGCCTGCCATAAGCATAGGTGACCTCGTAGGTCTAAACATCATTGACAAAACACAGTTGTAAAATTGTAGTCTTATTCTTAGTTAGATCTCACTAGAGAAAATCGTGTGCCACCATGGGCATGTCCTTGTGAATCATAGAGTCCCTCACAAGACTCGAAGAAAAAATCATTTACCACCTCGAATGTGTCCTTTTGAATCGTAGGGCTGCTCACAAGGCTCAAATAGAAAATTATCCACCACGTTAAGCATGTAACATAAGTAATAGTCATCTGAGGTAATTATTTAAGTAACAAATGACATACTAACAATTGTAAATTAAAACTAATTACAACTAACATTTATCTACACTAACAATTAATATCTAATAAATTTAAGTTTTGTAAAAATTTAATTAAATCATTTCACAAATTACAAGCCAATTAAACTATTGTTTAACTCATCTAACATAAACTAAATTTATTAACAAATAAAATTGAGAACTACAAAATTTAATCAACATTTAACTAATTTAATATTAAAAAAAAATCTAATTAAATTATTTCTCTCAAATTACAATCTAATCAAACTATTATCTATCTAATCTAACATAAACTAAATTTATTAACAAATAAAATTAACGACTACAAAAATTTAATTAACATCTAAATAATTTAATTTTTATAAAAATCTAATTATACTATTTATCTCAAATTACAATCTAATTACACTATTGTCTATCTAATCTAACCTAAACTAAATTTATTAACAAAAAAAATTAACAATTACAAATTTCAATTAACATCTAACTAATTTAGTTTTCATAAAAATTTAGTTAAATTATTTATATCAAAGTATAATCTAATTAAATTATTTTTTAACTAATCTAACATAAACTAAATTTATTAACAAATAAAATTAACAACTGCAAAATTTATTTAACATCTAACTAATTTCTATTTTTGCCAAATCTAATCATAATAATTATACATAAAATTTTCCAACTATCAATATCATTAACAAAAATTTCTACCATTACCTGTAAAAATAATCAAGCAAAGAAGGCAACCTCATGGAAAGAAGGAGAAGATGGTCATTCACAGTGGAGAAAATGGGAAAGAAAAGGATAGAGATTAAAAAGCTAGCTGAAAAGAGATAGAGTTGTAAAGAGAGAGAGATATGCAAAGATAGGTGATTTGTAAAAGAAAAGTTTAGGAAGAGGGGGGCAGTGCTTACGCAAAAGAAAAAAATTAGGGTTTCTACCCTAGATTGAAAGAGGCCTAGTGACGGCCACGTATTGTCGTTGTTTGCTAAGCAACGAAAGTGCCTTCCAAGGAGTTTGAGCGACTGACCCATAATCGTTGGGCTATAGGTGCCATCACATGGGTAGGCTAGCCACCCTTGAAGCACCATTTACTACCTTCACTTGCGAAGGCATGCAAGCAACCAAGGGCCTTTGCATGCGAAGGCATGTATGTAGCCATGGCTGGCTACCTTGGCGACGACAATTGGCAATCACCAAGTGGACGTGGTTGGCAGCCTTGTTGATGGCCATTAGCAATCACCAAGGCCTTTGCTACCTTCCCATGCGAAGGCATGTAAGTTACCATAGCCACCTTTCATTGCCTTCACAAGGTAGTCGTAGACACCCTTCGTTGCCTTCGCATGTGAAGGCATGCAGGTCCATGCATGGTGATAGCCACCCTTAGTTACATTAGCCCTTGGTTGGCTAGCGACCAAGCCCTTGGAGTTTGTTAGTCCCATTCCTAGCAATTGACTCTGATTCAATCACTAATCGGTTGCTAAATTAATTGAAAAATAATATAAATTAATTAAAAATTTATTGACTAAATTTGTATCCATCGCTAATATTTTTCGTTATTCTACCATTAATTCATCGCTAACTTCTGCCACTAATTTATCATTAATCTATTGTTACATTCAAATTTTATTTTATAATAATTTTATTGTTATTTTGTCATAAATTATGTTTTGTTATTTTTTTTAAATTTTTGTAGTCTTTCACATCTCATTGTTGTCAATTATACAAAGTTTCTTTCTTTATTAAATCTTTTTTCAGGACAATCTCTAAGGTAAGTATTATGATGTGTTAAAAAAAAAGGAAAAGGAAAAAAGAAAAGGGAAAAAAAAAAAGGAAATCTTATCTGAAGGAAATGGATGGGTTTTAAAGTTCTTAATGTAGGGAAAAAATTGGTATCTCATGTTTTTGTTTTATCTTTTACCCTTATAAATGAATCAAGAGGGTTAAGTTATAAACACTTAAGTTTACTCAGATTATCAGGCCTTTAGAATTAGTTTCACATAAGGGAGAAGTTACACCAAAAAAAAAAAATAGAAAATGATCAAGAACAAAATAAATTCTGAATTGAAAAATAACAAATCATTACAACCAACCATTTAAATATCCCAGAATAAACTTTCATCATTGATACATCAATAAGAAAAGAAAAGTACAACAGATATTCACATCTTACGAACCATTATCAGTGAGAACACCTGTAAGGGGAGTAGTTGGAAAATTAGTAGAAATAGGGGCAAAGGCAACATTAGTAATAGGAGAGATAGCATTTGTAGTAGTAAGGATAACATCAACAGTAGCAATGATGTCAATAGAAACATCAACAACAAAGGTAAAGACAATAAGAGCCTCCAACATCAATATTACAAGTATGGTAATAACAAGAGTAGCAAAAATAGGTATGGTCTCGAGAACAGTAGGACGTAATTTCGTAGTCATTTGGTTTGAATGCTACATGAAGAACATAAGCCAAATGATAGAATGGGAATACCTAAGATGTAGAAGATCATAACATGAGTTATTTGACGGATTTGGATTCTTATATATCCATTCCTACGTTAATTCATTGTACTATATATATAAGATCCATTTGTATAGATATCATCATCTATATCTAAAAAGCTGCATATTTTGGAAAAGCTTGTACAGTTTGGGAAGTGGTTTTGATTGATCAAAAAAGAAGAAGCTTGGCAACCTCCTTCTTAGCTAAGTTTTGTCATTTTTTAGGCAAGGCCAACGATATCCTATTAACTTCCACTTGCAATTCATAGACCTGTTCCATAATATGCATTGAAGACTTGTTAGCCTCGTCCACTTCATCCAAAACCTTTATCAGGGACTTATTACACAACTGATACTTCTTAATGACTAAAGCCACACATTTCATGGCCTTAAAATAGAACATCCAATTAAGTATAATGAAAATGGGAAAAAGGACAAGAGATTAATAGATCATACCTTTGTCAGGTATACCATAATATCAGTCGCCAACCTACTATTGCCCATCTCTTGGTAACCATTCTCAATCATTAGGAAGAATAGAGTTATGCACAAGGCAAGTGCCACCGTTGGGTATTAAACTAAATCTCCATTTTTGATCTACCACTATGGCACAAATTAATCTTCACTTGAGAACATTGGGGGTTCAAGTCAAGGTTCCTTCAAGGCGTTCACAATGCCCATAACCTCAAGTTGACTTGGAGCTCGATCAACTATCAATTCAACCTCCTAGTTTGTGTAATGCAGTCCAGGTTTTGCCTTTCCTCCTTTTGATCTGTTCGATGTGTCCCTTAATAATAGTTGCTTTATCTCATAGCTCAATATTAAGGACTTGGTAACAAAGCTCAAGCTTTGACCTACCGAACCTAAGGTCAAGCTTGAGTACTGGCAATGGCTCTCCTTCTTTGAAATTAAGAAATTTGGATGGATATATCTAGATCAGAATCTGCATGAAGCATAGAAAATAATTAAATGTTAACCCATACTAAAATGGAAAGTGATTCATAAACATATAAATGCCTAATCTTGCTCGTAGGGAAATGAAAGATGCTAAGATAGAAAGTTCCTAGACTTGGCCATACGAGTGTGTACAAGGAGATAGGGTGGAAGACTCATGCATCAGTAGATAGAATACCTAACTGTCTCCAAATGATGAAGTTCCCTTAAATGTAAGGGAACTTAATATCACTAGAGGTCGAGCTTTCATTAGTGCTTCCCAAACTTGATCTCCCTTCTATTCTTGATCTTAATCGACCATGTTTAAATCTATTAAGAAGGCTTTACAAGTTTTGTCCTATGATATCCTTATAATAATAAGGATAGGTAGTACAAATATCTGCTTACCTTTTAAATAGTTTAAGGAATAGCAAGAAGGCAGGGTAAACTTCTAAGTCATTCCCATACTTTTGGTCAGGTTTTTTTGTTTATTAAGTTTTAAGTTCCATGCCCTCCTAAGAAGCCCAAAAGAATTTTTTCTTCCAACCTTTGTTGAATAAGGGCAAACTTCCATTAAAACGGGATAGAATAAGGATATAAAATGCTAAAATCCATGGACCATCACAAATACCCCAATTGAGCTTTAAATAGAAAAGTTTTGTGAACATATTAAGCCCTTGTACTTTATTACTTTGTAAATTACCATGAAGACTATCATGCACCTCCAAGTGTTGAATACTACTTGGCAAGGGGAGATTTTTAAAAAATAACATAGCAGCTAGAAAAGATGATGAAAGGGTAGTCATTAACCCCCTTTAATCCTTGAAAACCAGAGTCCACGACGGGTCCTCCTTACTAGGCACTTTTAACTGCACAAATTCAAGGAATAAATAAAGTTCCTTAAACTTTTCTAATAATTTTTTCTTGTTGGTGTTCTGTAAATAAAGAAAACCTTTTTTCTATTGAAAATGATTTTTTATTAAGTGTATCTATTATTTGTTCAAATTCGTCACAATCAGTATTAATAAGTATACTATGAATCTTATTTCTCGAAACTCTAATAACAGAAAGGGTATGGACCTACTTCACCCATATTCGATAAGCCAAGCTAAAAAAAAAAAAAGAAACATAAACACAAAAGAGTTGAAGGAACTCACAAAAAAAAAAAAAAAAAGGAGTGTGATAATGCTTGACGATTTGGCAATAACATTACAAAAAATTAAGACCTTGTGAGACGAGAGAGAGAAAGAGAAAGAGAAAGAACAAGACAAAATGGCAAGAGGATCAAAAGAGAAAAGGGATTCTAAGTCTATTAAAGAGTTAAGGGAGAGAAGAGAAGAATCTGACAAGAGAGAAAGAAAAGACATTGGTTGGAGAGGGAAATTAAAAGAAAAATGGTCAAGAGACACCAAATAGCAACTTCAGGGACATGCTTTTAACATGAAATAGTCACGCGATGCCATATGTTCAAGAGCATTAGAACAATAAGAAGTGGGATAACCTATCGAAGTGATGTCACTATGGAACAAAAACACAATCTAAAGTCACGTCCAGATCTGAGTGATAAGTTAATGGGAGTTTATAAGAGTTCTAGTCATGAACCAAAAGTACATGCATGGATTAAGTTTGATGCTCGGAGATCGTGTCTTGTGGGCTACATGCATGCTTAGTTGTTATTAAATGTTTTTGCTTTTCCTATCGCATAAGAAGTGGTCAATAAGTGGATGAATGCCTTTGATTAGTTATGATTGTTGCTTAAGAATAGGTTAGTAGTTGCTTGCTTTTAAGAACAACTAGTAGATGTGCTCTTAATATGTAAGGAAACGGGGTCAAGTTTCTTTTGTATTTAAACCTAGATTCATATTAGACAAGGGCAGTGAAAATCCATAACCCACAAGTTATTCTTGCCTTAAGAAGAATATGTTATTAGCTTGGTGTCATAGCTAGGTTGCCATGGTAACTAACAAAGAGAGAACAGAGAATCTTAAAGCTAGTATCGGTGGCTTGTAAGACAACTTCAACCACATTGAACTTAGAGTTACTAACAAGTTTTGTTAATTGGAAGCTACGATTAGTAAGATCTCGAAAGTTGTTTCAGTGAAATAAGATTCAAATTCTAGTCAGGTTCATGATCGTAGTGGGTATTCATTGAATGGAAAAGTTCATGATTATCCCATGTTTTCTTCCAAGTTGGCAAAACTCGAGTTTCGTAAAGACTCAAATGATGACCCCAACCGAATGGCTTACTAGAGTGGAACAATTCTTTGAATATTAAGGTACATTAGGGACACAAATATCTTTAGCATCATTTCATCTTGAAGGTGAAGCAAACCAGTGGTGGGATGGCTTCGCTGAGATTATCACGAGGAAGAAAAAAAGGTAACTTGGAACACATTCATGGAGGAGTTGTTACCTCATTTTAGGCTAAACGATTGCAAGGATTCTAATGAATCCTTGTCCAAAATATGGTAAATAAGTTGTCGACGAGAATACCAAAAAGAATTCGAGAAGTTAAGTAATTGGGCACATGGATGGACGTAAAAAGCACTAGTGGGTAGTTTCATGGGAGGCCTCTAACTGGAAATTTCTAATGGGATTATGATGTTTAAGCCGAAAATTTTGAAGGAAGCCATTAGTTTGGCTAGGATACTGCATCAATTGAGTTGATAGAGGAAAATCACTCGTCTTTTTACTATTGCTACTTTTGGGTCTTCTCTAGCCACTTTGAAATTAGCTTCACCAATAAAGTGACATTTATGGGAGGAGATGTGTTAGCAAGATGCCCTATTTGCTGCCTTATCTGCTGCAAAAAAGACCTATTCTTCTACTTTATCAATTAGTTAGATAAGAATAATCTTTTAATTTGAATTTTGAATCCAAATTTTAGGATATGTCGATAAGTATAATTTTAGATTTGGTTGTTTATTTCCTGCTATAAATAGAATCTCCATTAATGTAATAAAGCAAGCATTTGCAAGCCATTCAAAGCAATTTTAAGTTCTAAGAGTTATATCTTTTATTTTTCCTCTCCTCTCAAAATCCAACAAATCCACATAAAAAAAAAAACCAATGAAATGGTATCAGAGCTACTATCTCGAGGGACTTATGAGATTGAAAAAATGCAAACACAAACCCTAAATACTTCCTACCCCTATCTCAAAAATAAAGCCCCACACAATGAATTTAGAAAATTCATTCACAATAATTGCACCATAAGTGTTTAATAAAGCAAACTATCAGATGTGAACTGTTAGAACAGAAGCCTGCCTTAACGCAAACGATCTATGAGAAGCTATTAAACAAGTACATGAAGTTCCAGAATTGCCAAATAATCCAACTATTGCATAAAATTGAGATCCAAAAAGAGAGAAAGTAAAGAAAATCAAAAGCAAGAGCAATATTATTTTCAGCAGTCTCATCCACCATATTATAAAAATAATGATATTGAAAATAGCCAAAGAAATTTTGGATTTTTTAAAGAAGAATACAAAGGGAATGAAAGGATCAAAGGAATGCAAGTGTTAAATTTGATCCAAGAATTTAAGATGCAAAAGATGAAGTAATCAAAAACAATCAAGGACTATTTTGACAAGCTTCTCGATATAGTTAACAAAGTAAGACTTCTTGGTACTGATTTTTTTTATTTAAGAAGTGTTCAAAGATCCTAGTGATAATTCTTAAAAATTTAAGGCAACAATCTTATCTTTGAAAAGCACTAAATATCTATCAAGTATTACCTTGGTAGAATTATTGAATGCATTACAGGCACAAGAATAAAGGAGGCTTATGAGGTAAGAAGGATCTGTGGAAGGTGCTTTTCAAGCCAAATCACATAAGAACAATGGTGGCAAAAATAACAAAAATGGTCAAGTTTTTTCACTTTGTCCCTATTGCAAAAAGATCAATCATTCACAAAACAAGTGTTAGTGGAGGCCAGATGCAAGATGTCATAAGTGCGGTCAGTTAAGGCTTGTAGAGAAAATTTGCAAATCCCAACAACAACAAAGAGAAGCTAAGATTGAACAACCTCAAGAGGAGAAACTATTTATGGCATCATGCGTGGCTACCAACAACTCCTCAGAAAGCTAGCTTGTAGATAGTGGTTGTAAAAATCACATGATTCATGATCAAGAATTCTTCAAAGAGATTGACAAAACTACA
This sequence comes from Moringa oleifera, assembly GCA_021397835.1. NCBI lineage: Eukaryota > Viridiplantae > Streptophyta > Magnoliopsida > Brassicales > Moringaceae > Moringa > Moringa oleifera. The sequence continues at coordinate 405,072 of JAJFZO010000345.1, forward strand.
GTTTCTAAAGTCGAAAAGTGGAGCATATCTTGCAGTAAAAAAAAAAAGAACAGTGGTAATCAAAGGTTGTATAGATTTGAAATTAATTTTTAATGTGTTATATGTTCCTAAAATTAATCAAAATCTTTTGAGTGTTGGTCAGCTCCTGGAAAAAGGATATAATGTGCTATTTAAAGACAATTATTGCCTGATTACTAATACATAAGACAAAGAGATGTTAAAAATCCCAATAACAGGTAAAAGATTTACCTTGAATATGATAAAAGAAAAGCAAGCAGTAGTACACAAAGAATACATCAATGTAGGGCACTTTCATCATAAGGCCCTACTTTTTATAAAGAAGAACAATTTTAGAGAAAACTTGCCTAAATTAAAGGGGGAGCTTCCTAAAGCTACTAGTTATCAATATGAGAAGAAAATTAAGCTTCCGTCTCAATAAAACAAAGCTTGGAGGGCTAAACAAAAATTGTAGCAAGTTCACACAGATATCAAAGAATCAATGAGAACACAAACAAAGACTTTGCAACAAAAAACTCTATTTGAATATGACAATAAATCAAGGAGGCAATCAAAGTATTCCAAGTTCAAACTCCAAAGAGAAATATAAAAAAAAGGAGAAATATAATCAAATTTACAGCAAACAAAAAGTGAAAATGATGACATCCCAACAATGATACTTTCAAAAGTTGATGTATGCAGCAAAAACAGCAAGGATGAGTGTTAGCAAGATGCCCTATTTATTGCCTTATTTGTTGCAGAAAAGACTTATTCTTCTACTTTATCAAGTTGGATAACAATAATCTTTTAATTTGAATTTTGAATCTAGATTTTAGGATATTTAGATAAGTATAACTTACAACTAAGATTTTTCTTTAAATACATCTACCGGCAAAAGACACTTTTTCTAATTTTATGTCAAGGCAAATAACAAACTAAATTGGATTGGGGCAATTCCATAATATAAGGTCCACATTTACTTAATTACAAAATATCATGAAAAAGCTTAACAAATTTTTTATGAATTATAAGATTATATGCATATTATCTTATGAATTATCCTACAAAATATTAAACAAATCGATTTAAAAGATTTTAAATAAATAATGCATGGATTGACTTGATAAATTTTATATAAATTAATATCATAAATAATATTATTGATTATTTTTAAAAAATTAATAAAAATCAAAAATCAATCTGATCATCCAAAATAAGTAGTAATAAAAATAAAATAAAAAATTGATAAATTTTAAACTCTCAAAATATTGAATAATATAGTGAACTTAATATATCTTTTGCATTCAATATTGAATAAGTCTTTAAGATGATATTAATATTCTTCTCATAAACAATGATCAACTAAATGAAGTTCAATTAACTTTTACAAAAATAATAATAATGATGTTTTCAGGATTTCAACAGCTTCAATATCTCAAGAACCTGATCCATAGATGAGGGAACAGCAAGTGTCTCCACTGTGCAGATCGATGCAAGCCTTAACATTCCCAACAAATTCTCCTTTGGGTCTGCTTCCCACAGTCCTGGCAAGAAAAGCTCAAAACAGCATTCCTCCTTAATCAACAACTTAGCCCATGCCACAATATTGAATTGATTCCCGAGGAAATGATGGATCAAGGGACCTTTTCCCAGACAACAGCTCCAACAGCACAACACCAAAGCTATAAACATCTGCCTTGTCAGAAACCCCAAAGCCACCAGTACCAATTAAGTTTCGGATGCTGAAATTCCCAGTAGTCCTATCTACATTGTCATAATTTAGTTCAACCGAAGCATCTGCAAAGGTCACTACTACCTTCCCTCTCGAGCTAGCAAGTCTGCCAAACTTTCTGCTTCAAAAAATAATGATGAGGATGGTCACTCGGAATATGAAAAGCACAACAGAAGCAGATGTACCAATGCAATTACAGAGTACCTCAGTTTTCTATCATGCTGTTGCTTCTCAACACCAAGTGGGATCGAAGGCCAAGGTGGGGCTAGGAATTGTTCTGGGCATGGACCCAAGCATCTATTTCCTCTGAAGGAATCACAGGCAGTCTGGTGCTGAAGATGAGGTATATGACCAGAAAGGTTATTGAAGGAACATTAAGTATAGTAAGCTTGGAAAGGGAGGGGAAAGATGAGGGTACTTCCCCATAAACCTATTGTGGTCGAGTGAAAGATCTTTAAGATTTGTGGCATTTATCAAACTTGCAGGGATGTATCCTGTCAGAGCATTATGAAAAAGATCCAAAACCATAAGAGAAGTTGCCTGACCAAGTTGAAATGGAATTTCTCCAGTTAAATTGTTCCTACCAAGAACAATTCATTTCAGATTTTTCAACCTTCCAAACTGACCAGCTACATTTCCAGACAGTCTGTTTCCCATTAAGTCAAGCCTTTGAAGCATCATCAACAGACTGGAAATGAACTTTAGACAGCTACTTAACCGTTAAGTTCCAGTACTTGGAGAGGAGATTTGAGGGATCGTGAGATGGGGCTTTTGAAGCTGAGAAGAGAGATGGCGTCGGGCGAAATGGCGGTGGTAGCAGTGACAGTGGCCAGCTAGGAAGTAAAAGTGAAGGAGACAAGGAGAAAAGTCCAAAGAAGCGCCATGTAGTTATTTATTGAGGTGGAAAATGTAGATCGAGGTCCGGGGGCTATGGATGGGAAAATGGTGGGCGGCCGCGAGAAAATGAGATGTATCAGGAGGCAATGACAATGACCGGTGAGAGAGGCAGTGTCAGCCACAACAAAGGCTGAAAGCTAAGGCCTAGCTCCAGGCAAAAGGACGGCAACATTTGTTTCAGTTCATCCGGTTTGTTTTCCTTAAAGACAGAGAGAAAGAGAAAGGGGTGACTATGTTTAAGATTGACAGGATTAAATGGGGATTCAGAGAGATGTAAAAGGTAAGTGTAGAGTAGAAGACAAGAGGAGGCGGCGAGAACCACGGGAACGGTGCATTACGTTGTCGTTTTGTCACATGCAAACATGCTGCCCAAGTACTCGGAACTGTTTGTCTTGCTAATATTAAGTTGAGCGTTGAAGGCGGAGGTTGCTATTAAATCGGGGATTACGAATTTACCATCTTCCCCTCCTCCCCTCCATTTCTTTTTTCTTATGGGTTCAAAAGGGAATCCTGTAGGGTGGACAATATCACTGGAGTAGATCACTAGAACCCAAAATTGGTGAGTCCAACGCCAGCTGAATGTCTGTCAGCTGTCAGTTTTTTTCTCCTTTCTTAATATGCATTTTGATTTAAATAGGATGAAATATGAGCACGCAGATTGCAGAAAGCAATGGAGATGCGTTTTTTATATGCCTTGGAAGAAAGAGGGTCGGGAATGGGCGAACAACTGCAAACTGATGGATACCTTCTACACTTTTTATGCAAGGACCAAAAACAACCCACATCAAAACAAAAATGTCAACTTAGTGGGAAATTCATGTACCAAATATACAAATTCATCAAGGGTAATTTTGGAAATCAATTATCATTATCAAAAAAAACCTATGTTTCTTTAACAGAACTGTCTCTCACCAGATTTCATTTTGTTTAGGTTAGACTTTGACACTCTACATCAAGGCATTGGATTTTATGGGATCTTGTTGAATAAAGCTTACATTCAAATTTTGCCTTTTCCTTTTTCTGGTCTAAACTCAAGGTCATTGCAGGGGTCGAACATCACTAAGCATCATCTTCCTCTGATTGATCTTTTACATGAATCCCAAAAAAAAAAAATTATTCGTTCTTATCCTAGCAGCCCTCGAACAAATTCAAGCATGGATATAAAATATATCAAGCAATGATCAATTTCTATTAAATCAGAAATCTGTTGGCAGCAGATCTTACAAGATAGTGAAAAAAAACACATGTAAGATGCAATCTCAATAAGTAAAAAAGTTCCATCACCTGCCAAACCATTCCTAGTGTATGCCCTCATCTTCATAAGTTGGCTCTCCCCCTGATATGTCTTCGATGAAAACCAAAATTTTGAAACATTACACACCGGTCTCCACCTGTTTTTTCCCTTTGTGTGACCTTTTCCTTTTCCTGCTACTGCTTCTCACAGTACCATCACCACCCTTAGTTTCCTACCAAAGAAAAGAACTCCACTTAAGGGACATCAATATTGTCGTATTGTTTCTGGCCCAGCAATCCAGACAGGGTAGGCAAGAATAATTTGTGAGCCCTAGTAGGTCTTTTGACAAGGATTAAAATTTAAAATATGATATTATTCAAGAATAACTACAATGCCAAACTCAGTTATTGTGACAATACTGATATAATAAAATGATCTGGCAAATCCAAGTATCTCCATCTGACAGCATATAATATATTACATAGGTTTAGAAGTAATTTTCTAATTCCTCAATAAATTTATTCGTGGATATTTACAGCCATTGATTTATAAAATCACCACACTTCATGCAGTGACTTGTCACTGCTGAGCTGTTCTTACCAATAAAAGTTTGCGCCATTTAGAAAATCATGCTACACTTTACCCTTAAATCCAGTGATGAATTAAATAGAAGTTCTACAATATTTGACCCACTCAATGGAAGTAGCTCTTCATTCAGAAATCTAGATTTTGTATATGTCAATTAAAGTGAGTTTGTATCCTCTTCTTCCTTTTTTTTTTTTTTTTTTTTGGGTGCCAAACCAAATTCACTCCTCCGCAACTCTCACACAAAGCTGCTGCTTATTGGAATGGAAAGGACAAAAGGTAAACACATTTTAAGTATCAAGGCATGATTCCATTCTCATAACCACCCTCATATATGGGGTCAGATCATAAAATTCAAAATCAGATCATAGAAGCAACTCAAAAACAAATCTATATGCAGACTCACCTTTCCCGACACACGATTTGGGTTCTCACGACTCGTTCCCTTCTTACATGAAAGTGGGTTTGGGCCCTGCAAAATTCAAGAATAAGAGTCAAATCAAAGAAAGCTCTGAGACACCATTTTGAAGAAAATAGTTACAAAGAAAGGGAAGCCCTAGATTGAGTTACATATTTATATCAGTCCAATCATGTCACATACTTCAATAAGATCAAACAAATAAAGATGAGATGCATGAGAAAATTCCTGCACAAATCTGCATGATATCTCAGTACAACCTAGTCCCACATACATCTCAATACAGTCACATTCTAGTTGCCAACTATGTTACATAGAAATCAACATCATTTGGGAAAGACATTTACAGACCGTATAAGCAGTTCGCAGTCAATGTCTGCAAACCAGACCGGGTATCAAACCAGAAAATGAAGAGGTTCAGAATTAGAGGTCAAAAAGAGGTTGACCTATTACAACACAAAAAATAATTAATGTACACACACATGCACACACACGCGCACGCACGCGCACACACACACATACACATACACACACACATATATATAAAAATAAGTAATTATTTACAAGAAAAGTTAATGAAACTATTAAAAATAGAAGATTCACAAATATAAAAGAAAAAGAAAAACATTACCATTAATGGTTCTATACAAGGGATTGAGGTTTGATGTTGTTGAAATGAAAAAGAAAAAGATTTAATATCTCAAAACAATAAACAATATACAAAGCAACATACTTTTTATCATAAATAGCATCATTGCATTGAGTTTCATGTCAACTGAAGAAGGGTTCAGGGGTGAGGCTCAGATTCGCCTTTTATCAGACAGGTGAAGGAAGGGGAGTCCTGCCACAGCTGCAACAAAACAGGATAAGCCGACCCGAAATGAGAGAACAGTCCCTCATTTCAAAGAAGGCTGTATTACACCCAGATGTTGCCTCGCCAGCAAACGGAAATTCCCTCAACATCTGATCTATCATCTTTGAAACATATACAATCATCAGCACCTCAAAACTTTCACATTCGTATTAGACTATCAAGAAGATGATGATGACAATGATGCAGGGAGAGAGTGAGAGTGCTTGTGTCTAAAGGGTTGTATGCTGAAAGCAGAAAGGTTTGCCAGTTCAACCAACGAGCTGACTGGTTTGACCAGCCAAGTTATTATCTGGTTAAAATACAACAAATGGACCAGTCACTGAAAAGGTCTTTTGGTTTGACAGGCTGGTCTGACCAGCTCCGGTTTTTCAAACATCGGTTTTCTTACATAATACTTGGTTTTGGCTGGAAATGCTTAGTGTAGAGTTTCAAGCAGTGAAACAGTACATAATATTTCCAACTTTCATCAAACAAGTCTCCTAATCATGAACGCACTTAAGAAGGCCCCAGTATTAGGCTTTGCAGAAGAAAAAGAATTCCTTAAGGATGTTGTCTAGGAACCCAAATTTTTTGCTACACCATTTACCTGTGCTGAAGCTGTCATAGATGGATCGATCATAACTTATCGGTAAATGCTTCACAAGAACTAGCATCAACTTGTCTCCAATCAAAGTTATGCTTAATAAGAACAAACGGAACAATCAAACTCAGAAAGAACAATTTATTTTGTCTTTCAAAATGAATTAAAATGAAAACATCCTCAATGTGGAACCACACACAAAATGATTCTAGAGCTTAATATGAGATTTGACAACTTCAACCAGTGATACACATAATTCAATCAGAAAAAGAAAATAAAGGAAATGAAGTAGTATATCTCCCAGAATCCAAAGTCAAATCATAATTAACAGAGCTCTCTTAAGAATCCTCCAAGAAGTCACCCTTGCAAGTTAAAAGCATATAAACATGTCAAAGAGGTGAAAATAGAAAAGACAGTAAATAGTCAACCATGAAGGCTAAAGCAAGCAATCAATCAATCAACACTGTAAAGACGAATCAAAAAACAACAATATACCTTAACTTTCTTTCTCTTAAATTTAACTCTGTCCTTCACACTTATTTCTTTTTTGACAATTTGTGGCTTTGTTACACCCTCTTTTCTTGACTTTTGATCTCCATTAAATTCATTTTCATCAGACAAATCTCCTTCACCATTACTTTCCAATATTTTTTTAGTTCTCTTTTCCAACATCTTAAATTCTGACTGGGTCATATGCAGGCGCTGTTCTTCAGAGGTTTTGGCAAACTGGAGTTGAAATGCGGATGGTTGCTCGAGGAAAAGAGCATTTCTCAAACCAAATATGAGAGGAACACCAGGCACCTGCAAATGACAAGTTAATAATAGAACAAATGTGCACATTCAAGGGAACAATTTCGCATGTATTGGCACATGCTAGAAACAGTAGTAACAACTGACCCAATCTCTCAATATTCCAGTTATTCACATGCTCATGGCAGAATGCAAACAGAGCAGTAGAAACAAGAGCGAGCAAAATTTGGAAAGCAAAAAGAAGATTTAGCACACTAACCCCCTGCAACTTATTGCGCAGATCAGTGTCCTGGGAAGCAACAAAAAAATGCTCAGGATTATTTTGTCCAATAACCTCCAAGATGCAAGTATCTGCACTTTTCACCTTCTCATGATCACATCTGAAATTCAAATTTAATTCCAGTTATCAACAAGCAAAGGAATGGTCATCCTTTAAGAAAGACCAAGAAAACGTAAAGAAGTTTTATCTTGATGATTGACTGGAAAATCTAATCAAATAAACAACTCAGAGAAACTAGGATACAAGTTTTATTGAGTTTAAGTTCCAACCTTACAAATGTAAACAATTAACAGTGGTATATTATTCATCAAACAAAAAAAAAATCATATTCATGCAAGGAGTTTGCTCCTGTTCACTCAGCTTGAGATATCTCCATAGAACCACAGGTAATAGAGAAAGAGAGCAGAAGAGCACCTAACCTTGCAGCGGCGAGCTTATGAGCTGCACCAAGAGATTCAGAATGGGAGCTACCGAGTCTTTTCAACTCGGCAAGAACACACCTATAACCAGCCATTAAAATTTTGAGGGAAGGGGAGAGGACAAGAACATCAGTAACTAAAAAAACAAGTGACTGAAAAATTCACGTCCGAGAATTGGAGTGAGAGAAAGAACAGGGGACCTAGTTGTAAAGAGCTTGACAGGGCCACCCAGAATGTTAGAGAGAGCGTTGTCCGCAGGAGTTATTTGATTAACCAGAAGGTGATGCACAAACGTCCCATCGCATAGCAACTTATATGGCTGCCTGAACCCGAAGCATGCTGTGTAGAACCTAACTATCCTCCTATGTCGCTTCTGCTTCTTCAGTCTCATTTTCTCTCTGTTCTCTTCTCTCTTCTAATGTATTAATTTGCCCCCCAACAAAAGCCACAACAAGAAAAAAGGAAGGAAAAACCGATATAATTGCAACAGGATAAGGCCCTAGAATCAATGAAGTTTAATGGTGAAAGGACCTAAAAGTTTAAACTTCTCAGAGATAAGATTAGTGTACCTGCAATTGAAGCTAAGTACACGACCAGAGATATAGAAAGCACGCGAGGGAGGAAAACCTAGCAGTAGTAATCATAGCTGCGTAGCAGGATGAGGAGAACAGGGAGGCGGCGGAGGCGATTTCAGAGCTCAATAATGTTGTCCGCGAGGCTCTACGCTGGGAGAAAGCTGGGAGAAAGTTACCCCAATAGTACTTGACGGGCCAACATAAACAGTACGCACATAAGTAGGCCCCGCCTTTGTAATAGTACAATGCGTTTTATTTACATTTTTCAGAACCAGGAAGAAATCTTAGAATTATAAACTGTCTTGTTTTTTAATCTCTTTTTTTTATTTTTTAATATTTTTTAATTTTAAGTAAAAATGATTAAAAAGATATGTAAAATCAAAAAAATATAAATATAAATAAAAAATTTTAAAATATGTATATTTATCAATAAAATTCTTATATTTAACAAGAGAAAAATCAAAACTTAATTAATCAAATTAATTTAAATTAAATTTTATTAAAAAATTTAAAAATTAAAGATATTTAAATTAAAAATTTTATATAATAAATTTTAAAAAATATAAAAAATATTCAAGTTATTGTGATAAAAAGTTTCATAATTTTTCAGTAATTATACTATTTTTCAAAAATTTTGACACTATAAATTTAAATATATATATTAGCACTCGAAAAACTATAAAACTTTTTGTGATGGTATATTGAATACTTTTTAACATTTATAAAAAATTTTAAGTCAAAATTTATTGCATAAAATTTTCAATTTGAATACACTCAATTTTTAAATTTTTAAAAAATATTTACTTCAAACGAAATTGATAGATTAAGATTTGTTTTGTTATTTTTTAAATATAAGAGTTTAACTGATAATATAAAGTAAATATTAAAATTTTATGAGGTCATTCATCCTAAAAATATTTATCAAATTATATCATCATTTATAGTAAGAAGCTTTAAATTAACATCCACGGACCATGTCTATACTATGAAATAATAGATACTAAATTCATATCTTATTTTTAAAAAATGTTATTCTGATCAAACGAAACAGAAGATCAAAACAAGCCTTCTTACACATTTTGTATTTGAATCCCCCTTTCTTTCTCTCTCTTTAAATGCAATTAAGGCATATATACAGCTCTCTAGCATCTTGTATTAGAATGGCAATGGCAAATTAAAGCATGAATAAACAAACATTCATGTTAACACCCTAATTGCTTAACATCTCTTAATAAAAGGTTGAGGTGGGAAAAGAAACTCCAATAAAAAGATGAAGCAAATATTGAAATGCAAGCACCAACAACAAAAGACGAGTGAACTAGGAAAGATAAAATCTTTACTCTTTTGCATGGAGTAGAAAGTTGTATTCTTTCATGTTGAAACTAGTTTATGATTCACTTTTTATAAACATCTCCTTAAAATCCTCCAACTAGTTGAACTTCTTCTTTGTAGCCACTTTCTAAAGGCTAGAATCATTGGGTTCTTTCATCCACCTTCTCAATTGTATATCCAAATTCCATCAACCATTACCACATCACTCATTGTACGTGGCCTCTATTAAATGACAACCACATTAATCATATAGCCATTGAAATAGTTGACAGAGTTCTAAGAGAAGTGTCAGCTAGTGTAATACACTGAAAAATTAAAACCATCAAACTTCGTAAGTAGATAAATTGAGCTTTATATGACATACAATTTAGAAAAATAAATGAAACCTGAATAATAAACACATATTTGACTAGGTACCTTGCCTCTAAGCACAAAGGTCAGTTGATAGATTAGACAAGTATCAAGTCTGCAAAGTACCATGATAGCCGAAAGACAAAACGAAGGGCAAAAAGGTTTCATCTCTTAATCAATTTTTGCTAGCATGTTATGTTGGGTGAAAAGGGTTGTTCATGTTATGGATTAAATGTAACTATCAACATAATCACGTCATTGTTGGGTCATGAACTAGAAGTTTGATGAAGATGGATCTCTTAGAGGAGCAAAGATCTAGCCCTATTGATAGTGTTAAAGTAGAGGCATACATGTTCCTTAAGATTCTTGAGCTGGTCAATAAAATTGAGGTGGTTCTTGTTTAATTGTTTCACTACCTCTTGAATGACATACTTGTCCTCACCCTTATCCAATCTAAGTTCAATAAGAAACTTGTCACCCTCAATTGTGGTATGCAAACTATCATTAAGACAACCAATGGAGTCAAGGTCACTGTTAAACATGAAAGTAAACTTAGCAATAGCCTTAAGTTGAGAAATAAGTACGAGCTCCTTCCTCTTGAAATCATGAGAACGGTAAGCATTGCATATCGGGCCTCTTGCAACTATGGCAACAAAAGCATAAGTAGGGATAACGACAGCGAAAAGAGTGGCTCCAACAATAGTGCCAATAACACACAAGGAATTAAATTTTCACATTGGCTGGTGATATTGTAATGATTCAATATATCAAATGAAGAGGGTAATTCTTGCTTAGTAAGCCTATGTTAGGCTCAATATCCTTTTTAATATGGTATTAAAGCATGGTCTAATTTTGGAATGATGGATCCCCTAGTATTAATTTCCCTACAACTATATGGCTTTACTCCATATTGTCGTAAGAAGGCTATATTAGATTTCCATGTTGTTTGGTCATATTATAATGATCCAATATATAAGATGAGCATAATCCTTACCTAGCAAGTCGATTTTGCTAGGGTATGTCAGACCCAATATCCTCTTTAATATAAGACAGAACCAATAGTTACTTTGCATAAGATACAGACCCAAGATTAGGACATACGAAGGTGATAGTCAAGCTGCTGCTTAGAGAAACAGCAATGCATTCAATGGAAGTTACGGGAGTTAAGGGAAGAAAAATAGGTTGTCACTTCAATTAAATTTGATGAAAACATCGAATGCCCAATCACATTGGGATTTAGCAATGGAGTATTAGTCATATGGGAGAACTTTCAAGAGCATATCGAGAGGTTCATATGGTTTGCCAACTTGATGGATGTTTTGGTAAAAGAGTAGGCAAAGATTAAGAATCTCTTCATTGTGGTCAAAGTAGTTGGAGATAAGTTGGGTGAAAATGTTAGGCTTGACATAGCTACGAGCTTCTTCCATGCATTGCCTACTTATGAGCAACACCCATAACAAAAGAAGCTACTAAGAATCACTATTGGGTCTCTTTGATGTTTGACTACTTGGTCTTGGTCAGGCTCATAAACATGAATCCTAGACCACATTTCATTATAGGACTCAGTTTGGACATTGACGGTGTACTCACAAGTAAGGTTGATAATGGGTGATTATTAGGTGCTTAACTTGGGTGCTTAACTTAAATGTGGCCTCTATTGAGTTTTCTATTAATAGGAAACAAAATTAATTTAGGCATTTAAGGAAACACAGCATAATCATATGAAGATAACTCTTAAAAATAGAAGAACCTTACCTTAGGAAGGAAAGGATGTGAATTAAGGTTAATGTTGACAGCTGTAGGTGAAGTTATTAGTGAGGGCAAGGTTGTCGATGTTGAATTGAAGGAGAGGCACTGCAATGTTTAGAGCCGACGAAAAAGATGTTAGTCTGATCGATTTTCAAGTGAAAAGCGATGGAGATATCCTTGACAACAAACACTGTGGTGTAGTGGGAGAGGAAATGTTTGCCATTGTTATTGTTGCTATTTAATACCGATTAAAGAAGCATATAAGCTGCATCAAAATGGATGTCAACTAAAGCTTGGATTCTGATCTAGGAAGGGATTGCTGAAAAGTCTTCAAGCCGCTGAACCATACAGTACACATTTACTGAGCTTCTTAACTAATTAGGCCACGTTATAAGCCCAATTGGACAACGAAGCCCATTGATGTCTAAAGTAATCATCGTTAACCCTGTGAACATTACAATTACAAAGAAATGTCTAACCACACATGTTTTAAGAAGAATATCATTAGTAGAGCTAGCCACGATTTGAATTTGATTTCGAATCGTCAGTTAGAGGTTCAACATTAGAATGAACTAGAACCCGAACTACTTTTGAAGTAAACCTTAACCGAAACAAAAATTGAGGTTAAACTTCAGTTTTAGTTAGGGTTCAATTCAAAAGCAGTTTAGATTTCAATTCCAATTAAGGTATGGTTTAAAAACGATTTAGGTTTTAGCTTATAAGGGTTCGGCTCAAGTTTAATCACCTCATCAACGATTCAAGTTCACTTTCTCATATATCATAATACAAATTTTTCTTTAAATTAAATTATTATATATTTTTAATTAATTTATTTAAAATAAAATCAAAATCATAAATTTTGAACCATCGATTTCAATTTCAGTTTAAGTGTTTCTTAAATCATAACCAAATTATTTTTAAAATGATTTTGATTATAGTTCAAAATTGAAATCATTATAAATGGCTCCAATCCAGTTCAAATTATGAGGATTACAATTCGATTCACTAGTTTGAAACGAATTGTAGTCACCTCTTGTCATTAGTCTTGTTTTAAAGTTTGCTTGTTGAAATGATCTCGTAATAAAACTTCATGATTCAAATAAACATTTCAAGTTTGCTTTTTGGGTGTTTTAACTTAGTTTTTCAAAAAGATTTTCTCATTAAATTATGTCCATTACCATAAACAAACATCATGATTTATAAGTTTATAATCACGCCAAACTCAATCTTCGCTTTCATATTAACGACAAATAATGGTTTACAACAACATTTTCTCATACAATAATGATGAAAAAATTGAAAAAATTTTATAAAACTATTTTTTATACATTTGAAAATAGCTGAATGTTATTGGCTATTTGGAGGCAAAATAATCATATGCAATAAAGATTACACAGAAAAATTTAAAGGCAAAAAAGTTTGTTTATTTTGTAGCTTTAAAGAGTTAGCTTTCGTGCATCATAACAACACCCATAATTGTGGTTAAGCTCACCTCTTTCTAGAAGAAAATTATGAATACTATATTAGCTAAAGATTGCTAGGTGAGAAAACTTTTTAGGGTTGCTCACATGAATATACGCAGTATCCTTCATATTATATTTATAAGTAGGTCACTGAGTACAATAATGTTTAATTTGTGTAAGTCAATGTAATTTACAACTTATTAATATGAGCTAAAACTGATTACATTGTAAGAATAACAAAGAAGCCTTTAGGCTATTGTAAGCAATGCTTAGGCCTTAATCACTTAATCTGTATGTTTATGAGATGCTTTTAGGCCTTAGCCCACTAGAGTGATTGAATGTGCTTTAGCCTATTTCGAGGCTAAATTATCTTATGTTTCAACACCCCCTGTGAATGATAGGGAGTCAATGACCTAGTCGCGATTCCTAGTTTGTTGCAAAGATGTTAAAATTGAGATGTTTAAAGGAGCTTTATGAGTATGTCACCAATCTACCTTAATAAAGGCACAAAAATAACTTTGAGTTTTCCAATGGTGACTTGATCTTGAATAAAGTGAAGACTATTTCAATATGCTTCATTCGTGAATGAAAGATGGGGCTAACGATAAGTGCAGCGACTCTTTGATTGTCGCACCAAAGAGTGACGCGAGGTCAAAAACGAGTATGGTTCCTTGGAGAAAAAATTTGATCCAAGTGATTTTACAATGGCATGGACGAGAGCCTAATACTCTAATTCAATGATGATCGAGCTATAATGTGTTATTTCTTAGAGCTCTAGGAGACTAAATTATTGCTAAGGAAGATGTGATACCCACCAACCGAGCATTAATCATCTAGATAACAAGGCTAATATACATTGGAGAATGAGATAATCTAGGATTTATATGTAGGTTGGAAGAGAGAACCATAATCGGTGGTGCCCTAAAGATACCTAAGCAATCTTTTACAAGCAAACCCATCTTTGAAGGTATGTGATTCTAAAAATTAGTTGAGTTTATTTATTTCCTTTGAGATGTCCAATCTTGTAATGGTTAAGTATTATGAAGCACTGATTAATCGACGCTTTGTGGAGGGTTAAGAAGGGGAGAGCTAGATAATATGAAGAGTTGATGCTTTGTGGAGAAAAAAGTGGGACAAGGTTTAGAATGTTTAAATTAGACACTTGATAGGAGATCGTTGAGGCATTTGAAATGATGAACTTGAATGCCTAAGAAGTAATAGAGAGGTCCAAGGTTCTTAAGAGAAATTTGGTTATTAAGGTTGGAGACAAATTTTTAGATGAGTGAAAAACTATTGTCTATAACAAGAATGTCATCAATATAGACAAGAAGATAGATTAAGTATTACGCAATAGTGTAATAAAATAGTGAAAGGTTTGCTTTAGAGAGATGGAGACCCAATTGAAGAAGATAGTGTTTAAGGTCATGAAACCAGGCACAAAGAGCTTGTTTAAGGCTACAAAGGAGTTTACAGAATTTGTAAACATGGTGTGGTCTAGAAGGATCAATGAAGCCTTCTTATTAGTGCATATAGATAGTTTCATGAAGGGTTCCATTCAGGAAGGCATTATGGACATCGAGTTAATGAATGTCCCTATCTTTAGAAACAACAAAGGAAAAAAGGAGTCTTATAATATAGAGTTTAATTACTAGACCAAAAGTTTGAGAGAAATAAATACTTGGGATTTGCTGAAAAAATCTTGCCTTATGACATTTAATGGTGTCATCAACTCGTAACTTGACCTCGAAAATCCATTTATTGTCAATTATTTTTATAGTTGAACGAACGGGCACTAGTTTCCAAGTAATTTTCTTTTACAAGAGAGCTTGAATTTCATGTAGCATTGCACCTTTCTAGATAAGGTTAGCAATGTTAGTAGAGGTAGAGTCAACTATGGGCTGTGAAGTATCTTTGAAGGTAAAGATAAGTTTTTGTTTGAAGATCCTAGCTTGAGCTTTCATGATCATAGGGTGACAACATTATTTGATAGGGTTAGACGCTGTGATAGATGAGTAAACGTAAAAGAGGGGCTAAAAGAACCGATAGGGGTAATTTGAGGTGAAAAAGATAAACTAGATAGTTGTGAGATAAGGGGAAAAGTGGATGGAAGAGGTGATAGAGAGACTAGTTAATAAGAAGATAAATTGGAAGGTGTTAGAGAGAAAAATGGTGTTGAGGAGAAGAATAGATGGTGTGAAGATATTATGAAGAGCTACTATTACTGTCACTGTTATGGGGTGAAGGAAATGAAGGTGATTAGAGATGAGGATAAAAATGAAGAATGTGCAAGGTGGAGAATAATGTAGGATCTGGAAACTCATTTTCAATTAACAAGACATGTTTAGTGATGTAGACTTTTCTTAAATGGTGAAGGCATTTATACCCCTTATCGGTAGGGTTGTAGCCTAGAAAAATGCATTTGGTTGAGCAAAATCCAGCTTGAGTTTATTAAAGAACCTTAAGTATGGATAGTATGTGGAGCCAAAGGTTCTAAGGAACTGGTAATCAGATGGATGATGGAGTAATTTTTATAGTGGTGAGAGGTTAGAAAGAGTGAGGGTGCATAATCTATTTATTAGATAGGCAGTTATGTAAAAAGCATCCTACCAGAACGCTAAAAGGTAATGATGTTTGATAGAGAAGTGTAAAACCAAGTTTAATGATGTGACGATGATATAAACATATATATATATATATACATATATATATATTTGCTTTTCCATTTTAGTGATGAGTGTGCAGATAAGGGTGTCCTACCATTATGCCTTGTTCTTACAAGAAGAGAATAAAGAACCTATATTCACCGCCTCAATCAATTTGAACCCTTTTCAAAGTGGTGTTTAAAAGATTTCAACTCGCCTTTTAGAATGCATGAACATTTTAATCCTTGTGATTTCTCTCTAGGATGATAAATCCAAATAAATCTGGTGAAATCATCTAGGAAGTTGATGTAGTACTTGTACCCTTCTCTAGAAGTGATGTTTGATTAACCCCAAATATCTATATGGATTAGCTCTGGTTGTGATGTTATCTTAGTGTTAGATGCATTGAAGGGTAAATTATGACTCTTGCTAATGACATAAGCTTAACAAAATGGAAATTCTGCATTGATCTTAAGAAGTACAGTACAAGATTTTTTGAGAATTCTAGGAAGGGTGACATAGGCGACAATGCCATAGTTTAACATTTAGTGACATGATATTAGATAAACATTGAAGAGAACTACTTCAACATATCAAAGACCTAGACATGGTAGGTATTGCCTTAATTATGTTAGAACTGGGTTGAAAGGACTTATAAATAATAGTAATAATAGTAGTTGATGGTTATAAGAGGCACAAGCCATGTTTAAGATGTACTTTTAGTAGTATTCTCTTGGTGTACCAATCCTTCGCAAAGTAAACACCATCGTTAAAGGTAACAAAAACATTGTTACTAATGATAATTTTTAAAATACTTATGAGATTTTTGGAAATTTCAAGAAACCTTGAAGTATCTCTTAAATGCAACTTAATATTGGGTAAGTAAGTGGGTCATGTTGTATCCTATATGAGAAATATTTAGTGCCTTAACATTTTTAACTACTAGTTTTTGTTTGCTAGTGTAATATGATTTCAAGGACAAGTTGTTAAGCTCAACTATGACATGACTAGATGCTCCACTATATGCATATCAATTAAGATTTGTAATAGAGTTGATGTAGCTTAGATATGCATTTTGATTTTGATTTGAGTTGTTGTTGTGAGAGTTTGAATTGTTGTTTAATCCTTGAATTGAGTCCTCAAATCTATACTAATAATCAACAATAATGTGTCCTTATTTAGTGCAAATTTGATAAATAGGCCTACTATTACTACTGTTTCTTCTACAAGTATTTATTTTACCTTTACTGCGATCATGAATGGCATTGTTGTTTCTCTAATAGGTACTGCTTCTACCACTTATATTGAGAGCCATGTCTATTGTAAGATTGCAACACTAAGTATTTCTTAATTATATTGTTCCAGTCTTTGTTCATAGCGGAGCAATAATGCTAATATTTCTAGTAATGATAGTTCATTTGTTCTTGATTGGATGTTGACATAAATTACATTATACTCCTTTTCAAATTTTGATAAGTAAAGCATTGATAAATTCAATATTTGAAGTAAGGTTACCTATCATAACTAAGTATTTGTAATTCCTTTTAGTTGACTGAAATAGCTTTAAAAAGATGCTACCCTATTCATGGTTGTGTATAAAGTAGATTTCAGTTATACGTATCTTAATCTCATTTGAGTTCCAAACAATCCCTTTACATCATGCCATATACCCTAGTTTGTGGAGTTAATTTTAATTTATGTAAGAATGTCCACCAATATTATGGACATCAATTAACTTGCAAGGAGTTGGTCTTGTTAAATCCAATCATAATATGCAAGGTTACATTCTTCCTTGATTTTTCATTCACCATTTATTGAATAAATGACTACTAGCAAACATTAATTTGACCCAGTAAGAACCTCTCTATTTTATGATCTCTAGCTAGGGCTACCACTTGATTTTTCCAAATGATATAGTTATTTCTGTCGAGTTTGAAGTTGAATTAAAAGCTTAATGAGGTAAAGAAGGGAAACAAGTTTTTGAGAGTTTATTCATTTGCAGTTTAATAGGACATGACATTATTAGAGCTAGAGTTTGCAAAAAAAGCCATGGCTGTAGGATTGATGGTGCTTTGATACCAAGAAAGAAAATTATGAATACTGTATTAGTCAAAAGCTGTTAGGCAAAAGAAGTTTTTAGGGTTGCTCACATGAATATAAGCAGTACCTTTTGAATTATATTTATAGCTCAGTCACTGTGCATAATGATGTTTAATTTATTCATATCACTATTATTTACAACTTATTAACATGAGCTAAGATTGATTACACTGTAAAAATAACAAAAAAGCCTTTGAGCTATTGTAAGCAGTGCTTAGGCCTTAGTCACTAGATCTGTATATTTATGCGATGCTTTTGGGCCTTAATCCACTAGAGTGATTGAATGCTTTGGCCCACTTCAAGGCTGAAATGTCTTATGTTTCAACATTTCTCGAGTATCCAATCAAGTTCTATCATAAATAACTCATGGCAGGTGCCCTCTCACTCGAAGGATTCAAACTTTTACCTACTAATTGTATGAACTCTTCTATACTTTGACTCGTGAAGCTATTTCTTAATCTTTAGTCAATGATGTTGAAAGTATTGCCATAATCTTGATTATTTTGACCTTCATGATTATAATGGGAAGAAAATAAATAGACAACTTTAGTTGTAGATGATTTTTGATAAGCGTGCAACTAAAGTAGTGGTACAACTCATGAGGTCAAATCGGGTTCCTATTAAGAATCAAGGATATTTGGATTAAGTTAAGAAAAATGCATGTTACATGAAAGGAAAAGAATTACGAAACCAGTGGCATTAGCACGTAGTTAGATAGTTGGCCTTTTGATTAGTGCAAAAGTGTAGGAAATTGAATAATGGGGTTGTTGCATTCATGGTTGTCAAATAGCCCATTTTTATTGTGGTTTAATTGCTTCTTTCAACCATGTATTCCTTTGGCCAAGAGAAAGTTGTTGCATTTGTTTTGTATTTAAAGTCTTAACGTGTCCTTGAACAAGGATGTCAATTTTCAAACAAAATTCTTTTATGGTCAAGTCTTGTCTTAAAAAGAATAACTTTTATTATCTTTGTTAAGCAGTGTTGATTAGGACCTATTACTTAGTATCGACACTAGGCAATGGGTTCTAATAAAGATCGAATCGAGTTCTTTTGGTGTTTTAATGATGATTCTGCATAGTGGATAATAAGGGTTGAACAATTCATTCAATATTGATACATAAAGGCATCTCAATAGGTACTACTACTTTCGATCACTTAGTGAGAGAAACTAATGATTGGTGGGGTCGCTTAAATGAAATTTTAAGAAAATGGGAAAGAAATAACATGGGACATTGTCATTAGAAGAACTATGGGCAAGGTTCGGTCCACCTGACGAAGAGGACTTTGATGAAGTGTTATAAAAAATTAAACAAACAAGAACCTTACTAAGTACCAAAAAGAATTTAAACGCCTTGGAAGCGAGGCATAGGATGGTTGTAGAAA
Source organism: Moringa oleifera (assembly GCA_021397835.1). Lineage (NCBI taxonomy): Eukaryota > Viridiplantae > Streptophyta > Magnoliopsida > Brassicales > Moringaceae > Moringa > Moringa oleifera. Next base: position 424,433 of record JAJFZO010000345.1, read on the forward strand.
GCATTGGGTACCTTTAAAAAGCTGGAGTCGTAGAGGCATATGATTGGTGGGGTCGTAGAAAGCATTAGGTGGAGTAAATATGAAGATAGCCAAAGGTATAAGGATATTCAAGCCAAAGACAATGAAACAAGCAATCAGTCAAGCGAGAATGAGGGATAAGTAGCTTCACCATTAAAAAAAAAGCTGCTATTAAGCCAACCATTCAACCTTTTTTGGAACTGTAGCATCAACCAAGGTGAAGGTAGAAACACCTACAAGGAAGCCATCATAGGAGCAGATGCAACAACGTATATTATTAGGCTTTTGTTTTCACTGTAATGAGAGGTTTACACCCATTTGTAAATCTAAAGGAGGACAAATTTTATTGCTTGAAGGTAGCAACAATCATCATGATAGAGATGAGGAAGAAATTCACAAGTTATCACTAGAAATATCTCTCTATGCTGTCAAGATGAAAAACTCATCAAACCATAAGAATCTTGGCCTAAATTGGATAGTATGATGTCATAGTGTTGATCGATAGTAGGCCCTTGACCCATAAATTTATCAATGAGAGATTGGTAAATTCAATTTAGTAACCTATTGTGCCTACTAAACCCTTCAATGTGGTAACTAATGGAGAAGCATTAAAATGCCAAGGTTGGTTCGAAGATATTCTAGTGAATGTTTATGGTATCCCATTTGAACATACACTTTATGCCTTACCACCAGCTAGACTTTATTTGGTCTTAGGCATACATTGGTTGGAGTTATTGGGCATAATCATATGTAATTAGAGACAGAATACCATGGAATTCCAATGAAAAAGTAATACTCATAAATATGCCCCAATCTAACAAGTGTCAATAGAGGCTTTATGCATGGGAATTAAATAGTGTAGTTCACTATTTGCTTTTTTCCACTAAACTAAACAAGTTTTATCTGACAAAGAAATCGATGGGGACATAAAATAATTGTTGGATGAGTTTTACAATCTTTTCCAAGAACCCATGCAGCTACCACCAAAAAAGACATTAAATATCAAATTAATTTGAAAGAAGAAGTGAAATAGATTACAAGGCACTTCATGCCGTGACCATTAAAGATGGATTTCTAGTTCCTATGGTCAATGACATCTTTAATTAGTTATATTGAGCCATATTTTTCATTAAACCCCCGAGATATTCATAAGACTGTTATTCGAACACACAATGGTTACTATGAATATCTAGTCATGCCATTAGGAATTATGCAAATCACCTTCCACTTTCCAAACCTTAATGAACTCTGTTGATACTCAAATTTTACCTTTATTGGAAGCACAAAAACCAAAGGTACCATTGTCAGCATGTAGTCTGAAGAACAATAGTGTTATTCTTGAAGAATACTATTCAAATGGGGTATGCTGAGGGACAAATTGGATATGAGAGGGAAAATTTGGTAAGCGACCTCCTAAAAGTAAAAAGTAGAATGTCAAGACTCTCATTTGGTAGTCTTTGACACCACCAAAAAGAATCTACTTGGAAATGGCAAAACCTTCGAACTTATAGAAAAAACTAAGGAAAAACAAGTTAAAAGTTAGGAAATGACTAATTAGGCTTATAAATTTCCATTCTGAGTGAGGAAGAGTGTCTGAATGCATTTTTAGTTTATTTTTAACACTATTCCCTATAAAAGTCTATTAAACAGTAAGAAAAAGTCTAAATCTTTAAGAGTGAGTGATAGATAGTCTGCTAAAGGTTGTAAAGTGAAAATACAAAAGCCAAAGTCTTTTTGTTTTTTTTTTTTGCCTTTTATTTAGTTTAGACACCCACCCTAAAGAGACTGCTCACTTATTTAAAAATGTCCATTTTTAGATTTTGCAAAAAACTTGAGGGTTTACTATGACAAAAGTTAAAAATTTTAGGATTATCAATGATGTTTTCATCTTGAAACAGTAATTTAGAAAGGAGAATACACCAAGAATTGTAAAAAGAAGTCCATTTTATTCCCATAAGAGTGATTACATTAAAATAAAGGAAAAATATATATTTAAGTTTCCCTCAATGACAACAATCTCTTTATTGAGTTCTTGTAAAATCTGATTTATAGAGTCTGGGGAGATGAAGATAGAACTCTTCACAGGGTCAATCATTATTGGAGTAGTTTGAGAAACAAAGGATGAGCTTAGTGTAATGGGGATGAAGTTAAGATTGAGGTATGGATAATCCTTGAATATCTTGGTCTCAATGTCCTTCTGCACCTCCTAGAACACCTCTGCATAGAAAACTCTAAACGAAATTGGGTAGAATTAAAGAAAACACTTTAAAAGAGCATTGGCCATTGGGGAAGAGTTATTGCGAAGAACAACTTCTTCGAAAGTAATGTTGCTGATGTGGCACTATAAGCTAACGTGGCACGGTGTGGCTGGATACCTCTCATGATATGTGAAGAGGATGTTAATATAACATGGCATAATTCAAAGATACCTTTGCTGACGAAGAAAAGTAGTTATTAACAATAAAAATAAGCAGTTGATGTGGCAAGGGGATTTAGTTGGCAGAGTACTAATGGGTGACGCTGATGAAATGATAGGTTGGAGCTGCACCCATTCATCCATTCATTAATTGATATGGCAAAGGCTATAGGCGATGATGATGACGTAGCATAATATAGCTGCATTGCTTTTTTGTCATTAATTGACATGGCACGACATCATTCGATGACAGTACCACGTCCATCTAAAATACAGTAAAAGGTGACGCAGTTGATGGCACTAATTTGGCAGCAATTGAATGGAGACCTACTTAGTGAGCCATGACATCTTACCTGGTAGGTAGACTTACTGACATGGTAGTTTGCTTAAAGGTACCGCACCTTGTAACATAGCTTAAGTAGAATATTTTAGCTAAATAATGAGATTCAAATTAGAAATCATAAAAAAAAAAAGGTTGAAATGCATCAAAAGGTTGAAGAACACTCCTAAAACTTAGTATTAAGCTGTGGTTTCAATGGAATTAAGTAACACGATAAAAATCACTAAGCGAACCTCTTCTTAAGCTATCCAAGTGAAAGCAACTAGGATTGAAGATGTTATTGCACCTAAACGAGGTCGCAGAGTATGAAAATCAAGTCAAAATCAACAAACTCATTCGGGTAGAGTCTTGGGAGACCTTTTAGAGTGGACTTGATTCTGTTAGACCTGAAGGTAGAGGCTATTAAGCACACTGCACTTTTTTAATCTGCCTATCATTTATTACTAACCTACGGTAACAAAATCCTATAAATAGCTATTGGAACTTGCATCTAAGGGCATTTAGAAATCATCCACATAGTTAAATTCAAATTCACATTCAAACACGCACACTCACTTACATAGAAAAAACAACATTCTCTTATACCTATAAACAACTCATAACTCTCCAAAAGAAAAAAAAAATCTCTTTATAGTTTCTTTTAGATTTCATAAAAGCTATTGTTTTTTTATCAGAGGAGCTTCCGTTTGAAATCTTACATCCATTGGAGAAGGAAGGATTTCTACAAAGATAGTAAGGGATTTCAAGAGATATCAAAACTCTCTTCTTGAATCCACTTACTATAAATTATTCATTCTCTTTAAATAAAATTGCTTGAGTTGAAGTATCATTAAATTCTTTTTGTGTCATATGTTTTCATCTATTCAATGCTTATAACTACATCATAGAAAAGGAAAATACTTTCATGTTAAAGTTCATCTTTAACAACATTTTCTTATAGAAGAGTATCATATGTAATTTTAAATCCTTATTTTGGAGAAGAATAAGAGTGAGCAAGTGTAAACCACCCTTTTCCTCTTAAAAAATACGTTTTGTCACCTCAAAATTGAGTAAGTATGAAATTTTGAGTACTTTAATCAAAATACTCTAAAAATTAATTTTCAAGAAAGAATTAAAAAATAGTACCAATTTTTATATGTTTTAGGGGTGCTAATCCTTCTACAAATGTAACCAAATCATGGACCCAAAATCTCAAATTTTTTAACCAATTAGTCTTACTCTAGGATGGTGACTAATCACATCTAAAAAGATTGGTGGTGACTCCTAATATTTTATCACGCTTTGAGTTTTTTCGGTTGAAATCTTGGTCATGACAACCTTCACATTAACATGTCATTTTGGATCACAAATTACTTACCTTCCCATTTTTTCACTACTTCAATTTTATTTGCTAATTGAAGATCTTAGTTTTGTTGTCCTTTGATTTTGGTATGAACAATTTGTCTTACTTGAAAAGTAGATATTAACGCTCCACCTACCTATAGATTCAAGTTCACATTCATAATCCTTAATTGAATTAAAGAAAGTAAGGTGGATACTTGTATCTATACCACATTCCCTTTAGACTTCCGACTCAATGCATCTATAACTACATTAGCCTTTCCTAAATGATACTCAAAAGTACAATCACAATCTTTTAGTAATCAAGCCACCTTTTTTGCCTCATGTTTGATTCCTTCTAGCTCATCAGATACTTTAGGCTTTTATGGTTAGCAAATATTTGAAAAATCTCTCTATACAAGTAGTGTATCCTTTATCTTTAATGCAAATACTATTGCAACTAGTTCTAATAGCAAGGCTTCAGTTAACTTCTATTTTAAAATCTTAAAATCTTTTGACATATTTTAGTCCATTGAAAAGTTGTATTCTTTCGAAGTAGTTTAGTTAAGGAGGCTACAATTAACGAAAAGCTCTTTAACAAATTGATGATAATAACTAGCTAACCCTAGGAAGCTACGCACTTCAACAACATTTTTCAATGCTTCCCATTTTATCACTACTTTAACTTTTTTGAATTAACTTCAACTCTCCATCTATAAATCACATGTCTTAAAAATACGATGTGGTCTAACCAAATTTCACATTTACTCAACTTAGCATGCCACTGTTTATCTCTTAAGTTTACAAAATAAGTTCCTCGTTAGTCCTTGAATACATAAGAATATCATCAATAAAAATAATCATAAGTTTATCCAAATAAGGTTGAAACAACTTATTTATCAAAGTCATAAATGAAACTGAAGCATTAGTTAACGCAAATGCCATCACTAAAAATTTATAATGCCCATATCTAGTTCGAAAATTTATTTTTGGAACATCTCATTTGGACACTTTAAGCTAATAATACCTTAATATCAAATCAATTTGAGAAAAAACTTGTGGCCCTCGTAACTAGTCAAAAAAGTCATCAATTCTTAAGAAAAAATATTCATTTTTCATTGTCACCCAATTCAATTGTCTATAATCAATACACAATCTCAAGGTTCCATATTTCTTTCCCACAAACAAAACCAGAACTCCCCAACGTGAGACATTAGGTCTTACAAACCCTCTATCTAATAATTCTTGCAATTATACTTTTAATTCTTTCAATTCCACTGGAGCCATTCAATATTGAGGTATAGAAATATGAGAACTAGCTCAATAGTGAATTTTACCTCCCTATTAGGTTGTAACCTAGTAATTCATTTGAAAACGCATCTGAAAACTCATTCACTATAGTATATTAGTCAAATTACTATTAACATTTTTGTTTCTATCACATGTGTCAAGTAAGCTTTGCAATCGCCTTTAATCATTCGGAGTGCTTTTATAGCTAAAACAAGACAAGAGGTAATAAGAGCTTTGTCACCTTGGAATATAATTCTAACTTGGTGAGGTGCCTCTAACACAACTTCTTTAGTATAGCATGGTATTTAAATAGCCAATCCATCTCCAAAATTACATCAAATTTTTGAAAAGATAATATAATCAAATCAGTATGTAACAAAGTTATACCAATATGAACATCATAATCATGGTATATTCTATCCACAATTACTATATTACCTAAAGGGTACTAACACTGAATTTATAATCTAGAGGTTCATGCTTAGTATTCAATTGTGTTGGTTAATTTAAAAAAATAAATAAATAAGATGAACTAGGATCTAATAGTGCATGAACTTTTAAATCATAATTAAAAACTTTACCCATGATCACTTCTAGTGTAGTTACAACTTCTTGTTTGTTCATGGCATATACCATAGCATAAGTTTGTGGTCGAGAACTCTGACCCTCAAATTGAATATTTTCTTCACCCAATGTGGCAACTCTACCTCTCCTTGGGCCTCTAACAGGTGTAGAACTTATATTTACTCGAGAAAAATCCACAATAGGTTTTAAAATAACTCTTTCTTTGTTATCATCTATTTTTCTAACCTTCTTAAGACAATCTCTAAACATATAATCATAAAGCCCATATAAATAGCAGCCACTTGTTAACTTTCTACATTCACACTATAATATCTTTCATAATATGTGCATGCTGCTTTCTATTCATTAGTCTTTTTCACCCCACTACCAGTTAATGAATAGTAAAAACATTTGCTTTATTAGAATATCCATTTCTGCCCCCATACTATACCTCGAAGTTCTTCTTTTTGTCAAGCCTTTATTAAAGTCTCCTGTACCTTTACTTGCTCCTCTCTTTACTAGCAATTGCTCAAGCCTTTCACTTGAGTCTTTCTGTTCTAATTACAGCTATCTTTAACTTCATGAAGCTTTTAAGATCACTGACTTTTTCTTCCTTTTTTTTTTTTTACTTCTACTCTCGTAATTTAATCCTTCTTCAAACTCTTTATGTTTGTCTTTCTTTATGGCTACCATGAAAAGTGCAAAATGTGACAATTGAATGAACCTCACTTTATATTTAGCTATACTCATGTTTTCTTACTTTAGATTTAGAAAGTTCTTTCTTTTTTCATTTCTGTATGCTTTTGGCATATAGTTTTCAGTGATTTTTTAAATAAATTCATCCCATGTGAGTATTAGAGGTTAAGCATCATAACAAGGTATGGTTTCGTACTAATCATAAGTGTCACCCTAAAGTAAAGACACTACATAATCAAACTTCTCCTTTGGGGTGCACTTCATCAGATTCAATAACCTTTGAGTTTGCTTCAACCATATTTCTGCCACTATAGGGTTTGTAGTACTATTAAAGTCTATAATTTCTTGTTTCTTTACTTGATCATACTTTCTTTTAACATCAACTGAGCCCTAGAATTTTTGTTTCTTTAACTTGAGTTGGAAGAGCATATGGTGGTGAGGGTAGTGGTACTTATGAATGTATAGGTGATCCACCTCTTTTTGTTTATGGATACATATGTGATTGGTGCAAACCCTCAACGAAGTGTAAGTTGACATCGTCTTCTTTCCTTTATGAACTATCTTCTTTTATGACCCTATAGCATTATATAACAAGTGTCAAGTGATCATAAAGTATAAATGTACGCTAATTAAACTATATCAATGTGTTCATATGTGTCCTTTATAGGATTCGATCCCTGCTTTGATACCAAAATGAAAAGAACTTAACTTATTTCTATACATATATATAGTGTCTATCACCTTATATCATGTCATAACACTATAAAGGATCATCATTTTTTTTTTATACAAATACCATAAACATATGGCATTCAAAACATATTTCATATGAGGGAAGTTAACATTCACACATTGTACAAGTAAATTAGCCTATAATACCCGAGAAGTTTTTTTTTTTTTTTTACATCACATATCTTAACCTTCTTGATATATATACAAGAAAACAAAACCTCCCACTAGTATTAAGTGTAGAAAAGTGCTCAAGGGGAGAGAACGTAAAAAAAGATAGGCTGTCAACTTGTGCTCCATATGGTTTTCAAGGTGTGTTAAGGACTTCGCTTTCCAACTTCTCTAATATGAAAATTTGTTTATGATTTAGAAAAGTCACAGCTTAGTAAGTATAAACATATAATAGCAAATAATCATGCTAAACATATTATCTAAGCCACAAGTTACTAATAAATATTTTATCATTACCTATCAAAGATCAAGTGTAAACAAACATATGCAAATGATATGTAATTTTTTTTTTGTTGTGGCCAACAAGATAAGTAAATACTTCGCAAATTCTATGTGAATATATTGAGCCATAAGATCATAATTATATCTATGTATTTTTCGAATCATAGGATCATGGCCAAAGAAAGTGATTTGGTATCATCAACTCTTCGTCAATAGAGGATCCCATGTTATATATGGAATTTTACATAGCTTATCAAGTAAATCACAAGTTATTTACATCCTTTTTGTTTGGTTATTCAAGTGCCCATCCATAAACCCAACATATTTTTAAATATTCGAACAACAATGATATCCATGTCATAACTCAAACATATAACTTTTTTTTACATATTCAACCATATAATTTACTTACATGTACATCTTATAGCTATAAAAGTTTTTGTCTCTATGTAAACTTCCTCCACCTTGCCTTTTAACACCTGATAATTGTCCTATGAATATGTAAGATATATTATTATTACATTTGCAAGCATAATCATGCATGATAGATAAGCTTAAGTTGAATTCTTATTTTCCCAACTTCATTTCACATTACTTCACTTAGTTCTTATTTTTATGCTTAAGTTTGCTTCTTTTTTATGAACAACTAATTTATCACTTCATATTTCATATAATAGAATGAATAATTTTGATATAAATTAATTTTCTCTTTAAACTTAACTAGATTAACACTTTACTAAATTCCATTTTTCTATAGAATATCCCATATTTTCAGCCTTAGTAATTAAGCCATTACTCTTCCATTTCTTTTTTATTAAGCCAAGTTGTTTTCCAATCATTTAGTTCAACTCCTTATCTATAAGTTTCATGATTTACATTTCCCATATTCAAACTTTAAACTCACAAAAATCATACCTCAAGTCGATGCGCTAAAAACAGGCACTCTTATGTTCATCAACAAATCTTTAACCTTAATCTTCATAAATAGATCAAAAATCATGTCTTCACTTATTATATAGATCAATTAATCATACAAGATGTCGAAAATAAAGATTAATCATAAAACTCTAGCTTATCTTACATACCTCTAAGTGAATTTGAATCACTCTAACCCAATTCTTTAACTTGCGTGCCTTGTTCTTTCTTCTTTAGTTCTCTTCTTTCCTCATCTTTCTCTCCCCTAAATTTTAAGTAAAAAAAGAGTAGTTAAAGATATTTTTATTCAATTCATAGTGAAATGGTTTTTAAGGAAGAGGAAGAGTGGCATGGTTATTATCCTGTGGTATATATAAGGTTATGGTAGAATTGCAAGGTGTCTTGGTCTCATGCATCCACTTAGCATCTCACTTTGCCTTTTTATCTTTTAATCCTTATAAAATTTCAGTTCACTTCTTAAAATTTATGTAATTCATAACATGCCTAGTACATCCTTAAATATTAATAACAGTCTTTCAAAATTCATGTACCCTATACATTGCAATTCTAAATAAGCATCAAATGCATAGTTTACCCATGTAAACATATATTAATGCATATATGATTACATGTGTGCCTATAATCATGGTATGTGAAGTAAGAAGAGATGGGAGGGCCATTTGCTAAGTTCAAGAGCAGCACATGAACGTCAACTAAAGGCTTAGGAAAAAAGGATGTTGTCCCTATATTTTAGGTTAGAGAATGCCACTTGTGCAATTCATTGCGTAACCTATTCTAGTCGACCTAAAGGAAGATTTCCTTCTATTTGCCTACAAACTAAGGGAGTCCTAAGCCGAAAAGGTGGGACTTTATGATGCTAAAACACCAATAGCTATAGGGGCACCAAAAGGGGTATCCTAATTCTCGAGTTCGTAAAATTTGGTAAAGATAAAGGGTGACACTAAAAGGATCTTTGCTTTTAGACATTTGACTACAAAGGCTATAAGAACTCTCCAAGAATAAAGTACAAATTGGTTTAGAGAAAATGAGCCCCAAATTATAGTGTCAAAGAGATGACTTAGAGCTTACTCATAAACACATTGTACCTCATTAAACAAGTGTCCATGGGGTGCAACTATGTTAGCCTTTGGGACCTAAGGTTGCCTACTAACTTGTGCCCCTAAAGTTACCATAGATAAGAGCTAGGATCACTCACTCGAAACATTCACATAACAACACAATTACACAGATAGGTATTACACTTATTCTAGCTATACTTGAGGAGAATGGATCAAGCTCTACTAGTGTTTTTCATCTATTACAAGTTTTTCTTTTAAATTTTTGCATTTCTATATCTGAATTAGGATTGTAATAGTTTTGCCTCAATAAAGTAGAAATTAATTACTTAAAATCTTTATTTATATTATGCATTATTCAATTTATAATATTTAATATTTAGAAATCATGATACTGCATCGTAGTTGTTTAAAATTTTAAGTTTCTTTTATTTCATTAATTATTCCCAAATTTGGACGAAAAGGGATGGAATTATTGGGAAGTCCTTTTCTTCCTTTTTTTTTTTAAGACATTAAGGAAAGAATGACTTTGAAGTCCTTGTGTTCTCCTTGGAATGCCCTTTTAGAAAAATGTCTTTATTTGATGTTACACTTGGAAAAATTTGAAAAATAAATTTAATTTGATTTCCTAATTATGGACGTTGCGATGGTGTTAATCCTTTCCTAAATGAAACCAATTCTTTAACCTATTCAAAATAATATGATCAATTTTTTTATTTTTGAAATAAATTTTGGTGGCCAGTCACACCAAAAAAGTTTCATGGTGATTTCTATTATTTTCACACTGAAGGTTTTCCTGATTGAAACCTTAGTTGTGACACATTTTATTTCATCATTAAATTAAATCATGCACATTATTTTAGCCTTATACTTGGCATTTCTTTATCAATAAAGGCAATATTGTTAATGATAGAGGAAGTAATGATGATGATGATGATGATGATCACTTGGGGACTACTATATCAACCAGGCCATCACTAGGTATACCAGAAGTTATAATGGATGAGATTGAGTGGATGAGGGTCATGAGATTGATACAAAGGCACTAATTGATGAGGGCTATAAGAACATGTTGCCATAACCCATAAGTGGTCTTAGTAGCTCAACAGTCCTTATGTTGACTTTTTGTGCATAAAAAAATAGCTAAGGTCGGTCATAGAAATTGTCCATTAGCACTTGTGTCAATTTCCCTTATGGATAAGTACGTTGCTTTCAGAAAATCTAATAAAAGGTGAACATGTTTCTTTATTGAGAGAAATGGTTAATATGTGCATATTGTATTATTTTAATTCCTTAAATTTTATGTGTCTTTAGATGAGAGATCAAGCTAGACTTCTTTGTGGATGTTAAATTTTCTTAGACTTTCAAGATTGTACGGTTGGATGACTCAATATGTTTATAAATAGCAAGGTACTTATCAAAATTGCTACCATATAGACATTAAATGGCAAGTACCTATCAAATATTTGCACTTTACTTGACAGAATTTGGCGAAATTGTTTTATTTAAATGGTATGACAATTGATATCAATTGGGTAGTTGTAAATGGCAAGATATCTATCAAAATTGGCACCATGCTATATTAAATGGCAAGATACCTGTTAGATATTTACACTATACTTCATGTAATATGGCAATATTGTTATATTAAATGGCATGACAATTGACATCAATTGGCAAGATTGGTAGCTATAATGGCAAGATACTTATCAAATGTTGGCACCATATTTGACATTAATTAACAATGTTGATATAACAAATGGCACGACAATTGAGAACAATCTACTTATAAATGACAAGATACATATCAAATGTTGGCATATCTCATTAATGTCTATTCTAACATTACTTAACATTTTATGTAAACAACATTTTGTTCATTGTGCTTAAATGATAAATCCATTGTGGCATTTTCATTTGCATTTTGTCCGAAAGGGTTTGGACATGTTAATCGATTGTATCCAATACCACTACAATGATGACATTTGCATTGCAAATAATCTAAAACATGAGAAGAATTGACTTGTGTTGATGTACCACATGATCAAACAATTATGAGTTGGGACATGTCAACCGATGTGTTTGCATTCATTACAACTTGAACATTATTTTTGTCTTATTCATTCTCCACCGAATGGTATCCTATGCTTCCTAGGTTGCCCTGTCACTTTATGATTCATAGGTAGGAGAACAATTCTTTCTTGAATCTCATCAAGGACATTCCATATAGATTTGTAACCAACTGTATAAACAAACTCTAAATATGCAGAAATAAGGTGACCTTATTTGTAATAGTTCATGTTCAAAGATGCAACATCAATATTTTTTTTCCCTTGGGACATCAATAAAAACATATGAAACTATCTTGCATAATCCAAAATAATAATAATAATAATAATAATAATACTAAATATCATAAAGCTAGGATATCAGTCCATATATGATCTCAAAAATTTACCCTTAACTCTTTGCCTCGATGTTTCACTAGGAAATGTTCCACTTAACATGTGAAACTATCATTTGTTGAGACACTTTTTAACATTCAGCCATTAGATTATGTGCCTACTCTCTTAGTTGCGACCTCTAAACCTTTACTTTTTCATAGCAATTAAAGAACCATGGTTGCACCATATCTCTTGTAAAATCCACTAAGGTCATAATAAATAACTCATAAGCAAATCTTAGAAATGATCTAAGACTTTCTTTAATGTTAGTTGTCATTACTTAGTCTTGTCTCTTTAGTTAATAAACATATAACCATTTCTTAGGTTCTTTTCATCACATATATAAAGGTGATTGGATGGCTTGCTTGCAATTCTAGCATTAAGTAAGAGAACTCATTTTCTTTATAGGGTCATGCTGCTTTGTTAAATACTTTTTTAGATGTCATCCTTCTAAATTTATGCTTATAATATTTTATGCCATATACTAAGAACACAAACCGTGTATGGCTTCAAAGAACACTGATGCAACAATATTGACGACACTAGCATCATAGTCTGATATAATTACTAAATTCTTAACAAGATCGATAGCTTTTTTAAGCTAATAAAGACACCATTGCCATGAAACAATATTTTTAGAGTCACCATATCCAAAAGCTAAAGAATATATTTATTCATTTCCATGATTTCCTATTACTATAAACATCACACCATCAAATGTGTCTTTTAAATATGCGTTATCATTTGCAATTACTTGTCTGATCACTACATGAAAATCGCTCAAAGATTGACCACGAGCCATGAAATAATACCTAAATTGGTTAATTGATTCATCTGTACCTATCTTAGTTATGATGTTAGGATTACATTATACCAACATATAGTAACGACTCAATCGGATCACCGTATGTACGAGACAGTGCATGTTCTTTAGCCTTCCAACTCCATTGTAAAGTGTATTAAATACTACCTCCAATAATTGAGCATAAGTCAAACTAGGTTGAACTTTAAAGACATGAGTTCTAATATCTCTTCCAACATAATCAAAATTTCCTTTAAATGCCTCTCAACTCCATTGTAAGTTATTATAACTCGTGGTGTCAATATCCTAAAATGTTAAGAGATTAACACAGATTATCAATTGGCAAAATAATATAACTAAAATGACACGATAAAATAATCACGATATCATATTCAATTGGCAAGATAACATGATTCAATACTAGATTGGCAAGATTTTATGTGAAACTAAACTTGATGCTAGTCAACAACTACAAATATGAACATACATAGTTTTTAGGTAACAAACATTGATTTTTATGTCTTCATGTGTATTTATAGATAATAGATTAAGTCTACTCGAATCAATAAATATAAAGTTTTATGTCCCAAAATTCACATATCGAAGATAACCTTTTGATTTTAGGACATCTTTAAAACATTTTCAATAACTCACACTAAGATATCTTCATATGATTTTAATGGTTGATCTCACATAAAAACAAAATTTTGCACTCTAAAATTCACAGCATGGAGAGAACAAGAAAATCAAAACATAAAAGACAACTCAAAGAAGGAGAAAGAAGCCTTTTCTCACTCTTTTTATTTTCATTGTCTTTTTTCAATAACTTTTTAAAAATTATTTTTATCAAAATGCTAAAAAATTTAAATTAGTGATTTTATTATATTTATTAAAAAAAACATTACGCCGAAAAAAATTTTGCTCGTCACTTGATCATATTAAGTAGTGTAGCTCATCCATTTCTTTATGGATACTTCAACCCAAAATTACTTCCTTCACCCTTCCATAATCATTTTGAGAAAAATATGTCATGTCTTAAAGTGGGGGGTAGCTGTAAATAAAATGAAAACTTGGATCTCCCATGAATTTAATCAAAAATTACTTGCTTTGAATAAACTCATGAGTCATCTTTGTATAATCTAATGCATGTTTTTCTCTCCTGCCACAAATTGCCCAAAAAACAAGAGAAAATAAATAACAAAAGCATATTTGCAACCATATGTGACCATATTCATCATATTTGATCAAAATTTGACAATGTAATTTTGTCAAACATATCAATCAAAAGGAAGAAGAGACAGCAGCAGTAAGCTCACAGTGAAGCCATCACTGGCTATGAAGCAAGAGATATGGCTATGTAATTTTTAGTGGATTGTCCTGACCTTTTCCAAAGTTTTTCATGCAGGAAAGCAAGGAAGCCAACTGAGACAATTCATACACTAAATGATTCCAAAGAAAAGAAAAGAAATATATGTACAAGTATCTTATATTACATTTCTCAGTATTGAGAAGCAGAGTTTTAAGGCTGGAAAACAAAGAATTGCACTTGTATGAAAATCACAACATGTCTGGTTCTGCAGAAAGCAGAAAATGGTCCCACAAAAAGATTGGGCGAAAAAGAATGAAGATATAATAGAAAACAGCTGAACATCATGGATAAAAAACATGATTGTCAAACTGGAATGGTCGTTATTTTCCCTCTGTTTCTTGCATGTCCTCTTCAGTTTTCCAAACAACATCCTCAAGGCAGGTTGAGAGGTTTTTATAGAACTGCAGGCATCCAGCAAAATATTACATGCTTCAATTAGAAACCTCAGATACACACACACACACACACACACATGTGATTAAGTGAACTGACTGACACGAAAACAACAAACTGTAAACGTTAAAAAGTTACCTTATGAAATTCCAAAGTATCTCCTTTTGCTTTCCGAACCTCAACCATATGTAGAGATGGTGCCACTTGAAAAATCTGCTTGACAAGTAAAGATTAAAAGGATAGTACAAAACGCATGTTGAGACCAAGCCATTGGTCAAATACAGTTTCGATTTCACATACCTCTGTGGCAACGTTGAGGTTTCCTTTTCTCCCAGCTTTCATATTTTCAAGCCTCATCTGGGTAAGATAATAAGAACTCGTTAATTTCAATATACAGCTTTAAGAAGCTACATCATGCCCTGTTTCTTTAGTATCATACCAAAGAGATATTGCATTTCTCATTCCCATTGCTCACCTTGTAGTTTTTCTTGTGCACATCAAAACCAAGAGGCTTCGCTGCTTCTTCAATCTTATTGATTATTTCACCAGCAGGGCATTTAGATGTGAACCTTGTTTCTCTCTTAAACCCCTGCAACCAACCATACAATAAGATACATTAACAAGGTGAAATCAAAAAAAACCCAAAACACAAAAACTGAATCTCAATAAGAATAACAGCCACTCAAAAGGTCTATCAACAATCATATACATGTCGCAACAGATGATCAGTTGACAAAACAACTTACAGACAAATTCCTCTATCAACAAATAAGACAACAAAATCAAGATTACATAACGCATTTCAGAATTTCTACAGCCAGAATTTTCATAAGTCAAATAAATGTGCTTGACGTCAATGAGAAGAATTACACCATGTAAACAATCATTCTTGTTGTCAAATGTAACACCATTTTGCTGTTTCAAATGATCAAATGTCAGGAAAGATTTCATATCCAGTTCAATGAAGCCAATCTGGGTGATTCAATGATAGATTCAACGTAATATATGATTTTCTGAGGTAAGATTTAATTTCAAAAACCAGCCAAGTCCGCATTTACATGGAAACTAAAATTAATTAAAAGTGAAAGACCATCTTCACTTTTGGGATAAGATACCTAGAAAAGTCAAACATAAGTAAGCCTGTTAACATGCAAACCTGTTCTGCATCAAACAAATTCCCAAGATTTAGTCCTTTTGACATAGAAATTAACTCAAATGCATTCATTGCTGCTGGCTGCTCTTCTTTCTTCTCTGTCACATGGTGTTCCTGTTACAATGCCAAAATACATATTTACTATGACTTTCTTTCAAAATGAATATTTTAAAATTCTCTAGTTTTTGAAAAACTCATTGGACTTACTTCTGAATCCTGGAAAACAGCTTCTATATCATCCAAGTTTGTATTTTCCATCTCCATGAATACAGGAGGTTTATAATCTTGCTTAAACCATTCATCTTCCAAAATTTCAGGTACAGTAATACGCTGCCATAGAACATACAACATCAATGATGTGAACCACACTAATAAATGACAACAAACTTTAATCTTGTGAAAGCCGGTAATACATTAGTGAGAAGGGGCACATGCTTTTGCACAAATTTTGGGAAGGTCCAAGTAATATAATTAATGTAGGTTTACAAACAGCATTTGCTGATGCATGCACAATTAAAGTCAAGTTTTGTGCCCTTGGCAGTCATTTGGCAGGGCCTTATAAGAGATAATTCACACTAATTACATATTACCTTTTTACTATTAAAATGAAAGAAAAAAGGAAAGATTAAGCAGACAGATCTACAGATTTTATATATAGATATTGCAGATTCTTGGACTAATTCTCCAACCCAAATGTCCAATAAAAAGGAAAATGAAATCAAGTACATAATTCATAGAAGCACAAGGAACAACTAGGGGGGAGAAAAAAAAAAAGTTAAATCACAAGCTATATAATTTCCCAATAATTCAACTCCACAGATTACAATACAAGAACCCTGGGGAATTCAGCCCACTCGTAAGTAAATGTCAATTTGTAGACCAGATTTCAGATCTCTTCAGGGCCATTGGAAGTTCTCTTGGTCATTAACTGCAGGGCCCCCAGGAGAATGGGTCCCCAATCTATTAGTTGGATTCCCCAACTCCGATACCTCGGTTATCCAAATATATATATATATATATTACAACAAGAAGACGTAACATTTCATGATCGCATGTTAGTGGTTATCCTAGATAATTGAAATTTGTTGTTTATGTCCATACTACTTGTTTAAACCTAATTAAAAGTTCCCAGCTGGCAGATAAGAGCACAAAACCTCAGTGAAAATTCACATGATCAGATAATACTTGGATCTTTTCACTTCCTGTTACTTCTTAAGGTTAAAATGGTCAAAGGTCAATGTTCTTAGGGATCCAAAGTATCTGATAATCCAAGAAAAATTTCTCAGTCCATATCATCTGGCTGCGATCTGCGCAGCAGTTTACAGGCACCACTATCAAATGAATGCTTAAAAACAAGGGTCCCCAAACTGTCCTAGTTTCCCTAAATCAATTCGCATTTTGAACAGAAAATGAGCTTATAGATATGACACTTTCGAAAAGCAATTTTATTGCTTTCTCCTACTGAATGAGTTACTGCAACTGATTGAGTTTCTATAGAATCACTTCATAAAATTGTATTTTTAGGAAACATTAGGAGAAAAAAAAAAATGAGATTCAACATATATCTCAACTACTTTGATAACACCTTTTTCCATATGTTTCCTTTCATACTTCAGTGATTTTCTTGAGGTTTCGATGTAAGGAAATTCAATTGTACAGTTACTAGCGAGAAACCTACAAGTCTTTGAAAAGGACCTATCAGCATCAAAAGATTTTATTTGCTGTCAAGTTCCCAAACTGTCGTAGTTTCCGCATATCAATTCGCATTTTGAATAGAAAATGAGTTTATAGATACGACACTTGCGAAAAATCAGCATCAAAAGATTTTATTCGCTGTCAAGTTCGAACATCTTCTTCAAGCACTTTTTTAGCACTCTTACAATCAATTCTAAGAACTTTTTATTTAACGAATCTTCTGGAAACTTCATTCTGCTCATTACGGTTGCTAAAATTTCTTTTCTAATGGTGAAGTAATTTTGTTGTGTTTAATAAAGTAGATTTTATCAGAGTTTTCAAAACCCTAAGTCAAGAGTATCTTTTCCTATTATTTAAGGCATCAAGGTCTAAACTATTAACAAGAAAGGTTTTAACTTTTAGTTTCTTTGAACTGCTTTAGTGCATTCCTGCTCCAATTAAGAAGATTTTCCTTTTATATTCCTTATAAAGATTAACTATCTTTAGATGAGTCATTATAAGCACCAGGAATAAAATTCAGATTTCCCATAAACCTTTCCAATCGTTGAGTCTTTGATTTCATCAAGGAATTCCTAGGGGAAGCATGTTTCTCAGTGTGAAAACTATTGTCCCTTGACATATATTATCCCCTACAAGAGTTAATATTTGTCTTACAGTGTCAACTTTCTCGTCGATACTACATATCCTGTTTGTTTGATTACCTTAAGAAAGGCATGTACTATTCCACTGTTTTCAAATTGGTGTAGCTGAAGGGTTGCTTCACGAAGGAAGTAAAAAAAATACTCAAGAATAAGCTCAAACATCACGATAGAATCTGAAACTTAGGGAATAATTTTGATAAATTGTATTGAACTACCTCTAACCATTACAATAAGCTTTTAAATAACGTTTGGAATGCCAACAATAAAGGAAATAAACTAAGAATAGAAACCTAAGAAGACTAAAAAAGCAAAACAAATAAACTAGGATTAGAAAATTGACTTAAATTAGGAATTAGAAAACCTGGAAAGACTAAGAAAGCAAAGCAGATAAACTAGAAAGAAGAAACTGAATAAAAATAAACTAGAAATAGAAAACTAATCAAACAGAATTAAAATGGGAAAGGTAGGTGTGTGTTGCATCCCCTTCACTTTGAAAAAAACTCATCCTTGAGTTTCATGGGTGCAAAGATAACTTATCTGGGGAGATACTTGAAGATATCACCAATGTTAAAGATATTAGACTTGTTCATATTAGTTGAAAGATCAACTATGTAAGCATCATCTCCAATATTCTTAAAGACACAAAAAGGATTAATCTTCTTATTCATACTGTATGTGCCAGATGGAAAGCGAAGCTTGAGGTGAATCATCACCAAATCACCTTCATTAAACAACTTAAGACGCCAATGTCATTCTGCTTTAATCTTGTAATGAAGATTAGTCTTTCTTAAATTTTTCTTCATCTTTTGGTAATTCTATTGAGCAAGCTACTCAGCATTAAGATTCACATCACGAAAGGGGAAGATGAAGCAAATCCATTATCTACCTTGGAACACTAGGGTAGATAACTTCAAAAAGAGACTTTTTCGTAAAACAATTGGAGATAATGTTAAAAACAAGTTCGATTTGCGAAAGAACAGCATCCCACTATTTTGGCTTATCTCCATTAACATATCGAATTTGTGAAATTACCTTCCCTTTTGCCTCATCAATCTAAATACTATTTTTTTCAACCGTAAATCCAAGGAATAAAAGATTATCAGTCATAAAACTACACTCTTTAAGATTGATATACAACTTATTAGCTTGTAAAACTAATAAAACTTTCTTAAGATGGTGTTCTTACTCATCTTTAGGGTAGATAAGAATATCATCAAAATAAACCATCACAAATTTTTCCAACAAATGCACAAAATAACCTAGTTTATCAACTGCATGAATGTGTTTGGCGTGTTTGATAGCCAAAACGCATCAATAGCCATTCGTGGCGACCATCTAAAGTTCTGAAAACTGTTTTCCACTTGCATCATCACTTTATTAATAGCTCGGTCTTCCACACACATTCACTTGTTATCATCCTTCTTTGGGTTAAGTAAAGTATGATTTGCACAAGAATTCATGCTCTCACGAGTGAAGCTTCTATTAAGCAATTCATTAACTTGTTGCAACTCTCTTCATTCTTAGTTGAGCTCATACAATACTATGTCAAGTTCAAACTAACTCCATATGTTAAATCAATGTTGTGTTGAATACTTCGCATATGAGGTAAATCATTAGGAGATAAATCAACAAGTACCTATTGAATCTTGAGTGAAATTTCACTACTTGCTTGAGATTGGCTACCTCCGATACTACGTTACAATTTGGTTCCCTAACTTGCTCAAAAAACCCTAAGCCTGTTATGATGATGAATAGCAGCTTATCAAAAAGTCCTTAGTAACATAATTTCTTTTCTAAGGTTGAAATTGTGGCATCAAAACGATTTTTTTGTATAATCACCAAAAGACCAAGGTATTATTTTGTCCTTTATAAGCAGTATCAACGTCATGCTACCATAATCTTCCCAATAGATATGACATGCATCCATATCCACCACGTCACATACAATCTCATCTTTATAATGCTTCCCGATTGATGGAGGAACCTTGCAAACTTCTAGTACTTGAGCTTTCAAACCTTTCATAATCCACGAAATCTCATATGGAGACGGACACTTTCCAGTCTTCAAATTTAATACTTTCAACAAAGCTTTGGGGATGACATGCTCACTACTATCATTGTCAATAATCACATTATATACCTTATGAACAGTAAGTCCCATCCGAACGATCTTGTGTCATTGAGACTCGTTTAGTTTCTTTGAGCAAGCAAGAGGCATTAGACGATGCACCCCATATTTTCTCCCTCATATCCCAAGCCTAGCTCAACAAGTTGGGATCTAAATTGCAGCCTTAGAATTCCTTACAACCAAATCGACGCAATCTAGGCCCAGTTGGCTACCATCCTTTCTACAGTTATCACATTGATTTGGTCACTGCTCCATGAAATCAAGTCTCCTCGTAAGTCAATGCAGCCACCCTTGTGAAGGGTTTCGTCAATCCCGTCAAGGGATTGCTCTGGTTTTTTGAGCCACCTTCTTCGTCGGTGATTCATTTCCAACTAGAACCATCCTTAGCCATCAAATTAAGGTAAAAATTCTTCCTCTTATACACACACAAGTAGAAATGCACAGGCTCATGTGCACACACAAATACACACATAAAGAGAGATAAGATAGTGACTTCTCTATGTGTTAATAAATAAATAATTAAATCATTGGGATGATACTTCTCTTGGCTACAACCAGAGTGCTGGACAGTTCCCCAAGAAACTTTGTCCTCAAGATATCATCATAATTTTCACCTAGTTATCTGTGGCTTTCATTTGTAGCTCTTTATCCCTCCTCATTCAGAAAATGGAATCAATCATCAGCATAACAGTATGTAGAGTTCAGAAATGTGTACCAAAGACTTAAAAGCTTATGTTGGAACTGGAGTGGTCAAGTCCAAAATGTTCGTCATTCATCTTTGTTCTCTATGTACTACTATAATACTTACTACTCTGGTGTTCTCTACCTCTAACGGAAGTTTTCCCTACCTTTAATTGAAAATATCGCAGAGTATCACAAACAGTAAGAAACAACATATAATTAAAGCATAGAAACAAGAGAAAGACTAGGCATGCCTAAACCCTGCATGCATTGCAATAATGATTTAGTATTATGGAGTTATGGCCCCAACTGTGGAGATCTTTTCTCAAATGACGAGCCTCTACGATGTACTCATAGCACTCTCCATCATCAAATTCATATATGACAACTCTTATTAGTGTGTCTGTGAAATTAAACTAAAGGAGAGGAGAGATGGCTGATTCAGGCTTCACTTGTCCAAGATCAATGTCATGATCATGTTGATATCTACAGTGGCCTTTCTTCTTAAAAACCCTTAAATATCATGTTAACCATGTAAGGGTGCATGAAATTTACCTGTTTAATTTCAACTTGATACTATAAAAACCTCAAGTATAAGTCTAGTTCATTTAATCTCCAAAGTTGGTCTGAAGAAATGTTGGGTTGCATCAGACAATTTACAATTTGCAATTTGAGAAGTGCAGTTGACATATACAAGATATTAAATGTATTTCAAGGAAGAATTTTATCATAACATGGGAGAAATTGTAATCACTTACGGTCATAGGATTTGGATCCAAGATTCGAGTTATCAATTTCATGGCACCAAATGATAGCCAAGGCGGGCAAGTGAATTCAGCAGCTGAAATCTGCACATAGTATAAGTGTGTAAAAACCAGACGATGAAAAATAGTGAGGAACTACACTAAGAAATTTATAAAATGCTCACTTTTTTATACAGGTTCATAAGATTAGAATCATCAAAAGGCAAGTACCCTGCAAGCAGTACAAACAGAATCACTCCACATGACCACAAATCCGCCGTTGCCCCATCATAGCCTCTATCATTAAGGACCTAAATCATAAGAGCATCAATAATTACAAGCATTAGAATGAGAGAGAATGTAGGTGGAAAAATCTGGAAAGAAAACGTCATCAAACACACCTCCGGAGCAACATAGTTTGGAGTTCCACAGGTGGTATGAAGGAGCCCGTCATCCTGTCAAAATGACTTAGTAAGAAATAAGGCAACATTATGTAAGAATGATCTAAAAGATCCAAAGATCAGATCAACATTACAGTGATTAAATTTGATGAAACATCAGAGAGAGAGAGAGAGGGTTTAAAACCCACACACAGACAGAGAGAGAGAACGAGGAGCAGAGGAAGGGTGGGAGACTTAGTAATTACTTCCCAGATGCAAACAGATAAGCCATAATAATGTCGACCTTAGAAGAAGAGTACAAACTTCTAAAGTCAAGGACAAGTATACTTGAATATCTTTTCTTATTCAAAACCTTCTGCCCTAGTTTACTGAGCTCACAGAGGAGATTTTGTAACTCAGAAGGAATTTGTGGAGTTCATAGAACTCCTTCTCTCTAAATAGTGCTCTTATACTTGTAAATGGACAGCATCTCCATCATACATGTTTCTGATCAAGAAAACAAAAAAAGTTTACTAAGCTCACTGTTACGACTCAATAAGTTTGACCCGCTTTCTGACAGATAGCATGCGTGAAATGTCAGGGAAAAACAAAAATTATTGGGGAAGTACTTCCCTTTCATGGGAATCATCAACAAGCAGTCATACAACTATCTTGGCTTTACATATTAATTTCTCACATATTGCTTTGCTCCTTGCACTTGATATCTCTCCCTCTTATTTTTTTATTAGAACTTCTGAAATCACAATTCCCCTAGTCCAAACTCACATTAATATGAGTATTATATAGATAAGCAAAAGCCATCACAACACCCGCCAATGAGCACATCCAATAAACAGTGCTTCAACAACCAGACTGGGATCAAACCAATGATGCAACCAGGATTGAGGCCTAAAGGAGAGGAGGAACATTATCCCTTCTATAACCTCTGCTAAATTCCCATGGATGGAAAAGGCAGAAAATATAAAAGAACACCACAACCACTTTCTCTAGATTCAAAACCTAGCAAGGTGTCCCATGTCTACAGGAAACTAACTGTTCTATTATCCACCTTTCCTTCCAGAATGCCATGGAGACTAGTTTACATGTCTGATGGCTAATCCTACCAAGCTCTAAGACTATGAATTGAGGAATATTGAACACAAACAAAATAAGAAAAAAAGTATCACAATAAAGTTTGAGTGAAATAAGCAGCAGAGGCAAAAATTTAAAGAAAGCTTGCAGCATGAAACACATGGTTGCATAATTACCCTAACTTGTTGGGACAGTGCACTCAGTCCAAAATCAGAAACTTTAAGGTTTCCATAAGCATCCAAGAGCAGATTTTCAGGCTGCAAAATTGAACCCAAGATAAAGGACTATATTTCAAACACATGAGAAAACTTTAAGAAAGGAAAATATATATTTTTTTTCTTTGGGATGAGAAGAAAGATACATGTTGAAATCCAAAACGTAAACTCATGTCTGTTTAGATGGTCTGACAAGTTTGTAAGTACCTTGAGGTCTCTATGGTAGACGCCCCGGCTATGGCAATAATCAACAGCATTAATAAGCTGCTGGAAATATCTTCGTGCCTCATCTTCTCTCATTCGTCCATGATTTACCTTCACAATTGAAGACATTCTTATGTAAAGGAATGACATACGGTGTAAGACTTTGTGAAAGAAAAAGATGTTGGACAGATTTTAGCTACATACGCTAATTAACACAGGAAAGGATAACACCAGATAACAAGACATTGGAGAGTGTGCAATAAACTGCATCCATTTCTAGGCTGTTTTGGTGTGTTATGAATGCCATCCAAACTTAGTTAGAGACCACAAGAGGTTTGAGTCTTGAGATAAGAGTGAAAATACACACCCTGGAGAAGTCGGTAGTCTAAAGAAGGTGGATTAATCTTAAAGAATGTTGTATTTTCAAGAAATATATGTAGATAATACAAATACATATACGGCTTTCTCATTTACTTCACTCATGAGCTACATGATCCATGCTAGTCAAATTGCAATGCCAATTATGAAAAAATAAGAGATCCATACAGAGGATTGAAATAGTTCACAAATATATAAAGCTTTATGGGATCGGGAATCACTAACTCACAATTTTGTCAAAGAGCTCTCCTCCAGTAACAAACTCCAAAACAATAAATATCTTTGTCTTGCTTCCCATAACCTGAAAAGAGAATAAAATATTTAATGCAACAAAATCCAAAATGTAACCCAGGCCTTTAGTGCAAATTCAGTACTCATGCCTGAAAAAATCATTACTTTACATAAAACATGATCAAAACAACCTCAATCAACTGACATTTGCATGCCTCTTTCGAAGTAACATCCAAGCACAAACATAAGGCGTGATGCAAAGCCAAAAGAAAGGACAGCCTCACTATACTTGTATAGCAGACCAAGTGGTTATTTAGCAAGTAATTTGCTAGCTCATTAGTTAATTTCTTTTGCAAAACTGCAGTTGTACAGATAGTCTTTCAGTCATGACCAACAAATGTATGCACCACAGAAATAAAATTTCTATAGTTAATGCAGTAAAAAGTAAGAGCTCAAATATAAACGTTAGGATTTCATAGATGCTATGTCTCCACTTTTCGCATTATTTGAAAAATTAATCAAGAGCATTCGAGGTACTGGAGCAGCGCACAGAACCCAACGAGTACTAGTAACAGGTCCAAATGCAAACAGATCAAATGCCAAATTGGTTCTATAATGTCTATAAGGAAATTAAATGGTAAAATTGAAAATGTAAACATTTATTCAAACCATGCTACCTCAAACCATTTCTGTTAGAACATAAAAATAAAACCATCAACACCAAATTTCTCAAACATTAACCTTCATCAATTATAAATAACAAAATCACCTGCTTATAAATTTTAGAAAATAAAATAAAATAAACCTATGAAGTGAAGCACAGCTCTGGAATAAAATAAAACAAATGAAATTGCATCAGCTAGTGAAAAGAAAACCTCAAACAGGACTTTTTCTTGGAAATACATACATGAGAGCAGAAGTTAATGCATCTCAACACTGAACTGAAGCTAAATACTCTACCACTGATACTGCTGCTGAAGTATAATCAATTGCCAAAAGGCTCAAGAGAGGTTTACAATGATGCATTAGAAGAAACAAAAACACAGATATAGCTTACAAGGTTATACAACTGAATGATCAGAAACTTAAGGTCCTAACTAATAAGAGTCATAAAGATAAATGTGTGATCTACGTAACTAAAATAGCTCTGAATACCAGCGGTTGATTATTGTCACAGCAACAGCCAAATGCAATGTTATTGATAGCAACCAAAAAAAGAACAAAAGATTGCACTAAAGATATAATCAATCTATCAATTAGAGAATTAAGAAGTTTCAATGAGATCATCCTGGACATGCTAAAGTCAACATCATGTGAAACTTTTAACAACTCTTTCCACACAAATCTGTATAGATGTCCTTGATGGAATCCCATAGCATAATTCTGCTTTGACTGACACAGAATTTCTTCCCCATTTTTCCATGAGCCCTCACAATATGTTACATGGACTCAAGTATGAGAATCAGACATGGATCTGTATCTGTATTCCTCACTCATTTAAATTTAAATTTTCACACTGAAGAACTCAGCTGAAAAGCATCAAAATGTTAGATATAGGTTTTACTAAACAAGTACATTTTACAACACTACTCTCTGTAGGTTAGTTAGGGGGCAAGAATTTGTTCCCATCTCTTTCTAACTTTGTCATAGACGTCCAAAGAACAGATTGTATGACATATAAGGGCCTAACAAAGATAAAAGTTAGAGCTGCTAGTCATTTTGGGGCAGCTGTTTTCCACTCCGAAAAAGATACATAATCGCACATGTGAATTCAGAAGAAAAGAGAAGAAACCATGTGAGGAGTGCATAGGTTCATAAAGCTCAAGCCAATAGAAGGAAAAAAAAAAAAGGGGGGGGGGGGGGGGGGGGGAGGGGAATCTACATTTCATCAAAACTTTCCTCAAAGCTTCAGGTAGAACCAGAAAGAAAAAAGGAAAAAAAAAAAAAAAAAAGTAAATCAGGTTAACAAATCCAACTAGAAACATGTGTAATAGAAATGAGAATCCTCAACTAGGATGCCAAGTCCAAGTAATAGAGGTAATAGAAACCAATACCCCGCCAACGTCAACTTCTTACAGAACCTATTCAACTCCTTTTTCTACATATACAATGGAAATGTTAAAGTAGAATAACATTTTGACAGACATCAACTTCCTTCCAAGACCTTGCCTTGAGTCATTACCAAATGGTCAAAGCTGATATAAAATCCACCTAGAAAGAAACTTGCAAGGAACCAAATAAATGTACCTCTCCAAGGTTTAAGAAGGAACGCAAGCTTGGAAAGAGGCTGCTAGAGTAGCTATCTAAGGAAGAGAAAGAGAGGGAGAGCAAAAAGCTTGAAAATGTTTAGATTTAAAATTCAGGAATAATATCTGCTCGTAAAGGGTGGTACAAAGAATATGGGAAATTACCAAGGAGGAAAAGCTAAATTAATAAGCAAGGATATTAACACACACATGCATGTGCAAAGGGGGCAAGTCAGAGAGAGAGAGAGAGAGAGAGAGACCTCATATAATTGAACAACGTTTGGATGCTTTATCAACTTCATTGTTGCTATCTCCCTCCTGATCTGCAAAGTTAAGTAGACAAGAAACTATAAAGTTGATATCATCATGAAGATAGGTTCCACGAAGTTTAGCTAAAATGACTTTCCTTTGATCATAGAATCAGGCAAATAACTATATGCATAAATTATACATCTCGAGACTGAACGCAAGTATAAATCTAGGTCTAATGCATCCTGACCGAAACTGTATCTAGAAGGTTTTCAAAGATAGCACGAATAGTCAGCATCAGAAAAGAATAAGAAAAAAAAAGGAACAACAACATCTAAGTATTCCTAGTTTCAAATTCATGAAGAAATGATAAGACAGAAAAAGGTTAACCAAAAGGACCAACCAGGAAGATACCTGTTCAGCCATCTTGTGCTTTAGAACTTTCTCTTTATCAAGGATCTTCAGAGCAACAGGTTCCCCTGTTTCAGAATTCCTAGCGAACTTCACTTTGGCAAATGTTCCTTCACCAATTGTTCTTCCTACTTCATATTTACCTACTCGACGCTTAACTTTAGATTGACTCATGCTTAATTTATAGGTGCTTGCAGTTCTATAAGTTTTCAAACTTTTCCTGAAATGCATATCAAGAAATAAGCTAATTGTTAGCATGGAATTTAACAAAAGTACACGTTTCATTTAAGGCAATAAATTAAGTCAACAACAAAAGCATATGCGGAATGGTATAGGAGGTGGAACTGATTTTCAAAAGCTATATTGATTAAAGATTCGTGAAGTATCAAATATCTCTAATATTGCCAAATCTGTGCAAGACACAACAATCTATGCCTTCACACTGTTATCAATTTCATACTTATTGAGGAATGAACCACCAAATAATGAAAGTGTGACACTCTTCAACAATGGATAGAATTTAATTTTGATTTCACCTTCTCATTACATTCCAAACAGAATATATCCACAAAAAATGACATTACTTAAGTATCAAAAGAAATCATCAATGGTCTGCGATGATAAAGGGATTTGCTGAAGGAAATGTGTGATCCATTTCACTTTCTAATGAAAATCTAAATAAGAATCCCTCCACAAAAAATGACATGATCATAAATAAAAATAGACCCTTAAGAGGGAAACCAGGCATAACGAATTATCAATGACAAGAAAGGGGGTAGTTTGATGAGAACAAATACAACAACGTCAACAACAATAGTTAAACTATTTCATAGAATCCGTGTCAATATTTCAGGTGACATTTATAGCCATACTCACGAAAGAACTTTCTCATAAGACAAAAAAAATTATTATGTTTTACAAAATGACGTGACAGTTCATTGGGGTATGAAATGCTCGAGTAAAACAACATTGTAACAAATATAAAAAGAATACTAGCCAAAATATAGCAGAGCAAAGAGACAGGATAAGACTGCAAATGTAGTTAAATGCAAAAACGTTAAAACGCCATTTAAAGAAGATCTAGCACCAAAGCAAAATTAAATGTAGTAGAGATGCAAAAATAAATGTACAAAATAGTTTAGATTTTCAAACCAATGTAAAGATTTAAAATAAGAATGCCCATCTCTAGCTTTTTCACTTGATTTGGAGAAGTTCCATCAAATGTTTTACCCACATATTCAGTAAAATGGAAAACACATTAAATTTGATGCCAGATTTAGCATAAGCAACACAAGGGAAAAGAGAAGATCTTATTAGATATCGAATTCAGATGAAAGAGTGGCGAGTTAACAGAAACAATAATTCAGCTAACATCCATCTAATAATTAGTGATGATCACAAATAAGAGTAATCTTACATAGCAAAGATTAAGAGTACACTTGCAACTAAGGGAGACTGTAACTAAAGGATCTATAAACTTCACTTGATGAAAGTCAAGAGAACTTCCTCTTTGGCCATATCACCAACAAAAGAAGCAGATTATCAAGTAAAATAGTGGAATTCACAACATGTGAACCTGTTTCCTAAGATGAAACAAAAAAACAAGAAAAAAAAAAAAAGCTCCATCGATAATTCAGTTACGCAAGAACAGAGTGATAGTTAGCATTAGGCAGAACCACCACATCATATCAAGTAGCCATTTACAGAATAGAAATATGGAAATCAGAAAAAAAAACTTCAAGATGTTTTTAATGCATGAGTTTACAATGAAAACACACATACACACACAAACACAATAGAAGAGAGAAAAGTGAGGGCATTAACCTCAAAATCTCGAAGTGTTCAGCTATCAATTCCCAACAACCGACCAAACTGAGACCTGTGTAGAACCAAAAATAGCTCTTTCCTTAGCAACCCTGAGAAGCGAATGTTACTTTATTATCAGTAAATGAAAAGAAAAAAGAAAAAGTAAGATCAAACTCAATATAATTTCAGGAAGAAGCACTAAAATCAAACCCTCTGCAGAAGCAACTTACCACATAGCTACTATAAATCAGAGGGGGAAAAGTTAAACAAAGATAAAAGATTTAATAGCTGCTACAGCTCAAAACAAAGGAACAAGTTAATTATCTCGCATTTGCAAAACCCCAGGT
Source organism: Moringa oleifera (assembly GCA_021397835.1). Lineage (NCBI taxonomy): Eukaryota > Viridiplantae > Streptophyta > Magnoliopsida > Brassicales > Moringaceae > Moringa > Moringa oleifera. The sequence goes on from JAJFZO010000345.1 coordinate 453,858, forward strand.
AAAATTTACCAAGAATTAATAGACTATTCCCAATTATATAATAATAAATTTAGTGGTCATCAAGCATAATGGATAAAGTTGCGAAAACGGGAGAAAATGGGTATAATAGGAAAAGACTGAACTCAATTTCAAAGTCGGGGAGCGTGTAAAGCAGCGCACACCATTAGGCAAGAGTCAATAGACAGTCAAAGTAAGGTATTCAAACCAAATTCAACAAGAAGCACCACGCACTCTACAATATATTTAACTAGACAGGAAAAGATAACTGAAAACTAAGGATGATGTAGAGAGAGAGAGAGAGAGAGAGAGAGAGAGAGGATATACTTGAAAAAGCTGTAAGGTGACAGAAGAGATCAAAAGAAAGGGTGGCGAATTAAGGAAGCGGCTTTTGGGTGAAATGAAAAGGCGAGTGAGATATTGTTGTTGTTGGTGTTCGTCGTTGATAAAAGATGATGATTATCTTTCCTCGGGGCTGCTAGCAGACAAATGCCCGGCCTAATACGGTACAAATTACAGTTACCACTAAAGTTTTTTATGTAATCCTTTTCACGTGAAGCATGTATGGGGTTGCAGTCTGTTGAATAAAAAGGAAATGAATCTGGGCGGAATATCCTGCCGCCACGTAGCTCTTGCTCACCATTTTCTTTGGACAGGTCACTGACCCCATCCTCAGGCCGAGTCACGACAACAAAGCTCTCACTCCTACGTACTGCTGGTTCGAAGATATCCAATCAGCTTTGAGAAAGCTTAATTTAATTTGGAATATATTTATTAAGAAATGATTTTAGTAAAGTTATCATTATTTTTCAAATTTACAATACTTATGGTATAAAATTAAAAATAAGATCATAATGATATGTAAAATTTTAAGCTCTCTAATCAATATATAAGACATCGGCTTAGCTTTCTATGTTTGGGAAAAATTTACAAAAGCCGAGATAATTTTAAAATAAAAATTATTTATAAATAATACTGATTAAAATAAAATTAGGCATTACCCATTTAATAATTTTATGATTTATACATTTCGTGTTGTGATTTAGACTCTTAATTTTTCGACTGCTCTTTTCTCAAGTAATCATGTTTAGAACATCAGAAAGAAATAATAATAAATTACTTTGGAAACACTTTCATTATCAAGACTAATTTAATATCATCTGCACGTACAACAGGCACTTATGCTTTGCTAAAAATAATTGTTGCAACTTTTGTTTTATATGTATTTTTTAAAAAATTAATTAGTTAAATTTTGAGCTAATTTAAATATAAAAATTATTTAAAATCTTAAATTTTATTAATTAACCTTAACCTTTAGTTAATAAATTTTGTGCAAATTGAATCGTAATTATTAAAATATGTAAAAAAATATTTAAATAAATTTTATATTTTATTTTAATTTTATCTTTTAAATTTAAATAATTTAGTTATAAACAAATTATTTTATATAATTTTTTAAAATTTTTTAACATAATTTTTTAAATAATTTTTTTAAAATTTAAAAAATTTTAAATTTTTAAAAATAATATTATTTAAAATTTTAGTTTTATATTCTTTCTAATTAAATATTAACTTTCAAATATTCAAATAAACTCTAATTTATTTTATTTAAATTAAATTTTAATTCAAAACGATTATAAAAAATTAATGATATTTTCATTATTAAAATATTACAAAAACCAACACAATCTATTTTACATTTTATTTCGATTTTATCTCTCAAATTTAAAATTTTTTAATTAATTAATTATTTTTTTTAATTTTAAAATTTTTAATAATGTATTTTTTAACAACATTTTTAATTTTTAAAAAATTTAAAACTTTTTAATAATAATATTTTTAATATTTTTATAAAATATCTTTAATATTTAAATTTTTTAATAATATTTAATTTAAATAAAATTTATTTAAATAAATTTTTAAAGTAAAAATTTAATCAAAAAAGATAAAACTCAAAATTTTAAAAGATATTTACTCATTTTTTTATTATTACATAAATATTTCTCCACACTTACAAAAAAAATTCAACCCAAAATCATTAGTAGGAGATTTTTATTTTTTAAAATTTTTAATTATATACAATTTTATTCAAATTAATAATTTAAAATTTATTTTAAAATATTTAAAAAATTAAAATTTTAAAAAAAATAAAACCAAAAAATTTTAAATGATTTTTATATTTATAAGACATATTCCAACCCTAAATTACATATTTCTCTTATGCAGGCACCCATTGAATGGATAAGACTGACTAGCAATTTCCAGAGCCCAACGGAAAATAAACTTTCTGTATACAATCTATTTTGGTTGCAAATACATAAAACAAGAATGTGAAACCAACCACAAACTCATCCAAATACAAACTTGTATTCACAACTCCTCCAAAAATTCTGTTTAAAACACAGATTAACAGAAACTTTATCCCATCACAGAAATGCGTTGGCAGCACCCAGCACACAGGCTCAGCCTCAGCACACTCGATTTCCCACCGTTTGATAAAGGGACCTAAGCTGTGTGTTCCATTTATCTATAGCAGTATACTTCTTCATTCCCTTGGACCTGCAACATCAACAACATTATATCACATTCAAGTCCACTGCAGCCCAACGTCTTTTGGATAAACATAAGCATGCAGGAGAAAGTCTGACCTATCACCACGCTCTAATAGACGGTTCACTTGGTCGATATGTCCATCAATACGATTATCCAAGATCAGCGACACCAATAACTGCTCCACATCCTTTTCTGGAACATTCAGTTCCTGAATACACTCGAGTCAACCGAAGAAAACAACTTCAAAACCAGTTTACCATCAAACAAGAAAACAAATTCAAAAATCTCCCCAACCCAAAACATAATCAAGAACCAACCCAAAAAAAAAAAAAAGAGAATTCACATTGGTGATATTTTTACTTATACGGCCTCACCTTTGAAATGAAAGGAATCCTGATTCTTGTATAAGGTTTTATCAGCTTTAGCAACACTTGAGTTCTGACATTCTTCAACAGATCTTCAATATAATTACGAATAAATGGATCATCCATTATTGTCCTCCTGTTACTCTGAATTAATACCCAGCAGTGACTTATTCGGCAGAAATATATATTTCTTTTCAAAAAGAAAGCACCAACCAGAAAATTGCAATCCTATAAAGAGAGAACATTAGGCAGAAGGGTGACTATATACCTTAAGGATCTTTTCAAACTCTAAAATCTCGTTTCGCTGATACGCTGCTATCAGATTTGTCATTGCCAAAATCTCAGGGTCATTTTTATATCTATGCACAGCAATCAGAAGATAGAGTTGAAGTTCAAAAAGGGAAGAAAAGACATAAGCTAAACTTGACAGAGCAGAATCTGTGAAGGAGACTTACGGCTTTGCCTCTTGACCGTCAAATGGATTAACTTCAGATTCCATCAACATATTAGCCAGAACCAAGTATCTACCAAGCAAGCCACAATTACATCAGCAAATAGTTTTAACCTCTCTTGTTTTTCTCTCAGAATAGGTATAAAGATAATTGGGTGATAGATTTTCTAAAGATTAAAAAGAAAGAATTGGTATGAAGGCTTAAAGGAATAAGAGGAGAAAGAATTGTCAATGCAAAACCCAGTACTACAATATTTTACAAGATTCTCTTGCAAAAGAACAGGTAAACATCATAAGTTCATCAAGCTATGACTAGATGAAAATGTCAAGGGAAACCTTATGTGATCCAAGACCTACAATGATGAAGAAACTACAGCTCTATCTAATCCTACAGTCAAGTACCCTCATGAAGACACAGAGAGAGAGAGAGAGAGAGAGACAATCGCATACAAAATCTCCACATACAAAACTTGACTTTCGATTTTGACTTCATATTTACTACCAGCCTTTCTTTATAATATTCTCAAATTCATTTCAACACTTAATACATGTATGTCTCTCAATATTACTTTTTCTCCTTTTGGTGGCTAGGATCAATAATGTTGACCTAAAAAACAAGCCCAATACCACCCCTATCTTGGTAACATTTATTAGATAGACAAAGGGCTGATGACTTCAAAGAATAATAGAATGCAAGTTAACTTGTGGAAAACCATGAAAATGGTGCAACATCAAAGCATTTCTACAACTTACAAAAGCAGTGTGTGTCTTGGGACTTTTTCAGAGAAAGAGAGAGACAGAGAGCTGATAGCATAATAAAACATAAAGCAGCAAAATTTCACATGCCCTAACATGTCCTGTCCCACCACACAAGGTTTTACATTCCCATGCTGCAATTATTAAAACCATATGTTCCTCAATATTAGTTGTCTTCCAATTTCTCTTCCACTGTAGTCAAAACGTGTTCTCAAGTACAAGATCCATTTCACATCTATTTCATTCCATCCTTATGCCTAATTATATTGTTGCATATGGCGACATTATGTTATGCTAATTACCATTTTTATAAACATATGGTCTTTTGTTTTATTCTAATGTTAAAATTCATAACTAATATAAGTACCATTGAGGGTGGAAGGGAGGGAAAGGAACAGGAATCGGGGTCAGTATAAATTGCGACTAAACTGAGAAGATGATGCTACACATGTTGCACATGATGCTTCCAAGAGATCCAATAAAGATTCAGATTCAAACTGTACATGGAAGATATCACAACAAATAAAGAAAGGGGTAGAAGCATTTGTAACTGCTATCTTATAGGTAGAGAACAAGGGCTGGCATTTGATTGGACTGTAATGATTTCTGCATATTTATAAGGAAGTGCCTTGCACGTTGTATATGAATGGCAAGAAAGTAAAAGTGGACGATTACGTACAAATTAGGAAATAACCAAAATGGTTTAAGCCAACTCATCCAAAAAGACCAATGACAAGCTTTTAGATAATTTTTACAAAATAAAAAACAAGAAAAAAAAGAAGAAAGATGAAAAAAGCTAGAGAACGTACTTCAAACATTGTATTCGCCTCTGATTTCCAGCTTCATCATAGTTCTTAAAGGCTTCAAAGAAATCTGTGGCTGCCTCTGCCCATTGGCGCTCTGCCATATGCATCTTCCCACCACATTCACGAATTATACCCATGATCCTTGGATGTGGTATAGCTGACTTGATAGCAAGTGCTTTCTGGTATAGTTGCTGCAAAAATCCAATGTCAGATGCAACTCAATCACGAGCAAGCTGAAATCAGAGAATTAGAGTGCTAAGCCTAGAAAGGCTTGGAGCCTTCATCCATCACTAGTTGATATGAGTTTCCACAAGGATCCATCTGACATTCTGCTCCCAGAATTCATCAGTGGGAGCTTCTGCCAATTTGGCACCAGTCAGTTGATGTAAGTTTCCACTAGAAAAGCAAAAATGCAGCTCAAATCCTTATGATATTCCAGCTGAGATTTGTTTCTTGCTTCATTTTCCTTTAGGTCATGTCTAAGAACTCATTGAGGTAACAGTTTTCAGAAAGGGTCAACAATTTCAGGAGAAGCATGAGGTATCCCAATAACTTCTAAGCAGGTTCCAGGGCAAGCCGAAAATAAGATGAGCCCCCAATGTGCAGAGACTTCTTCACTCCGTTTTACTCACTCTACAATTAATGATGACATGAGGTGGAACAAACAGAATATGAAAGAATAATCAGGGGAAGAGAAAGAAAGAGAGCTAGACTCAGGAAAGATTTGCAGGGAAAATAGTTGAGGAAGAGAAAAACAAAAAGGATGGGGAAAAGGGAGCAGAAGAGGATTGAGGAGAAAGACATACTCCAACTTTTAAAAATAAATTCCAATTTCCTGTTTCCTTCCAAAGCCTGCATATACAACACCTAGCACATTCACAAAAATAAACAGAATCCCTAATTTCCCAGCACTAAAACCCCTAGAACAGTCCTACTGGATTATCAAGATTACCATTGTAAAGAATCAATAATTACCCAAAAATAAAGCTATATACCCAAAAAGAAGAAAGTTTGCTTTTAAGGTGTAACCTGTTATGATATTGTTTGGATTCAAAATAGCTTTGCACGCAGCTTAAAATTAGTTGCCCATCAGGATATGAATGTGAACATCTAAAATGACACTTTTAAGGATCTAAATATTATCCCGCCCTCAAGAGAACCCAGAATAGTGACCATCTTTTTCTTGATCAGAACCCAAAATAGTGATTATCACCCAAGCTTCTCTACTGATTAGAATCATGTTCATTCAACTGCTTCAGCAAAGTTCAATAGAAGTTCCATCCCACAATATATTGCCATATTTCACAATATTAAACCTAGCAGTCACCAATAAGGACCTTTTATGTCAATCATATAAGGAACTATAAATTCATGTTAGTATTGAGATCAGAACAGTATTCTTAGCGCTGATACATGTATGACAGTCAGAAAACATCAACAACATGAGAAAATATATTTGAATGGTCTTCAAAAATGAATTGGACTCAAAATAAAACTGGCCAGTGGTATTTTTGAAAAGGTTCATACTATATATACACACTCACACACCTGCGCACGCACGCGCACACACGTGCATGCACAGACACACAGACACGTGCACACACATGCGTGCTTGTGCAAACACACACTCCCGCACACATGCATGTATAAGTAGAGGTATAAAATATGTACATATGCATATACAACATATGTATTCATGTACTTCCAAAATAATTTATTTAAAATATTCTAGAGTTTGATTAGGGGATGAAGATTGTAAATTTGATAATTACATGAGGTGGGATTTGACAATTTAAGTGTATGTGGTTCACATGAAATATAGTTTGTAGGAAGACTGATTAGTAGAAATTACATAGAAAATGGTCTCAAGTTTCACACTAAACAATGTAACTACAAAGATATCTCTTTTATACAAAAATTAAAAGAAAAGGCAAATATAAGAAGTTCTCACCTTAAGCTTTTTATTGTTCTTAGTTTCAGTGTACATTTGAATCTCGATTGCATATACCTCCAAAAGTTGGCTTCCTTTCTTTTGATCATCAGTACCATCTTCTCTTTGACAAGATTTATGGAGTTCCTTCAAAATCTGGTTGAGTATATGTGTTATGATCATAACTATCATTCAAATTAGAAAAATAAGATACAAAAAGGTATCAGCAAATGATACCTTACTCATTCGCCCATATTCACCCATATCAAACCAAATCTTGCAGAGCTTAAGATTTGTCTTGAACCAGAGTCTCTGCACAAGAAAGCATTACATCACATCACCATACTAAAGAAGGTACGATTACATCCACGAGACAATATTATTACCTCATTCTTTGCCTCTTCAAGGGCCTTAAGAGTTGTCTGATAAAACTCTTGCAGTAGACCAAAGTTCTGACTAGCTGAGCCAGACACAAAATCCATAATATTGTTAATACACTTTTCACTGTAATTACGAGTTACTGCTGATTTTATGTATGTTAGCATTTCCCTGTATGCATCCATCATCTCTTTGTATCTTCCCAAGCGATAATAGAGCTTGACAGTTTGTTTTAGAGCTTTGAAACCCCTGATAACAAGGTGAGCACAAAATCATTAAACTCTAAGATAGAATAGCCTAAAACCATGTAAATCTATGTTCCATACAGAATAAAACATCCTCCTCTATTTTGCAGAACTATGAAAAATATAACAAACTCACCATTCAGCCTTCTCAGGTTCCATGGCAACCACTTCAGAAAAGCCCGCAAGTGCTCCTTCTGGATCAGTTTCCACCAAACCTTCAATGGGTAAGACAATATTAGTGGCTTACATGAATAACAAAGTTAAGAGGGAATAATAGTAACTGTCTCTATGTAAGGGGAAATCTGTGTGCATAAAGAGAGAGGGCAAGCAGAGGAAGGACAAAGATCTAGACAATGAAAAATAAAGAAAAAAAGATCTTAAACAGTCCCAGACAGGAGGGCCAGAAAAGTAAATGTGGAGAAAAGATTGACAATGTGGAAACTATTAGATACACTACTCTACATATATTTTGGCCTAACACTACAAGCATCAAACTGTAACCACTTAAAAATATGTGGTTCAGGACAAAAAGTAAGCACCAAAATACTACATTACTACACAACCATAAAAAATAACTCTACATCACAGAATTTCTAGAATATAAACTTACAAGGTAAGAAACTCCTCCAATGAAGACCTTTAAATGTTCAGGGAGAAAATCTAGAGAACCCACTAATCTAATTATCTCATTTTGACAATAATCTTTTCTACCAATAATTTCTGAAAAATATAGTCAACAAGATCCTCATCCTTCTTCAGATGTACCACCCTAATGGCCAACCCGTTTCCACATGGTCACCCTTTTAGTCCTTAAAACATCTATATCAAAAGAAGAATGTATCATCCTTTTATTTCTACCCAAGGAAATCTAAAGAAGTAAATAAGAGAAAGAGAAAATATTAATAGTGCATTTCATTGCTGGAACTGACAAAAGTACCACAACCATTGATGATATTTCTGAGCATCAAGCCATGGGGTGGCAAAATCAGCTTGCTACAAAATCAAAGTATCAAAACGAAAACTGTTATGAAGCCATTGGTTATCAAAAAATGCATGTACCTAGTACACGTAATTCAAAAAATTTACAATACTTTCTCTTCAGTTTAGCCACAGAAACTTTAGGAAAGAACCATACTAATGATTAGGTATAACATCCTGCCTCTTCCATGATACAACATGGCCATTTCCCAACCGTTGATACTTCCATCACTTCAACTTAGCAACATGCATCACAAATGATGCGTACATCACAACCTCTATATATGCATGGTAAAGAAACTTATTGAGATACATGTTCACCAATTGATCACTAGAACCAAAGGGTTATAGAAACAAAGTAGCAATCAAAGACCAGGCCTCTCAAACTCCTTTGTGCTATTAGAAATTGATCAAAAAAAGAGAAAGAAAACAAAAGCGCAGTGTCATCGTCTGCTCTGATCCCCCTAGAACAACATAACCCCTTTTTATCTATTCCCTTGAATATAGGAGTTACTCCACAGTTTCCCAGCTAAACAGCTGATATTACAATCTCAAATCCTTGAGCTCAACACAGCATCTCAAACACAATGCAGCAAGGTCTCCTCATTTGCAATGTCAATTATGCATTGAATTATACATTTTGCATATCTTCATGCTCATATGTAAGTAAAGGAACAACACAGCACAAAGTTCACATAGACAACAAAGATAAACCTCAAACAACCTATGATCCTCACCAGATGAGAAATCTACAGGACGTCAATTAAATACCTTTTGAGTTGTAATATTGATTTTCAATGTCAACATCCTGCTCCTCAGGCTCCTCATCGGAGTACTCAAACCCATAGTCCTCCATATCCGCATCTATACATGTGCCAACAAATCAGAAATTAAAACAGAATTAAACAAGAAATACAGAAAACAAAATTCAACCAAGTACTGCCTATTGCTCTAAGAATTCCAATTATCAACACCCCAAGTATCAATGGTAAATTGAACACTCAGATGCAAAGCTTTTCACATAGAAAAGCAAATATCTTAGATGGGTCGTCAGTGAGAAAGAGACGCACCTGAACCCATGGTGATTGCTGTAGCAAATATAGGAAGTGAAGCTGAAAGGCCGTGTAGGTCTGCCCTACTGGAAAGTGAAGCCCACACCAGTTACAATCCTTATTAAAGCACTGCAGAAAGCAGCAAATCACGAACACTCCATGAAACTCAGGTCATCTTAAGATTAAGGTGACAAGTAGGCCTTTTGTTTTTTTCCTTTTCTGTTCACTTTCTCTTTTTGTATTACATTACATTTTGCCAACTAGGGTTTATTTTCTTCCATAAACATGATAAAAGAGAACAACAAGGATCAAATTTGATACATTTCACATGATTAGTTATTTTATATATCTTTTACATATAATAAACTATATGAATTAAATTCAATTAAGAAAAAGAAATAAAGTTCAAATAAAGTTTATAATAACAATGATTAAAAAGAAGTGGATATGAAGTAGGCACTTGAATTATGATTATGTAAGATTAATTGCATATCAAAGGGATCCCATACCTACAGCAGCCACCCAATTTCTGTGCTACTCTTATACATAATATATAAAGAGAAAAGAAAGAAATTTAACACTCACCCAAAGAAAAAAACCCTTGAAAATGCCAGTAACCAATGTTCAATCAATGATTACAAGAGAGGAAGAGTTTATAGTCTGACGAACTTAGGTGCAACACAAGCAAAGATAAGAGAATATCACGAAATTCACAACTAAAAGCCAGACAAATCACAATTGCTGAAATCCAAAAGGAGATGCAGCAAATCCCAAACTCCGCGAAGATACGCTAAAAGTGCGAAAACAAAAAGGGAGAAACGAAGAAATACCCAAACAAATAAAAAATCCAACTGACGAGAAATGCTGTTCATATCAAAAGATCATAACCGGCAAAGAACAGTTCAATTCACGGAAGCTAGAGAAGACAAGAAGAATTAGCTTCCACGAGTAGGGAAAAAAAAAACGAAGAGAGATACCTCTGAGGCCGTCTATCTGTCAATCAGTCAAAAGAGTCATACGCTCCAGTCTACTTTCTTTCCCCCCGCTCCCAATCTTTCGTTCTATACCTCTCTATAATCTATATATTATTATTCTCTCTCCACTGGTTAGTGGCAATATATATATAGCCAGCAGGAGTGAAGGGAGAAAGAGGGGAGCCGGAGAAGGGCCAGTGCTAAAGTGCACAGGGAGCTAAAGGGGTGACAAAGAAACTGGAGGCTGTCTTGGTAGCCATCAAATGGAAGCAAGCCACCAAGGAGAAGCGTGGACATATGGTACACTCCCGTTGTGGTAACAATTAACAAAGAGAAATTTCAGTAAATCACATTATAGGTTTGATTTTTCCTTTTTAAAATGTTAGCTTAAAATTTGTGTCATTCATAAAAATAATTTATTATTGTATTTAAAATTGAATTTTATCTTTTATTATATATATATATTTGTTATAACCCTTTAAAATAATTTTGATATTTTTATCATAATGTACAGTAATTATATCAGTATAGTAGTTTATAAGTATTATTTTTAAAAAGTTTCCATAATAAATAAAGTTATATTTGAAAAATTATTGTATTAAATTATATTTTTTATCATTAAAATACATCTATATTCATATTTTGTCTAAGATTTAAGAGTTTATTGTATCAAATTTTGAATATATATATATATATATATATATAGGTTTAGTAGTTCAAGATTGAATTAATAATTAAAATTACAAAAAAATATATAAAAAATATTTAATTTTACTTTTTTCATATTTTTATGTGTATTTAAATTAAATTTTAATTAAAAATTTTATAAATTAAAAAATTAAATTAAAAATCTTATTTTGATTTAAAATTTTATATGAATATAAAGAGATGATGAGGTTACAATCATCAAAATTTTGAAAATTTGTAAATATTAAAAACATATTTTTTTTTAATTTAATATTATTAAAAATTTAAAAATTTATAAATAATAACTCGTGAATCAAAAATTATTTAAATTTAATAGATAGAATAGAAATGTAATGCAAAATTTGTATTATAAAAAAAATCATAAAATTTTAAAAGAAAATTTTGAAAAAATTTATGAAAATATGACACTTCAACAGAAAATTCAAAGAAAAATTGATCCTTAAATAAAAAAATATGAGAATAAATTTTTTTTTAAAAAAAAATAACCATTGAAAATTTTTTAAAAGAATTTCAACGAGCATTCCGTAAGAATATTAAAATAATATCATATTATATATTTAATATATTTAATTTTTATAATATAAATTTCTGCACTTGTATGATATTTCATAACGTTTTTATGGTAAAAAACATACAAAGAAATCAATAAATATATAAAAATAAAAAATATTATAAATTATAAATTTGCATGATTTTATGGTAATTTCATATTATTTTCACGGATATAATTCAGTGAGAATCATGTGTAAATTCTCATAAATTGATTTTTATGAAAACAATTAAAATATTTTTATGAAATATATTTTAAGAGAATTATGAAAAGATTTTTACAGATATTATTTTGTAAGAATTAATGAATGCAAATTCACATGGTTATAATTTTATAAGAATTTCTTATTATTTTAATAACCGTAAATTATGTTATTTTATTTAAAATTTTTATTTTATTTTTCATGAATATTAAATAAATTATAAACATATTGTTAGAATTTTGTCAATATGTTATAATTGGAATTCTAAAATAATAATTAAAAAATAAAATATTTTTATGTTAATTATTTTTAATATTAATAAATATGTATAAATAATAAATATGAAATTAATAAACTTTTTAATTTATTTATTACTATTTAATCAAATAATAATAACCTGTATTGAACAAAATTAACAAAACATTGTATTAAACAAACAAAATTAACAAAATCATGCATTAAACAAAACAATATAAAAGATGATATTTAACATCAAAATATACAAAATATCCATAAGATGTTCAATACAAAGAGATAATTTAAAATAATATAATCTCTTCTAAACTAATCATCATTACATGAGACCATCACCATGACCATGCTCGTTAATAAAAATACTATGCTCAAGTGAAGAAGTACCTTACTAGGAACTCAATTGTTTGATTAGCTTATTCAATAACTATCTGCTTGAGGTCATTTCTTTTTTCTATGACTTCATTTCTTTTTTAAGTAAGTTCTCTCTTTGATCCCTTATTTTTCTCTCTTTCTACATCTCTACTCTTATATGTGTTTGTAGTTCTCTCATTTGTGTGCGGTCTTCGTTTATTTATCCTTACATCTCTTATAAACAAGAAAACATTTGTTTTAGTGAAATACTAGATGGCACATGTGAAGACGATAGTTGAGGTGATAGCATATACTCTAAAGATTGTCCTCGAGGTAACGGTGGATGCATTGGAGGTGATAATGCATCAGTAAAAGAAAATAGCCCATGAGATTGAGGTGATGGTACATGAGCTGGAGGCAATGGCATGTGGATTGAATGTTGGAACATGCTTGCATCTATGTGTCCATCGTGTATGACCATCTGCTCCTACCTTTAAAACCTAATCGAAACTATCTAAAAGTTAACTACACATAGTTAACCTTTGGACGAGTTATACTTTAATCTATTATAGTTGACCCAAAGTGATAAAAGGTAAACTTGCAAGCCTACTTGAGTAAGCTAATTAATGAAAAATTTAAATTTGAAAAACTAACCAAAAGTTAACTATACTTATTTAACTTTCGAAGAGATTTTTATGATCATTTTGTTGGCATACATTAAAAACATATTACATTATAAAGTTTGAGTATGCATAAACAAAGCAATCATTTTCAATTGAAACATATTACACTATAGAATTTTAATACACAAAGAAAAAACATAAATGCATTATATAACATACCACAATGTACTATAACATTAAGATATTTAACAAATGTAATTATATTTAATTAAAATATACATATATATATATATAACAGATATATGTAATACAAAGTTTTTTATAATTAGTAGCTAAAAAAAAGATGTAATAAATATGTATATGTTTGTAAAATAATAGAAAATAGTAATCTGCCTTAAAATAACTAATGATTATTTATAGTAAATAATTTCTGACTAAAATGAAATAATTAAAGAACAGTTATAAAATTAATTAATATTTACATTAATTAGTCATTATTATTTTTTTAAACTAACTTATTTAAAATAATTTTTTATTTAATATATATTATTAAGTTTGTTTCACAATTGAATATATATATATATATATATGTAAAATAATTGTAAAACTGATAAAACTATAGAACATAAATAATAATTATGTAATTGTAACAATGCCTTAATAAAATCAAAAATTTACATTAAATTGTCATTATTATTTTCATAAAAGATTGTATACTAAAATATATCATAATAAATTTATATAACTAATACAATAATATTAAAATCAAGTAATTTTGTCATTAACATATTATTATCTTTTTTTGTCAAAATTTGCTATATATGAATAAATAAATATTTTAAATTACAAAAATTAAATAATTATTATTGTATTGTAAACCACACCATACTTAAATTTAATAATTAATATGATATTAATAAAATTATTTAATATTTACAATAATTAATTAATATTAATTTTAATAAAAATTGAATTATTTTTTTAACATTTTTTTACTTAATATATACTACTACATTTCTTTAACAATTGACTGTATGCACATACATATATATATATATATGTGTGTGTTTATAGATGTATATATGAATATAAAATAATTTAAAAATAATAATATTGTAGAAAGTACATAATAATTATATAATTGTAAACAATACCTTAATAAAATCAAATATTTACATTAACTAGCCATTATTATGTTCATAAAAGATTGTATACTAAAATATACCATAATAAATTTATATAACTAATATAATAAAATTAAAATCAAGTAATTTTGTAATCAACATATATTATTACCTTTTTTTTTTTAAAAAAATTACTATATATGTGTATAAAATAATAAATAAATAATATCTACCAAAATAAACTCATAAAATTGTTGAGTTTTGTGAGGGTTATCTATAGTATAATGAAAACTAGGAAAAAAAGTTATTTTGACAAAATGTGGAATAGAAATGTTTTCACTTTCTATCTCCACAAGAACATTTGTGTAATTTATGAGTAGGAGGATGTTCTTAAGCATCTTGATTTTTTGGTTTTCGACTAAAAGATCTGAATGAAATGGGTCTTGGAGAGTAAGGAATCATGGGTCTATTGGATTATATTAATACTTTTGCACAAGTAGAATCTAAAGGAGTAAAATAATAGGAATGTTGTGGGGCTTTTTCTTTCTTCTGACTAGATTGACCTATTTCTGGATTTCTTAAAGTATAAGACTCAGGGGTATGGGGAGAAGATGTCTGGCCTAGTAGTTTTTTAGGAGGACTCATTTTTCCTTCTCCGTCCTTTCCTGTAAGAATTCTCATGTTAAAAAATTAGGGATAGAATTTATATGAAAGATTTAGTTAATAGTGTAGAAATCAATATAGCAAAAGTAGAACAAGACTTACAAAAATGGTCAAAACCCAAATAAGATATTAAGTTTATTTTCAGATAGGATCATTTGAATTAAAACAAGATTATTCAATAAAAACGATAGAAAAGACAATATCAATCAATAATGAAAACCAAATGGTTCAGTTATTCAACAAAAACACTTAAGGACAACACATACCTACATATAGGTACTTACATATAGGACTAGTATAAGTTGCATAAAACCATTACATAGACTAGAACTAGATATTCCCATACTATTATGCTTAAGAAATGCAAGACATCTAAGATTTTCAAATTCATTATTAGCAACAATACAATCAAATTTAGCAAATGGTCCAATGTACTTCAATTGTTATCTTAATTTTTCTGTAGACCTACAAAACCCACACATATTAGATGTACTGACATTTAATGTTCAAATCAAAAATTTAGAATTTAAAGACAAAATGAGAAGTATCATTATAGTTTACAAGATATATTATAAGGTTATGTCAATAACCTTTAATCCAAAAGCAAAGAAGGTCTTTAAACCAGGAGAAACCTTTTTACTAGAAGCCAATAATCAACATGCTAATACTATGATATCAAAATTAATCAAATGGTCAAAATTGACATTTCCAAATGATTGAAAATTAACTAGTATCAACCCTCTTAGAGAACTCAAGACGATACAAGTATCTAGAATAGAAGAATAATCTGATGATAATGTTATGCTAAAATTTGCATCAATGAGAGAACCAAGAATTAGAATTGATAAAATTCTTCCTACAAGATCATCTGTATCCAGTAACATGACAGAAAGTATGATCATAGACTTAGATCCATTAGATAGAGAAAGATCTACAATCCAATTAGTAAAAACTAGAGTAGATTGGGATCCCATAATTTCAAGAATTTATCCAGATAATTCATCCCCTTCTTACTTAGAGATGAAGGATTATGAGTTCCAATTCAATATGATTATGACGGAGTTTAGCAAAAGTAAGGAACTCTTAAGAACTGATTTCATGTCCAAAAAAAAAAAAAAGAATTGGTTTATGAAAACATATTTAAAAGAACAAAGGTAAATGATTAGAGAAACATATTACAAGGAAATGGAAACAATGAGAGAAAATATAAGATTATTTGTGTGGCTTGAAAAATACACGCAAAGAAGTAAGATATTTGTAATATAAGTACTAATACAATAATATTAAATCAAGTAATTTTGTCATTAACATATTATATCTTTTTTTGTGTGTCAAAATTTACTATATATGAATAAATAAATATGTTAAATTACAAAAATTAAATAATTATTATTGTATTGTAAACAACACCATACTTAAATTAAATAATTAATATGATATTAATAAAATTATTTAATATTTGCAATAATTAATCATTATTAATTTTAATAAAAATTGACTCACTTTTTTTAAAATTTTTTACTTAATATATACTACTACATTTCTTTAACAATTGACTGTATGTACATATATATATATATATATATATATACATCTATAAACACACACACACATATATATATATATATATGTGTGTGTGTGTTTATAGATGTATATATGAATATAAAATACTTTAAAAATAATAATATTGTAGAAAGTACATAATAATTATATAATTGTAAACAATACCTTAATAAAATCAAATATTTACATTAACTAGCCATTGTTATGTTCATAAAAGATTGTATACTAAAATATACCATAATAAATTTATATAACTAACACAATAAAATTAAAATCAATTAATTTTGTAATTAATTTATATTGTTACCTTTTTTTTTTATGAAATTTACTATATATGTGTGTAAAATAATAAAGAAATAAGTCCAATTACAAAAACTAAGTAATTTTTATATTATAAACAATACCCTACTTAAATTAAATAATTAATAAAAATATTTAATATTTACAATTAACCATTACTAATTTTAATAAAAACTGGCTTACTTGTTTTTAATTTTTTACTTAATATATATTACAATGTATCTTTGGCAATTGATTATATATATATATATATATATATATATATATATACACGTGTGTGTATGTAAATGTGTATATGTATATAAAATAGTTTAAAAACATAGTATTACAGAAAGTAAATAATAATTATATAATTGTAAACAATGTCTTAATAAAATCAAATATTTACATTAAGTAGTCATTGTCTTTTTCATAAAGAATTGTATACTAATATATACCGTAGTAAATTTACTTAAAAATTGATTTATTTTATAGTAAAAAAGTACCTTAATAATCTTATATAATTAGATAATATATATTGTTATCCTTGTTTTAAAATTTACTACGTATATACAAGATAATAAAAAATAATAAAATTACAAAAAATAAATATTAACTATTTCAATATAATTAATGTCCTATTCAAAATTATTAATAAAATAATATGTAAAATAAATAAGTAAACAAAATAATTTTCATAATTATCAACTATTTTTATTATTTATTATCAAAGCTACATAATATGTAAATATATGTATACTCACATATAATAATTAATAAAAAAATCAGCTTACAATAAATGATTACTTACTATTTTGTTTCAAAAAGTGCCCAATGCAATTTACATAATTATGTTAATATAAGTAAAGTCAATTAACCTTAGCAATATTTAATTACTATGACTTCTATGACAAGAATTGCATAATATATACATACATAAATATATGTTATTTAATAGTAATATATATATATATATATATATATAAAACAAAACTATTATTACTTTTATTACTAAATTAGTAATAGATATATATAACAAAAAATAGTTAACAATTGTACTACAATTTAATAAAAGTATATTTATATATAAAAAATAATTACAATGCTAAACTTGAACTTACATTTTTTCAATCTGATTTAAATCAAAATCATCAAAATAATAAATAATAGTCATAACTTGAACTCACATTTTATAATTTTTATAATCTAAAATAACCAAATAATAAAACTCCTCTTGCACAACACTTAAATTTTCAACGAAACCAAAATCTTGCATTTTAACATTTAAAGAAGAAGACTAAAAAAGAGATAAAAAAATATAAAATCACTTACGATGTGTGTAATGTCCTTACTCTTACGATTCTCATATATCTTAATTATAGGCATACATATAATCATAAATCTATTGATATATATTTAAATGTGTAAACTATGCACTTTATACTTATTGAAAATTACTATGTATAAGTTACGTGAATTCTAAAAGATTGTTGTCAATTTTTAAGTGTATGCTATACATGTTATGAATTGCATAAATTATAAGGAATGAACTAAAATTTATAAGGATTAAAATACAACAAAATAAAATGAGATGTTAAGTGAATGTATAAGACTAAGACACCTATTAATTTTATCAAAACCTTACATGTACCAAGTAACAGTAACTGTTTCACCATTCTTCTTCCTTAAAAACCATATCCCGACAAATTGAATAAACCTCTTGTTACACTTTTTTTACATAAAATTTAAAAGAAAGAAAGACAAAAAAAGAAGAAGAAGAAAACGAAAGAAGAAAGAAATAGATAATAATCAAAATCATTAAAATAGTAAAATGGCAGTCATAACTGAACTCACATTTTGCAATTTTGTAATCTAAAATAACCAAATAGTAAAAACACCTCTTCCACAACAACGCTTAAATTTTCAACGAAACCAAAATCTTACATTTCAACATTTGAAGAAGAAGAGTAAAAAAGAGATAAAAAATATAAAATCACTTACGATGTATGTAATGTCCCTACTTTCACTACACTCACATATCATGATTATAAGCACATATATAGTCATATTGTTATCAATATATATTTAAATGTGTAAACTATATACTTGATACTTATTGAAAATTGCTATCTATAGTTTATATGAATTCTAAAAGATTGTTATCAATTTTTAAGGGGTGTGTTAGGCATGTTATGAATGCATAAATTATAGGGAGTGAACTAAAATTCACAAGAATTAAAAGACAATTAGATAAAGTGATATTTTAAGTGAATGCATGAGACTAAGACACCTAACAAATTTATCAAAACCTTATATGTACTAAGAAATAATAGGTATTGTTGCACGAATTTTACGAGAAAGAAAGATAAGGAAAGACAAAAACTAAAGAAGAAAGAATTAGATAAGTAAGTTGATGAATTGAGTTAGAGTGATTCAGATTAACTTAAAGGTAAGCAAAATAAGGTGAAGTTTTATGATTACTCTTTATTTTATCCTCTGGTATGATTAATTGATCTATATAATCAATGAAAACATGATTTTTGAGATTTGTATAAAAATTTATTAAAAAACATAAAAGTACCATATTTTCAGGGTAGCAACTTAAAACATAAATTTCATGAATTTAAAGTTTGAATTTGATAAAAGATAAAATATGAAATTTGTATCTAAAAAACTTCTTTAATTTTGTAGACCAACTTACTTGTTTATTGACTTTTTTCGTATGAAACATGTTTTAAATGGCATATATTTATGATATTTATATAAAAATAATAATAATCGACTACAATGATATGACATGATGTGACATGATAAATGCTTTATATATAGAAATAAGTTAGGTTTTTTTCAATTTGGGCTTTAACAAAACACTTGCGAATGAAACTACTGTATTGAAAGTTTTTTTTTATCAACAACCTGTCATCCACAACCCATAATTAGTGTTCTTCAAATGAAATCATATGTATATAACTTAAAACATCTAACATAGTAATAATACCTTACTATCAGCCTAAATAGAAATATTTATTTAAATATTATGTGTACAAAAAATATACTGCAGTTAAGACATAAGTGATAATGGCAACAATGCCATAACTTATGTAATTATCTATACCTAGTCACCTCAAAATGTATCATCAAATATTTTATTTATTTTAGTATACATATGTAATTAAGCAACATTATAAACTAAATTAAATAATATTACAAAACTTTTCAACATACAAATTAGGTGAAAATAAATGGTAACGCATATAAGTTCCTATTACAATTATATTAAGTCTAACACATTAAAAAACAAGAGTAACTTCTAACATATCGCAAAACATGCTCATATATGTAGCAATATTGTAATTTTATCTATTCCAAGGTTACTAGCAATCAAAAGCAAGCATGCATAACTATACTGCAAGAAGAAATGAAAATTTACATGTATGAGATTAAATGTAAGTTTTCCTTCATGTCATCTTTTTACTAAGTAAGTTCACAATTAATGCCTAATTTATATCATCAAGTACTTAGAAAATTTGAAAAGATATGCCAACAGAACAAAAGAGAAACATAATAAATAATAATATTAAACATTAAAGCATAATATTACCAATTAATTAATTCACATAATAGTAAGGTCTCTTTCAATATTCAACACAAAGACAACATTCAAAATTAATTTAAAAATTAAATTAAAATAATTGTACTTACCATTTCTAGAATCAAGTTCAATACCAAGGGACACTCACTTTTGTTCAATTCCTCGTATCATTAGCAATTCTCAAATCAATGCAGTTAAGTGAGAAGAGACTAACTCCCATCAAAATAACAGAACTTAACAGAATGAAGAGGATAAAAGTAATTATGTAATAAGCTCATAGGGAAGTGCTTCCCATTTTGGCCTAGAAACTTAACTAAAGAGGTGAAAAAGCCTTTTTGTGTCCTTCTTTGCTTGATCTGATCACCCATTATGAATAGATGTCATAAAATTATAACTATTACATCCAATATAAGAAAGTTGGAGAAATCAGTACTTTACAAAGGATTGACACTTTGATGTATCCCATAAATTCTTATTTGGATGAGATAGTAATAATGCCTGCCAATAAAAAAAATCACATTAAAATCTCAAATTTATATGTGCATTATCAAACAAACTAGAAACTAGATATATGAAACCTTAAGATCATTATGCAAGGCATGTTTGACAAGAATCCTTCCTTTAATCACCTATGTTATTGTCTTTTGAACAATTCGAAAATTCTTTGTTGCCATTTATGGAAGCATTTATTAAGTGTTATACAATTATTAATTTAATCTTAAGCACATTAGCTTTAAGTTCATAGCTAACAATTGAAGTATGAACTTCCATTATTCAATAATTCAAAAAAAGAAAAGTAGAAAAAAAAAAGTGAAAGAAGTAGGACAACAAAACAAAAAGAAAGATGATGAAGCCAACTTTTCCTTAAGTCTCGAGGTTGAATTTCCACTGATTTGTGTATGAAAGTCAACCACATGTTTCACTAAGTGAATAAACTCATGGTATAAAACATTTTTCCACTTGTTTACTTGACTTAACTGACATACTTATAATCAATGGCATTAACAAAAAGAAAAATATAATTGTAACTTTAGATATGTAGTGATATAAATTTTAACTTCTCTACTAAATTAAGCATGACTATCTATCATTTGAACCTACATTCAAGTAGATGAATCTTACAAAGCAATTTCAATTACAATGCTTTTTCAACTACAACCATAAAATTCAAACTACAATGAATTTACCTTCTTGTTAGGCTCTAGCTAAAGTATGTACCTAAGTTCGAGTTCAATTATTTTAGTCATGTCAATGTCAATCGCCAATTTGATTCTCTCTTCTCACAACTTACCCTTTAAAGACCGAAACACCATCTAATAAAACTTTTAGTTCTTGACCTTTTAAATACTATTAACATAAATATTTATTGAAACTATTAACATTTAAAGAAGATATACATCATAATAGTCATGTTTAACTAAACTTATAGGTAATGTTAGAAATCCTCCATTTAATGATTTCAAAGATTGTTCTATAGAGAGAAACTTAAGATACATAGTGTATTTTTAAGCTAACCAAAAATCTCTCAAGTTGATCAATGAGTCATTCAATGCTAAGAACTACCCTCTCTAATAAAAAATTTTAAGCAATGTTTTTGATCAAACAAATTTAGAGTAGTGTTGCTTTGAGGAGTGAAGTTTAGAACAACAAAGTTTACGAGTAGCCAGTGACTTATAAGTAAGAAATATGCATTGCTTATAATCTAAAAGTTGATAAATTTCTCTTAGTAATGAAAGAATGATAACCTAATAGTAACTTAAAGTAATCAAACTTGATCAATTACAATTTCTCACTTTTTCCTTTTTCCCTCACTTTCTAGCTATGTTTTCATTTTACTCAGCAATCTCTATCTCTTATTCTATTACTTTCTACCCAGATAATCACATCCAAGGATTGAATGGCTACAAATAAGTAAGACATGTGACAACAAGAATTTGTTCCAAATAAAAGTTTAAAACAATGTAAATTGTTGCCAAATTAATGAGTTCTAAATATGAAACAACTTAAGTAAGTAATTTGATTCGAACTTGAGCAAACCATGACAAAGATAATTTCAAAAGAATTCACCTAAACAAGCCTACAATAGACTTAGTACTATAGTTAATCGTCTTGAAGAAACAATTATCTGAATACCTAAGCTAATAAGATATAAGCCGAAAATTACATTAATAGACCACTATATGAAAGTAAACCATAAATGGAATGCAAGTAAAAAGAGGTAAGAAAAATAGTTACCAACTTGCAATATCACTGTTAGAAAATGTGAGACCGGTGACAATAACAATGTGAGAAAAAGAACATCGGTAAGAGACAGGGAAATGTTGGCTATCATAAAAATAAATAGAAAGCTTCATGATGATGACTGAAGAAGTAAAGAAAAAGGAAAAAAGTAAGTTACAATAAAGGAAAGACAAAGAGTGATGACAACGAAAGAGAGAACGATGACATGTTAAGGTTGGAGAAGAAAAGGGAACGACTCTAAGGTTTATTATCTCCCAAAGAAGCTTTTTATAGTGGCCTAAACCAACATTGTTTTAAGTAAAATTTTAGTTTTGTTAGAATATCAAAACGATGTCATTTTATTTAAATGAGCAATTTTTAAGGAAACCAAAATGACATTGTTTCATTCTAACGTAATAATTTTACATATGAGCTATTGGAATAGTATACCTATATGTATAATACAATAGATTATCATATAAATTATTATATCAATTATAAATAGATTAGCATATATATATATATATATATATATATGTCAGGGTTTGATTTGAGAGAAGCACAAAATTCAGGATTTAAAAAAGCATTTACTCTGGCTCTTAAAACATCTCTAAACAAACTTTCATCTATTAATTTTATTTAAATTAGATCTTAGCGAAAATAATTATAAAAAATTAATAGTTATTGTTAAAATACTTAAGAAATTACTCAATTGGATTCTAACTCCATTTCGATTTTATCTTTCAAATTTATATGATTTTCGACTGACGAGCTATTTTTCATCAATTTTAAAAATTTTTGATAATATAAAATTTTTAAAATATTTTTAATACTTAAACAATTTTTTTTTGTGATGGAACTTAAAATATTTCTTTATAGTTGTGAAAAATTTTAAATTAAAATATTTTAATTTCAAGTCAATATAAAAAAGCAATACGATTTTAAATGATATTTATTAATATATATATTGATTATAAATAAATTAATATATCTATCTATAACGGATGTAATAATTGTACATACAAACCATACATATATAACTATATGTACAATACAATAGCTTAGTTATATATATATATATATATATATATATATATGTATTACATCAATTATGAATAGATTAGCATACATACATCACATCAATTATAAATAGATTACCACATCTATTTATGATTGATGTAATAATTTTACATATGAACCATACATACTTATATGTACAATTAATACAATAGATTAACTATTTGTATATCAGCATTACATCAATTATGAATAGATTAACATATATGTCTTACATTTTACACAAACATATATTACATCAATTATAAATAGATTAGCATATTTATTTATAATTGATGTGCTAATTTATTTAACATACCTATCACTACAATATTTATATATATACACACATATAAGATAAATAAATATATATATATATATGTATGTGTGTATATAACTTATAGTTGTACAATTGAATGTATATAGTCCATATATACTTAATTTCATTATAATTTTTTAATTTAATATACACATATGCATACTTTATAGAATACAATTTTAATTTTATTATAATCTTAATTTACATTATTATATACATTGTTATAAAATACAATTGCAATAATCATAATATATTATCACGTAATCAAATTCTCAATCAGGAAAACATAAATTTCAAACATATTATTTAAATTTTTTTTTATAAAATACAATTATATCAAAATAATTGAAAGAAAAAATAAATTAATATTATTTTAAATCTATTGAATTTATTTTACAATCAATAAATAAAAACATATTTAAATAAAAATTTACCTTCTTATATTACTCAAATTTTGATAATTTTTTCATTGAAAGATTAGTTACAATTAACATTACAATTACCGATTATGTATCTCTACTTAATTATGATAACTACATAGCTAAAATATTTTTAATTTTCAAAAAAATAACAATTTAAAAATAATATTTATTTAAATCATAAATAAAGTTATTTTATTTTTTTCAAAAATTCTCATGGTAATTTCAATAGACATTGCCACGACAACGTTGGTACATCTAACATTGCCGTGGGTATGTCCATGACAATGTTCTTAGTATTTGAAAAAAATTAAAAATTAACTTAAATTTTGTAATTATATAAGATTGCCACGATTAAGATTGTGGCAACCTTCTTACTTAGTATTGCTAAGGGCTGTCTCGTGGTAATTTTTTAATATTTTAAAAAATAATTAGTTTTTTTTTTAATTTTTAACAAGCAAAATTTGTCACGAACATATCCGTGATAATTAAATACAAAAGCTTACCATGGTCATGTTTGTGACAAATTTTTTACTAATAAAAAAATTAATTGAGCAAAATATCGAATTTCAAATTACAAAAAAAAGTCACAAATATGTTCATGGTAATTATATCATCGAGATTGTCGCAGTCATGTCCGTGATAATCTTCTCACTTATAAAAATAATTAAATAAACTAAATAAATTAAACAAATTTTCATGAGCACGACTATGACAATTTTTTCATCTCATATCCCATGATCATGTTTGTGATAATTTTTTTATTAATAAAAAATAATTAAAAATAAATTTTAAATTTAAATTTATAAAATAATTACTACGAACATATCTGCAATAATCATATACACAAGATTGTAGCGAGCTTAAGTTTTTTTTATACATTATGTATCAAAATAGATTATGATGTCCTTGTTTTCGTCATAAAATGGTTCAAGATAATCAATTATATGTTGTAAGTATAACAAATAGATTCTTTTTTCCAATATAAAATATTCCTCTAACTTTTTCTTAATCAAATTAAATAAAAGAGCTAATTACTTTTCTTAATAATCCATTTAGCTACATAGATAATATATGAAATTGATTATGCTAAGTTGAAAAATTAAATTTGATTACATGAGTTAAAAAATAATAAGCACCCAATAATAAACATGATGAAACTAAACAGCGGACTAAGTTATAGTCAAAAAATCAACATGCCAATTCGACAAAAAACTGTACTTGTATCGTTTATAATATTTATTTACAAAAATTATAGAAGTACTTGTTCTGTTAGGGATCCTTTATCAAGTAAGTGGAGAACTTTATCATCGATTTAACATGAACTGATGACATAAGGCTCACTAATTGACAATATATGTTGATTTACAAGCATTATATGTCATTGATTAATGAGCAATCGATGGGGTATGTAGCTATAAAATAATGTATAATTGTCAATTTTTTAAGAATCGATGTTTATTGAGCATTATATAATTTGAATTAATTGTTAATGATAATATCTTGTAAAATCATCATATATTAAGTATCATTTAATCTTTGTTTTGTATTAGTGGTGCTATGCAAATGTTTCGTATAATATTTTTTACATGTTTGTATAATATTATACATATTTCATCGATGTTAATTGCTTATTTTATTGAACTTACTTTATTCTAAATGTTTTATAAGTATACTTGTGTTAAATTTTCATTTTTTTTAAAAAAAATTCTTTTGATTTTTTTTTTTATGAAAAACTTCATACATTAAGAACTCTTTAGTTGAAATTGAACATTTTTTGTCTAAAAATGAATTTACATACCAAATATACATATATATATGTATATATATATATATATATGTGTGTGTGTACATATATATATATGAATTGAAGAAGAGAAAGGCAACTCTTAAAAAAGCAGTAAAAAATTACAAGGCAAGTGAGTTGCAAAAAAGGAAAAAAAGTTGCCAACAAGAGAAGATGAAGATAAGGGCGCTTTTAAGGCTAAATTGAACCCAATGTAAACTAAATTAATGAGGTTATTTAATTTTTATATAAAAATACAATTTTTATTTTTTTTATTTTTTAAAATTTAAAATTATTAATTATATTTTTATATTCAAGTTTTGATAATCAATTATTTTCGTTTGATAAAATGATTAGTTTATTTAATTTTTTTGTGATATAATTTAATATAAGTTTTTATTAATTTTAATTTGAAAAACTTCTTTCTCCTATAGTATATAAATATGTTAATAAAATTTTATAGGATAAAGGTTTTATAAACACTACTACAAAAATTATAATGATTGACATCAATTTAATGATAGTTATTCCAAAATTGTCATTAAAAGTAAGGTTTTTAACACCAATTAAAGAAGAATTGGCATTAAAAAACCTATGAATTAAACGTTTAACGTCAGTTCCTAAAGAATTGACGTTAAAAGATCAAGAATTTGACATTTAACGTCAATTCTCAAGGAACTGACGTTAAACATAAGCCTTTGACGCCAGTTCTTAGAGAATTGGTGTAAAATGCCAAAATTGCTACTGCTGCTGCAGCAAGGACTGCTGCCGCTGCTGCTGCAAGAAGCAGTAACAATGCCTGGGTTACAGCAGCAGTCGTTGCTGCTGCTTATTGTTGCAGCAAGGACTGCTGCTGTTGCTGTAAGAGGCAGCAGCAATGTCTGGATTTAAGGTCAATTCTAAAGGAACTAACGTTGAACATCAAGAACTGGCGTCAAAGGTATGTTGTTGCTGCTTCTTGTAGCAGCAATGGCTGGGTTACAGCAGCATTCGTTGCTGTTGCTTCTTGCAGCAGTGATGGCTACTTACAGCTGCAGCAAGGACTGCTGCTGTTGCTACAAGAAGCAGCAGCAATGGCTGGATTGAGAGTTAGTTGTGCCTTGACTACGTTGTTCATATCCCTTTATCAGAATTTAGAGCCTGTTGTTGTTAATCACTCCCTGGTTTGCTTCGAAAAAGGATGCTTGCATTATCACCTGGAAGTCCACACCAGCTGGGGCCTTGACTATGTTGTTCATATCCCTTTATAAGAATTCAGAGCCTGTTGTTATTAATCACTCCCTGATTTACAGCAGCAATGGCTGTGTTACAGCAGCAGTCGTTGTTGCTGCTTCTTGTAGCAGCAATGGCTGGTTACAGAGCCACACATCGCACATACTCTTGCACAAAAGTCAACACATGAGAACTTGCGTTGAAGACCAATGAATGTGAAACTTCAACGCCAGTTCTGGAAATAACTGGCGTTGAAGGCCAGAGAATGTGAACCTTCAACGCCAGTTATGGAATAACTGACGTTGAAGGATATGCTACCTTGCTTTTTAAGGTTGGGGATCTAAATTTTTTTTTCAGAGCCCTCTAGAGCCCGCCATAACATCTCGTGAATTTTTTTCTCTCTAGGTTAGAATTCTCCTCTTCACAGACTATCCAGAAGCAGCTGCGCAGCCAGCCATCCATTCTCCTGTCTGCAGTCTGTCTAGAAGCAGCTAAGGTAGCTGCTGGTTGCCTTTCTGGCCCTCTCTATTTTGGTCTCTGTCCACACAGCCAGCCATTCTTCGGCCATTCCCTTGTCTGCTGTTCGCCTAGAACCAGCTGGGGTAGCTACTGGTAGCCTTTTCGACACTATCTGTTTTGGTCTCTGTCCACACAGCCAGCCATTCTCCTGTCTACTGTTCATCCAGAACCAATTGGGGTAGTTGCTGGCAGCCTTTTCGACACTCTCTGTTTTGGTCTCTGTCCACACAACCAGCCATTCTCTGGCCATTCCCCTGTCTGCTGTTCGTCTAGAACCAGCTAGGGTAGCTGCTGGCAACCTTTCCGACCATCTCTTTGTTCTCTGTCCAGGTAGATGAATTTATATTTTGAGAAGTTTTTTTATTAATTGTGTTAGGTGAATTGTTATTAATTGATGAAATTTTAGTTTTTTTTCATTAATATATTTTAATGAACATATTTGTTATGAATGGATATATATTGATATATTTATTATTTCATAATTATTAAGATTTTTAGATTAATTGATAAATTAAAAATGTTAATTAGATGAATTTATACTTTGATAAATTAATTATATATTAGGTGTAGATGAATTTATGGTTGAATTAATTATTTTACGTAAGATTAATTGGTATATTTTATCAAATTTAATTATATTGATTTCATTGTTAACATAAATTAATATATTTAGTTAAATTTTAAATAGATAATTAATTAATTATATGCTTGTAATATAGATCATTAAATGTTATTTAAATTTTAATCAATTAAGTGCTTATATAGTAAATTAGATGTTAAGTAAATATTAACTATATCTTAATTAACTAAATAATTATTAATTATATATTTAAATTTTAATTAATAAATTTAATGCTTGTAAAGTAAATAATAACTGTTATTTAAATTTAAATTAATTTAATAGTTAGTTAATTAGATGCTTTCATTAACTTTTAGTATTAATTAATTAAATAGTTATTAATCGTTTATTTAAATTTTACTTAGTATATTAGACGCTTGAAAAATAAATAATTAAATGTCTTTTAAATTTCAGAATGGATAAAACTTGGATGTTTGCTGATAGAAGATCAAAGGCATATGATGTAGGGGTGAATAACTTTTTAGATTGTGCTGTTCAGAATAGTGATAACCCTGAATTAGTTCAGTGTCCATGTATTAAATGTGGCAACATGAAGCGTCATACCCCATATGAGATACGGAATCATTTATATATATATGGAATTGATAGTAGCTATCAAAACTGGATATGGCACGGAGAAACCAGTATTGTTGGATCTTCTGCTAGTAAGAATGCTAAAGTTGTTAGGGAGGTAGAACACATCGAAGAAGTTGATAACACTGTGAAAATGGTACAAGAGGCATTTTTAGAGTATGATAGTAATCCTAACCACTTTGAAAGATTACTTTGTGATGTTAAGAAACCTTTGTACTCTGGATCAGTGAAGTTTACTAAATTATCTGCTTTAGTTAAATTGTACAATTTTAAGGCAAAATATGGTTGATCCGATCAAAGTTTTAGTGATCTTTTAAATTTGATTGCTAACTTTTGTCTGATAATAATGAAATGCCTACATCCATGTATGATGCCAAGAAAACATTGAATGCATTAGGGATGGAGTATCAAAAGATTCATGCCTGTCCAAATGATTGCATATTATATCGAAAGGAGTTTCAAGATGACATTCAATGTCCAACTTGTGGACTTTCAAGATGGAAAGTAATGAAAATAGTAACAAAATAAAGACTGGTATGCCTCCTAAGGTGTTGTGATATTTTTCACCAATACCAAGATTTAGAAGAATGTTCAAAAGTTCTAAAATATCATAATACCTTACATGACATTCAAATAAAAGGAAAATTGATAGTTAGTTGAGGCATCCATCGGATACACCATCATGGAAATTTGTTCACTACATGTGGCCAGAGTTTGCTTCAGAGCCAAGAAACTTAAGGCTTGTTATATCAGTAGATGGGATTAATCCGCATAGTACATTGAGTAGTCGATATAGTTGTTGGCCGGTGATTATGGTGAACTATAATTTACCGCCATGGTTAACAATGAAGAGAGAGTTCATGATGTTGATGTTACTAATATCAGGTCCTAAACAACCTGGTAATGATATCGATGTCTACTTAGCTCCACTTATAGAAGACTTAAAAATGTTATGGGACACAAGTGTAAAAGTACATGATGCATACCGTAATAAGTCATTCAACTTGAAAGTTATTTTATTATGGACAATCAATGATTTTCCTGTATATGGTAATTTATCTGGTTGCACTCTTAAATGGTATTATACTTGTCCTATCTGTGCTGAGAACACCCAAGCTAGTCACTTAAAATATAGTAAAAAGGCCTTCAATGGTGAACAAGAATTCAGAAAGCTATGTCATATGTTGGACACATAAGATTCTTACCACAGCATCATCCTTACCGCAGACAAAAAAAGGCCTTCAATGGTGAACAAGAATTCAGAATTGCTCCCCAACCATTAAGCAGTGAAGAAGTCTTTCACAAAGTTCAATGTTTAGTAAATTCATAGGAAAAGTCGAAGAAAGGAAGTACAATGGGTAAAGATGATGTTGTTACACAGTGCTGGAAAAAGAGATTGATTTTCTTTGATTTACCATATTGAAAGTCCATGCATATCAGACATATTCTAGATGTCATGCACATTGAAAAGAATATTTGTGATAGTCTTCTTGGGACATTGCTTGATATTGTAGGAAAATCTAAAGATGGATTAGCTTCAAGAATGGATTTAAAAGACATGGGGTTAAGGTCTGAGTTGGAACCATAAGTTCATGGTAATTGTACATTTGTAGCACCTGCATGCTACACTTTATCTAGGGAAGAAAAAAAAAATATTCTGTAAAGTTTTCAATGAGATTAAGGTCCCGGATGGGTATTCTTCAAACATTAGAAATCTAGTATCCATGGATGACTTGAAACTATATGGGTTGAAGTCGCATGATTGTCATATCCTAATGCAACAACTTTTACCTATTGCTTTACAAGGTATGCTACCCAAAAATGTTAGATATGCTCTCATCAGAATTTTCATGTTCTTCAATTTATTATGGCAAAA
This sequence comes from Moringa oleifera, assembly GCA_021397835.1. Lineage (NCBI taxonomy): Eukaryota > Viridiplantae > Streptophyta > Magnoliopsida > Brassicales > Moringaceae > Moringa > Moringa oleifera. The sequence continues at coordinate 484,873 of JAJFZO010000345.1, forward strand.
GGTGGTGGACGTGTCAAAGTTAGATGGAATTCAAAACGAACTTGTCACAACACTTTGTTTGCTTGAGAAGTACTTTCCTCCCAGCTTTTTTGATATTATGGTCCACCTCATAATTCATCTTATCAGAGAAGTAAAATTATGTGGTCCCGTATATTTACGATGGATGTACCCATTTGGAAGATACATGAAAGTGTTAAAGGGCTATGTTCGAAATCGTAATAAACCTGAGGGTAGTATTGCTGAGTCATACATTGCAGAAAAGGCATTAGAATTCTGCGTTGACTATTTATCTGGTATGAATATTATTGGAATTCCCCCATGAAAGAATGTACTTGGTCGTTCAACTTGGAATGGAAAAGCTCTAACTAGTGGAACTGTTGAGAAAGCTGATAATGTCCTCCTTCATCAAGCGCACTTGTACGTTTTGATGAATACGAGTGAAGTTCAACCATATATAAGGTAATTAAATTTTATGACTCATAGTTTATTATTATATGAAATAATATTTGAATTATTGTTTGATGATTTATTCTTAACATGCAGTGAGCATTTAAATCAATTAAGGGTCAATAATTCTATCAAGTCAAAACGACTCAAATGGTTACATGATGAACAAAATCAAACCTTAAGTAATTGGTTATGCACACGGGTAAGAATATTTATTGTTGTCTAGACATTAAATTTATTTTTAATATGGTTCATCTAATATATGTTATGATATAGATTGAGAATAAACTTTTATTATCCAATCATAATGTCTCATATCTACACTACGATGGCTTGCCCATGGTCCTCGATCCACAATAATCAAGTATCCTGGATATATCATCAACAGTTGTCGCTTTTACATAAAACAACGAGATAACTCAAGGATCCATCAAAATAGTGGTGTCACTCTAGTTGTCAACACCATGCAAATCTCTAGTGCTGAGGATAAAAATCCAATATATGGTGATTTATCATTCTATGGAGTTATATAAAAAATATGAGAACTAGATTATGCAACTTTTAGAGTTTCAGTTTTTAAATGTGATTGGATTGAGAATAGTAGCAATATTAAAATTGATGATCTAGGAGTTGTGCTAGTTGATCTCAATCGGATTGGACATAAGAATGGTCAATTTATATTGGCTTCATAAGCAAGACAAATATTTTACATTGAAGATTCAATTGATGCCAAATGGTATATAGTACTGTCAACACCTCCACAAGACTATGATGAAGATCATGATTTGTGCGATATTAGTACGGAGCACATGTCTTTTTGTAATAATTTGCCACCTGCTGATTTATTTGACCAAATGGATGAGTATCATCTTGTATATGCTTGAGATAATGATGAAGGATTGTGGGTTTAAGTATTTTTTAATGTAGTAATCAATTGCCTCATGTGTCAAAGTTATTCTATTTTTTATAATTTTATTTTATTTTTTTTTAATTTTGTCATGTTATATCATATTTTGCATATATGATGCTAACCATATTTTGTTATTGTTCATAGATTTGATGGATCCTTCTGAACAATCAAGTGAAGGCTTTCAAGGGCCCAAAAAACGAGGTATCACCAGTATGCCTAAGATAATTAAGAGTCGTACTTCTGGAGTTAAGCTCATGATCGAGGTAAATGATAAAGATCAACCAATTGGGAGGAATGACATCCAATTCAATAGCTACATTGAGGTGGTGGTACGTAATACAGTGCCTATAAATATCATGAATTGGCACTCAGTAAGCATTGAAATGAAAAATAAGATTTGGGAGACAATATTGGTAAGTTAAATGAAACACAATGTGGTATTGCTTTTCAATTAGTTTACTGCTAATTAATTTGATTTACACCAATTCACTTTTTTATAATATGTTGTAGGAGACGTATGATATTGATGCGAGCATGAAAAGGTACGTACTTTAGTCTGCTGCAAACAAATGGAGGAACTTCAAGACCAATCTTACATCAAAGCACATATTCCCTCACATTGATGACTTGAAATTTTTATCATTTCCACCTGAAGAATATAGCAGTGTTATTGATGTTGGGGTGTGGCAAAAATTTGTGAACTCTCGTATAACAGAAGAGTTTCAGGTATATATTTATAGTTAGTAAAGTTTTTGTTTATATAATTTTCTCCAAATGTTGATGTGTATTGATCTTACAGGAAAAGAGACAAATAGCAAAAGAGAAAAGAAAGAAGAATGTGTACGATCATCGTTTATCTATAAAGGGATTTGCAGGGCTAGAAAGTGAACTTATAAGTTTTTTTTATTTATTATGTTTATAATTGATAATATATTCATTTGGTAGTACATTTTAAAATCTAACATGTTCACTCTTTATGTTAAAAGAGGAAACAAGTGTTGGGTAGCGATGCTCAAATTGATCGTGCTTTATTGTGGAAGGCTTCACGACAGATTAAAAAGGGGGAATATGTGAATGATGCCAGCCGATTTTGTGGGAAAATAATTATAAGTGTAGTTCAACTTTTTTCTAGCATTTATAGTAATAAATTTCATGTTTATTAGTTAATTTTATCATAACATTGTAGGATGAGTTTATGACATAGAGCACACAGGGTAAATTTACAAACTTCGATCCAGAAGATGTACTGACAAAAGCTCTTGGTACACCTGAGCGCCCCGGACGAATTAGAGGTCAAGGATCTAGGGTAACTATCACATCTTATTTTGGGAAACCCAAAAAGTTGAATGTCCCTCAAGGTATGCAATTAGATCAACAGCAATTGATAGAGATGATAAGGTGGTTTACAGAGCATAAAGAGGTTTTGACAAACATTGTTGTGAACAAAAATGATGATGTCCAGCAAGAAAAATCTACAATGCAATTTCGTTCAAGTAAAGCTAGCAACAATATAACTGGGTTATTGGAGGAAGAAGAATATCCAATACCTTAATCACCTATGCCAGTCACACCATTAGCACTTGCACCTACAGTGGTACCACATGACAACAAAGTATGTTACATGTTATTCATAATAGATGTGATATTAATAATATTACGAACGTAACTTTTTTTTTTTTTGATCATTACAGTGTGAGCCATGCCATATGTTAATCCAGTCATCAGACTACATAGTGGCAAGTGGAGTTATCTTCATGGATCAGACTCCTAATCAGATCATCCATGGGCGTCCATTATTTTCTGGTGATGTTCGGGTGATAGTGGACGTAGCTATTCATGGAGATGCACAGTTGCCTCGTCCTAACCCAGACGTTGGATTGACAAATATTTTTTCTGCACTTGGTTCAGTTGTTGCTTGGTCTCGAGATTGGATCATTGTTGGTACACATGAGGTAATGCTTTTGGTAATATATTTTATAAAGTCAACATATTAATGTCAACTAAGTTTGCAAAATTTTTTCAGCTATCGATTATAAAACAACAGGGTAAGTTGCCAATTAAGAAAGCACTAATATTGACAAAACCACAATCATCACAACAAGTGTCTTCCGTTGGGCTATCACAAGGATTACAGAAGATGTATAATTATGTGAACATGGTGATGGCATCGGATGAAGCAATACATATACGTTTAACTGAAGTCTTTGCTTCTGATGGACATGTATTTGTGGCTCGAGAAGATATCATGCAATTTTGTCACATGGAAGAGCTAAGTGTCACCATTATTCAGGCTTACATTTTGTACGTATGTCTTTTGAATTTTTATTTGGTTATTATTGTTTGGCTACATCATATTTATATTTTTCTTACTCTTTATTATTTTAGTAAACTTTATACAGATTTAACTGTACTTGGCTTGAAAAAGTATTTTGTATTTGCTGATCCGTCAACATTGTCATATGGAATGTCTATAAGTATAGACACTCAAGCTCGTCACTTAGCTAATAGAATGATAGATCCATGTGACGAAGGAGTAGTGATATTTCCTTATAACTTAAGGTAAGTTGTAATACTAATTAAAATTATTAATAGATTTGTTCAAAATATTTTTTACATTTATTTTTCATAATGTAGGCAGCACTGGTTGTTGGCAGTTGCCGAGCCTCGTAATTTTGTGTACAATATTTTTGATCCTTTGAACCATGGTTCTCGTCAAGAACTAGATCAACTTATGTCCACGTAAGTGAAAATATTTTCATTTATGTTAGTATATATTTTTTCTTACTCTTAATAATATTGATTATTTTCTATTGGTAGTTCTTTTAAATTGTTTCAAGTTTTCAAAGAATCAAGTATTAGGCGCATTCTTAGGAGTATTCCTGCTAAGGTATGTATATTTAAACCTATATGTGATGTTAGTTTTATTTATTTTGCAAAATATAATAATGATAAATTTTTAATGCATGTCCACATCAGCCTTCAATTACTGAGTATGGATATTATATTATGAAAATTTTAAGGGACATTCATTGATAGACGTGATAAAAATATCCCATATGCAAAAATGGTAAGTTTTTAATCATTTGCTTATGTAAATACTTAAGTAATTAATTGATGTGTTTACTAAAAATTTTAATTGGACTAACTTTTTTTTTTTGAAATATAGTTAGTGGACATAAATACTGACACCCAATCAGATATCGATGAAGTTAGAAAGGAGGTTGGACAATTTCTTTAGAGTGCCATATTAGAAAGTTGAACCTTGAAGATTTTTGTACACATGACCATTATTGAATTTATATAGTTAAATTTTTAGGATTGTGTAATATTTTAACTCATGTATTGTACATATAAAGTTTAATTATAACATCAAACTTTAGTGATCTTTTGTTTTGTTTATCTCTTATTACTTTTCTAGATTAGATTATTTTGAGTGTTTCCAAGTATGAAAGAAGTAATGGCGATCTCTGTTAGAATGGTATTAAAGTGTATAACATAAAAATTTTGGTTGAATATATATTATGAAGAATTGTATTGATGTATATGGATGATGTGAAAGCAGGTTTTGAATAATTTGAATATAAAAATTTTTTATTTATTTTCAAATAAATACAAAAAATACCTTTAATGAGTATCCCCTTTTAACGACAGTTCCGTTGGAACTGTCATTAAAGGGTACCCCCATTTAACGGAAGTTCCGTTGGAACTGTCATTAAAGGGTACCCCCCTTTAACGGCAGTTATGTTTGGAATGATCATTAAAGGGTACCCCCTTTAAAGACAATTCTGTTGGAACTATCAATAATTGTCATTAACACTTTTTCCCTTTAATGACATGAACAAAAATGATAATTTTACAACTGTCATTAAAAACTATTTTTAATTGTCATTAAAGCTTTTATTTGTAACAGTGAAAACTCTGATATTTATCTCAAATGATAAATTAAAGTCTGATATCCAAAACATTACACTAAAAATCCTAAAGTTTCATTGATGATCAACACTAATCTTGATCTCTTGCATTGTTGAAAATTAATATTAAAGATAAGGGTAAAATTGAATTTGTCATTTGGTTTTCTTCCTTTGACTTCACTGAGTAACAAAAACTTTATTATCACAAAGTTAAGGTTTCAAAGAGGGTGGTTGAAATCTGAGATTAGGTTTAAAAGATTTTCAAAATTAGTAGAGTAATTAAAGTTATCATATTGATTTAAAGGAGAACCAAAACTCGATTTCGACCAAAAATATCTTTAGTATGCTGCATTATTCATTGATCGATGAAAGAAAGTGATATTTTACAATATGATATTCCTTTATGTTCATGAGGTTGTAAAGTGAAATTGTGCACTTCATGGACATCAAGGAACCAAGGAGATGATTTTGGGGGTGCAACCAAAATAGGGTAGTGTTTTAACTTTTGTTACAATTATTATTAATGTTGATGTTAGTTAAAGTTAATGATGTTAGTGAGAATTCAATTAGTTAATTTCTTTAGGGGTAGATTTTTTAATTTTGTTGTAATTATTTGTTAGTGTTGATGTTCATTAAAGTTAGTAATGTTAATGAGCTTTAATTAGTTATTTATTAAGTTTGATTTTAGTGTATTTACAGAAAAAAACAAGCAATAGATTTGATGTTAGTGAATTTGCACAAAAAAAAAAAAACACTTTGTTATTTACATGCTATCTAATGAGATGTCTCTATTTTTTTTCTTTATTTCATATTACAACCAGTAATGATAGGAAAACAAGTCCATGCATACTAGTTGCCAAACTAGTGATCAAGTTTTGTACTTTTATAATAATCTCTATTAGATACTCCATGAATGTAAAGATGTTACAAATTTAAGCTTTATAACTTATTGATCCTTTTTATGTTGTAGAAATATAATTTTTGGATACTTTCGACGGTATGATATTCTGATTTGTAGTTATGGTATGTAGATATACTAAGATTACTAAGTTAAGTGTGGTGGCTATAGGACCAAGTTGTATTTTATAAAAAGATTGTTGTACTATCTTGAATTATTACTTGTACTGTATTGATTATATATTGTATTGAGAGGAGTGAGGAAGACAATTGGAGTAAGAATGGGAGCTACACTGTTTTTTCTCATCATCAACTAATATAGCATTTTAGTTTTATGTTGTAGAAAAAGAATTATTTTGAGATATGTAATGACATTGTTGCTCAGTGGTGACTTTGTGTAATATACACTAAGTTTATGTGCTGTAATAACTTTGTAATGAATCATGATTATATTAATCTTGTTAATATAATTTGTGTTTTTATTGGTTTAATGTTAACTAAGTTTGATGTGTTTTAGTTCGTTTAATATGTGTAATGTAATGATTTTATGTAATGACCATTTTAGATGCACACTAAGTTTTATATATGTATATTAAGTTTATACAATAAGTTTGCAATGGTACATTGTTTATTGAAATGGATTATTTTGTGTATAACAAGTTAAAAAATTGTCATGACCAATACAATTAGATGCATCCAAAACAATCATGACCAATACAATAAGATACATCTAAAACGGTCATGACCTACTCCAACATTTATAACTAAAAGTTACACTAAATAGTTATGACCAACACTCCAATATTTATAATCAAAGTTACATTCCAAATAGTCATGATCAATGCACCAATATAAATACCAAATAATACTTCCCAAATGAAATCCTTCATCCATCCATTTCGCATCTAAATTGACAATTAAAATCTAAAATAACTTTATTTATTTATTTCAAATAGGTTGTTCTATGACATATGTTTTTACATCATAAATTTTCAAATAACTTCAATTTATTATATCCACTTCAATTCACTAAATATTATCAAAATAACTTACTAAGCTACTATATTTTTTCATAACACATAACACAAGTCCATTGCTTCACAAGCTACTAAATAGTAAACTATAATGGAAGTTCATTACATTACAAATCTTAGTGGCTTTCATTTACTATGTCTAACTCTCTTAGTTGCCATAGTTTTGATTCTATAATCTTCAGGTCTGGTAAAAAGGACTCCAATGTTTGTTATAAAAAGTTAAGTGAGATGTTAGACTTGCATCACTTAAATTTGAAGTTGACCTATTTGGTGTAAATGTTCTTTTTGTCAATGATGGTATTAGAGGTCTACTCATAAAGAGCCTAAGCTACTGTTTAGACGATTGAATTGATATTCTGAATATTGGTAGCTAGGTGGATGGGGGTGTTGTTCGATTAGTGAATAGAACTATTTGTAGTACTTGAGATTGTATCAATATGGTTATTGTTGGCTGGGTTATTGGGCGAATTTGAGCCCCTGTCAATGAAATAATTAATTAAAAATACTTTCTTATAAAATAAAAATTAAAATGAAAGCGAGAATCAAAAATTCTTACATAATGATGCAGTTGTGTTATGAGTGAATAAGGTTGTTGCTGGCTAGGTCGTTGGGGTGTTTGTTTCCCTATTAGTGAAAGTAATCAGAACTATTATCTTACAAAATTAATCAATTAAAATAATCTCAGATACTTACCTAATATTACAACTGAATTATCATATTATAACATAGTTAATCCTATTGATGTATTTGATGGCATTGGACCGAAAGGTGAGCATTTGGTTAATTTGGTTCATTCAGTTTAAAAATTTTAAAAACTGAGTTGACTGAATTCTTTTAAAAATTAATAGAAACTGATCAAATTTGAAAGATAACCTAATCAACGGAACTGAATTTTTTTTAAATTGGTTTAATCGATAATCGAATAAACCTAATAAACCAAAATTTATTTAGGTTTAAATTTTATATTTTTTTGCTTTTAAACTACTTTAAATCTTGAATAATAATTTACAAATCAAACTTATATGATATATCATTAACAACCTATTTATATAGATGAAATATAGAATTAAACTTTACTTCAATAACATCCTCATATATACTTACATAAAAATCAACATTCTAACATATAGAAATCAAAATTTTTTATACATTAATAACAACTTTCAGAATATAAAAACTTTTAATCACGAAAAAAAAAATTTTTTATATTAAAATATGACTGGCATATGATACATTAGCATTCAACGAATCAACATCAAAGGGAATATCTCATTGGAGTTGCAATCATTGTTTTTATATTATGCCTTTGGTTTCTTGAAAAAGTTTTTTCAGTCAATCAAAAGGCTGAAAAAGCCAAAAAAAAAAAAAAAAAAACAAGTATAACAATGTCAAAAAGACAAAGTGCATTCTCATACATTATCAATGATAAACAATTACCCAAATAAAACTCCTCCTAGATCAATGATACGGTACTCCAAAAACATTATATGATAAGATTATATTCAAATAATATCTAGGCTTCCCATATGACATCTTAATTACTAATATTTCTCTTTTATGATAATCAATTAATAAAAAAAAAAGAAAATCAAGAAATAAAGGTCAACTCAACACCAAAATCTCAACTATATGAGATATGAAATCAATAGTAATAAAATAAATTTCATTGAAACGGTGCTTCCAAACTAATCAATTGTAGCATCTAATGCAATTTTTGACAAATTTATAAACATATAATCAAATTTGTTATTAAGAAAAGTGTTATGAAACTGATCTAATAAAGATTAATAACCAAAAAATATAAAATAACCAAACAAATAAATTAATTATTCATATCAAGTTTCTCAAGCTCTGTCAAGTCCTCCTCAATGGCATCAAAACATGGAGATCTATGTAACCAATTTTGAGCAAAATAAGAACTTGTACAAGCTTAGGAGTCCATGAACTCCTATTTGTATCAAGCACGTGTTCACCGATTCTAAAAGCAAATTCAGAAGCAATCGTAGATATAGAAGCTACCAATACATCACGAGCCATATGGGAAAGAATACGAAACCTATGACTATTAAGTTTCCACTGATTAAGAATATCAAAGTTATTATCATCTTTTGCATTCTTCTCACTTAAAAATCTATCAAAATTTGATTTGTTTTCTTTTTTTTTTTCAATCTCTTTCTTATATCTCTTGAACTTAAACAAAAGAACTTTCCTTATTTTTTCAATCCTAATTCATTTTTCTTTGCAATTTAACTCATTTGACTGCTTTCACCAACTTGTTTATATTGAGGTTGCAAAATTTTTTTTATACTCATGAAACAACTCTTGAATTGTTCTTCTCACATTACTAGTCATCACTAAATCTTGTTCTACATCATACATTTTTAAAAAAGCAAAATTTCACAAACTAAAGCTTTTTTTAAGATCCAGAATAAAAATAATATAAAGTAGCATATTCATCTTTTGCACATTTTCCCAATACTTATCAAACTTATCTTTCATTTTTTTTGGCCATTGCATTTAATTTAACATCAAGATGTGTTTTCCAATTGTGAAAAGTAGTATATCCTCAATAAAACATTACAAATATCCTCAAGAAAACTATTGGATGTGATATGTGAAGAAATTAAAACTTTGATTGTGAGTTCATAAAATTATTACAAGAAAAGATAAAATCTCTTAACACGTTTCCATTTTTTTTTTGTTAGGCAACCTATCTCCCATTATTAACTCATTTCTATAATGAAGATCAACATCATTAAATACCTCAAAAGCCTTCTCAAATTTTTGAGTTGCATCCAACATCAAATAAGTGGAGTTATACCTTGTGCTGACATCTAAACATAATAAACTTTCACTTTCAAAATTTTTAACTAAAACACATTCTTTAAATTTGGTCAACATTGTAGGTGATTATTTCACATATTTAACTATCCCTGTAACACGTGTAATTGATTCATTTATTTCTTTTAATCCATCAGTAATAATGAGATTTAGAATGTGCAAAATGCATCTTAAATTAAGATATTTTCCTTCTTGAATGTGAGTTCCTAAATTATTCAATCTTTTCTTCAAGTATGACATTGCAACATCATTAAAACTAGCATTATCAACAGTAACAGTAAAAACCTAATCAATCCCCCAATCACGAAATATATTAATGACTTTTTTGATGGTCTCACCTTTATGACTAAAAATAAGACAAAAGCTTAATATTTTTTTTACTCAGTTTCTAGTCTTAATTAATAAAAGGAGCTGTAAAATACAAATAATTAATTCATTGCTCTGAAATCTATGTGTTTGGTAAGAGATACTCTTATACTAGATGATTTCAATTATTATTTCAATTTGACCTTTTCATCATTTAAAGCTGATAACAATCTCTAGCTATAGTCCATCATGAAGGCATACGAAACTTAAGACATGCAACGTTGAAAATCATTACCATCCACAAATTTAAAAGGCAATTCATTCATAATGATCATGTTATTTATATCCTTCTTAATAACATCTTGATTAAACTTTCAACTACCTAAAAATCCATCTTCTTCAGATTGAAAAAACCAATTCAGTTTGACTAGAATCAACACTAATATTTATTCTCTTCTTACAAGTACCCACATGAGCTTTCAATGTAGTTGCTTCATTTCTTTTTAGAATCAATAAAAAACTCCCTATCACAATAATTACATTTGGGTTTATGCTCACCTTAGTCATTAAAAAATTTGGTGAAGTGTTTCCAAATTTTTGATCTTAGCATAAAAGCTTTTCCTTTTAATTTGAAACTTATGGATGATGGAAGGATTGGATCTAGTTGTGTGGCATTAGGTATAGGATCTATATCATCACTCCTAATTGAAATATTTTAACTTCTGAATTAAAAGCCAACTAAAAAAAATTACTGATTTTCCATGAAGCTTAAAAATATAGTTGATTTAAAAGATTATATTATATATTCAAAAAGCTAAGTATTTTTAAAAGTAAATATTTTCAATCTATTCAATAAATATGCTAAAAAATAATATCAAATACTTCTTTTATAAGTAAAATCATATTTTAGAATAGACAAATGAAAAGTAACAACAATAAAGGTTATTTATTTATGTTAAAAGAAATACAATACCATAACAATAAATTTATAGCATCTCCTTTTCAAACAACAAAATAATCACACTAATCAAATTAGATGTACTACTTTTCAATAGTTACATAAGATGAAACATTTCAATAGTAATACCATATTGCACAAAAACTCATTTTGGTAGTAATACCACTACCTTTCAAAACATTATTATGAATTATTAGAAAAAAACATAGTTTACAACTTTACATTACATTAGGAAAGGATTCAAAGAAAAGATTATGGAGCAAAAATATAACGAATTAAAAAATCAATTCTTAAAAAGCAATTTTCTTGTTTTCAACATTGGGATTGTTTTGCCTTGCATGTTATAGCCACATATATACCATATACATGAAGAAGAAGTGGTAACACAAAGAATAAATTATGGTACTTACTTAAATACAAAAAGAGAAGAGCATATAATGACCTAATTTTTTATTTTGAGTGAGGTTGTTGCAGATTAGAATTTAAAAAATTAAAAGATTAAAGAGATGAGAGAGTGTATGTTGTTACTGCTGTGAGGATTAGAGTTGGCAAGAAAGAAGATGAGGCCTAAGACAATGCGTATGTGTGGGTGTGGTTGCGGCACGGCACGGAGCAGATTAGGGCTTCTCAAGTTGAGAGAAAATGAAAAGGGAATTGTGTCTATATGAATAAGTGAATACTAAAGAGATTAACAGAAAAGAAAAAGTTATTATCAATAATTAATTAATTATTAAAATTAAAAAATTGATTTTTTGGTTAATTCAGTTTAAAAAAATTTTAATAGAAAATCGATCAAAAAATCATAAAAAATGATTTATAAACAAATTGGTGACCAACAATAAAAAAAAAAAAACCGAATTGAACTAACAAAAAGCAATTCAGTTTATTGGTTTTTTTTTTTTTGTTTTAACAAAATTTTGCTCACCCCTAATTGCACCCTGCAATATAAGTGTACATAGTATTAAAAAAGTAAAAAATTAGTAAGGTGAATATGCAACTCTTTACACTTACATTGCATGCATTATGGATTGAGTTCTAGAAACATTTACACTGCTTAATGATGGGTCAAATCCAACTGAACAAGTAGATGATGAAATTGATAAATCAGTTTGCATTATTCCCATCATATTAAGAACCTTAAATCCTATAAAAAATTTTTCATTTTTTTCGTGAGCAATTCTTTATATTATACACACATACAACAATCTTGTTAAATGCATACAGACTAACACAAATCAAAATTGGTATTAAAAAGTTTAACAAGTTTTCCCATATCTTTCTTACCTGACCTTTGCAAAATTCACATTATGTCCACTCTATTTGCATCGACTATATGTGCTCATCAAGTTTTTTCTAGATATTTTTGTAGTATTTGTATTTGCCTTATTAACATCATCATTCCTTCGCTACTTTCTTAGTCTTTTTGAGGGTTTTCTAATCATAAGTGGTTGAATCGGATCTAATCTAGTTTGAAGTTATAAGTTTGCGTCATTGCGTTGGATTTATCAAATGAAAATAACATTTAATATATCTTTCCCTTTGATAAAATGAGTCAACATAATCTCTCTCTCTAAAAATTTGTTGCAAAAGTAAAAAAAAAAAACATAAATATACAACATTAACTCAACACAGATATTGAATTTGGGAGACCACAAAGCTTTTTAAAAATAAAAACCCTAACACTACAAGAAATTTACTATTTTTCAACGAAAAAATATTGTGGGAAAATGAAGAATTTCTGTGAGAATTTGTAATTTTCAAGGGAATTCTTACGAAAGAATTTTTGTAAGAATTATTTTCGTCAGAATGTTAATTTTCCCATGAAATTTACTACCGTGTTAATTTTCCAATGACATTCCTACAAAATGTTTGTTTTTGTGGCAATCTATATCTTTTGCAGACAACTGATTTTTTGCCACAGAAGATATTCTGTGGCAATAGGTTACTTTTGCCATGGAATATCTTCCGTGGCAATTGGTTGCTTTTGTCACGAAATATCTTCCATGGCAATTGGTTTCTTTTGCCACAGAATATCTTCTGTGTCAATTAATCTCTTATTATCACGGAAGAAATGCGGTGGCAATTGATCCATTGTTGCCACAGAAGAAAATCCGTGACAATATTTTCTTTGCCACAAAATTTTTAATTAATAAATTTATTGAATTTTATTTTATTTAATAATCAAATAAATAAATAAATTTTTATTTTGTTTAATTCATATCAAAATATATATTCAATAAAATTCACAAAAATCGATAAATACATATTTTTATAAATTAATTAAATTAATAAATACATATTTTTATAAAATAAAATTAACAAAACAAACAAAAGCATGTAATAGTCATAGTAATAGTGAAGTTATCATATGTAATGTTAAATATACAATATATTTAGATTAAATATTCAATCATATTGAGTAATAAATTTGTTTTTAAAAAATCTAATCATCCTCTATAAGATCAACGCCATCACCATCACCATCACCATTATCATCATCATCATCACCAGTGCCATCATCATCAACTAGACTGGAAGAAGTCCCATGCTGACCTAAAGTACCTTGTTGCAAACTCATTTGTCTAATAAGTCTATTCAGAAGCTTCTTCGTCGAGGCCATTTCTTTTCTGAGTTTATTTTCTCTTCGATATCTTATTTCCATTTGTCTTTTCATCTCTTCTCTCAAATCTCTTTATTGTGTCTCCATCAAATCACGTTCTTTTTATAGTTGTTCTTTTATCTCTTTTTTCCTCGCATCTCTCACAGCACGTTCTCTTTGCAATCTTTCTTCCATCTCTACATGTTCTTTTGCTAGTCGTTCTTCCATTTCTTCACATTCTCTATCTAATTGTCCTTGCATATCTTGAAAACTAAACATCATCTGTAGCATCGTAACATTGGATGGGGCATGTGAAGATTGAGAACCAAAGTTTGATGCTTCATAAAAGGCTACCTCTGATCCAAATCCAAATGCCCTACCTCTCTTATTCTTTTCACCTTCAGCTTTAAAAAGGAAGGGGGAATCAACAATAGATGATCTTGAGGCGATGGTATCATCTCTCAATTTCTCATAACCAGCCTGCACATAATTAATTAAAAAAACATATTAAAGTAAGAAAAGCAAACTCTTATGTATCAATAAAATCACAAATGGTAAATTAATTAATCAAAATGCATTGAAAATTTTTAAAAATCCAAGGCAAAAATTTGTTAAAAAAGTAAAGGAATCCAAATAAAAAATTTTGAAGAAAAAGTGAAAGAAAATTTAATTCAAATACTCGGCATATGTGGTTATTCCATCTAATAAACTAGTAGCACATATCATATTTAACACCACTACATACAACTAATAGTGAGGTCATAATATATGCATAAAATATAGTGAGATCTACAATAAAAAATTAATTTGGCCCAATTTAATAAGAAGATAATTTATAAAAGTGATACCTGTTGCCAACAAAAATAATGGAGTTGTGTTACACTCATAAGGTATGCTTCTAAAAAATACAAGAATCAAACTGACAAGAAAATACAAGAGAAAATGTGTATCCTAATGACAACAAAAAGTAGAAAAATATAAGCATTCACTTGTAAAGTAACAAAAAATGCCTCAACTTTTAACAATAACATAAATTTAACTTATCCACAATAGCATATCATTAAAAAATAACCAATTACTAAATACTAGATCAATATAAGGTAGTTTTTTGTCAAATAATTTAAACACAACATGAAGACATACAACCTCCATACAAGAAGCTGAAACCAAAAATTATTATTTTGATAACCAACCCAAAACTTCAATAGAAACAAAAAACCATTAATCAATTTATTCCATTTAACACATAATTAACTAAAGACAAATATATTCTACTTTAAGTACTCACATAAATTCGTGCAGCTCTTTCTGTGGCCCATGTACCAGTCTCCTCATTATGATTTAACTTTCGAAACAATTCTAGCATGCTTGGATCCTTCCCAAGCTCCTTAGCCTAACAGTTAACAAATGGAAAATAAAAATCTGTCAAGTGTAACTAAATATATGATAATGACATGAAAGCAATTAATTGATTTAAAAAATTACCATTCGTCTTCTATGCTCAAAAATTAAAATAGAACCTCCTCGATGCACAATGGCTTCACTAAGAGATCGATTATTTTTATTCCTCTATGATGCAGCTTGAAAGGTCGGGTCCTTCATCCACTTAGCAAACAGTACTTCTCGAATGGATGGCTGCATCCACATTCCCTTGACTTCTTAGTTTGAATCGATGCAAGACTCGATCGAAGGACCTTTGTAGATTTAGACCCCTATATTCGTCTAACTACACCATCCATAAGTGGATCTCATCTACATTTTTTCTACAACAATATTGACCTTAAATTAGTTAGTTAAGCATGTAAACTAACTATAACTATAAGAAAATTAATTTTGTAAATTGAACAACATGTTATAATATCACTTGAAATTCGACCCACCATAAGCTTCGAACGTTAGTCAGAACTTCACGCCATCCAGTCCATGGCTGATCAAATTTTAACTTGATGATTCTAGAAATAATGGTAATTTTCTTAAATGTAGGCAATAACTTGTAAAAAATAATTAAAAATATAAAACATACCATATAAGAATTACAACATAATAAGTAATACTAAGATAAGCGTAGCATAATAAAAAAGATAAGTTATCATACTCTTTTCCCACGGGTTGAATATATAGCCTACTGTTTCCTACTGCACACGCTAACTCAGTCAATGGTGTATGAACTGCAGCATCTCCAAGTGATAGCATATGGTTAGATGATGATGGGGGAGATGATGGTGTATGACATGTAGGTGATAGTGTATAAATTGGAGGCGATGGAGCATCAACCGAGAAAGACATTCTATGAGCTGGGAATGATGGTGCATCAACTGAAGGTGATCGTGTCTGAGCAAAAGGTGATGACACTTGAGCTGTAGAAGATGTGTCCAATATGTAGGACCATCTGCCCTTACCTCTAAGACCACAAGCACCATGTCCCCTTCTCTCTGACATCTATGAGTAATGAGCAAAGTATGTTTAATGAGAAAATTAAAAAATTTGCATAAATCTAATTTGTAATATATTCAATCATAGACCTTTATAATCAATCACTATCAACAATGTCATTTATAAAAGTTTCATCTTCACTGTCAGACTCCTCACTGTTAAATGATACGTCTTCTTCTTCATCTACTAATTGAGCTGAATCTTCTTCAACTTAAATCTCTTGACCTTGATCATTGATATCTCTAAAATTATTTACAATCTGATCATCAGAAGAGACAGGATGTAACTGTTATATCATATCATCTTGGAATGGATCATCCGGAGCTTCAATTCGATTTCTTACTATGGTTTTGATGAGCACACTCTAGTCTCTCTTTTGTGGAGTGGTATTAAGATACAGTGTAAACTATACTTGTTCTACTTGATATAAAAAAATAAATGTATCATTTCCTTTATATCTCCTATTGGTTTTAATATCAATGGTCCCATACTTGGGGCAGATCCTTGTACCCATGCTAGAAGGCTCAAACCATCTACAATTGAATAATGTCAATTGTTTCACGGGCATACCACGATACTCGATCTCTACAATTTCTTCAATGATTCCATGGTACATATAGTCTGTACTTATTCGAACTTCGATTATTAACCCAAGTAGAAGTATGAAAATAGTAACCATTGACATAGTGAATTAGATAAGTATTGACCTTATTTATAGGTCTCCATGCTAAATCATGCAAAAATGTATCATTTACCCCATTTATAAGATTGTGCACCTAATAGCATATCTATATAAACAAAACTTTGTCAACATAAATGCTATTAAAAGTTACATTATTTCATAATTGCAATGAGAATTACCATGAAATTACTTACGTATTCCTTGAACTAATCAACAAAGTCTGATTGTATACATTTTGTTATATCGATTTCGCGTAGATTCGGTAAGGATGTGGTTAATGTCTAAATGAATATTCTGCAAGGATAAATAGCATACGTGTAAAATTATATCTAATACAATTGATGTAAAACGTTACCAACATACACAATAGAACTTACTGCACAAAAATTTTAACTTCAGGGCAATTCAAAAGCCCGTATTTGCTCATCTCAAATGCCTCCTCTTATGTAAGATAACGAGCCTTACACAACCCCTCACTTTGGCCAGGATAATTAAAGACAGATAGTTGAGGATGCTTAAATGACTCTCCACCATCATCATTTTGTGGAACTCTTCGATTTTTGGCTTGGACATGTGCCTCAAAATGGTGAGAACAAAAAGATGATGTCTCCTCCAATATGTAATCTTCACAGATCGAACCTTCCACATGAGCTTTATTCTTAACCTTCTTTTTCAGATTGTGTAAAAATCTACAAAATAACATTTTCACATGCATTGGGATAATCACATAAGCTCAATCCATTTAAATGTAAATAACATTTCAATAATTCATACCTCTCAAATGGATACATCCATCTGTATTGTACTGGTCCTCCAACTTGCACTTCATACACTAAGTGCATAGGCAAGTGTTCCATGACATCAAAAAATGCAAGAGGAAATATCTTTTCCAACTTACACAAAATTACTATAATATTATTATCCATCATATTTAACTTATTCTCCTCCAATTTCGGACAACATAAATCTCGAAAGAATAAACTCAATTCAGTGATAGCTTCCCAAATAGGCGTAGGTAGGCAACTGAATGCAATTGCTAATTATCTCTCCATCACACATGACAATCATGGCTTTTCATATGTTGCAATGTATGTGTTTGAATGTCAACACATCTACCAAAGATAGATGCGTATCCATCAGGAAGTTTCAACTCTTTTATCCACTCACATGTAGCCCTATTCTGGTCTATATGTAGTGTATACTGAGCTTTTGATTTTATGAAGATTCCATTACCTCTATCTTCAAGATGCAAGTCATTTTGACGACAATATAAAGGTAGATCTAACCTTGCCTTGACATTGTCCTTAGTTTTTCCATTAACGTCCATCACAGTATGAAAAACATTTTTAAAAACATTGGCTTCGGTATGCATGACATATATATTATGAGGGTTCAATAAATCACGCCAATATGATAAATCCCAAAAGATGCTGCATTTAGTGAAATTGTGTAACTCTCTATAGTCATGTGTTTGGTGCTGGCCTCTCGTGTCAATTATTTTAAGAAACTGCATAGCTACATGACATAGTTCCTCATTAAAGAGTCTCCTTGGTGGTTCACTCTGTGCAATTCGACCTTTGATAAAATTCTTTTTGTTTCATCTAAATGGGTGGTCTATTGGGAGGAATTTTCGATGACAATCAAAATGACATATCTTTTAACCATGTTTCAAGTAAAAAGCTTTCAATGATCCCATACAAACTAAAAAATCTATTCGACTTGCTGTTTGCCAGTCTGATAACATACCATATGCAGGGAAGTCATTTATAGTCCATAATAGTGTAACTTTTATACAAAAGTTTTGCTTCAGTGAGATATCATAAGTTTCCACACCATTATCCCACAACAATTTCAAATCTTCAATTAAGGGTTGCAAAAACACATCTATTAGGGCCTTCGAATTGTTCAGACCAAGAATGATTGCTGTTAAAAACATATATTCTTTTTTCATGCATATCGTTGGTGGAAGATTATATGCGATCAGAATGATAGGCCAACATGAATATACATTAGAGGTTACATTAAAAGGACTGAAGCCATCAGAACATAATCCTAATCGCACATTCCTTAGGTCTGATGCGAACTTTGAATGAGTCAAATCAAAATGCTTCCAAGCTTTCCCTGTGCTAATATTTTGTCTTCGCGTTTATTTTCATGATGCCATTTCATATGCTCTGCAGTAGCGTTTGAAGTAAACAATCTTTGTAACTGTGAAACTATCGGTAAATACCACATTTGTTTCTTCAGTACATTCTTACTTTAGTTATTTACTCTTTGTCAATTTTGAAAATGACCTTGACCACAAAATCTACATTCTTGCTCTACAGCACTGTCAACATAATATAACATGCAATCAGTATGACAACAATCAATTTTCTTGTAATCACATCCAAGCTGAGAGATTAATTTTTTAGTCTGATAGAAATTATTGGGCATCTTATTACTCATCGATAACACTTCTTTAAATAAGGTAGTTAATTCATTGATGCACGCCACAGTTACATTATAATCAAACTTGATACTGATCAGTCTCACAGAAACTGATAAGAATGAGTGACTCTAACATCCATCTCACAAGGGCGACTGGGCAGCATTTAACATATCATAGAATTTTGGTGACTCTGAATTCAGTAATTTCGACTCGACATTCGGAACAAAGGATGGCCCCGTAGCATCTATGACCATTTTTTCATAACTGTTGATATCCTCATGGACTGAAGTAGTTTCATAATGACTTGGAACGAATGGAGTAGGAGCCTCACCGTGGTTATGTCAATGGTAATAGTTAGGTTGAAAACCATTTCTATATAAATGTAGTCTTACTGTATCTGGCTCGTAAAAGCGTAGACACTTGCATTTCGTACAAGGACACTTGATCAACTAATCTACTTAGTACACCGGTAGCTGACATGCAACTGATATAAATTCTTCAAGCCCCAACATAAATTCTAGTGATAAATCATTCGTCAAAGTTCTCCTATTATACATCCAACGACGATGCTCAGGAATTTCCATTTAAAAAAAAGTCAGATCAAAAAACCAATCATCCTATTCTTAATAAATTATTGATTTAAGTAAAATACCTTTTCATGAATAATCTGAATCGGGGACTATTCAAAAGGTAACTAGATAAAGTTAACCCTTGGATGGGTTTCTAAAGAGACACTTAAAGTGGATTGTAAAAGGTAATGTAAGAAAAACTTGCATGCGTAATTGAAGAAACCATTTTTTGAATAACTATATCAATTTTGATAAATTGACCAATCAAAAGTTAACTTTTCTAAAGTAATTATTTCATCCTACATTAGAGATATTATAAACTACACAAGTATTATATTATTTAAATAAATAAATATTTATGTTAATTACCTGCATCATGAAAATCAAGTGACATTAAATACATGTGAAAATATAAATCAAAAGTCAAATATTATTCATTTCAATTTAGTTAATATACTTGAAAGTTGTAATTAATACAACAAACTCTAGCTACTAACTATAGGTTCATCAATTAATATCTCATTTTGACATAACTAATGTTATTTGCCGTAATTAAAAAGTTGAATAAATTATAAATTATTTATAATTAATAAAATAATATTAACATACTTTAATAAATAAATAAAAAAGCTAGTGAAATCTTACTATCAGTTATGCGAGTAATCAAGTGATATTTTATGATAGATTTCTCTTTTTTTATGATGCAATGAAGAGTTTTGTCACGTGGTCCAAGCTAAAAAAAGAAAAACCAATTAAGATATAAGCAATGAAATCCTTATATTTTTTATCAGATACAAATTTTATTGAATAAAATATATTTAATTTTATAAATACATATTTACTTAATAAAATAATTGTAAAATTAGTGACTATTTATAATAAATAACAATGACTAGTTTTTATAATTTAAACAATTTGTTTTCAATTTATTAACCGCTAAAAAATGATTAAAAAATTGTGTAATATGATTCATATTATATTGCCAAATTAAATATATTTTTAATAAAATATTTTAAAATTAATTAATTAAATGAACTTGTTTATATTATTAAATATATTTTATTTTAATTAAATGTGAAATAAATAATATGTTGGCGATAAAATTTTCATAATATATATCTTGAACAAATTTTAATGAATAAAGTATCTTCACTTTTGAATATTTGCAATTAATTAATAGATTAATAGCAAAACTAATCAATGTTTATAACAAATAATTGTGATTTTGTTTTTAATTTCAACCATGTTTTTCCCTATTTAATTAACTAGGGAAAAAAGTGCTTCATTTTTTCTTTCATGGGATTGAGGTTTTTTGCAAATATTAATTAAATATTTGAAAAAATAATTTTTAATTAAATTATCTAACAAATTATTTATGTTATTTAAATTTATTTTCAAACAAACAAGGAGTTGACAATGAAATCTAGTAAAATGATTATTAAAAAATTAATTTCTCAGTTGTTTATTTTATTTAAAAAATAAATTAAATAATTAAAAATAATTACTTTAAATTAATTAATTATATTTACTTTAATATGATAATGAGCATACTTACAAGATCAAATATCATTCTATTTGTTAAGAATGATATATAGTGTAATGAAAATGAAAATATTATAAATAAATTATAATTAATTATTTGAATGAATTATATGAAAACATTACAATTTTATTTACTATATATTTAGATATTATATATGAGAGAATTCATTTGTAAATACATGAAACTACTTTTCATATATGTGAAATCAAATTCATGGTTGTGCAATTATTAAACATTTTAACATATACTAGTGAAAAAAAAAATGATAACCATATAAGTGGTAATGCTATATAACATAATATATAACATTCCTTTCATATGAAATCTTTTATAAAAAAAAAAAACACACAATGTAAATACTCTTGAACTCACCCAAATAAAAAATTTTACCATCCAAACTTTTTCTTAAAAGAAATCAAGTTTACATCAAAATTCAATCTCACAAATCTAATACCCTTACCAAGGTTCATCTTTGCACCATTAAAGGGGTAATATTCACTCCTAAAACACTAGTGTTAAGTATTGAATGCAGAATGCACGACCATATTGCAACTACAATCAACTTTAGATTAATTCTCTTCCTTATTATTCCTATTAGCATATAAAATAATAACAAACAGTGGAATCATGGGTTTTATTAATTTCAGAAAAAAAAAATCTAATAGAAATGATCACTTGGAATGTCGCAATAATATACCATAGCCTCAAATCCTTACATGGTGCATCTGCGTTCCTATAACTTTTAATAAAATGTAATGCATAAAAGACAAATGTATTATATTACTTGTTTTATTTCCAATATGAACATCTTAATATGTGCTTTAGCTACCTCAATCCACATATGTGCATGTCATATATTTGCCTTACTCTAAAAAATTTTAGTCATGTGTCAGCAATATGGTTAAGCATCTACTTACACTACCTTTGGAATTTATTCTCACCACTGAGATGACAACAATTAACCTTAGCTTGAAAACATTTTTTAGATTCTACTCCCCTGTAAAATCTATAGCCTACAAAAAAAACACCAAAAAAACAAAGAGTTAAAATACTAACAAAATATTTTAAGGTTCATTTTAGAGCCAATTTTTATAGTATCATATATTTAAATAAAAATGGTGTTTCCCAGAAAACCTTACTTCCAAGTTAAATGCCCCTATCAATTTCTCTTTAACTAGATTGCATTCACTTAGAATCATACTAGTATCAAGAGCCCGAGAGGACTTTGGCAGGTGACCCACTATCCTCTTTGCCTTATGTTTTGGTATGGATGTATGGCCCTTTTCTTCTTTCTTTTGTTTGTGTCCGATCCATTGTGTGTGTTTTTCTTAAGCAACTGGTCATTACTAGAAGATGATAAAGATGCAGGCTACTCTTTATTATTATAAAAGCAAGGTTAATGTGGCTACCAAGCTATTTCTTTAAAAAGCTCCTATTGAGATTGAAAATTCCCAGATAAAGTTGCTAGTACTAGGTGAACTCATATTGGGCAAAGTAAAAGAAAAGGAAATGGTGGAGAGATTCAGCATGGTGCTCAATAAACCTCCGTAATATCTTACAAGTCGAGTCTTATGTCAGTTATATAGAACACTAACACATAGAAAAATGGTTGAAGGAGCCAGTCCATGGCTTAACATTGGTGAAATGCTACCTCTAATTTCCTGTATGTTCGACAAAGGGAAGGAATCTTGTTCAGTTTGTGGACAGCTATGTCAAAATGAGGCATGAAGAAAGACTACGCGAGGAACTTTGTTAATTTTCCAACTGGTGCACCAAGAAGTAGAGAAAGATCTGAGATACCCAGAAAATGGACAATACCTAGTATTGGACAACTGAAAGGGAATGTGGATGCTGCAACGTTCGTCAACTTTGATAGGTATAGTAGCATTGCGAGCAAATAGAGTAAAAGAGAGCTTACCGTTTCTTTCTATTACAGTGGTGAACTTGTTATAATCAGTCTTAAAGGGAGAACCTTGCTCTTTCACGATTTAAATCTAGTACGCATGGCACTGGTAATCAAAGATGAGCAAGGTGCTTTTGTCAAAAGTATAAGTGAAGACCATTGAAGAGAATCTAAAGGCAAAGGAAGCAAAGAGCTTACTGTCTTTTTCTATTAGAGTGGCGAGCTCGCTGTAGTCAATTCTTACGGAGAACCACATGTTTCACGGCTTAAATCTGGTAGGCATGGCACTGGTAACCAGAGATGAGCAGGGTGCTTTTGTCAAAAGTGTAGTTTAAGTCCACGGAAGGGAATGTGAAGCCAAAGGAAGCAGAGAGCTTACTGTTTCTTTCTATTACAGTGGTGAGCTTGTTGTAGTCGGTCCTAGAGGGAGAACCTTGTTTTTTCATGACTTAAATCTGGTAGGCATGGCACTGATAATTAGAGATGAGCAGGGTGCTTTTGTCAAAAGTATAGTTTAATATAGAAGTCCACCGAAGGGAATATGAAGCCAAAGGAAGCAAAGGCCTAGGTAGTTAGAAAAGCTTTAAAATTTTCACTACAAAGTCAGTTTGGAGAAATGATTTTTCAGTGAGATTTGATGGAGGTGGTGCGTAACTTTAAGCAGAGAGGAAAAGGAGAGAAAGAACTTTTCACAGTTGCTTAACTTTAAGCATATTGTGTAGGCAAAATCCAAGTTTACCTTCTGAAAATCTAACGATGATTCACCAAATGCTTTGATTTGATCTTCCCATAAAGACCAAGTAACAAGAAGAGTGGAGAAATTGCAGAGAAATGGAGATTACAGAGAGCAGAAAGATGGCAGACAGTGAAGGGAAGAAAATAGTGTGCGGCAGTAAAGAAGAAAACTAAGTTAGTGTTAGGTTTTTATATAAGTATTTATACTACATCAAATGACGTCGTTTTGATGTAGTATTTTATTTTTTTAATTTATTTATTTTAATTAAATCGTTTAATCATTGATATGTATTAATTGAAATTTAAATTAATCAGTATTAATTAGCAACACATATATTGCAATTTAGACTAATAATTA
The DNA here is from genome assembly GCA_021397835.1 of Moringa oleifera. Classification (NCBI taxonomy): domain Eukaryota; kingdom Viridiplantae; phylum Streptophyta; class Magnoliopsida; order Brassicales; family Moringaceae; genus Moringa; species Moringa oleifera. Next base: position 509,430 of record JAJFZO010000345.1, read on the forward strand.
CAATTTACATTAACAAGCAATTATTTGTCAATTGATGCCTAATCATACATATTCACTAAATAATGCAATTGAAAACAAGTAATTGTTTCAAAATTGATAGCTAATCATAGTTATATGTACAAATGTTTCAATCCTAAATTAGTTATAACTTTCGAGTTGTTTAATTACAATTCATGGCTCATCATTATAAGTACTTATATTTATTGAAAAAATTAATATATTATATATTTGACAATATATTATAATTAATGTAATGTAGTTCACTACATGATGTCTAATATATTATGAAAATACAAGATAATTAAATTCATGGTTTTAAATTGGTTTTTATGTACTAATCATGATTGATATATATATATATATATATATATATATATATATATACACACACACGTGACATTTGCTTGTATATATTACTATATATTATAATCTACAAGTGTTTAAATTAATTTATTAAATGCACTACTATATTTTATACATTTTATAATACATTAAAAAAATATATGACATGGTATATTTTTAATAATCAATTAAATTAAATTGTTAAAAAATTATTATATATTATATACTTAAAATGCAAGAAAGCAAAATTGAAGTTATGCTCTCTTACTTTTAAGAATAACACCTTAACCATTGAAACAAACAAACAAATGTAGTATTGTTTTCAAATGCAAATTAGATTATTATTTGCTTTTTAGTAAATATAATTATTAATTCAAGTAGTTGAATTTTACTTTTATTGGCAATAATATATTATCAAATTGAAAATAAATTATATATATATTAAATTTGTGATTACAACAAAATATATAAAACAATACTTAATTATTCCTTAAACAATTAACTAAATTTGTCAAAAATTAAAAAAAAAACATATTTGATTACTCATCTCTTTTTAATTATAATAATTAGAATAATTATGATTAAAATTTAATTATGATAAATAAATAATAAAAATAATACTAAATTATTTAAAAAAATCTACATTTTCAGATATTATCAAAGTATATTGAAGAATATTTTATAAAATCTCAAAAAATTAATTAAAAATTTTAATTCAATCAATAATTCCTGCAAAAAAATTCATGACAAATAACAAAATTATCACGGATAATATCCTTAACAAATTATTATAAATGATTATTATAAATTATTTTTATGTTAATTATTTAAATATCAAATATTAAATTTTTTTTTCAAAATTCTCACGGAAAAAAAAGTGGCAAACACTCAAAAAATATTGCAATGACAAACTACCATAGTAATTGATTAAAACAACAAAAAAATGATTTAATTATTTTAAATTAAAATTTACTTTAACAAAATTGACACTAAAATTTCTGTGGCAAATAATGTAAACATTGCCACGGTTTATTCTGTGGTAATATTATTGCTTTAAATAATGAAAAAATTGAAGTATATATTTTTTCAATGGATTGCCACAGTATTGTCTTCCGTGGTAAAGGTAACAATTAATTCCCACAACAATGTACCATAACAATTGCATTATAAATTTCATTTAATTAAATTTAAAATTTTAAATATATAGTTAAAATAATTATCACGATAATATTCGTGAAAATTAAATTAATGATTTTTTAATATTAATAAAATTATATAAAAACAACCACAGTAATTTTTCGTTGGAAATTCCTTAACATTAAAAAATAAAAATGTAAATGAATATTTTTTATCAAAATTTTTATGGATTTTATTATGACAATATTCGTAAGAAATAATATGTTAGAAATTATGATGGAATTTTCGTTGGAATAATGATTTCTCATTACATAACTTTTTCTTATCAATTAGCGTAATAGATTTTAAAAAATTTCACAATTTTTGTTTTCGTGAGAATTTTTTTAAAGAATTTTGTTGTTTTTTTATAGTGTAATTTGTGCATTGTTAAGCATAAATAAGTAATTTTTTCACAAAAAAGTATACCTGGAAAGCTTTGACCTTCAAATATAGATGCATGTGTAAAAGATTAGATACTAAGTTTACCGAAAATCAAAAGATTTAGGTTAAATGCTTCTCTAATATTATTAAATGAGTGTGAGTGAGAATGTTACTTGAACACTTAAAACATAATTTTGTGGCGTCATTTTGTTAGTTTTGAAAACTTGTCGTTATCCTTCCATAAGCCTTAACAATGTTAACGAAATGTTAAGTTAGGTTTAGTTTTGGTCGATACACAAAAATCAGGGTTTGTTTTGGTAGATATTTAACATTAAGATTCGATTTATCCCTTGGGATAAACATCGAGATTTTATGAGATTTTTACCTTATTTTATAAGCAATTTATGCATTAAAAAATAAGTTTACTTATTTTTTAATAAAATTTAATATTTAAAATAATCTATACATTATGTTTGTAAGTTTCTTTCAAAACTTTCAACTTATCAAATTGATCTACATCACTAACATCACATAATTTTTTTAGCTTAAATCATAAGTGATGCAAATTATTTTTATAAAATTTTCAAATAAATTAAATAAGTGTTATGCATATAAAAATAAATAGTATCATTATCACATTTTATGTAATTAATAATATTTTAAAAAATAAAAAAATAAAAAACTCTAAAAAAATGATTTTTTTGCCACTTTTACATAGGAGCGTTTCATTTTTTTATCATTAAATAAATTAAATTAACCTAATTTTGCAATAATTAGATACTATTTATTAATTTTTTAAAAAACGTTGAAATCTTTTAATAAAAATAAATGAAAGTCACTTGGAAATGAGTCCATTCCTCACTTAAAATGGTGAATTTAATGTAACTTGTTTGAAAAATAAAATGAAAAATAAAATGCTTAGTCACAAGTCCACTGGCACCAAAAGGCTTAATAAATTCAAGCCCTTGCACAAGCCGATGGCATAAAGAAATGAGAAAATTGTCAAAATTGGCATCCCGCCACCTTTTTTTTTTTTTGCAAAAAAATTTCTTTTACTAAGTTTAATTTTTTTAGCACTTACATGTATAAGAGAGACAAAAATATCCTTACAAAAGACAATGATACCCTCAAAATTAAAATAACTCAAAATTTGAGGAGATTTGTCTCAGTACTCTCTTTTTGAGGTCTCTCTCTTTTCGAGCTCCGTCTTTCTTCGCTCTTTGTTTTAGTTTTTTCTTCCCGCTTTTGTATCCAAAATCCAAAGAAGGAATCGAAGGTAGTCATTGATATTTTTGCCTAATTGTCCTGAATAGAGAAGAAAGCTCGCATTTTTCACAGCATATTTCTCAAGCTCATGTTTTTCACGACATGTTTGTCTTCAAAATCCGAACCTACTCGAATGGGTGAAAAGGGTGACAGGTATACCTTTGAATAATAATGTAACTTAATTATAATTTGGTGCCCTCCGTTATATATGTGAATATATATGTTTGAAAATCGTGCCTTACTTGGTTTATCGTAACATCATCATGAAATTCTCACCTTATCTTTTAAAATCGTAACATGTCATAAAATCGTAACAAGTTTATGTAATCATGCCTGGTAATTTGAAATGTTTTCTTTAGCATTGCAGAATGTGGATAATTGTAACTTGGAATGGTGAGTGGTCTGAGTCCAGTGGTAGTTTTAAGTATATTGGCAAAGCTATCAAAACTAAAGGTTATGTTGTTCGAAAGGGTTTGACATATATGCAGTTGTTGGATTTGGTTAAATCTTGTGTGAAGGATAATTTCTTTAATATTGATATTGTACTGTATACTATAGTAAGTTCCAAAAAAGCTGTTGTTAAAATTAAGTTAGTGAATGATGATGATGTTGAGTTTATGTTGTACGATAACAGCATAGTTTTATGTGTGGTTGTTGATTTAATAAAGATAAATTTTGTTGAGAATAAACAAAGTTTATGTGAAGGACGAATCAATCCTTTTAATTCTTGTTCTGGGAGTTATCCAACTGTTGAATTAGATGTTGATGCCATCGAATCATTCTTCTATAGTGAGACTCCCCTTGACACTTAGCATCTCGATGAGATCCATACAAATGAGAATAACTTAAATAAGCGGATGGACTATGATATTGGGTGTGAAGACCCAATCATGGAAACTCAACCTACTGAACCTATCAGTGAAGATCATTGTGAACCTATTCCAAAAGTAGAACCTCACAATGAAGAATTGAATGAAAACTTACGTCTTGTCCTACCTTATGTCCCAGTTACATGCCCGAAAGTACATAATAATTCAACTGATGGTATTGTCAGATAGTATAGTGTGTTGGGTGTTGAATTATACGGTCTTGCGTCAACTTCTACTATGGAATCAGTGACTCTAATTGACACCCTTGCTAGAGGTTAGTTTTTCCTTTTAAAAAAAAAACTAAAGCAATGTTTGGGTGTGTATGCTGTAACTGAGAACTTTGAATTTAGAGTCGCTAGGTCTAACAAATCATTATTTGAGTTACTTGTAGAGAAAGAAATTATGCATAGAAGATTAGTGCTGTGAGAGTTGCATAAGGGCAATTCTTCCAAATTAGAAGCTGTAATTTGACACACACTTACACAGTTGAAGAGTTGCATCGATGGCATCGATAAGCAAGTTCTACCGTTATTAGAGAAATTATGGCTCAAAAGTTATCTACTAATACTAGAATCATTAAGCCAAAAGACATCATGAGTGATATGAAAGAACTCTTTGGCATACAAATTTTATATAACAAAGCTTGGAAGGCTAAAGAGTATGCATTGTCTCTTACATATGGTGACCCAACTGAGTCGTATCAACAATTGCCGTCATACTGTCACATGTTGCAAATAATTAATCTGAGAACTATGGCTTATATATATATTGAAGATGGAACTAATCGATTTAAGTATTTTCTTGTAGCTCTTGGATAATCGTTGAAGGGGTTTCATTCAGTAATTAAACCGATCATTGCTATAGATGCTACTCACCTAAAAGAAAAGTTCCACGGTGTAATATTTATAGCGGCATGCAAAGATGGGAATGAACAGGTATATCTACTAGCATTCGGTTATGGTGACTCTGAAAACTATGAAGCGTGAGAGTGGTTCTTACGACAGTTTAAAGAACCTATAGGTTTGGTTGAGGACTTATTTATTATATCATATCGTCATGCTAGTATTGCAAATGGCATCGCAAAGGTCTTTCATAATTCTTGTCATGGTTTATATTCGTGGCATATAGCCCAAAATAAAAAGAATAAATTCAAGAGGGAAGATGTATCTAAGATATTTTATAGTGCAGCTAAGGCATATTGGGAATCTGAATTTAATAAATTGATGATTGAGTTACAGACTAATCACCTTAAAGCCTTCGAATATATCATGAAAGAAGATCTGAGAAAGTGATCGCGATTATTGTCCTCGAATACGATATTAACTCATGACCACTAATATAGCCGAAAGCTTGAATTCGTATCTCTGATTTGCTCACGAGTTACCTATGACGACTCTATTAGATTTCATTCGAGACATGATGCAACATTAGTTTTTTGATTGACTCGAGAAAGCTAAGTTTTGGAGGCCACAACTAACAGAATGGGTTCACTTATTGATGATTGAGAAACAAAAAGTTTCATTACAAATGACAGCTTTCAATGTTGATTGGAATGTATTTTTAGTTAGGTACAAGGGTAAAGAGGTAATTATGAATCTTATTAAATGTACTTACACTTGTAGGGAGTTTCAAGCTGATCTTTTGTCATGTGCACATGCACTAGCAGTTTTCAGGTGACATTAATTGTTTTATTGGTAATATTCTTATTCTTATTATTCATTGTGATTTCTTGCATTAACTTTACAAATTATGTATTTTTTACAAGGAACGTAATATTGACTTCATAACTCTTTGCTCTAACTACTACAAACAGAATCAACTAGTAGCAGTATACGTTGAGTCGATATGTCCAGTTGGTGATAAGTCTGATTAGGATGTACCTGAAGAAGTCAGAAGAGTTGTGGTATTACCACCAAATAATGGTAAGTTAGCAAGACGTCCGAAAAAATGGCGAATACCCTCTAGTAGGGAGAGGACATGCCAAAAGAAATGCTCTATATGCATGCAATATGGACACAATCGATTGACCTGCTTTAATACACAATATTATGATGAAATTAGCCACTCTCAATCGTTTAATATGCCCGATCAATTGCATTATAAATGTCATAATTGTGGTAGAATCGAGCATAATTCATAAACTTGTGTAATGCCTCCCAATTCAAATTTACTAAATGATGATACAATTGACTTATGATAATCATAATATTTTGATTATATTGTTAATTTTAAACTTATTTTTTTATTACTGATTGGTATACAATTTGAGACTTTTAAATTTTTATATGGTCTTAATTGTTGTGTGCATGTCAAATCATGTGATGTTGATAATGTTGACAATGTATTTCGCGCTTTAAATAGTGAATCGTGTATTCAATTCGCTCATTTAACACTAAATAGTATCATTAATTCGTGCCTTTGTTTTGCACTTTTAATAATGAATCGTGCATTTAATTCACGCATTTAACAGTAAATCGTACCATTAATTCGTTTCTTCATTTCGCACTATTGCATTCAATTTGCACCTTTAAAAGTAAATCGTACCTTTAATTTATGCCTTCAATAGTAATTCGTACCATTAATTCGTGCAGTAAATAGTAATTTGTACCATTAATTTGTGCATTTAATAGTATTTCGTACCATTAATTCGTGCCTTTATTCGCTCCTTCAATAGAGAATCGTGTAGTAAATTCGCACCTTTAATAGTAAATCATATATTGATTGATTTTATACCTTTAATTCACAACAGTAAATTCTGAGTACTTGTATGAGTTAAATAGTCAAACAGACAATATAACAAATTTTATTTTTATTAACAAAAAGAACAGTATATACAATTTTCAAATGTATATACAGAAATAATATATTGTATAAAAAGAATAAAAAAATAACAAATTATCAATTATCATCTACAGTTGAATTGGCAAATATATGTATTGCCATGTGATTTCATATCTCTGGCATATCTTTGTCTTTATACTTTAATTGCTTGTTCAGGAGTAAGTGCTCCATTATATACAACATGTGAGGTTCGCAATTATCACTGAAAAAAAGAGAAATATAATTAAAAAATAGACATAAAACAGAAACTTTTAGATAACAATAACTTGTTAAAAAAATACTTACCTTTTTTTCTGCTGGGGGACCTTGGTCTTTGGCTCCAGTGTGCATGAGAGTGGAATATTCGGCTGTTTGACATCTGGTTTATGGTTGAAATATCCCTCGTTATCCATATAATTGGGTAGCATAAATCTCAGTGGGTTTTGTTGTTGAATACGCACCTCAGTTGGTATCTCTTGTCGGGAAGAGTCAAAAATTCTTAACGAAAACTTCTGTAGATCTACCATAACTAGTAGCCAGTGAGATTCCCCAACATGGCATGGAACCATCAGCTGCATCGAAAAATATTATTTACATGTCAATAATGAGTTCACATAATATTACAAGAATATAGTTAAAGGAAATGAAAAGATAAATCACCTTATTCACAGTGTGCCAAGCTGGACACTGGGGATAAAATTTACCTCTCACATGATCTAAGAATTCTGGTTCCCATTTATATGCTTCAAAATTAGCATGTGAAGGAGGACAATCAACATCTAGATCACTTTGATATTCACTGTAAATGTAAAAAAATGCTATTTGCAAATTTGAACAAGAAAAGCCAATAAAAAAATATAATAATAGAAAATTATCCAAACACTTAACGACCAAATAAACTTACGTAGAGCCATGGATCACAGATGCAGACATCTTGTGCATATTGTCTAGAAAGTTCCCTCTGCCTTCTTCGAAGGATATTCAGATATGCTTCAATATGTTGATTGAGACACAAGAAAAACAATATTATACTATTAAATTATTGCATGAAATGAAGGCACGAATGTTAATTCAAAGTATGAATGTAGAGAATAGTGTAAAATGATCAACTTACCGAGTCATCAATCCACTCATCATTGTCTTTGAAAACTTTGAACCACTCCACACTAACTGAATGACCAATACCTACATCACGGTTGCAGAAAATGAAAAAAAAGTGTGAGAACAAAGTAAAAATTATTGATAATTTAGTATAATGGTCCCTCAAGAATAAATAACTTACTATGATTGGCCATTCATGAACTCATTGAATGCAATGAGGATTTTATCACTGAATTTGGACTTTGCACTCACCATGTGAGGGTACTTGGCTTTCTTAGTCCTAGTGTTAAGGTTGACATATGAACTGCACAGTTGTCTTGATCGTTTACGAGTCCTAACCACTGGCAGCTCACTGTCGATTACCTTAACTAGGATAATAGCTAAGTCCCCTAGTTCCTCATTGCATGGACCTACTGTAATGGCCATTTCCTCGTCTATTGGCCCTACAGCAGCCACTTCCTCAACAATTGGCCCTGTAGTGGCTTATTGTTCATGCAACTGCCGTAGAGGAGCCAACGCCTCCATGGTTGAGTCTTCAAACTTCCCAGGTTCCTCAACGATGGGATTATGCAGTGTGGAGCCTACATTAACACCCTGGGGAAAGAAAAACAATTATAAACGTCATTTAATGTCACAAGATGCATAAAATCTGAAATTATGATACGATATATATACAAATTACCTACATTATTAGGAACTGGATCTGACATTGTGTCGGAAGGATCTTAGCCACCATCTCTAAATCCTTGTAGAGAGAGCTCGATGAATTTCAAGAGGGCCATTTGCTCCTGATGGCATCTTTTAATTTGAGAATCCATTTGGTTTATCTTCGCCTCGAGGAGATCTAATTTTGCCTTAACAGCAGCGAGGCAAAGGTAAACATCTGGATCTTCTACAGTCCTTTCAATGCCAGGTGCCTCCCTCTCAATGTCATCCTCCCGCACCCTCGATTCTACCCTCTTATGCCCAGCCAACTCTCTTTTGTCACTAATGACTTCATCAGATTTATCATCCCTCTGCCGCTCGATAAGAAGAAAGCTAACTCGTTGCTGCAAGTAACAGAAGTTGCTGATTATAGAATGCAAGAACAAAACTCATATAATATATGAAGAGTACATACCTTATATTGCTTTCATAAAGAACATGGCAAATTTTTGGAGTTCTTCTAGGTAGGACCCTCGACTGTGTCATCTCCACTCGATCGTGTAGCAAGTGCATTGGCCTGAGTAAGTGGCTGCAATGGGGCAATGGTGTCCTCAACTCCAACAAAGTAAGGGGCTTAGCGCTCAGTAATTGTTGGATCCAATTTTAGCTTAGCCCCCATCTGAAAATACGAAATGATGGTAAGGATAGTCCTTTAAGAAAGAAGATATGAAATGAAAAATGTAGATTCGAAATTCAGAATATTGGTATGAAATAAAAAATGTAGATGCAAAATTTAGAATATAAGTATGAAATCAAGGTACAAAATGAAGAATATGGGTTCGAAATGAAAAATGTAGGTACGAAATTAAAATGAAGATACGAAATTGAAAATGTAGGTATGAAATTAAGACACGAAATTGAGAATGTTAGTACGAAATTAAGACACGAAATTGAGAACTTCAGTGTGAAATAAAAACGAAGAAATAAAATGGAGAATGTTGGTACGAAATGAAGACACGAAATTGAGAATAGAGGTACAAAATGAAAATAAAAATACAAAATTGATAATGTTGGTACGAAATGAAACTGTTGACACGAAATTGATAACGGAGGTATGAATTTGAGAATAGAGGTACAAAATGAAAATTTAGATGCGATATAGATAATATATACGAAATGAAGATGCGACATTCCTTACAGTGTTTGTAAAAATCTTCTTGCAATCTGCGTTATGTGGCTTTCAATGGAACCTTCATCGCCAAATTCGCAGCAATGGCAGGTTAGAGCTTAACAACTTACTACTGTGCATGTTGGTAGTAGGAATTACCTCGAAGGCAAAAATCTAAGGAAAAAAGAAATCAAGTTATGCTTCATGAAGATAAAATTGAATCCATTGAAACCAAAAAAACTAAAAATTAATAAAAAAAAGTTCAATCCTTACTTGCAGTGCCCATACGAAGCCATAAGTATTGTAGTTCATCCTACTAGCATCCATTGCTCGATTTGCAACTACCTTCTTGAAATGCAGCAAGAAGTTGCAATAGACTCATGTGCCCCATGGAAAGCTATTAAAGGCTTCAATATTGTCTAACATATGAAATTGCCACTTGGAGACATGCTGGAGCTCATCATGGCCTTTGATGAAGCCATTTAATAGATATAGCAAAGTCAACTTCACCTTGTCATCTTCCTCCTCAAAGTCCCCTTCTAGCAACCTGGTCTTGATACAACTACCATTAATCTTATCCCTCCCCACGAAGTATGTAGCATGGATACCAGATGGATTAGTTACAATATTGTCTGTGTCCGATAGCTCGCCAAACTTCAAGCTAGTGATTAGGCAGAATTCCAATTTACTAAAATGAACCTCATTCTGCCTAAGTCTAAATCACATTTCATCCTGGCGATTCTATTTAATCTCCCGAAGTAGAAGATTATGGACTATAATCCCAGAGAAGTTAAAATCTATGTGCACATGTAGGAAATACACAAGACAAGTCCTTTCAAACTTTTCCTTTTGAGAGTCATTTAAAATTTCCTTCAAAGTGGGGATGACATCATTGTCGTAGTGTTTCATTGTCTTCCTAGTCTTCCAAGACTCTTTAGGGATCACATAAGGCTTATGAGAAGTAGAGCTAGTTGCCATCTACAATTGACCAAAAAACATGTCAAAATACGAGCAAACAGTATACGATTTTAAAAACTAGGTACGATTACTTGGTACGATTTCTAAAACTTGGTACGATTTATCAAATTAGGTATGAATTTCTAAAATTAGTTGCGTTTTGACCTAACATGGTACGAATGTAACAAACCGATACACATAGATGCACCCAAAGCAAGAAATTGGTGCACACAGACACCAAAGAATGAAAATAAGTAATATACTCAAACTAATTTTTTGATTTTAATGTATCAAAAGAAAAATTAAAAAATGCATAGCGACATGAGGGGAGGATTTCATTCATGGATATTCAACAGAAAGGAATGAAGAATTTAAACTGAAAATATTGTTTAAAACCATACTGCTATTGATTTCTTAGTAACTCAATAGTTCGCGGATAATCTTGAAAAGTTGGTTTACAATGAAAGTGAAGAAATGAACAAACACCAAATGCAGAGGGATGAAGTTAAGTGATGAAGTTTAGCGCCATAGTTAGAAGAGAGGAAAAGAGAGACGTTTGAGATGTTTCACTTTTGGGATTATATATTTGGACAAGTAAGTAATTGCACATATTGCACAAATGGTAATTTTGTCTTAAAGTATCTAAAAAGTGCTAAAAACATATACATTACTAATATTAATTATTTACACAAATACTCTTATACGGACGACTACAAAAACACATTCCCCTAAAGAAATGCCAAAAAAAAAATCAAGTCTTTTACTGTATAACTCAGGTTGAAAGACGAATAATTATTGGTTCTTAAGCACTGGACACACGATGAAACAACCAAAAAGTGGAATAACAAGCCATAAAAACTTTCAAGTCCATTCAAGAACCCAAAAGGCTTCTTTTAACTTTAAGAGTGAGCAACCTTTAAGATGCCCAAATTACAAACTTAGGCCCAACAACGTACTTAACCTAAAAACAATTGGCACACTAAATTTAACACCAATTTGGTGTTAAAAAAGAATCTTTTTAGAATATTCAAACCCTAAATTTTTTTTCATCTCCAATCTATTTACACCAAATTGGTGTTATAATATTATTTTAATAATATAAATAATAATTATCAATAAAAATATTTATAAATATTAATTAATTTATAATTATTTTTAAAATAATTTATATTTTTTAAAATTTTAATTTATATTTTTTAAAAAATTAATATTATATAATAAATTATAATTTTTAGTAATTTTTAAAATTAATAATTTATCAATTAAATTTTATAGAAATATTTTTACAATAATTTTTATTTAATTATTTTTATGAGTTACTTACATTTTTATAATAATATATAATTTTTAGATAGAATAGTTTTAAATACGTAATTCAAATTGATATTAAAATTTCATTACATAATTGATGCAAGATAAAATAAAATCATTAACATATTATAATATTTAGTTTTCTGAATTACCATGATAATTTCACAAATATTCAATCAATGCATCACGAAGTGTAAAATGAGCCTCTTTATTTTTGATTTGCTTATGTCGAGCAAGAAATTATTGAAACTTCACAATTTCATCTACTATCATCTCAACTTCTGGGATTGGTGGTTCTCACCAATTTTCAATATCAGCATCCATATCACGTTCATCATCAATAATCATATTATGCATTATTATGCATGTAGTCATTATATCATGGGGCACATTTTTTCTCCAAAAGCGTGCAGGTCCTTGAATTATTGCAAACATTGATTGAAGAACCCTAAATGCACGTTCGACATCTTTTCTACATGCTTCTTGCATCTTCGCAAATAATTTTTTCTTTATACCTCGAGGATCATGAATTGTTTGTACAAGAGTTGACCATTTAAGATATATAATATTGACTAAATAATAACCCATATGGTACTCATTTCCATTAATGACATAATGAGCTGGAGGTGCTATACCTTTAGCAAGATTTGAAAACAAGTGGGATGCCTTCAGCACATTAACATCATTATTAGAACCAGGCAAGCCAAAATATGCATGTCAAATCCACAAATCATAGTCAGCTACAGCTTCAAGAATAATAGTTGGAGATCTATTGCATCTACTATATTGTCTTGCTTAAGCAGTAGACAGTTTTTTCACTTCTAATGCATGCAATCTAAACTCCCTATCATTTCAGAAAATCCACATTTCTCACCAATTTTGAGCAACCTTTCAACATCAACAGCATTCGGTGATCTTAGATAACACTCTCCAAAGATCTCCACAACCGCTCGACAAAATCGTTTCACACTTTCAATTGTTGTAGATTCTTCAATTTTTATGTATTCATCAATCGCATCTGTAGGTACACCATAAGCCAACATTTGAAAAACTACTGTTACTTTTTGTAAACTAGACAATCCAAGTTTACCTAACGCATCCCGTTGTTGCACAAAGTAGTTGTCATAAGCTTCAACAGCATTGACAATACGAAGAAATAAATTTTTACCCATTTAAAATTGTCTACGAAACATTGAAATATCAAACCTTGGATTCATAGCGAAGTAATCATTCCATAAATTATGTGCAGCTGCTGTTCAACCATGGTTGATCGTTCTATGACCATGAACTGAGCCTCTACGTCATTGTTGGCTAGTTTGGTTGTTCATATACTCAAGCGTCAAGCGATTATTGCAGACATATAGATTTAGTAATGCTGATTGTTAGGCTTGAAGGGTATGCAAATGTGTCTCAATAAATAGAGTAAAGTCTAATTCATCATCTGTGCTTAAGAATGAAGAAGAAGATGATATGTGAGAGGGACTAGCAGTAAAATTCATAGTTGCTTATAATATTTATGGACGATTAACTGACAATAAGAAGAAAGGATTGAATAACAAAATAGATGGTGATATCCAAGGTCTTTTATAGATAAAAATGAAGGCATATGACAATATATAATGTATATTATACGAACCGTTGGATGAAAAAAGTAATTCGATCTAAACCGTTCGTTTCAAATCACATAATATCCAAGGTCTGTCATACACTATAAGGCATGTGACAATATACAACATATCTTGTACGAACCGTTGGATGAAAAAAACAATTCAATCTAAACAGTTCGTTTCAAATCACATAATATCTAAAGTCTGTCATACACTATAAGGCATGTGACAATATACAATGTATCATGTACGAACCGTTGGATGGAAAAAACAATTCAATCTAAACAGTTCGTTTCAAATCACATAATATCTAAAGTCTGTCATACACTATAAGGCATGTGACAATATACAATGTATCATGTATGAACCGTTGGATGAAAAAAGCAATTCAATCTAAACTGTTCATTTCAAATCACACAATATCCAAGGTCTGTCATACACTATAAGGCATGTGACAATATACAACATATCTTGTACGAACCGTTGAATGAAAAAAACAATTCAATCCAAACCGTTTGTTTCAAATCACACAATATCTAAGGTCTGTCATACACTATAAGGCATGTGACAATATACAACATATCTTGTACGAACCATTGGATGAAAAAAGCAATTCAATCTAAATCATTCGTTTCAAATCACACAATATCCAAGGTTTGTCATACACTATGAGACATGTGACAATATACAACGTATCTTGTACGAACCGTTGGATGAAAAAAGCAATTTAATCTAAATCGTTTATTTCAAGTCACACAATATCCAAGGTCTATCATATACTATAAGGCATGTGGCAATATACAATGTATCTTGTACGAACCGTTGGATGAAAAAAATAATTCAATCTAAACTGTTCATTTCAAATCACATAATAGCCAAGGTTTGTCATAAAACAATATTCATAAATTATTGTACACTCTACCAATTGTATAAATAAGTAGTGAATTGTTATGTTCAAAATCAAAAGATTTCTCATATTACCTTTTCAAAACCTCTTGCAAGATTAAAGCACACACTATTTCAACTATGTCTTCAAGTTTAAAGTTAGAGCAAAAAACCCAAAGTGGTATACGTACTGCTTCATATTCTAATGATGAAGATCGGCTTTTGTGTCATATTTATCTTGATATTTCTCAAAATACGATTATTGGCACAAATTAATCAACTCTTCAATTTTGATTTTGTATTGAAGAAGAATATCATAAAGCTTGCCAGCACACATTACAAATGTTAGACCGAGGAGATCTCTACAAACACGAATGCAAACAATCATGGCAGCTGTTGTCAAGTTACAAGGATGTATTTGTCAAATTGAAAATTTGAATCTAAGTGGTGCTTTGGAACAAGATATTGTAAGTACTTATTCTATTTTTTTACTAAATTTAGTAAAAGTTTTATATGTTCTCATCATTTTTTTAATAGTGTCTTACAGTTAGATAAAGCCAAATTTTTACTAGCAGAAAATCCAACTTTCAAAAGAGGTTTCAAATTTGATCATGGATGGCCTATTCTTAAAAATATTGAAAAATTTGCTGATGCTGATCCCAGTCAAACTATTATCCGTAAGAAGCGACCGAATCACAACAACGCATCTCATTTAGAATCTAACTCGTCGAAGTCCATAGGTTCGTAATCATTTTGTATTGATTTAAATGATGATTTTAAAGATGAGGATTTATATAATGATAATATTGAACCTCAACGTCCTGCTGGGAGGGACAAAGAGAAAATGAAGAAAAAACAAAATGAAGAGTTCAAATAATATTTCAAATCTATGAAGGAAGAAATAGATAAACTGAAAGAAATTATCCAAGGAAACGATGTCTCTATGCAAGAAGCATAATCACTACTCCAAAAGAATGTTGAGCTCCAACTTCTACGAGCTTAAAATGAGGCAAAAAAGCTGAAATTGAGAGAAAGAAGAGAGGAAAACAAGATTTTAGAGAAAGATATTGATTCTATAAAAGATCCGACATTATGTGAAGTTATTCAAAATGAACAAATGAAAATTTATGCAAAACGAGGTCGAGATCGCCAATCTGAAGGAGTGAATGGATCATTTAATACTTTTGATCAATATTTTGGTGGTGTAAGAGAAAGTGGAGATGATTTTCTCACATTCTAAATAGTTCTAAGGTTAGTTTATTATTGTTGGAATATTTTAATTTTAATTAATGTTATAATTTTAATTTAAGTTGTAATCGTTAATGTGCTGTTATATTTCATTGTACTGTATTATCAATTGAAAAAAAAATTATTTTTGTCATGTTCATGCAAAAATTTAAATTATATCATAAATTATAAATTGCTTTAAATTTTAAATATTTTTAAATAATAATTTTAATATTATATATAATATTATTATTAATTAAATAAATTATTATTAATAATAATTTAAATAAAACAAAATTATATATTGAATATTGGTCTTGTTTTAAAGATCTTGATGAGATATTTTTAATGGTATAATTTTTTTGAATAATATCACATTTATTAAGTTATTGATCAAAAATATCTTTGATTCAAAAACTTTAAAAAGGTAATTGTAAAAAAAAAAAATACACCAATTTGGTGCAGGTATCAAATTACCAAATAGAATTTGCTATCTCCTTAGAGACAGTTTGGCCAATTTTCAATGGCATTTTACCATTTTGCCGTCTTCATTAGAGATGACTTAAGTCCAATAACAATAACATGGACCTATATAATTAATATGTTCACGAAAAATATAAATGGGTTTTTTTTAAAAAATAAAGTAAAATACTCAATTAAGAGAACTTATCTCTTCCTCACTTTACAAGATATAAGGGATCCATGTAGTTATTGCCAAAATTTCTATTACATAAAATCAATCTCAATGTATTTGCATTTTCATTACTATGTGCTATCATTATGGTTTGTATTTTTGCTTTCGATAACTTCCATATTCTTTGGTCCCAAAGAAAAAACATTTTTCTCTTACGTGTCATTGGATAATGTTGGCAGAGATCTTAATGTCTTAGTATGCACATATGCACTAAACATAGCTTGTTATACAAAACCAATACATTATGATGAAATAAAATTGAATATTATTGTGTTCTTAGCAGTGATCATTCTATTTGGGTATTTGAAAATGTACCCTAAGATCTTGATGAGTAAATGTTTTTTAATTTACATGATAGCAAAATCTCATAATTTTTATTGTAAAAAATAAAATTAAAATGAAATTATCTTAGTAACTTATACGAATTAAATTAATAAAAAATCTCGCTTAGTCTATTAAGAGTTACTTTGATTCTCATCACATCACACAAACTAATTAATTAATTAATCAATCCCTAAAATAACTAAATAAAATCAGATTTAGTAAAGATTATAAATTTTCTTTTTTAAATATAAATCAAAATTTAAATAAAAATTTATAATTTCTTTTTTAGAAATCTTGAATAAGATAGAGAATAAAAACTGTCTTTATGTTATTTTCAGGTAAAGAAAAGTTAGATTTCTTTGATGACTTCCTTTTCAGAAGTTCCTTTTGTCAAATTACCCTATTATTTTAAATAAATTAAAATTTTATTAAAATTTAGAACATATATAACTGACGTATTTTTTAGATAGTATTTATTATACTTCAAATGAATTTATGAGAATAATAAAAATTAAAAGTAAAAAAAATATTATCTCAAAATTATATTTATAATCTTATATATATATATATTTATGTTTGTTTAAATTATTTCGATCAAAATCACATCTTAATATGATGATTCATCATCATTAATTTAATTTTATAAAAAAATTCACTCGAGCATAAAACTAACACAATGATCTTATTGACTTTATTAACATTAACATAATCATGATCGAATAATCTAAATCATATTCTATTAACAATTAATAAATCATTTTAATTAAATTAATTATGTATAAAATATATTATAAACTATGATAACCCTAAAATTATGGTACTGATTTAAAATTTGATAAATAATTAATCATATTTTGTTCAAATCAACCATATTGCTATAATACATTAATAATTAATAAAAATTGTATATGTTTGTTACTAAAAATTTTATTTTTTTTAATAACTAAAAATAAAACTTAGTTAAACACATGTAAAAAAAGCATAAATAAGTGAAAGTTTGGGGGTAAATCGGTAAATAGATAAAATAGAATCCGAAGGAGACACAGACAGGAAGGCTCTAGAACAAAGAGGCAAAAATAAATGACATTGATTCAAGGGAATGGTCTGGAACAGAAGGCCAAACAAATGGTTCCCTTCTAATTACTCGAAGCACAGAGAGACAGGGAGAGAATTCTAGAGCCTTCCTTCTTCTCTTCAAAGGAAGCTCGGAGCCAAAAAACCAGGAACGAGGAGCCAATCTCAATCGTCAATTACCGACATTTAATACGGCTAAGATCCATTCGTACTGTTCTAAAACTACACCCATACTATAAATACTACACCCACCTCTCTTTTCGCCAAGCTGCCTTCACGTTGGAGGAGAGCAATTCTAACAGTGAAATTGTTGTGATCGGCGCAGAAGGGGGAATTTAGTTTGTGATTAAAGGCTTTTCGAGGGATAGAGAGAAGGAGATGTTTGGGAGGGCGCCGAAGAAGAGCAATAACTCCAAGTACTACGAGATACTGGGGGTGTCCAAGAACGCTACTCAGGATGATTTGAAGAAGGCCTACAAGAAAGCCGCCATAAAAAACCACCCAGATAAAGGTGGCGATCCTGAGAAGGTAATATTCTCTGTTGTTGATCAGTTTTATTTGATCATTTGGTTAAGATCTTTTCTATTTTGTTGTCCATAAGATTATACAGGTGGATTTAAAACTTTTGCTTGTGAAAATGGCCTTTGCATTTCAGTGAAAGTAACTATCGTTTGGTGAATAATAGAGAGGGAGTTTTCTGTGTCTTGAAGGCTTGTAAATGCGTGTCTCTTGTTCTTCCTTTTCTCTAAATAAATTTACTTGTCAGATAAATGTGTGAGCTTTCTTAGCCCCTCTTCTAATCGACCTATGAAAAAGTGGTAGAATCATGCTGTTTTCGTCACTTGATTAGAGTTGCCTATAGTCGGGACGTACATAACAATTGCCATTCTAATTTTACCTAAATTTTTGCCGTGATGTTTTTTAGAGAAAAAAACGAGCGTTTTAAATCGGGAACAAAACTTGTATTTCTGTTGTTGGAAACCTGTCCTCTTGAGTTGTTGATTTTGAAATCCATTAACCTTTTCTTTCATGTTGCATGATTTAGGCATTACACTGTATAATATAATTAGTGACTTCGTAGGTTCACATGTTCACCTTTGTGATCTGATTCTGAGTTTAACTGAAACTTTGAAAAAACATGGACTCTCTTATTGCAGTTCAAAGAGTTGGCCCAGGCTTATGAGGTACTAAGTGATCCTGAGAAGCGTGAGATCTATGATCAGTATGGTGAGGACGCCCTCAAGGAAGGAATGGGTGGTGGTGCTGCTGCACACGACCCTTTTGACATCTTCCAGTCCTTCTTCGGTGGAAGCCCATTTGGAGGTAAGGATCATAACTTTTGATTGGTAATTGCCGATCCATGGATTTAGTCTAATCAGTCCACTTGTTGAAGATCATGTGTGGTTATTTAGATGAACTTCCTTTGTGAGCAGGTGGTAGAAGCAGGGGACGGAGGCAGAGACGCGGTGATGATGTGGTTCACCCGTTGAAGGTTTCTTTGGAGGACCTTTACCTTGGTACATCAAAGAAACTCTCTCTTTCCCGGAATGTGATCTGTTCAAAGTGTAATGGGTGAGTACTTACTCTACTATCTGCCCCTGCTTAAATCTATGTAACCTCAGATAAATTTTCTTATATATTGTAATATGATTGATGCAGAAAAGGGTCAAAATCTGGAAATTCAACGAAGTGTGCTGGTTGCCAGGGCACAGGTATGAAGGTCTCGATTAGGCAACTTGGTCCCTCTATGATCCAGCAGATGCAGCACCCGTGCAATGAATGTAAAGGTACTGGTGAGACCATCAGTGATAGAGACCGCTGTTCCCAGTGCAAGGGAGAGAAAGTTGTTCAGGAGAAGAAGGTGCTTGAAGTCATTGTGGAGAAGGGTATGCAGAATGGACAAAAAATCACCTTCCCTGGTGAAGCAGATGAAGCTGTATGTTATTTATATGGGTCGTATATCTATTGCTTGTAGTCCTGCTTTTGATGTTACGGGATCTGATTTTGTTGGTTTGATTTACAGCCGGACACAATCACTGGAGATGTTGTATTTGTCCTTCAGCAAAAGGAACATCCCAAGTTCAAGAGAAAGGGGGAAGACCTCTTTGTGGAACACGCCTTATCTCTTACGGAAGCTCTGTGTGGCTTTCACTTTGTGTTGACCCACTTGGATGGCAGGCAGCTTCTCATCAAATCTAACCCAGGGGAAGTGGTGAAGCCTGGTAAGCTTTTCTGTTCAGTAATTAAGCTAGGTTCTTAGATTTGCAAACCTACTAGGTTGTTCTGATTATTGAACCATGAGTTGTCTATTGCTAGGCTCATTCAAGGCAATCAATGATGAGGGCATGCCATACTACCAACGGCCATTCATGAAGGGCAAGCTGTACATTCACTTCACAGTGGACTTTCCTGATTCTCTGAGCCCTGAGCAGGTCAAGGCACTGGAGGCTGTTTTGCCACCAAGGACATCAAGTCAGTTGACCGACATGGAGCTGGATGAGTGTGAGGAGACTACACTTCATGATGTTAATATGGAAGAGGAGATGAGGAGGAAGCAGCAGGCTCAACAGGAGGCATATGAGGAAGATGAAGAAATGCATGGCGGCGCCCAGAGGGTCCAGTGTGCCCAGCAGTGACAGTGATGAAAAAACATAGAAAACAGAAACTTCTCTTAGTTGACTAATAGAGGTAAGAAATGCCAGTCAATTTGCAGTTGGGGTACTCTGGATGGTTGCAAGATGAATCTTTTATGGTTGGACCTGGTTGTGGCACTTGTGGGAAGAGGGTTAACCCTGCTACTTAATGCTTTAAGCTTTATGCTTCTTAATTTTTCCTGGCAAAGATTTGCTACTCTTACAGAATCTTATTTGTCCAGTTTGCATGATGAATGTCATGATAAATTATATACATTTTGGAATAGTCTCTTTAAGGGTGGTTGTCATATAGACTTTAATTGATTAAGATAGAAAAGAGAAATTAAAGGCCTTGGAGAGTTTCTCTGGAGGATAAACAATTGTCGCCTTACTGACAGTAGATTCAGCCAACAAGCAAGTTAGGTAGTTTGGTATGGTTGATTTATAATGGAATCCTATAAAATGGCTTATAAGTATTCCAAAATTGTTGTTGTTTATTTGAAATATTAATATAGTATTTGAAATCCATGCGGGATGAAGAGATAGGTACTTCTATGATTATAATATTGCTACGAAATCATTCTATGGTGGTGAAACCTTCAGAAAACTCGGTTAAGGAGTAGAATTTACATTAGGACAGAGTATGCATCATTAAAGGGGCTGGGGGAGGTTGTCTCCTGGCCTGCTTTGGTTAGCAGTGTAATGTTGCATTTCTAAATCTGTTTTCAATTGGGTCGGCAGTCTCAATGTTTTGGGAAAGCTTTTGGCTGGGGGATTTCATACACATTGTCAATCACACTCTGAATTTCATAACTATGATCAGAAGGGAAATGGAGATTCTTATACTCGGTTTAGCTAGTTTTTCACCTTTTCAAATCACTGGAGAATCGGAACAAATTTTAAGTGAAACACTCCTAGGGTGGTGGGTAAGGATGGTTTCGTTCTAACATGTGAATCAAATCATAATTTTTAAAGTTTAAATTAAATTAAAATAATTTTTAAAATTTAAATCAAATTAAAATAATTTATAACAATTTTAAATTGTATTTGAAATTATTATAAATATGATTTAATTATAGTTTACATAAATTTTGAATTAAAATTAAAACTGATAATTTAAAATTAATGAAGTTGGTTTGGTTTTTAATTAAATTAATTAAAAATATATAAAATAATTTATTTTAAAAATTTTATAAAAATAATATAATTTTTGATAAAATTTTTGATAAAAATATAATAATTATATTTTTATTAAAAAAATTATCAAAAAATTTTAATTTAAATATAAAATATTTTTATTAAAAAGAAATAAATTTTTAAAATTGATTTGAAATCGAATTTGAATTTAAATCAAATTTAAATAAAATTTTAATTAAATTTAAATCTAATTTAAATTTAAATTATTTATAAATTAAAATTTGAATTATTTTTAAATTAAATTTTAATTGAAATTAAAAAAATTTAACAATTTAAATTTTGATTTATTTTAATCTTAAACTTTGAATTGATATTTGAAATCAAAATCATATCGGATTTTAACTTTGGCCGCCCTTAAGAGTAAGGGGTTAGCTCACTTTTGATCGGTGGCCAGCCCTAAAGGCAAGTGGTTGGTTCACTTTTGATAAACAATTGCATCATCCACTTTCTAATATTATCAAACCTTTAGACTAAACACAGGCTCAATAGTTCTTTGTTTCTCTTGCTAATTCCATCATTCCCTAACACAATATGAGTGAGCACTAATATGACTACAGGTTTCTAATAACCAATAATTGATATGAAACTCCTTTATGTTTATACTTCGCTTATAGATATCAATAATTTTTAAGACATTTTAGTTTGTAGGTATGGCATCTTAACTCGACAGATTGCAAGATAGAGGACCAGGACATCGACATTAACCTTTAAATTCCTACACAAACATATTTTCCGCACGAGTTACCACTTTGTAGATGTTAGCATTATATATAACCTGAAATAAAAATTTATACAGGAGAATGTAACTTCATAGTAGATGTTATGTACTCCAAATTCATAGAAGTAATTAATGAAATTTGTTTTCCGGAACTGTTTTCTGACTCATCAAACAATTCAAACATCTGCCAAGAAGAAATATGTGATAGCTCTTTACCTTTTTGTTAAACCCTCTACCAAAATTAAAAAAGAAGAAGGAGAAGGAGAGTTAAGTAACAAAATCATAAACAATTCTAGCATCCAAATTCAAGAAGATTTAATGACCAATTGGCAAGAACTGGAAATTTACCAGGAGAACCTATTATCTTAAAGGTGGCCTGCTTCACTCTCTGGACGGGGACAGGTGATATGTCAACTCCCTTGATCTTGAGTGCAGAACGGGCTTTCTTTTCTGTATACGTTCTAATATAAACTTACGTGTAAACAAAACATTGAATTATCAAATTAAGTCTCAGTTAGAAACATGTAACAGGACTCAACAAAGAGATTTAGCACTTTAAGCTGCAGAAACTAATAAGATAAAGATACGGATTGAGCAGATCGAAGTACTATAAAAGTAAGAAGGAATGACGAATCAGAGAAAGGAAAAACCTTAATAGACAATACCCTGAAATTTTTCCCTGAAATGTCACCATGTTTACACTCAAATTGCTTCAAAAGCTTCTAATGCATAAAACCCAGAAGCAATAAAGCCGAGGTTAAAATTACAAATCACAATTCAGTCAGTAACAAAAGAATCTACATCAACAAACCTCAATATAACATCAAGAAAAAGCGAAACCAAAGTGTGAAGAAACTAAACTCTGAATGTATTGACGAAGAAGTTTCTTGCTGAGGTGCCACCGGCACGCAATCCAGGTCGAGATCAAGAATTTTACTTTTGATCTCTTTCACAAGTCTCCTCTGGATTGGCCAATATAGGCGAGTTGCTTGCCCTACGATCTCGACTTTGTGTTCGTTTGATATTTTAAAGTCTCAATAGCCCGAGAGCGGGTTCCCTCTTGAACCCTTTTCATCTCTTCCAAATGTTTCAAGGTTATTTCGTGCTTGACTTGCTCTACTTTCACCTCGTTGTGAGTTTAAAGTTGGGTTAGTTTAATTCTAGCATTGTCAAGCTCAGATTCAGTCATGCCTAAATATTCTTCAATCTGTCAACTTCAACCGCATAGATATGGGTTCGGTTGACAGCATCTTCAGCAGATTTATTTGTTGAGTTAATCTCCTTCATGTAATGGTGCAGTTTGATGCTTGTGTAATTGTACTTATTGGTTAAGATAGTCCTGCGTTAATTGCAACATAAAAAAATTGGGAAGGTTAAATCAGAAAAACAGACCAAGATGAAAACTTTCAAAAATTAACAAAACAATGAATATAATAGTGAAGTGGACCGGAAAAAGAGTACTTACAATCTCAGAACTCATGATGGATGGTGTTTTTCAAAAATTGTGGGTGTCTTTGGATTCATATCTTTTCAAGTTCTCTGGAAAAAGGACTTCTAGAACCATCTATGCACAAGACTGGGATGGTATAAGCTGTCTTCAGCTAGCAAAAATAATATCTTCTTCCTTGAGCTTTGGGATTGTTACAAGCTTCGCCCTTTTTTGTGGCTTAAGTGGTTGCTAAGAGGATTAGCCTTGTTTTGCCTTGGTGATAGTGGAGCGGGAGCAATAGTGGCTGCAAGTCGGGTGGCTTTTCTTTTCTATCCATTTTGGAGGATTGATCTTTTGGTTAAACCCCCAATGATGGTCTCACCAGGAGAACAATGGTTATACCCATGGCATTGTTCATTGTCTCCTATAGTTGTTTGTCATTACTCCATGGATTGGGGAATATTTTAAGGTTCCATTTCAAAAGGATTTGCAAGAAAAAAAAAAAAGGAGAAAAGAGTGAAAAACCGAATTAGGAGAATGAAGTTGGGGCTGCAATTGAAAGTTAATAAACAAAAATTGGTTGTTGGGAAAGTTGAAACCTAATTTTGCTATTAAAAAATTAATCATTTAAAGACACATATTTGATCACGGGTTTATTGTGCAGATCGTGATTTTCATCCAAATTCCTAGTTATGACTTCTGACTTCATATTTATCATAGGTCATAAATTTTTTATGATAGGATTGGCTTAGGTTGGGAATTTTTTTCATCGGGATTTATTGTGTAGATGGATACATCGAGATTTAATTCATCGAAATTTTGCGATTTAGTTGATGCATTGGGATTTGCTTCATCGAATGTGGAGGCAATCCTAATTTGTGGAGAGTGATTTTATCAAGTCTATATTTTAGCTGATGCATCAAGATTTATTTCATTAGGTTGGAGATAATTTCAAAGGTTAAGGTTAGGATATCTGCTTTAAATTTTCTTGATTGTGCGCTTTTTGATCAGCTAGGATAAGCGAGGGGCTTTTTCCTTGACCTCAGCTTTCTATGCCTTTGAGATTTTGAATTCATCAATGACTTAAGATTGGGATTCTTCTCGAGCTACCCATAATGTAAACCGGTGATAGATGATAAGCTCATTCTTAGCATGACTTATCCTTGCCTTTGCTTTAGCTTGGACTTGAGTCAGTTCCATCTTGGCATTGGTCACCTCGGCTTCAGCCTTGGCCCGCAAGTTTGTTAGCTTCTTAACTTCAGCCACATAGACATGTACTTTATTCATTGATGAGGAATCCACTTTACAATAGAAAAAAGCTCAAGTCAAAAATATTTACGTCCTCGAAACTTATCATTATGTTCCTTGGGATGTACTATTGCTCTCTTTTTCCAGTTTTTTCAGGTCTTGGGGAAGGATCGATTTGTAGATCTTGAACCAAGCTCAAGTGATTCAAGGAGTGTTTATTTTGAAGATTCCAGTTTAGTATAAACTTATCCTCGTTAGGGACAAGTCGCAAGCTATTCAAGAGCATTAGGAGTGCATCCATAGCACCTTGACCTTTAGGGTGGTCTTTTCTTAGGGAGAGAAGTAGTAACAACTGTTTTCCATTTTTTTGTGGCAAGGGCACTACTACTTGGCCTAGTTATGGTTTCTTTTCTCTTCAAGACAGCCTATGAAGGGCTGACCCCGCTGCTATGTTTTGGTAGCAACACTAGTGTTGGAACCCACTCTGGGGGCATTTTGTCCTATGATAGCATCCATCGCCTCCTAGAGTTAGTCTTTGATTAGTACATGTAGATTTTGTTGAAGGACCATTTCTCTAGGATTTGCAAAGATAACACATAAGGTTTAGTAGCAAGCAAAAAATAGAAACATTAGAAGTGCAAATTAAAGTAGCAATTAGAGTTGGCCTAGCATGAGTTTAGGAAATCACATTGGGAGAAGAAGGATTAACGAAGGGCTGAAGTGCAGTTTTTTCATCAAGATTTGTATCCATTTTGGGTTGAATATTTAGTTTGGGGTTTTTAGTTTGATCAAAATTAGTAATTAGATTTGGAGGTAGGAAGAGAGCTCTCCCCTTTTGGAACCTGAACTGGATGCGTCTTTGATAGGTCGAGAGGTCTTATCAAACTTGAAGACCTTATACCAAGATCTCATGGCTGTAACCGTTACTATTCTAGTATCATTTATATGGTCCTTAAAGCTATCTACACTTAATTGATCAAAAAGTGCCTTAAAAATTATCATCACGTCAAGGTGATCCTTTTTTTGGTACATTTTTTTGGAAGGTTTGCTCTTGATGTGTAGTTAAGGGTCCATCTTGGGCCAAGAGATCTAGAAATATTGACTTTTAACTTGAAGAATTTTGCAAATAAGGCTACTAAGAGATTTTTATAATTCATGAAAAACATTTTTGACATGAAACTAATCATACAACCTAGGTGTTAGGTGTTAGCTAAGAAGGAGAAATCCTAAATTAGTGATAAATATTCTGGAAAAAAGAGTGAATGGGCAGGTCCTATCCTCTTATGAGGCTATCTTCAAAAACCAAAACCTACCCTTCACGGAGGGTCCATGACTGATCAAAAGGAGAAGAAATCTCAAGCTGGATGAACTTTAGAATGGGAAAATTATTCTTAACCCATTCCAAATCCTCAAAAGTATAAGAAGAGGATCTTAGATTTCTAGCAATAGGTGCTTAAATGAAAAAGAAAGATGTAAAAAACTCACTTAAGGAAAGAACGGACACGGAGGTTTGCTTTGCTGAGAGAGAGTTTGGAGGCTTCATGCAAAAAGCAAAGTGAAGAAACAAGGGAACACTTGAGAACTTCTTTCAAATGCAATAATCATTCATCAGCAAAACCAATAAGTGGCATGCTTTCAATAAGTGTGACCTTTTTATGTCCTTAGGTCATAGGCTAAATCATGACTTGGCACCTAACTATTAAATGTGCCAAAAAAGATACTCTTGGAAATGACTTAGTGGAAAGCTAACTAGGCACTGGTAAGCACGGATCTTCCTGACTTGCGCTTTTCCTCACTTACTTCATTTAGCTGACCTATGACAAATACTCGAACAATCATCAAGTTGCCAATGATGCTACTAAAATCCTAAACTTAGAAATCTCGAGGTGGACCAAGTTACCTTGATGAACAATGAGAATCAGGGTGTGTTCATTTTAGAAAAATTTCCTAGATTTTTAGAATCAGTTCAAAGGTTATAGATTCAAGAAAAGGTGAGTAAGGTGCAAGAACCATATATTAACCCATGTTAAATCATGATGGTGCCATATTACTTCCGGTGAGACCATATCTACAAATCCCCCTTTGATTGAAGGGAAAAGGACCTTGGACCTTTTTTTTTAACTAAAAACTCTAAAGATCAAAAATTAAACCTCCTTTTTTAATTTTTTGACACCAGTTTTTGAAAGTTTATACAGTTTTTGTTAGAGACCTTTCTAGAGAGAATTGTTCTTTTCTTTCGAAACAAAACACTTTTATTTTCATGGAGTTAATAGTATGGCTGAAAGTGTTTGAAGGTTTTTTCATTGAAGAACTGGAGAAGGATTGTTGCATTATGCCAAAAAGTAAACCTAATTATCTTACAGTCTTTTTCATATAATAAACTCAGTCATATATGAAATCTTGATGTTCTCTTGATACTTTATTGGCCTGTTTTATTTCGTTGTATTCCCTTGCTTTCTTGACATGTTCTTGTTTTAATGAACTTCTTTATCATTTTTGCATAAAATAAATTTCAAAATGATGTGCATGTAGGAGTCTTTCCTCATGCAAAGTTCTAAATAAAATTTATTTATTTGAGAAAATAGGACTTGGTCTAAAAGCCTTTCCTTGATCCTTACTCAAAATACATCATCTTGTGTACTCTTTAATAATTTCAAGAAAATAAGATTTTTTTTTCTTTGCATTTCTTTCAAGATTCAAAGGTTTGGTAGAAGCCACTATTTGGGTCTTAAATAAAATAGTTTTAGAGACTAAGATATGGTAATAACTAATCTCAGAAGTCTCCATCTTTCATGCATTCCTTAAGAGGTCTTCTTTGTCATTATGTATTACTTTAAATGGGAATCAAATTCGAATCTTTTTCACATTACCTCATAAAATATTTTTTTATTGAACTAGTACCAATTTTGGGCATTTGTGAGGATGCTAATCCTTTCTCAGACGTAACTAACATGTAGACTCATATTTTTCTATAAAGTTTGACTAGTGCCATAAAACTTTCTTTTGCTCTTCTTTGGGTTCTTTTTACAAAAAAAAAAAAAAAAAGATTTTGAATAAAAAATAAAAGTGATTTTGGTAACCTATTACATCATAAAAAAAATTAATGGTGACTTTTATTTTTCTTGATTTTCATTTAAAAAGCTAATCAAAATGAATTTCAAAATTCATTATTTTTTAATCAAATTAAAGGAAAAAAAAAATTCTCTTTCTCACTTGTAGGGATGGAGTACTTGGTCTATCATTAGGCCTCGTTGTGACAGCTTGACGGCTCCACTAGGGATCGAACCCAGAATCTTTAGTTTCATAGGGCAAGCCAAAAGTTAAAATCCTAAGTATTTCATTAAGTGAAAATCCAAGAGTCCAAACTTAATTCCCTTGTGTGTTTTATTTTCTTCTTTATTCTAACTTATTTTGTGTGTTTCAATGTATTAAACCAACAACACTTCACAATCATGCATGTGTTAGCTCTACACCCGAGTTGGATCCTAGTGACTATCCTTAAACTAAGAGGAGTTAAATAGCTAGTATTAAAAAAGACTTGATTTCTATGTATACTATGTTGCTCGCTGCTCTTAGGTCAAACAATGTGTTTGTTTTCATCTCTTGGGGGGAGAGAGGACAAGGGGGAGTTTTCTTCTCAAGCACCCCTACAAAGGTGATTATGGGCTAAGGGTACCATTTTTGCTAAACGAATATTAAAGGATGATTTAGGAGCCTTTAGAAGACTTAAAAATATAGGTGAGACTCCATTTTGGGTCAAGCCATCGATCACTAACTATGCATATTGATCTGTATGATGGTTAGGAGGATTAGGAAACTTTAGGCTACAGAGACATCCCCAATAGGACATGAACTTGGGTTAGAAGGATCAGACATGACTATGACTAGTTTTAACTTATTTTGTTGTCTTATCATGATACATCATTCTGCATGACATTGACATCGAAAAACTTCATGATGCAAACTTCTTTGGTACAATAAAAATTACAAAGGTCTACCTTTATTTTATTAAGAATTTTTGATCATGAAAGCATCCCAACCTGATAATAAGTAATCTCGATATGGTTATAATGGTCGCTTCATAAGTACAAAAATGGTCAAAGGAGCAATAGAGGATATTTGTTAAAGCCCTATCTCATGATTTTCAAACAAACTGAAATGAGGTAATTTCTCTAAGTTTAAAAAGGAATAATTTATCCCCACTCTAATGAATTTAGGATAAGATCAGTACTTAGGATAAAGCTTAGCTTAAGAGACAGTTCGACAACATTGTAGATTCATTACGGATTCAAATAGAGGAACATTTAATTAGAGTTGCTGTTGGCTTTTAGGATCCTTCTTATCATTGCTTCCATTTTAACAATTTGGATTTAGCTCCGACTTTGAAAGAACATGAGGCACTTTTGGGCTAATAGCTAATGACCTTGCGGGATTTACATTAAAAATAAGAAATTCAAATGGGTGATTGCAGTAGATAAAAACATTGAATATCCATAGGTAAGAACTTGAGAAACATTTGAAATGAAAAAAGTATAGCCTGCGTATTCCTTTCAAACTCTTAGAAAAGATAATTCATTAGCATAGAGGTGAAGAAGGTAACCTGTTAAGACTAGCCCTAGCTTTCAATGGTTTGATCATATTCCTCGAATTTTGGGTTACATAATTATCCACGTTTTCCCATTCATGTGTTTTCTTACACAAAGGAGTAGTCTTGCCCTTATTGTTCTTGCTAAAATTATAAGGTCTCTCAATAATATCAGAAAGACAGGTAAAAGAAGGGTCATGGGTGCACTTATGCTTTATATATGGCTTAAAACTCACTTAGATTTTTCAATGGGTCTACTCAGAAACCCCCTTCACCATAATCTACTCTAGGAATTTACGAAGACCTAGACACATAAAGAGAAAACCATACTTGAATGATCGTTTATTGTGTTTACTCTAAACGCTAATGATGTGAGATGGGTCCCCTTTTAGTTACAATGTATATCATTCTTACTAAAAAGAGGGTCACAATCCTCGATTATTTCATTAGGCTTTCGTGATTAGGTATGGACAACCCATTGATGGTACTCAGGAAAGTTAGGATTAAACAATTTATCCCTACCACTCATCGAGTACAAGAAAATAGTAACATAGTGAATTTCTCCCACTATTCATAGGTAGTTCATAAATGATAGTTTTCTTGCAAAATGATTTGAAATAGATGGATAAAAGGAATGACATTAGGATAGAATGAGTGGAGAGAGAAAGTGGTATCTGACATGGTACTTTCGATGTGGCTTTACTAATACCACTTCGCTTCAATTTTGATACCTAATCCTAGAAGAACACAAAAAGATAAAAACTAGTAGTTGATTAAAGATTTGAAATCTCAGAACATCATTTTACAATAGAAGTTGGAGTCATTACAATATGAAAGCTCGATTCAAGAGCAGGCAATAGCCACCTTTATAATAGAAAAAGATCAATCTAAAGATCGGGTAAGAGAATTAAAGTATTATATAAGTGCAACACAACACAACTCCATGGACAAATAAGTTCAAGGGTAGCAATATGGTTGGAGAAAGCAAAACTGTTGCTTTCAAATAAGCACCCATTAGAAATAAACACCTAAAAGAAAGAATATATACGAGAAGCTAGTCTAGAATATGCAGCAAATAAAGCAAGAAAACAATCAATTATGAACAAGGATCAAAATAGACCAAGACATGGTAGATGATCTCTTCAAATATAGGAGGACAAAGGAAGAAGAATGTTGAAAACAAGTCAACCACATGTTGGCTAAGATCGATCAAGAAAGAAGTTACAGATTAGATTAGATGGTTGATCTCAAAAAAACAAAAACCAGTCTAAACCTCACCTTGAAGGAAGGACAATTCTAGAAAGTAAAACCTAAGGAAATTTGTATGCATTGGTGCTAAAACAAAGAGGATTTTGCCCATCAATAACACCAAGACAAGAAATACACATAAATTTTGGTCAAATAAATTGAGTAGATTATAGAAGAGGCTTCAATTTTCAAAATTGAATTGAATCACTTTAAAAAAACTATCTTTGAAAACAATACTTAGGAGTTACGGGATGTAATAACCTTTATTGAAAGATTACATGGTCTTTTCCAAAGGGCTTTTAATGTATTCAATTATGGACCTAATGTTACATACACATAGTGGACTATTAAATTTTAGACTATTATTTCAAATCTCGATGTCCATTTTTGCATATACATTTCGCATCATTAACATACATCATGCATACATTTTTAACAAAATTAAATGGCTAGTAGAACAAGAAAAATGAAGGATTATCTGATTGTCCATAGATATAACACTTGATCTAGAACACAATCAATTGAGACGGAAGATCAGTCGATATGTATTGTGAGGCTCAAACGAGCTTAGTTTAAAATGACTGAGAGGATGGTGAAGAATTATCATGATCAGCAACTAACTATGCAAGGTCAATTTTAGCAAATGATAAGCTTCATCAAAATGCTATTAAAGGGAAAAGCTTGATCGAGCCTGAGCAGGAAAGGGTCCTTAACCTTAAAAGCTACATAGTGTGACCCCTTAACCCGATGGTCCTAAGGACATCCTAGAATGTTGAACAGCTAAATGGGTAGAAAGCAGACAATGCCCTTGAAGTCATCTAAGTTCCAAACTTAGATGACTCTATAAAACTAAAGCACCTAGGGATTAACAATTCTTATAACCAAAAGCTTCTATGCAAAGAAAAAGGGTTAGCAGAATAAGTTAGATTTTTAAAACAGGAAAAGGAGGCCATTAGGACCGACATTGCTGATCTAGTTTGTAACTGACTTAATCATACCATCGAAGTTCAAGTCTTTAGAATGTGACAAGTACGACAAGTCTCATTGTCCTCGTACTCACTTGAGGATGTTTCTGCATCAGATGCATGGATGCATAGGGAATCAAAAGCTCCTTATCTATTATTTCCAAGATAGCCTTAATGATGAGGCCCTTAAAAAATACACTAACACAGAGCCTACTAAAATTCAAAATTGGAGGGATTTAACCATAGTATTTCTCCTCCATTACTAGTATATGGAGGGACTAGGTCCTAATGGCATCGCTCTTTAGAATATGAGTTGAAAGATAGTGAAACCTTTAAGGAGTATGCTACTTAATGGAGAGAAACATCAGCTCATGTATAACCTCTACTCATTGACACAGAGCTGTCCCAAAATTTTCTTGAGATAAGGCTCCCATTGTACAATCACTTAGTTACAATGACAGGTGAAAAGTTTATACGAATTGTGCAAATGAGAGAATTCATTAAGAATGCCGTCAAGTCATGGAAATTAGAAGACTTTATGACAAAGAGAGTCTTGACCATTAAGAAAAAGGAAGAGGCAAACTACTTTCCTTAACCGTTATTATTCTTACTAAATCCAAGATACCATGAAAAAAGTTCGCCCTCTGCTACCTCCACCACTAACGCAAATTAAAACCCTTTCAAGAAATCCACCTTCAAAGAGGTCAAGGTCTCCCATTTGTCAAACTCCCTTCTCCTACCAGAAGCTATACCCCTCGCTTTTGGAATAGAAATTGGTAGTGCTTATATTCACCTAGCCCATGAATCCAGCATTTTCTAAGTGGTATAATTTTGTTACTACCTATCCATATCACTTTAGAGTATTAAGCCATAGCATTGATGATTACCTTGCCTTCAAATATCGAGTACAAAAATTGGTGGATAATGGGATTCTTTCATTTGAGGCAGAGAAATCCCTTGACGTTGCCAATAATCCTTTCCTTGCTCATTAAATGAATATAATATATTAGGTGGGGAAAAAGGAAAATAAGTTTTGATGATATATATTACTCGTTTGTGGTGAAGGTAAAGGCCTAAGGTTTGTGATCAAGGTCCCAGTACCTTATCAATCCAATCATGCGGTACCATGAAAGTACTCCACTATAATTGCAAGTGAAATGATGGGTAATCTTTCTCAATCTGTTCATATCATAAGGAGTTGTAGGTGTTATTTCCCTTTGAATGTATAACCAATTACATCTAAACAACTATACGAGAAAAGGAGATCATACCCCCGATGAAACGTAGAAAAAGGAAATCCTAACTCTCTCTATCATCGAGGAAGGTGTGATGGAGTTTCTCAAGTTCATAAAGCATAGTAAGTATACCATCTTCGATCAACTTTAAAAAACTTCAGCCAAGATATCAGTACTAGCACATTTATCCTCAGTTTAGAGATATAAAAACAAGCTTTCCTATGAATATTGAAGAACGTGTATTTACCTTCTAAAATCTCGACTAAAAGGTTAAAGGATCTCTATAATCATATTATGGCTCATAGCTTTATATCCTTGTCTAGTAATGAACTCCATTCAAAAGGGCAAGGTTCCACAAAAGCTCTTTATATCACGACCAAATATAAGAGGCATACCATTTCTTGGATAGACAATGGATCCTCAATAAACATTATGCTTGCATGCACCTTAGAGTGTGTTCATATAGACCTGACCATTATTCGTCATATTGCAGCTGTGTCGGTGAGAGCTTTTGATGAGAATCAAATCGAAGTTTATGGGATCATTGATTTACCTATAAAGATTAAGCTGTTCGTCTATGACATAGAATTTCAAATCATGGACATCTCGCCTCCTTCAACATTGTCCTCGAAAGACCATGGATGGTAAGCGCAATCCCTTCTACCTTTTATCAAAAAGTCAAAATGGTGGTGGAAGACCAATTTATGATTATTCATGGGGATATATGGTAGAAGATCGATTTATGATTATTCGTGGGGAAGAGGATATCATCGCCTTTGTCACAAAAGATTTTCCTTATGTGGAAGTGCTTGTTAAAGAAGAAAACACATTTTAGACATTCGATTTTGGCAACACTATTGAGTTCACAAACTAGAGGCCTTTGAAGGTATCCTTAAATTTATAGTTCTAAGTTAACTAAACCATGGGCAGGGGATGTCAAGTAAGAAAAGGCTTAAGCAAAAATCTTTAGAGCATCCTATCAATTTTTGAAATACTAAATAATCTATAGGGTTTAGAGGTCAAATATTTGGCAATTCTAGAAAATAAGGAAGATGAAAAGGGGCAAAAAAAAGCTTAAAAGGTCAAGGCTGATGGGATAATCAACTATAACAAAACCTTAGCAAAGAATTTCCTATCCGCTAGGTGGTGATCAAACGAATTACTTCTTGTTTTGTTTACTCTTCGGGTTAATCATAAAAGTATTTATGTCATAAAGAGAGAAATAAGAACATATGAATGAGGGATTTTCCAGAGTCCTCTTGATTTTGAAATACATAATTGGATAGACGTTCAAATCCCTTATGTAGACCCAAAAATAGAAATGTAATACTCTTTAGGCATAATCAATAAATTGCACTTTTTCTTCTTTTCCTTTCAAAACTAATTCGTTCCATTCTTCATCCTTGACTCATTCATAAAAATCATTATCCATATCAATAAAACCATTTTATTCTCATGTCGAGGAAACTTGGTGACAAAAACATCTATAAGATAAATTTAAGTGAGAAAAAAATTTTCATAGATGACCACACAACTGGGGAGGAAATTTAATTACCACCAAAATTATCTAGGCAGTTGCAAAATGAGAAAAAAATAGACACTACCCCACAAGAAGAAACACAATAAATGTGGGGACAAATAAGGATGAAAAGAAGTGAAAATTGGCATCGTTTTGCCTCTATAATCGAAACAAAGTTTAATTGATCTGCTATAAGAGTTTAATGACATATTTGCTTGGACTTACAAGGATATGCCAAGCCTAGAAAGAAGTATAGTGGAACATGAACTGCCACTCAAGCCAATATGTCCTTTACTTCCGTGGAAGTTAAAGGAAAATGAAATCAAAAATACTCTTAAAAATTAAAGAAGTATGAAAACTTTTAGAAATAAAATTTATTATGGTTTCAAAATATCGAGTGTGGGTAGAAAACATAGTCTCGGTGCCAAAAAAGGAAAGATAAATTTGAGTTTGCATCAACTACCTTAACTTAAATAAAGCAAGTCCTAAATATAATTTTTTCTCCCACATATAGATACACTAGTTAACAATACGATAAAATACTCCTTATTTTATTTCATAGATGGTTGTTCTAGCTACAACCAAATACTCAAAGCACCACAAGATATGGAAATTTGGGGAAAGTTTTACTATTGAGTAATACCTTTCGGTTTAAAGAATGTCGGGGCTATATATCATAAGTAAATGGTAACTTTATTTCATGATTTGATTCAAAAGTCTGTCAAAATTTATGTTGACGATATGATCACCAAATCTAAGAGAGATGAGGATCACATGGATGATCTTAAAAAATTATTTGAAAGGCTTAAGCAATACAAACTATGGCTGAATCCGACCAAATGCATTTTAAGGGTCAAATCTAAAATTTACTAAGCTTTATAGTCAGTAAATAGGGAATCGAGGTTTATTTCTATAACGTTTGAGCTATACAAGAACTTTCTCCACCAAGGACCATAAAGGAGGTAAGGAGATTCTTGGGGGGCTTCAATTACATATCTAGATTCATATCATAGCTGACAAATACATGTGACCCCTTTTTTGCTCCACTAAAGAAACATGATATTGGGGAGTGAAATGCAAAATTCAAAACTACTTTTAACAAGATCAAGGAATATTTGTCCCTTCCGCCGATGTTGATGCCTCTAATTTCAAAGAAGCCGTTAATGGTATACATGTCTACAAGAAATCTTTGGGTTATGTCTTGGCACAAGTCTATGAAACAGGGAAGAGAGAATATGCAATATATTATCTTAGCAAAAAGTTTATAGATTATGAGTGTAGATACTCATCAATCAAGAAGACAAGTTGTGTTTTAGCATGGGCTATTCACAGATTAAGGCAATATCTACTTAGTAATACTATCTGGGTCATTGCAAAACTTGACCTCATAAAGTATTTGACAGAAAAACCATCATTTTCAAGCAAACTAGCAAGATGTGAAGTGCTTCTATTTAAGTATGATCTTATTTATGTTTCATAAAAGGTGATAAAAGGGACTGCCCTTAGCTAAAAAAGCAACCAATGATTATTTCCCTATTAAGTTTGAATTTATGGATGAGGGCTTATTGAGCCAGGTTGATTTGATGAATAAGGAAAAGGTTGGATGGACGATGTATTTTAATGGAGCATCTAATATATTTAGGTATGGTATAAAGGCATTGTTAAAATCTCCAAAAGGAGACTATTGTCCCTTATATCGCAAGACTAGACTTCAATTCAACCAATAACATGGTATTTTGAGAGCTGTAATTAATGAAAATATCAAGCAACTTATCATTTGTAGAGACTCTACCTTGGTTATCTATCAACTAAAAGAAGAATGGATGGTAAGAAACCTTGAACTTTTGAAATACTATGAGTTGGTGTAGGATTTGTTGACTAACTTTGAAAGATACTTTTTTAGTATCTCTTCAGATAAGAAAATCAAGTAGTAGATTCGTTGGCTACGTTAGAAAAAATGTTTCAAGTAAGTGACATTGAAAGAGTCACGCCCATCAAAATGAGCATACGCTGGGTCCCTTCTTGTTGTGTCACACAAGAGAAAGAAAAAGAGGAAAAGCCATGGTATTATGATATCCAGAATTCCTTAAGGAACAACTATGCTTAGTTACAATAACAAAAAATGATGAAAAAATATTAAGATAAAAATGCAAATTATCAAATGGATGGAGAGATATTGTATATAAAACATTTTGATCAAACACTTTTGTGATGTTTAAAAATCAAAGAAGCTCAAGAGATACTAAAAGAAATACATGAAGAAATTTACGAAACGCATGCAAGCGGTCCCACATTGGTAAGACAAATAATTGGATCGCTTACCATGGCAAAAGATTGTATATAACATATGTGCAAGTGCTACAAGTGCTAGATATATGAAAAAAAAATCCATTAGTCACCCCCGAATTTACATATGCTGATCATTCCTTAGTCATTTTTATATGAGATTTTGATGTGCTCGATCCAATTACCCCAAAGGCTTCAAACAAACATAGGTTCACTTTGGTGTTCATCAATTACTTCACCAAATGGGTTAAAGCATGGTTTTTCTCTTAAATAACCAAGTCGGTAATCATAAAATTCTTTAAAAATGAGATAATCTATCAGTACGATCCCCTAAAAAGACTTATTTTAGGCAATGCTAAGAATTTGAATAGTAAAGTAATAGAATAGGTACGCAAGTAATTTAAGATCCATCATCATAATTCTGTCACATATTGACGACAGATGAATGGTTGAGGTAGCAAATAGAAACATTAAACGGAGCATACATAAGATGGCAACCATGTATTGAGATCGGCACGAGATTCTCCCCTTGGCCTTATATGCATATCACACATTAGTTTGGATATTAACTGGGGTAACCCCTTATTTTACCAGTGAAACTTGAAATATCATCCCTCAAAGTTTTAAAAGTAGTAGATCCGTAAGAAGTTGAATGGGTCCAAGCTAGACATGAATAATTTGATATGATTGATGAGAAACTTTTGAGGGCCTTTTGCCATGGGCAAATGTACCAAAAAATAATGGAGAAAGTGTCCAATAAAAAGGTATGCATAAGGAATTTTGAAGAAGGTGATCTGATGTTAGAAAAAAATTTAGATAATGTCCTCAACCCTAAAGGTAAATGGGCACTAAACTGGGAAGGTCACTATCGTGAAAGGAGCTTTGTTCGGTATAGCACTTATTCTTATAGAATGGATGGACAAGAGCTACCCAATCCTTTCAATTTTGATATAGTAAAAAAATATTATGCTTAAAGACTCCTATGAGGAAAAGAGACTTTTGAAACATTTTCTCTTCCTTGAAACCCTCCATCCAAGCTTATACTCATGTAACCAAGTGGACTGGGCATTATTAAAATTATCCTATGACTATTATACCTTTTTCATACAACTTTTTGATCACTAATACAATAAAGGCCACTTCGACATTGCTTTCCCCATGTCATGCCTTTTCTTACTACCAAAGTGCATCATTTATGTTTTATACATAAGGGATTAAAGGCATGTACAATTGTATTTTACAAAACTAGGTAGTGATAGAAGGAATTACCCAAATAAAAATGAAAAAGTGATGATTTAAAACTAAGGGAAAAAAGCCATTGAAAAGGGAAACATTGAGTGACACTAAAAAGAAAAAAGGTAGAGTGAAGGGAGTACAATTTAGTGAGTATCGATAAAAAAAAAAATATTCTCACTTATTTCACCGAGATGAACTATCTTTTCTCATAGCAAGCTCTATTGATCATTGCTTGAGTGTTAAACTAGTCAAAATGATGAAAGGACCAATGGGCAAAAGATTAAGAATTGGATAATGGATGATTAGATAACCCTCTAAAAAAAAAAAAACAAACACAACTTAGTAACAAAAATTATGCACAACATTTATACATCCATACATACATCACATTGAGCATTTAGAGGTGAAAAATTTCAATAAAAAAATGCAAAGAATATATTTATAGAGATTAAAGGAAAATCAAGAAGGAATGAAAAAATGAGAATTACTTAACCAGACCTCTCATCGAGTTCTAACATTGCATAAACCTCACATTAGGCACTTTAGATGTAAGCTCAGATGAGACTAATTTAGACCTTTCATGGAGTTCTAATAATGCATTAGATATGATTAGCTTAGACCTTACATCAGCCATTCTAGATATAAGCTAAGATAAAACTTGTTTAAACCTCTCATTGAGCTCCAACAATGCCTCAGATATGACTAACTTAGACCTCACATTAGGCACTCTAGATACAAGCTCAAATGTTTAAACTTCTCATTGAGTTCTAACAATGCCTTAAATGTGATTGACTTAGACCTGACATCAGGCATTCCAGATGTACGGTTAGATAAGATTGGTTTAGATATCTTATCGAGTTTTAACAATGCCTCAAATGTGATTTGCTCAGACTTCACATCAAGTACTCAAATATAAGTTCAGATAAGACTAGCTTAGATCTCTCATCCAGTTCTAACTACATCTCAAACGTGATTAACTCAATCCTCACATCGGGCACTCAAAAAATCTAAGATGATATTAGCTTAAACCTTTCATCGAGTTCTAACAACGCCTTAGATGTGACTAGCTTAGAACTCCCATCAGGCACTTAGATATAACCTAAGATATGATTGGCTCATGCAACACATCGGGTTTTCAGATGTAAGCTCATATGAGACTGGCTCAGACCTTATAACAATTTGCAACTAAAGCTTAGATGTGCCTAGCTTAAACCTCACAATAAAGTACCAATTATAACTCAAACATGACTACCTCAAACCTCATAATGAGTTCTAACTAATCTTAGATGTGACTGACTTAGACCTCATATCAAGACCTAAATATAGCTTAAATAATATGTTTAGATAGAAATTTAAGGAAAGATTAACATTGTAGGCAATTGGAGATGTATGTCCATCGCGTCATATGGAAGGCATCTAGAGGTGAATATGAATCATACTATGGTGTAGAAATCATCACATGATTTGAAAAGACATGGCACGTTAAAGTCACTAAGACTGACATCGTAGGCAATTGAAGATGTATGTCCATCATATCACATGAAAACCATATAGAGGCGAGTATGAATGGTACCCTAGCATAAAAACCATCACATGGTTTTGAAAGACATATTTTATAGAAGTTACCTTCGTTATTTTAAGATGCACCACTTGAATCATGGTACTTAACAAAAAAAAAATTCGCTACTAAGGAAGCTTAGAAATTCAATTCTAGAGCAGAATTAGTTATCTTGAAGTCTTTGTCTGAACTCTAATACTTAGA
Organism: Moringa oleifera; assembly: GCA_021397835.1. Classification (NCBI taxonomy): domain Eukaryota; kingdom Viridiplantae; phylum Streptophyta; class Magnoliopsida; order Brassicales; family Moringaceae; genus Moringa; species Moringa oleifera. The sequence continues at coordinate 549,338 of JAJFZO010000345.1, forward strand.
GCATGACCAAAGAGGGCAGTTGTTAACACCTTACTGTACAAATAGAAAGTTGACCATCAAAGACTCATCTTCAATCAAGGTCTAAGATCATGATTTTAAGTCTTATCAAGATTTCTAGTTATGACTTCGGCTTCAGATTTATTATAAATTAAGATTTTTCTATGATCGAGAAAAAGTTTGACTTGACTTAGGTCATGAGTCTTCTTTAATAGGGTTTAAAGTGCAGATGAATACATTAGGATTTAATTCATTGAGATTTGATGATTTAACTAATACATCAGGATTTATTGCATTTAGTTTGGAGATAATCCTAATTCATTGAGATTTATTTCATCAAGTTTGTATTTTAATTGATGCATCGGGATTTACTTCATTAGGTTAGAGTTAATCCTAATTCAATGGAACACTTATTCATTAGGATTTGCTATTATCGAGGGTTTATCCATCAAGCTTTGACTTACTTATTAGTTCACTGAAAATAAGTCTCAAGTTTTCCTTCATCAAGATCCTCTTATCATTAGGATCAAAGCTTTGAGATAGTTCTTAGGATTCTCTTATCATCTAGGCTAAACTTAGATTAAATGTTTCTTTCATCGAAATTCTCTCATTCAGAATTGATTCATCAAATATTGAAAAATTGTGCACTCATCATCAAAGTTTGATTGACGAGTTAACAGCTCTCAAAGTAATATTAGGGTAATGATAGTTCATGTTTGGGGGTTGCTCCATTTATTCTAAGTTTCAATGAAGATGACTGAAGAAAAGAAATTCCATCATATAAAAAGAAAAGTTTGAACATTCAAAAAGAAAAATGGGATTACAAAATTTAAACTTTAGGTGCAGCTACTTTTGGCTCTAGAGTAACTTTGAGATTGGGAGATCCCTCCAATACTAGTGGTGGTGGCCTCTTAGTTGGTCTCTCAGTCACCTCTTTTAGATTGGCTAGTGAGACATCCAAATCTTTAGAGTGGACCAAATAAGCTTTTGTAAAGGGAGCCACTTGTACTTATGAAAGATCGAGGTTAGGATATCTACTTTGAATTTCCTTGACCATGCACTTTTGAATCGGCTAGTACAGGCGGGAGGCTTTTTTCCTGACCTCAGCTTTGTATGCTTTAAGATTTTGAATTCATTAATGGCTCAAAATCAGGATTTTTCTTAAGCTACTCTTAATTCATCTCAATGTTGGAGGATAAGCTCATTCTTAGCATGGCTTATCCTTGCCTTCATATTAGCTTTGACCTAAGCTAGTTCTATCTTGCCATTGTCCACCACAGCTTTAGCCTTGGCCAACAAGTTCTTCAGTCTTTTAGTTTTAGCCATGTAGACATGTACTTTATTCATTGCATGAGCCTTTTTCATAAAATGATAGAGACTGAAACTAGTATGATTGTACTTATTCACAAGCACAGCCATTCTTCAAGCAAACTACAAGCATAAGAAATAAGTAATGATTTAGAATCCACTACCAGAACCAAAAAAAAGTCAAGTAAAAAATACTTAGATCTTCAAAGCTCATCATTGTGTTCCTCACGAAGGTATTACTGCTTTCCCTTTCCAATTTCTTCTAGTCTTGAGGAAAGATGGATTTTGTAGATCCATTCTTAAACTAAGCTTGGGTGATTCAGGGACCCTTTAGCTAGAAGATTCTGGTTTAGCATAAACTTATCCTTATCAAGGATAAGCCATAGCCTAGTCAAAGGCATAGAAAGTGGATCCATAGGACCTCGATCTTTTAAGGTGGTCCCTCTTTCCCTTCCTTTTGCTTGGCAAAGGAGAAATAACAATTGTTTTCCCCTTTTTCATAGGAGAAGCATTATCATTTGGCCTAAGTTTGGTTTTCTTTGCTCTTTGTGATAGTCTGTGAAGGCTAACCTTGTTGTTATCTTTGACCAGTAGTACCAGTATTAAAAACTGCTTTAGGGGTATTTGATCGCATGGCAGCATCCATCACCTTCCAAGGTTGGTCTTAAGTCAGTACAAATAGATTTTGTTAAAGGATCATTTCTTTAGGATCTACGAAGGCAACATGCAAGGTTTAATAGCAATCAAAAGATAAAAACAGTGGAAGTATAAACTAAAGTAGTAATGACATTTGGTGTGGCATTAGTTTGGGAAACCACACTAAAAGAAAGAGGATAACGAAGGGCTAAAATGCACTTCCTTCATCGGGGTTTATATCCACTTCATGTTAAATATTTGGTTCGTGGCTTTGTATTTGATCAAGATTAATAATTGGATTTGAGAGGTGGAAAAATAGTTCCTCCTCTTTAGAACCCAAGCTCGATGAATCTTCGATAGATCAATAGGTCTTGTTAAACCTTATACAAAGATCTTATGGCTTTAACCATTACTATTGTAGTACCATTTACACAGCCCATAAAACTACTTATACCTCGTTGATTAAAAAGTGCCTAAAAAATTACCATCAAGCTGGGATGAACCTTTTTTCAGTACATTTTTCTGGAGGGCTCACACGAGACATTTAGCAGAGAGTACATCTTAGGCCAAGAGACCTAGAAGTATTTTTCAGCCCATTCCTTATTATTCGGAGGGAGACTTCTATAAAAGACTTTAGGCTTGATGGTATCGAAATAGAAAAGTTTGAAATCAAAATTTCTATCATCCTTATTTACCTTTAACTTAAAGAAATTTACGAATAGTACCACTGAGAGATCTATACTATTGATGAAAAATGTTTTTGACACAAAAGTGACCATATAAAACTAAGTATCAAAAACATGGTGAATAGGCGTTAGGTGTAAGCTGGGAAGGAGAAATCCTAAATTAATGGCAGATATTCTGGAAAAAATGGTGAATATGCGGGTCTTGTCCACCCTTGAAGCTATCTTCGAAAACTATAACCTATCCTTCATGATGGTTCCACAGCCAATTAAAAGAAAAAGAATCTCAAGCTGAATGAACTTTGGAATGAGAAAATTATTCCAACCTCCTCCTAAATCTTCAGAAGTGTAAGAAAAGGATCTTCGATTTCTAGCCATAGGTGCTTAAATAAAAAGGAAAGATATGGAAAACTCACTGAAAGAGATGAGGAACTTTGAAGATAGAAACGCGAAGCTCTCATTTGCTGAGAGAGAGTCTCGAAGCTTCACCCAAAAAGCAAGGTGAAGAAAAAAAAGGAAGACTTGAAAACTCCTTTTAAATGCAACAATCATTCATGGGAAAACCAAAAGGTAGCATGTCTTCAATAGGTGTGACCTTTCTATATCTCTAGGTTATAGTCCAAATCATAAGATGATATTGAACTGTTGAATGTGTCAAAAAAGAGACTTTTTCAAACAATTTAGTGGAAAGCTGACTAGGCACTAATAAGGCATGGATCTTTCTGACCTACGTTTTTTGCAACATATTTCATTTTCTTGACCTATGGCAAATCCCCTAACAATCATCGGGTTATCGATGATGCTACCAAAATCTTGTTCTCTAGAAATCTCGAGCTAGACCAATTTACTTTGATGAACAACAAGACCTAAAATGTGTTCATTTTGAGAAAATTTTGTAGATTTTTAGAATTTATTCAGAAGGTTAGAGATTTCAGAAAAGGTGTGTAGGATACAAGAACCATAGATGTAATAAGAAATATTATGCTTTTTAAACAAAAAGAGATAAAAGAATAGAAATGATTAGAGAAAGCATCCAATGAGGAGTTGTCTGAAGTTTTTATTCAATCATGACAGATGAAAGTGAGGAATTAGTAGTATTCATAGGTAAGAGGAAACTTGAACATGATGAATACTTTCTTGGACATCATGTACTAAATTTTTGTATACCAAATTACTCATGGAATAAAGCCCTAGATACAATTCTTGTCTTTTCTTCTCTTTTGTTTCTTTCTCTTCTTTAAAGAAAGGAATATATGAACTGTTTTTGAATAGCAATGGTGTGAATTTGTTGTTTAAATTAAATCTAAAATGCATATACCAAAACTTCATTCTAACAAGGTTTGATAAATTTTAAAATACAATGGAAAAGACACTTTAAGAAATGAGAGCATTTAAAAAACTATGGAGAAAGAGAAATGTGTTTCCTTAGGATATTTTGACTGTTTCACTAAAATTTTTCATGCTAAGGATAATCTTGTTGCTTGAAATTAGAAAATACAAAGGTGACTAGAATGTAAGGCCTTGCGTGAAAAAAAAAATGATAATTAAATAAATGCATCATGCGTACATAACCATTATTTCATTAACATTCTTAAGAAATAAATTATCCCCAATAAGAGGGGATGAAATTAAAAAAAATGATGGGAAGGAATATTATTAAAATTTTCTAATAAAAATAAATAGAATTCTCTTAAAAAAGGGAGGAAAAAAGGAAAAAAAAACAAAAAATCATCCTAATGGAAAAAGTCTTGAATGTTGACAAATGAATCGTAGACAAAATTCTATCAATCCTTGGTTTACTATGAATGGCACCATGGACAATAAAAATTCTCCATAGTTGAGAATCATCTCGTGAAAAAGTTATATCAAAATCCAGAACAATAGTATGAATGTGAATTGTTTCCTAGCTGATTCTATAAATTTGGTACCTTCAGGTTGAATATGAATCACTTTCTAATGGATTACCAAAATTGGTACAATAAGACAAATGTGAATTGCTTCTGTGTTAAGTTCATGAAATCATAATATAGGATATGTGAATTGTTTCTTTATTAACCCCATGAACTTTACCAATCAAGAATAGTAAAATGAATGTGAATTGCTTCTTAGTTGATTGTACAAAATTATGTGCCTTAGATTAAATGCGAATCGCTTCATGAGGGTTATTAATAAGAAGTAATAAGACGAATGTGAATTACTTCCTATTTGACCTTACCAAATTAGTTTTGTAAAAAGTAGCAGGATGAATGTAAGTTACTTCTTACTTGACTTTGATTCCCCAGTAAAAAGGGAGAAGCAAGCAATTTTTAAGGATTTAAGGCATAAAAGTAAGTGGTCACTAATCATTGTCCTACCTTTAATTCTTAAAAATGGACAAAAAGGAGTAACTGTAGATACCTAATTTTTATCTCTAAGTTAAGAGGTCTAAAATTGACTAATATATATAAAATCGAGGTCACATAGTTGTGCAAGTTGAGCATTAAGATTAGTATAGTATGGTGATATCAAGACTAGGATTGTGCTGCTGCATCAATCAAGTTTAAGATCGAGATTAAGTTTATATTGGGATTATGTCATATCGAAAATTCTTTGCTTGCAAATTAAAGAACGAGAATTATTTAGATACCCATATTAAGAGTTATTTGATATAGAGATTGAAATCAAGATTGCACTACTGTGATGATTGTGAGATCGTGATCAAAATTATAGAATTATGTTAAATTTTGACAATTTGATTATGTTGGATTAAAATAATGTTATGCTTTGATTTAGAATTAGATTAGGTTAAAAATTATCAAAAATTAAAGATGTTAAGATCAATTAGTTGAGATCGAGTTAGTGTAAAGGATTAGTATAGAAAGATTTCTATTTACTTAAAGTAAAGTACATATAAAATTAAAGTTACAATAAAAAGAAAAAAGCACATCAAGCTAAAGCCGCTACATGTGCTGGAGCTTCAATTGGGATCGTTAATTGATTTGAGATCTAGATCAAAGGCTCTGGATTGTTCTGATTAGCAACATCAAGGACAAAGGCATCTTTAAGAGCTACTAAGTCTTCTCCTAAAGTGGCACAGGGAATTGGTGATCTCAGGGAACTTAAATCAAGTTTAAGATATATATATATATATATATATATATATATATATATATTTTTTGAACTTTATCTAAATGCCTAATCTGAAAGCAGTAGCAACTCATAAGGTGTTTGTGCCACTACGGCATTAAACTCGTCACTTTGCTTGAACTCTTCCACACCTTTTGCCCAAGCTTTAACTATCAGTTCTTTGGCTTAAAATAGTGTCTTTAATAGTTTGGTGAATCATGACCTTGATCTCAAGTCGAGTTTTAGCTAGTTTTTGCTTGAGTTTTCAGCAAAAGTAAGTTCATGTATGCTACAATAGTCTCTATCCACTCGAAGTTAGTGGCTAGAGTTCTAACTTTTTCTATGGCATTGGTTACCAACTTATTGACTGATTTTCTTTCTTTTATTTGTTCAACAAGAGCTTTTCTCACAAGCTTATAATGCTTAATGAGCAAAGCCATCTCATTAGACAATTACACAAAATAAGAGACTAATGTCAAATCAAGAATAAAAGTTAAAAACAAAAGTCACTGGATTAAGATCGTCTTACCTCTTCGATGTGATGGGAAACTTTATTGGCTAGGGTCATTGTTTGCAATTCCATAAGCTTATTTTGATTTGTCAAGAGCATGCTTCTATGCATCCTTTTATAATATATCTCAAGTTGCAACTAGTATCGTTGGGTCTACTTTTCCAATCAAGATTATAACAGTCAATAATATTACAAATAGAAAGGCAAGGAAATGGACTACCCAGGGCATCAATCGTGCCCCTATTCTTAATGTCCCCTAACAAGGGCTCAACAATTGTATTAGCCTGAAATCTACCTTAACTTTTGCTAAGTTTGCAACTATCTTGCCATTCTTGGATATAATGTTGGGGGCCATCTTAATGCTTCACTTTCTCGTCTAGGATTAAGATTGGCTACTCGATCTAGAAATTTTTGCTCCTTGAGATTAGGAAGTTAATCTTGATTTCAATCTGGGGGATATTCTATATCTACTGCATAACATTATAATAAAGGATGTAATGGTAACCTAAGGCCGTCATGAAAAGACTCCTCGAAAATATAAATATGGTTGGGTTTGCTAGACCACAGTCTTAATGGTGAACATGTCTAGGATTTTATAATAAGTCTTAATGGTGTTTAGTGATTAGAGGTAAGAGAAGAAATTCCTAGGTTCTTCATGGTTAGTGAGCAAGCTTAAAGACAAGAGTCCTCATCAAAAATAAGGTTGAAAAGTCACCTAAAAATAGTTGTCATTATTATAGAAGGAATGGGTTAGAGAGGAGAGCAAAAGTTGTAAAGAGAATGTGTGAAAAGTGCAAAAGAAAGTGAATAAGAAAGACACTACTGAAAGACATAGAGGCTGCAGCACAAGATTTCAAAAGACATCATGATTATGAAATTAATTATTTAGTTACATATGGCAATTATCATTTATAATGCACTATTAAGATGCTGCCTCCCAATCCAACATCGAGAAAAGAAGTAGGAAAGTGTTGAAACAAAATATTTACAAAGTCTTATGAGATGATTAATATTGATCTCACATCAAAATTTGAATAAAGCATGATTAATGATCTCATGACAGTAATGAGGCCAATCTTACATTAAGATTTAAAAAGCCATAGGTGTGATTGATGATGATCTCACAGTAAGACAAACTTGGAGATTAATGTGATAAAGGAAGATCTCACATTAATACTTAAGTTATTCCGTTGTGATTAAACCCATCTCATATTAAGTTTAAATGTTCAGCTTTTTGGAATAGAAGAATAAACTGGTAGAAGATTCTTGATGGAAAGTGCACATGGATTGCATTTTAGTCAAAACTAACTATTCAGTACTGTGGTCCCTTTTTTTTCAAAACACCATTTTAAATTCTTGGTGAGCTTTACATATATATACTTTTTTTTCTATAAATAGACCATCCTTGATAGGAAAAAGATCTCTACATTTTCATTCTTTAGTATAGCAGCTTGTATTCCCTAGCAAAAAGAAGATTTCTAGAGAATTTCTCTAAGAGAAATTTTTTGTTTCTATTCACTATTTGGTAGAAAGATAGCGGAAAGATCATATTAAGGGCATAAATATTTTCGTGTATTGAATGTTTATGAATTGAATAAAAAGATAATTATTTTTACTTATTTTTCTTTGTTGCGTACTACTCATATTATTTAATATTGTGAATTTAGTGATGTATATCATGATTTTCTAAAATTATCTTATAGAAATGAATGTGATGAAGTTCATATTTTAATGTTCAAAATAAAATGTATTTGTTTTGAATTGAAGATTTAGTATCAATTAGGCTACAAGATTCTTGCACAAAAATTGCATGCTAAATTATTTTGAGGTTTGCTACATCTTGACTAAGTTTGATGTGGCTCTTCTTCCAAAATTTTGAGATTGAGTGAAGACTAAGTGCACCTTATTTGTATATATAATATATTTATTGATTATACTTTGAGATCAATATTAAATTAACTATTCAAGACATAAGATCATTCTATTCAAGACACGACAATCCTTTCCTACAGGTAATTGACTTCCAATCTTAAATCTGTCAATGAAGTAGACCATTGCTTATTTTCAAATGGAATTCATTTTCTTTATTGAAAGCCAAAGAAGTTTTAAAACAAAATTGGTGGTCGATCACATCGTAAAAAATAATAATGGTGACGACCCTTATTTTTCTTTACTTAAAAATCAAAGCCAATAAAAGAATTTCGCACATCAGCTTTTCACCAAAAGTAAAGTCAATTGTGATAGTTTTACAAGAAAAGCTTTGATCAAACTCTCCTGAGATGTGTTGATGAAAAATAAGCTTAAAATATCCTCCAAGAAATGCATGAGAAAATATGTAGAATGCATGCTAGTGGACAAATTATGGCTAAAAAAATTAAGCGAATGGGATATTATTAGTTACCTTAGAGAGAGATGTATATAGTATGTGAGAAGGCATCATAAGTGTTAAATATATGAAGATAAGATAGATACTCCACCATCTCCTCTACACATGATGAACTCTCCTAGGCCTTTCTCAAAATGGGGATTTGACACCATTGGACCAATATTTATAAAAGCCTCTAATGGTTATCACTTCATATTACTTTTCATTGACTACTTTATAAAATGGGTCAAGGTAGGATTATTCACCAATGTGACTAAGGCAATGGTCACTAGTAAAAAGATTATTTGTAAATTAACCCTCCAAAAATAATTATTTCAGATAATGCTTTTTGAACTTGAATAACAAACCAATGGAGGAGACATGTGCTCAATCCAAGATCAAGCACCACAATTTTGCCACTTATCGACTAAAAAAGAAAGGTACAATGGAAGTGGCCAAAGATGATAATGGCACACAAGAATTAGCATGAGATGCTCCTACAAGCACTACATGCTTATAGGACCTCTGCATGATCTTCAACTAGGGCCAACCCATATTCCTTGGTGTAGGGGAATGGAAATGGTACTCCTTATCAAGCTTTCTTTAAGAGTATTAATGGTGCTGCCTTGGAAGAAGCAAAATGGGTTAAAGCGAGATATGAATAGTTAAGTATAATAAAAAGGTTGAAATCCATTTATTATGGTCAACTTTATCAAAGATATATGGACAAAGCATACAATAAGAAGGTTTACCTAAGAATATTTATGGAAAGAGATTTATTATTGAAAAGAATTCCAGAAAATATCTTTGATTCCCATGACAAACAGGCACCAAACTAAAAAGGCCCTTATTTAGTTCAAAAAGCATTTTCGTGAGGGGCATTGATATTAAAAAGATTAACGGGCAAGAAATTTCAAATCCTATCAACTCTGACACATTCAAAAGGTACTACACTTGGAAAAAAGAAAAAAAGAAAGAAGAGCGTAAGAAAGTAAAAGATCAAACTAAAAATCAAAAGAAAAAAAAAAGCATTTTGATGACGAGCTCAAGAAAATCCCAAAAGTGGGGCAAAATTTTCGATGAGGATAAGGATCATCTTATGAAATTTTTGTTGAAGGAACTAACCAACAAAAAAGGAAATTTGAGATATTCAATGCTAAAAAAAACTATGAACTAAAAAGGCATCTTTCTTCAAAGATTAAGTGTTTCATTACTCATCATTTGTCCTTATCGATTTCCTTATTGCTGTCTTATAAATGAAAGTCTCTTATTCCTTAGTGATAATGAAACCTATTCCCCGTTCAGCTTTCATATTGCTTAATCCAGCAAATTTCCTTTATAAGCAAAGAAATTGTTAAATTCCTTAAGTAGTAATAAAATTCTATGTCTTCTTTGAACCATAATGTCCCTTTCGATGCATATTAGTAAATTTTTTAAGGACCAGTAAAACATTGAATTTATTCAACATAAAGTTAGGTTTGCGTATACCTTCTTAAATAAAATGTAACTAATGATTAGAATAAAGAAAAAAAAAACTCATTAGGAAACATTGATCGAATCAATAAAAAGAAAAATTCAAAGTGGTGGGAAGAGCTTTCAAAAGGGATCAAAGTTTAAAGAGCCTTATTTATCATAAGAATCTATAGTTTAATTCTTTCTTTAAAGAAATATTGAAATCAAGGATCTTTCAAATCAAGAGTAAAGATTCAAGCAATCGGTTATCATCAAGAAGAAGGAGAATATGAAAGCAACTATAAAAAAAAAGATGAAATAAAAAAATTAATTAAGAAAGCATAAAAGCATATAGGATGTGTGTTCATGCGCTCTGATAAGAAAAGTTATGAAGATGAAAGGGAGAATGTTTTTCAAAAACCACATCATGACAAGATTATATGTAATGATAATTAAGATAATTGTGAAATACTTGCCTGATAGCCCATTGGGATTGCAACATCAAAATTATTGTGAATGACATCACTAAAGAAGACATCTTTACGAGCTATGGGAATGATAAGAAAACCATCCCGAGCAAAACCTTCTCAAACTATCAAGATGATTGGGAATCGCATCATTGATAGCATGCTATGGATTTTTGTAGCACCGTCAAGATGATTGTGAATCGCACTAATAACGAAACTCCATCTTGTGTACCACTGAGATGATTAAGAATCACATCATTGGAGGGATGCAAACAACCTTTGATTATCATTGAAGATGACTAGGAATTATGTCGTAAATGAAATAACATCAAACTACCTTAGTGGCTGGGAATCGCATCATAGGACTATGGAGATGATTGAAAATTGCATTGTTGACAAAACCTTGAGAAATTTTCATCATGATGATTGTGAAAACCAACGCTAACTTTGAATCACTGAGAATCAAACCAGAGATCAAACTATTGAGATGATTGAGAATTATACTGTTGACAGGGGCATCATTTGGCATCGAAAAATTTTGACCATATTTAAATTACTCAAAGCAAAAAAGAAAAAAAAAAGAAAAAAAAGAGAGAACTAGAGAAACCAAAGCAAGAGTGAAAGAAGTATACAATTGGGCAAATTTAGGTTTCTTTTTGTCTTTATCCTAATTTTTGACATTTAAAAATGGACAAAGAATAGTAATTATTGATACTTAATTTTGCTTCCCCTCAAAATAATTTGATCAGGATAAAAAAAAGGAGAAAGACAGAAAAGGAATGAGTAAAAGTGTTACTTACACGAGTCTTTATTAGACTAAAAGGCATTTTAAGTTTCATTGAGTCTTTATTAGATAAAACCTCAATTGGGTCATTAGGCTATTGGGGCAAAACAGGCCTTATTAGGTTTACTCTTTATTACAACAATTATGACGGCGTGGCGGGTCTTAAGAAGTCTAGATCTTAGTGCAAACGGGTTTGCTACAATGAGGTTTGCAATAACTATGGCACCTCAAGGGAGACACACTATTTCAGAAAAAAAGATCATTATTCAATAGAAAGGTGAATCATAAGAGATAAACTCGAAAATAAAAAGGAAGTGACAAAGTATAAATTAATTCATGGATCTTCTTGATTGATCTCTGACAGAATTTGGGATAGTATGGGCTTTGATGCATTGTCCTACTCAAAAACTGCAACAGTTGCTTTTGTGACTTCTAATCCTAGTTAAATCTTGATAAAATCCATATTCATGTTAGGCTACCTCGCTTGGACTTTGTCTCTAGCAGCTTACTGGACATCCCAAAACAGAGCCTCGTTTCAACATCGACAAACTCATTGAATTCAACTTCTTGCTTGAATGCTTCCACAACATCCTTTGTTGCACCCTTCAAGGTGTCTAATTGGGCAGCTTTGATCAACTCTAATTATACAACAATGTTGGCCTTCACTTTTTCAAGATCTTCCAAATGAGTCTTCCTGGCTAACTGCAGTTGATGTGAAGCTTATGACTCCGTCTTCTCTAACTCTCCCTTGAGGATTGCCAACTTTTGTCCAAATTTTCTTTGCCAACCTTTAGAGAAGCATTTTCGACTTGCCACTCCTTACCCTTATCTTGAGTCCTCTAGACAGCTTCTTTTGCCTGTTTCAGAGTCTGATCAAAGTTGTTACAATGATTCTAGTTAACTATAATTAATGAGGCAAGATCTATAACCTAAAAGTAGCAACAAGTTGTTAGTGGAGAAAGAAAGTTAAGTACCAAAATTAAAAGGAAGCAAGTACATGACGGATACCTCGGTGAAATAGGATACCAAATTCTGCACTTCTTAGTCCCTATAGGTTGCTGCTAGCAACTAAAAGTCTTGAGGGAGTAGGTTCTCTTGCAAGAATTGATAGAAGTGTTGCATCTTTTCCCTCAAGTAGTAGATCACTTCCTTGCATGGTGTTGAAATTTACAGATGTCAGCACCTTTGAGGTTATAGGGGCTTGTGCTCTCCTTATAGCCTTAGCCAATAGGGCTACAACCTTTCTGCAGTTGCTAGCAAAAGTCCTTGGAGGGATCTTCTTAGCTTTAGTAGTTATTGCCTCATATTTCCTTTTGCTGGTATAGGTCAGCATCTTTGAGACGTTTAGAATATGCAACACAAGGTCAATAATGATGTACATAAATTAAATTACAGTTTAAATGAAAGAATAGAAGCAAACCAAGAGGGGTACCAGAGGAATCAATACACAAAAGAGCTTTGCTATAGGAGGTTCTGGTTATTGGTGTGAAGAAGAGAAAATTATATGGCTTGAGGTGCGAGTATCTGAAGAGGTGGAAGGAGTTCTTAGGAAGAAGAGTTTGAAGAGGTGGATGGGATCCTAGTGGCTATGGGTGTAACAATCTGAGGGGGTTTTGTAAGGTCTTCGAGTGGCTCCCTAGTTGGAGAATGGGATTAAACCACTTTTTAACCGAAGATAATGTGAAGTAGGAAGAAATGAAGGTGTTATATGCTAAGTTCAAAAGGGGACTGTGGACATCACCCAAGGGCTTGGGAAGGGCAATAATATCCCCATATTTTGGAGTTGGAGAGTGCCACTAATGCAGGTCATTGGGTAACCTATATATTCCAATTGGCCCAATGAAAGTTTTCTTTCCATTTACCTACAGATTTAGGGAGTCCTAAAACAAAAGGTTAGGGCGTTTGACACTAAAATACCAATAACCATGAGGGGCGCCTAAAGAGGTATCCTATTTATTTAGTTTATAGAATTTGGCAATGATAAGGGGTGACAACAAAAGGGTCATGGTTTTTAAACACTTGGCTACAAAGGCCACTTAGACTCTACAGGCATTTGAAACTAGTTAGGTTGGAGAAATATGGAATGCTTCAAAAATGTATATTTAGAATAGACCAAAAAGGAGGCATTTTCCTCCTCTTCAGTGCTCTTTGTAGACATAGAAGGCTCCTTCTTTGGATGATCAGGATCGCTCATTTGCACTGGGTATCACTAGCCTAACAGATTTTACACACGAAATATATTTTCCTGATCCTAATTAGATCATGGGCTGTGATATTGGATGGTCCTACGTCGTCCATGGTGCCTAGAATTGAATAAAAAATGTGTGGAAATGGATCTAATGGAGAGGAACAAGAGTAGTAGAAAAGAAGAGACTTGGCACCCAGAGGGTCATTGATGAGAGGCTGATAATTTGAAAGAGATGGAGTGGTGAAAGACGTAATGGATGCAAAAGATATGGAAGAAGTTTTTGTGTTGATTGATGTTTATTTTTGTACTTGATACAAGAAAGTCGTTGAGAAAGAGCCGTTAGGACATATGCACTGCCAAACAATGTTAGACCTAGACTAGCTGTTAAACTCAATATTATGACCTGCTTGCAGTCGTTGCTAAACATAGATGACCTAGTTAAGTTTGTACCCGCCCGCAAACTTGCCACGTGGTAACATCTGGGCAGATTTGTAGCAGTTGCCTGTGAGTGCTTCATGAGTGAACCGCTCGTGTTTGTACCTGCTTATAGCCCCACCACGTGGCAACCTTTAGAGCAAAGACACGGCAAATAAATGAAGGCGTAGTACCCGTAACCTTTCTATGTTTCTACCTACTCACAGACCTGCCATGTGGCAGCTCAATGACCCAAGAAGTGATAGACACATATGCCGATAGTTGAGTGAGCTGCGGGCCTGTACCCGTCTCTCAAACCCAAGACTTAATTAATTGATGACTTGACATATAGCAGTTACCTGTGAAAGGCTAGGAAGCCTAATGTCCATGCTTTAGATTCGAAATATGGTAGCCCAAAGACCCAACATGCAAAGCCCATTTAGAGAGGGATGTTCAATAGGGACCCATGCCAAAATCGGCTACAATCTTCGTGTAAGAGTTCAAATGGGTAAACATTCATAATTGAAGAATACGACCACAATTTGCATGAAGTTTACACTGAAATGAGCCTGAAATTATGGTGACTGAGAGATGACCCAGAATTGGCTCGGGCATCTTATGTACCTCGCTGGCAGGTGTTTATGATGTGCCAGCGGCGTTAGCCTTAAAGACCGAGGGTTTGCTGCTAATGTGCACCCCAAAAAATTATTGTAAATAGGAAGTCAAGCTCACTGGGCCAAAAATTATTATAAATAGAGGGTTGCACTCACTGACATTTAACAGTAACATAATCACTTAGATAACACAAATCACGTACTCATTCTTGTAATACTTAAGAGGAAAGGATCAAGCTCTACTAAGGTTTCTCATCTATTGTAATTTGTTTTTTTTTTCAAATTTATCTAATTTTATATCTAAATTTAAGATTGTAATCATTTTGCCTTTAATAAATTAGAAATCAATTATTGAAGTTGCTCTTCTTATTTTGTGCATTATTCAGTATATGAAATTTAGTGCTCATAAATTAGGGTGCTATAGTTTTAATTATAGTTCTTTTATATTTCAAGCTCATTTTATTTTATAAATTATCCCCAAATTTGGAAGAAAAAGGAAGGAATGATTATGAAGTTCTTTTCTTCTCAAATCTTTTTAGAGCATTAAGGATGGAGGAATTATGAAGTCCTTATATTCAATCCAAAATACCCTTTTATAAAGAATTTATATATTTTTGGTTTTATTTGATGTTATACTTAGCACTAAATCCAAAAAAATAAATTTAATTAAATTGGTATCAATTGTAAGCATCATAAGGTACTAATCTTTCTTCATATGTAACTATTAAGTATTTGTAGAGACAAATTTATATAAAAGAGTATTTTAAGATTTTTTCACATGTATTATTAGCCCAATTTTATTATATAAAAGGGATATTTTTACATATATATTGAGAGCCCTAGGTTTTATTATATAAAGTGGGACTACAAGAGTATTTAGAGAGAAAATAACTTATCTTTCTTATAACCAATTTTCATAGTGAAAAAGTTTTTTAAAGTGGTTGCAAAATATATATAATTCTCAATAGAGGGTAAACCACTATAAATTATGGGTTCTTGTAATTGTTTGATTTTTTCTTGCATAAGTTATTATTGCATTTGAATTTTTAGTGATTTGGTATTTAATCCCATTAATTATAGATTTGATATTTAAATTCTCAACTGAAATTAGAGCTTTGGTTTTGAGATTGAAAGCAATGAGTAGTACAGAAAATTTATCATATAGGATCACCAAGTTCATTGGTACAGATTATACCTTTTGAGAGAATGCAAATCAAAGATTATCTATGTGGACAAAAGCTATACAAATTGCTTTTGGGTTAAAAGCCTGAAAGAATTTTAGAAAGCATTTAGAGTCTTCTTAATAGACACATGCTAAGGGTTATTTGGTTGACACTGTTAAAAAATATTGCTCACAACGTGGTGAAGGAAAAAGCAACTACAAGTCTGATGAAGGTGATTTCTGACATGTAGAAAATATCATCAATAAACAATAAGGTTTTTCTCATGAAAAAATTATTTCACTTGAAAATGGATGAAGGTAATTATGTGGCAACTCATTTTAATGAGTTTAATACGATCGCAAATAAGTTGTCTTTTAATGATATTGACTTTGATGATGAGATACGTGCCTTGATACTTTTGACATTATTACTTAACAACTGAGAGCCCATGAAGACAACAAATAATAATTCTATTGGAAGTGAAGAATTTGTAGAATTGATTTAGGTGACGCACTATTTTTAAATTTTTTGTAAATGTCAATAATAAGGGAAAAAGAACTTATAGAAATTCTAATTGCAATAAGAGAAATCTAGTCAAGGAATAAGAGAGGCAAATCTAAATCTAAAGAAATCTAGAGTGTTGAAACTATAAGAAATGGAGTCACGCAAAGGATTATCGATCACTAAAGAAAAGAGTTGAGAACAAAAATGATATTGCAAATGTTATCATAGATCAGATAAAGGATGCATACTTTTACCTATTGATAATTTTCTTATGTCTCTAGTTTTCAATTCTAAGGCATCTTTTCACACCATTGCACATAGTACAATAATGAAAAATAATGAAAAATTTTGTTATTGGTAACTATGATAATGTTTATCTTATGGATGAAAAATCTTTGGATATTGTTAATATGGGTACTGTTAAATTGAAGATACCAAACGAGAATATCTATAAGATTCAGAAAGTGAGACATATGCCAAAATTAAAGAGAAATCTAATTTCTATTAGACAACTTGATAATGAAGGATACAAGGTGATTTTAATAATAGTATTTAAAAAGTAACTAAAATTGCCATTGTTGTTGCTTAAGACAGCAAAATTGGAACTCTCTACATTGCCTCAAGTTGCAAAGATACAATGGCTGATGTTAACACTAACATAAATTCTAATTTATGGCATTGCATGCTAGGCATATGAGTGAAAAAGGAATTAATATCATGATGACAAATGGTAATTTACCATATTTAAAATTTATAAAACACATATTGTGTGAAAGCTACATCTTTGATAAATAAAAAATGAGTTTCTTCAAAGCAAGAAAGAATTTAAAGTGAAAAAAAAAACTAGAGTTAGTTCATACAAATGTGTGGGTGGGGCCTTCAGCTGTGACTTCTCTTTAAGGATCTAACTCATACGTGACATTCATTGATGACTTAATTAAAAAGGTAGAGATTTCTTTTCTTAAGAATAAATTTGATGTGTTTGATGTTTTTAAGAAATGAAAATTTATGGTTGAGAATGAAACCAACCTTAAGGCTAAGAGTCTGAGATTTGATAATAGTGGGGAGTATATTGATGAAGATTTTAAATGGTTTTATGCTAATAATAGGATAAAAATAGGGAAGATTATTTTTAGGACACTTCAGCAGAGCGATGTTATAGAAAGGATGAATAGGACATTGAATGAGTATGCAAACAGCATGAGAATTCATGTGGGTTGCCCAAGGCATTTTGAGTAGACGTAGTTAACACTATAGTCTATTTAATTAATAGAACTCCTTTAGATCTTTTGGATTATAAAATACATGAGGAGATTTGGAGCGATAAAAAGGTAAACCTATATTTTTAAAGAATATTTGGTTGCATATTTTATGTTCATGTTGATACTGTTGCCAGAAGTAAATCTGATTATAAATGTAAAAAGTATTTTTCATCGATGTAGTAACAATGAGTTTAATTATCATTTTTGGGATAACCAAAACAGGAAGATCATTAGAATAAAAGATGTAATCATCAATAAACAAGTTTTGTATAAGGATAGTTTAAGCAAGAGTTTATAAGTAATAGATTTTGAGTTAAAGAGACTTAAAGTAAGTCACTTGAGAGATATTCCTGTGAGCCAATTGTAATAGAATACTCAGGAGGTTGAAAATAATATTGCTTAAGAAGATAAGGAGAGCAGAGCTCTAGAGATAAATCCAACTACTTTTTGTGACAAGAGTGAAAAGATCTTCCAAAATAGCGAGATCTCCATATAAAATTTCACCATCTTTGAACTATATCTTGTTAACTGATAGAGGTGAACTAGAGAGCTTTGATAAAGCTTGCAAGTTAATTAATCAATTAAGTAGAAGTTAGTTATGAAAAATGAAACAGATTTTCTAATGAGTAATCAAACACAGGAATTGACAAAAGTACTAATAAAGAAAGAAAGCCTTGTATAATAAATAAGGTTACTTGATCAAAAAAATAATATGATGGTAGTAAGCAGTATAAAGCAAGATTAGTAGTTAAAGACTTTCAAAAAAAGGAAAACATTAACCTTACAGGGATTTTATCTCTAATGGTCAAGTTGACTACGATCAAAATAATGCTTGGGTTATTGGCTAAGGAAGATTTGTTGCTATAGTTAATGGATGTAAAACAACATTTCTTCACGGCAATTTGGAGGAAAAAATTTATATGCATCAACCATAAGGATTTGAAGTTAAAGATGAATGAAAAATAGTTTGCAAACTTATGAAAAGTTTATATAGGCTAAAACAAGTCCTTAGACGATAGTACAAGAAGTTAGATAATTTCATGCGTAACAGTGGTTTATTAAGGTGCCAAGTAAACTATTGTTCTTATTCCAAGAAGTATAATAACTCTTACATTATAATGTTTTTATGTATTATTGACATGTTGATTGTTGGAGTTAAGTTGCATAAGATAGAGAAATTAAAGAGTAAACTTTTAAAGAAGTTTACTATGAAGGATTTGAGTCCTGATAAACAAATCATTGGGATGAGAATCATCAGGAAAAAGAGGATACTTAATGGATCTTAAGAAAAATACATCAAAAAAATGCTTACTAGATTCACAATGGATGGTGCCAAACTAGTGAGCACGCCTTTAGGTAGTCATTTCAAACTATTCAAAATTTAGTCTCCTTTAATTGATGATGAGATTACATAAATGAATAAGGTGCATTATGCTTCTACTATTAAGAGCTTAGAGTATGTCACGGTGTATAAAGACCAAATATAGCACATGCAATGAGAGTTATTAGCAAGTACATGAGTAATCTAGGAAAACAACATTAAGAAGCAATTAAATAGATTTTTAAGTATTTGAAAGGTACTACAGATTTAGCTTTATACTTAAAAAAAAAAAACAAACTTAAGTTTGCATAGTTATATTGATGTTGATATAGCTAGTGATATAAATGCAACAAAAAGTACTCATTGTATGTTTACACATTGGGTGGTACTATAGTTACTTAAATATCTAAGCTATAAAAGATAGTTATATGATCTCAAACACATAATAGGTTACACTAATCAAAGCAAGTAAGGAGATAACATGGTTATTATCTTTTCTAGATGAACTATGGCCTAAGTTTAAAAAAGGTGTGTTACATTATGACAATCAAAGTGCAATATATTTGGCAAAGCATCTTGTGTATCATGTTAGGACAAAGTATAAACAAGTGAAGTATCATTTCATAAGATCAACTTTAGAAAATAATGTCTTATCACTTAAAAAGATATGAAGAAGTCAGAATCCAGTTGATATATTGACGAAGGCTGTGACAATCGAGAAACCAAAGTTATGTACAACTTTAATAGGACTTCTTAGCTACTGATTGAGGAGTCATGGCCATTGCGGGTGAAGAAAATAATTAAGATAATCAATTAGTCTCTAAGTAGGAGATTATTAAGTATATGTGGAGATCAATTTACATAGAAGAGTATTTTGGAGTTTTTATACATGTATTATTAGCTCTAGATTTTATTATATAAAAGAGAAATTTCTACATATGTGTCAAGAGTAATAGGCTTTATTATATAAAGAGGCTATAAGGTTATTTAGAAATAAAAAATAAAATAAGTTGTCCTTCTTGTAATCTATTTTCATAATGAAAAAATTTCTTACAACGATTGCAAAGTAGACATAGGTTTCAATTAAGGGTGAGCCATTATAAATCATGTATTCTTATGATTGTTTGATTTCTTTTTATATAAGTTATTATTACTTTTGAGATTTTTTAGGGATTTGATATTTAATCCCATCAACTAGGGATTTGGTATTTAAATTCTCAATAATAACTAACTCACAAATTCATTTTTTAATTAAAAAATGAAATGACTGGTATACTTTTTGGATAAATGTCATTTAAAACCCTGAGTTTAATACTCTTTCTCCAATCAAACACTAACTTTCAAAATGTATCCAAACAGACCCTAATTTATTGATTTTGTCCAAATTAAACCTTGACTCAAAATGATTATAAAAAATTAAGATTTTTTCATTGTTAAAAATGACTAAAAACTTCTCAAATAGATTTTACACTTTATTTTGATTTTATTCCCCAAATTTGATTTTTTTAACTAATTAACTATTTTTTATGAATTTTTAAAATTTTTGATGGTATATTTTTTAAGAAAAATATTTTCAACACTTAAAAAAATTTTGAACTTTTTACGATGATAGCTTAAATATTTTATTATATCCATAAAAAATTATAAGTCAAAATTCGTTGTAAAATATCTCTAATTCGAATATTTTTAATATTTAAATTTTTCAATAAGGTTCAATTTTGATAAAATTAAAATACTAAGATACATTTAGATACTTTTTAAAAGTAAATGTTTGATTGGAGAGAGACCGTAAAACTTGAGGTTTTAAATGATATTTATCTTTACTTTTTCTTATTTTGAAAATAAAATTTTGTTGACTAATAACACCTAACAAGATTGGTACCGACTCTTATTATTTTCACGTCAAAGATTACATGGTAAAAACTCTA
This sequence comes from Moringa oleifera, assembly GCA_021397835.1. Classification (NCBI taxonomy): domain Eukaryota; kingdom Viridiplantae; phylum Streptophyta; class Magnoliopsida; order Brassicales; family Moringaceae; genus Moringa; species Moringa oleifera. The sequence goes on from JAJFZO010000345.1 coordinate 570,040, forward strand.
ATTGTGATAATAGATATTTTGTAGGGAGAGAAATTTCTTGGGACAAAGTAATTAATTTTTTCTATAATAAATTTTACGAAGTTCTTATATGGACTAAAATATTATCGATGCATGTTGGCAAATTATCTAGTGACGATTTGTCAAAAGAATGTTATAAGAATGATCATATTTGTTCATGTAGTTTTATAAAAAGAATATAGTAAATTATTTGAAGAAATTAAAAATTCAAAATGATAGACCTTGAGAATTTTTTTTTTTTGTCTTGGCCTACAGATTTAACATTTAGTAGATAAAATTTTTATTCATCTATCTAACCATACAAAAAAGATCTTTAAGTTGTTATGTATGGATAAAACTCATCCATTAAGTATCTTAATGGATGTTAGATCGCTAGATGTGAAAAATGACCCTTTTGATCTCCGGAGGATAATGAAGATTCATGTGTCTTAAACTACTTATATCTTAATGCAATAGGTGCATTAATATATCTTATCAATAATATACAACTTGATATATCATTTTCAAAAAATTTATTAGTAAGATTCAATTTTTCTCTTACAATGAGACATTGAAATGTAGTTAAGCCAATATTTTGTTATCTTCAAGGAAACGATTGATATGTAGTTCCTTTATTTAAATAATTTTTATCTCAATTGATAATATATATAGATGCATGTTATTTAAAAATTAATATCTCACAAAATTTTTTTGTTCATGTAACATAAAAAGTAGTCAATATTGATGTTTAATATATAGATTAAATAAAATAATTTGGCAAACCTATTCACAAGAAAGTACTAATTTATAAATTTTTTAAAATATATATTTATAATATAAAAATTAAAATATTATGTACTACTCAAATGTAAATATAAGATTCTTATTTCTAACATTAAAAAACCATTTAAAAAACAACAAAGCTATCAAGATATATTACGTTAACATTGGGATGAATTCATTGTGTTTGTTTTTTTTTTTAACAAAATGCAGTTTATTGTTTTTTTATTTTTTTAAGGATTCACATACTATTTGGGGCATTTAGATATAAATTGTCAGTTTTTTCACTTTCCCTGAAACTGAAAGATTAACACGACACCATTTTACCCAATCATTTATAAATGTCTCTCCTCTTACAGAAGTGGACAAGAATGAAGAATCTGCAAGCTGTCGGTATAAAAGACAGACAAAAATGAAGACTTACTGTGCCAGCGAAGTTACCCAGCACAAAGCAAATTCAACCACTATTGAACTCAGAAGTGGAACAGGAAGAAGAAACTAATGTAGTATGGATCGCTTGATTCGCAAGATTAAGCATCTTCTTCTTGCCTGGCTCCACAGATCTCGTTCCGGTAACCTCACTCTCACCTCGCTGCTCTTCCTTGGTCTTTCTCAACTTGACTTCGCCTTTTGCTTTCTTAACTTTCTGTCGGCTAAATATACATGTTTAAGCATTGTGGTCAATTGTGTGCTTTTATGGCTGCTTAAGGACTCATGATGCTTCATGATTATTTGTTACTTTTTGAAATTGAGTTCACTCTACTTCAAACGGGTGCGCCTTAATTATTCATCTTGGTGTTTGAATAATCGGGAAATTAATGGAATATGATAGATTTGACTTTGGATTTGCTGAATCTTAGGTTGTCCTGCATGAATTGTCTGCGAAATAATTTGCTGTTACTTGAAGGACTATGAGGTTATTGATTTTGAAAGACCAATCTAATTGAATCTGAGATTTCATGAATTTGAAACTGTGAAGATTGGAATTTCTTGTGGGTTTAGCTGTATTATAATGTCATTGTATCTAGAGCGAAAAAATGTACTGCTAATGAAACTTGGCACATTCTGGATTTTTATTTTTCTACAGTACATCTATGATCTGAGCAAGATCTATTCATAAACTGAAATTCAGTAATTGAATTCCTGTACACTGGTGAAAAGAGCGAATCATGATCCAGTGTCTTTCCATCTTGGTTCTGCATGATGACTAATAACTTTGATAAAGTAGACAGAAATCTGAGGGATGCTCTTTTTTCACCAGTAACAGACGTCAGTCACTTCTCTATTAAGATCAACTCTACTCAACGGGGCCTCAATCTTAAACTAGCTAGGTTCAGCTACGTGAACTAAGACTACTGGGATGCATCCCTCATGGGTGCTCTTCTTATTTTATGAAAGAAGAAGGTGGAAGTTTAACTAAATGATGATAAGAGCATGATAAAACTACCCTTTTTTTATGTATGTGATTGGAGGATGCATGGGTGGCATTTGAATTTTAAACTTCTGATTCACCTGCTGACATCTGTAATGATCTGCATCTGGTAAAGTTTCATTTATTATATTATGCCTTTAATGTTGTGATTATGGTAAAATCAACTGTCATTGGCAAAACTTCCGTCCACTTGTTTTAAGGAATATTATGGAAGTTGTTTCGTTCAATACAACATGTAGTTAGCCGCAATAAATGTGCTTTCTTGTCTAGGTGTAATGTTTTCTTTTCTTTATAAGACTAAAATGTTGGAGTGTCAACATCTTGAAAATTCTCATCAATGTTCTAACCTATTGCCCTTCAACACACTAATTGTTAACATGCTCAGGTCACTCTCTTTCTCCTAATAATCAAGTATAGGGGCATGTTTTATCCCATGTGAATTTCTTGTCAAGTGTACTTTAATTATTGGTTCTCCTGTTTTTGAAATTACCATGAATTCACTTTAAATGCTGGAGCACATCTGTTAAAGTAGTTTTCCTCCTAGTTCTCATTACTTTGAGTTTCATTCAATACAGATCCATTGTAGTAGTGGCCTTTCTATGAACATCTGAATGTGAAGCCGTACATTTTCCTTTTGAACATACTCGATTCACTGGTCAATTATGTTTTAAGTTACTGCACTCTCTCCCTCTACTTTTTTTCCACAGGGCAGCAATTTTACTCTGGCTCTTCATCTCATTTGCTGACACAACCATGCTATCTGAGTTGTTTTGATGATAATGCAAAAAGTTTATTCAACTATAAATGCTTATTGGTTTGAATCAAGCTTTCTTTTTAATGAATAATAGATGGTAATATCCCCTACGTTTGGCTATCTTAGGCCCAATATCATTTGTCAGGCACATTTCATACAAGGATATAAATAGAGCAACAGATGGTTTTCACAGAATAATTTACAGCAATTCTCATGGCGCTGCCTACAGGGCAAAATTTAAAGATGGTGAGATGGCTCTTGTCAAAGAAGTGAAAGGATTGAGTCAAGGAAAAGACATTTTCTACAGAGAAGTACAGCTCTTGGGACGTTTACATCACCGCCATCTTCTTGCACTTACAGGATTTTCTGCAGGAAGTAAGAGGTGTGCTGGCTAATCTTGTTTCCATTTCTCCCATCATATTTTTATTGTGACATGACCAAAGCTTATTCAAGTCCTTGTTTGCTAGTGGGAGAGAGAGAAAGAGAGGTTGTCTATGCGTGTGTGTGTGTGTGTTTTTGAGAAGAAGTTAGAAAGGTAAAAACTTCAGAATTCTGCCTGAGAATAAGCTACAGTGCCTTGAAAGGTGAAAGGCACTGTCTCCATATAGTCAGAATAATTTGTTCAAGTGACCGAATAAACTTTTGCAAGAGTGATTGGACTACAGCGAGTAATTCAAACCAAAGATTGTAGGACTACAGCGAGTAATTCAAACCAAAGATTGTAGGTTGCATCATTGGAAAAATATTGACTGAAAATCACAAAGATATAGTTTTGGACGATACCAATTGGAGTCATGTGACAAGCCAAAGTAGTTTCAGGATAAAAGCTGATACATTGAATGAATAGATTAAATCAAAACAGGGATTGAGATCACAATGTCCGTTCAAAGTTTTCTTTGGAACCTGAAATACTAACCTTGAGACATGTTCTTAAGTGTAGCCCTCTGATTAGCAGGTTCTGTGAACTTAATCTATTCTTGACCACAGTAGACTAGAAGGAAGAAAGATAAATCGAACTTATAATGAGTTATCTTACTATTCTTTTTTTGGGGGGGGGGGGGGGGGGGGCCGGTGGTGTTGGGGAAAGAGGTATAAATCTTAAATACTCAATGTGAGAGGCTAGCTCTGTTTGTGCATGTGACGTTATTTGTTTAAGCAAACGACATATGCTAAAAGCCATGGAAGAAAATATGAGGAATTTATACTGTTGTCTGGCATCTCTGACTGTGATAATAGCTCAGAGCTTGTAGCAGTAACTTGTATATCTACCATAGAGACATCAAAAACCATATGCCCACTGTTGAGTAATTGGCAGGGGGAATAGTAAAACCTTTCATGATAAAATATTTACCCAAATGCTTTTCAGGCTTGATAAAAAACTTTTATATTAATGTAATAGATTCTTGACTTCAGAAATTTAGGCATTGTTTTTGACTTCCGAAGTCAGTGTTACTTAATTGGTCTGTTTTCTTTAGTTTGTTTACTCCTTAATTTTCCTGAAATTTGAAGGGCAACATCATATCAAAAATGATGAAGTTCCTACGGATGGTTTGCATTTAGTCTAATGTACTCCATTCCCCCACTTCCCCATCTTTGCAGGTTGTTAGTGTTTGACAACATAGAAAATGGAAGTCTGAAGGAGCACCTCAATGGTAACGTCTAAGAGAAACACTTTTTCAATTGTAAAATTTTGAGTTTCTTATAGATAATTTTTCTGTTGGCAGATCCTCTTAGGACTCCTTTGAATTGGAAAACAAGGGTACAAATAGCTATTGGCGTGACAGCTGCATTGGTAAGCTGTAATCATTAGTGCTACATGATATTGTGCCTGAATGAAGAAGAAAATTAGCAAAGATGGAAAGAAAACACCAAAATGAACTGTCTAATTTATGGTCTAGGAACAGAACCTGAAAAGGAGCATGTTATCTAGAAGGAGGCCTTCCGAATATTGCCTTGTGAGAAAAGATTCCATATTGTTCCATGGTCCAGGAACTCCAAACTTAGCTTATTCTTGACCTATGATGTATCCTTGAAATATAAGACAAGTTGAAGCAGATAAACCACTGCCAGAATTAACTTCTATCGAATACATTTATTCATTGGAACTTTGCAACGTGGAAAATGGTTGTCTGAGCCTATTTTTGTACTGTCTACAATATGCTTACTCGCTTCTACTTTTAAAACATAAAGCTAGCACAATCATCTACTGAACTTGAGAATGGCTGCATCCCGCATTGATCAATACTGCAACAACTCTTAATTCTTTACCTGCAAATAAATCTAATCTATTTTTGCATCCGCGTTATATGAGGTTGAGACATGGTATCCAAAATAGTCTCACACCTAGACATGGTAAATTAAATTGCAGGAGTATCTAATTTTCTTCTGCAACCCTCCAACATATCATGTCTCCATCAGCTCAAGTAATATCATGTTAGATGAAAACTTCATCGCAAAGGTGAACCTTCGATTTCAATCTTAAGATTTAAATCATAAATAAATTTTAAAACATAATGGGAAAAAACAAAAGGAAAGGAAAGAAAAGTGATCATTGACTCTCTTAGTACAGGTCTCTGATGTCAGCCTTCTCAGTTCTGCAGCAAATTATGCGGAGGTGCCTCATGCCTCCTGCACTGAAGGTGATTTCTTCAGTATTTGCATTCTGTAGTATTCACAATACTTCGTATTCTAACATCTTTTCATCTAATTTTTACCATGCCATGCAGATATCATAGATCAGGAAAGTGAAAACATTATCTTTCAGCTCGGTGTGCTGATCCTAGAGCTGATTACTGGTCAATCATCAGAGCAAGGAGGTGCTGCATTAGTCCAATGGGTTCAAGAATCACGCGTCAGCAGTTCCATTCACAAAATGATAGATCCAGATCTCGGCAATAATTATGATTCTAGAGAACTGAAGAAACTTCTAGCTTTAGCACAGTTATGTATAAAATCCAAGGATAAGCCAACAAAATTTTCTATTGCACATATTTTTCGTTATCTGCAGAAGAAGGTAGACATCCCACATGATTAATCTACGTAATCTGAGATTTCTCCTTATCGAAATGGCTACATTGATTGCGATGTATTTTCCTGTCCATGACATCAGGCAATGCAAATTTTTTGATTGACCTTGGTCTGAGCAACGTCTATTTACTGAACTTGTGTCATCTACTCCTTTTCTTGTTAAATGGATTTTGCCATCTTCAAATTATCAATTTATTTGTTAGGAAGTTTTATGTTGAAAATTAAAATAGATTATTTTTAAATATGTTAGTTGTAATATACTAGCTGTAATATTATTGTCTATAATAAGAAAGGAGTAATTTACTCCTTGATTGGTAGGTTGCTACTATGTATCAAGGAGTAATCTACTCTTTGATTGGTAGGCTGCTACCATGTATATATAGGTGTTGTATTTCTATTGTAAAGAGAGCAAGGAATAATATTCTCTTCTCTAAAATTCTACTTATTTACATGGTATCAGAGCAAGGTTCATTTTAATCTTAAACTTTTTTTTCTTTACGAGGTTAATCAATCCCCTCTTGTGTAATTGATTTCTTGTACCTTTTTTTTTGAGCTTGTACCTTTGTGTTTGAGTTTGTGCATTTTCTTTTATTTTATTTTTGAGTACTTGAATCTATAATTCAAGATGTCACGCAACATGTCTCACTTTGATTTGTGTGCTTCTGTTGGAATTACCGTGAAGTTTAATGGTAGAAATTATGCTCTTTGGTCTCAAGCATTTCATACTTCCTTGGTTCTCAAGGTCATGATCATCATTTAGTTCAAACGATGATAGACACTAAGGATTCTAAATATGCAGCTTGGCATTAATCTGATTATGCCATGAAACGTGGCTGTTTTGGAACCTGAGATTGCTGCCTCCGTTGGATTGATATCAATAGCTGAGGAAATGTGGGACTCTATTAAAGAAATGTTCTCAAATGATGGTAATAATTCTCAAATTTTCTCTTTGTTTCAACAACTTATTGATAACTAACAAAGTGAAAAATCCCTTCTAGAATTTTTTGCTGCCTATAAAGGAATTATCAATGAATTTTGTGACTTGCAGCCCTTCTCTACAGATCTAGAGACTCAAAAATGTCAATGAGAAAATCTCTTTATTTGTGGATTTCTTATGAATTTGAATGACCAATGCAATACTCTCAAAAGTCAATTATTTAGAGAAAGCACAATGCCTACTTTTCAAGCACCCTTCTTTCGCTTGCAATCAGCCTCTTTAACTCTATAATCTCCACTTATTACTCTTGAACATTCTGCCATGTTCGCACAAGGACGTGATCACTATGTTGGAAAGAGTAAAAGACATGATAAAAAATGTGATTTTTGTGGCAAAGGAAATCACATTGAAGATGCATGTTGGGACAAACATGTTAAACCTGAATGGGCTACCAAACATACCAAAAAGCACAACACTTCTAAGGCAGTAGCTACTGCATTCATTTCTGATGGTTATGTTTCTTCAATTGGACCTGATGATGTTATTCAAATTTCTAAAGTGGAGTATGAACTGTTAATTCAATCACAACCTAATTCTATTGCCTCTCATACCCTCCAAACAAGTACCATTGCACTTGCAACTCTTTCTAGTAATTCTTGGCTAATAAATTCTAGTGCATCAAATCACATGACTGGGAACCAATCTCAGTTTCATACTTTTAATCCTTGTCAATCTCTGTCACCGATTACTGTTGCTGATGGGTCTGTTTCCACTGTCTCTGGGTTTGGTACTATTTACACTTTTTCTCTTACACTTAATCAAGTATTACATGTTCCCAAATTATCATTTACTCTTATTTTAATAAATCAAATCACAAAATCTTTAAATTATTCTGTAACCTTCTTTCTTACTCATTGTATTTTTCAGGATCTTCAGACGAATATATTGATTAGACACGGCTCTGAATCAGGAGGCATTTATTATCTTAATTCTTTTGTTGCTACTGTTGCTGGTGGTGTGTCTTCTTATGATTGGCATTGTTGTTTAGGTCATCCTAGTTTTTCTAAGCTAAAAAATAGTACCTTTTGTTGAGTTTGTTACTTTAATAAACTGTGATGCATGTCAGTTGGGAAAACATCACAGGTCATCTTTTTCTTCTAGAGAGAGTCAAAGTTAAAGTCCTTTTGATTTATTTAACTTTGATGTCTGGAGGCCTTGTTATTATCCTACTTTGTCCTGTCATAAGTATTTATCACTTTTGTGGATGATTATTCTCGAATGACTTGGATTTATTTGCTAAAAGATAGGTCTTATGTTTTTGATGTATTTCAAACGTTTTATAATGAAATAAAGACTCAATTTTTAACTAGTATTCGTATTTTACGATTTGATAAATGCTTTAGAATATATGAAAACTGACTTCTCTCATTTTTGTTATACAAATAGCATTATTCATCAATCATTATGTGCTCATACTCCACAACAAAATCTTATGGCAGAACATAAAAACAGACATCTTCTTGGTGTTGCTCGTACTATTATGATTCAAATGAATGTACCTAAATACATTTGGAGTGATGTCGTACTCACTGCTGGAATTCTCATTAATCGGATGCCATCTTCAACCTTAAAGGTGACATTCCTTTCAAATGTCTTTTCCTAGAATGTCCACTCTTTTTTATAACTGTGTGAATTTTTGGGTGTGTTTGCTTTGTTCATTTATTAGAAACTGGTATGGATAAATTGTCTCCTAAGGCTGTCCATTGTGTTTTCTTAGGGTATTCTCGAACTCAAAAAGGTTATAAATGTTATGTTCCAATGTGAAAAAGAATTTTTGTTTTCGTTGATGTCACATTTTTTGAGTCGGAATTGTTTTTTCAAAACTCTAAAGTCAAAGAGTTAGCTCCCCTTACTACCACAGTAACACCGTCTCTCATGACTTTACCTTTTTCAAAACCTATCCAAGTTTAGACTAGAAGAAATAAGTTGCAAACTCCTCCTGTCTCACAGCCATCTCTTTCAATGCCTTCTGCTGATGATCTTGATGATTTGCCAATAGCTCTCCGAAAAGGTAAACGTTCTTGTACCCAACATTCTATTGGTAATGTTATTTCTTTTAATCACCTTGGTCCTGTTTTTCATTGCTTAGCTTTATCCTTGTCAACCATGTCTATTCCTAAGAATTATCCAGAGAGAGTTCAAGTTCTAATTGGAAACAGGTCATGAATGATGAAATGTCAACTCTTCTCAGTAGAAACACATAGGACTCAGTACCTTTACCTAAATGAGTTTCACCTGTTGCTTGTCGTTAGGTCTTTACAGTCAAATATAATCCTAATGGTTCTGTTGATCGGTATAAAGCCTGACTAATTGCAAAAAGATAGATGCAAACATCAGGTATCGACTTCTTTGAAACCTTTTCACCTATTGCTAGGTTGAACTTTATGTGCGTGGTCATCTTAGTTGCAGTCAATCGTGATTCACCACTATATCAACTAAATGTCAAGAATGCATTTCTTTACGGAGATTTGAATGAGGAAGTTTATATGAAGCAACCACCTGGCTTTGTTGCTAAAGGGGAGACTCACTTAGTATGTAAGCTCAACAAGGCTATTTATGGATTAAAGTGGAGTCTGAGAGCTTGGTTTGATAAGTTTAGCCAAGTTGTTTTCAAGCTGATCATTCAGTTTTTGTAAAACATAATTCCTTAGAGATTGTAATACTTATTGTTTATATTGATGATATACTCTTGTCAGGTAGTGATGTAAATGGAATCGAAGCAATCAAGAAACACTTGCACCAATAATCTGTCACCAAAGATCTTGGTCAATTAAGGTACTTTCTTGGTATTGAAGTTGCTTATGGTAAAGGTGTAGTACTATCTCAAAGAAATTATACAACTGATCTATTACAAGAAGTAGGTTTACTTGGTGCAAAACTGTTGGATACACCAATGGAACCTAATCTTGACTTGTGGAAGGAGGATGATGACTTTGTAGACTATGGACAATACAAAAGACTTATTGGAAAGCTTATTTACTTAACAGTTACTAGACCGAACATTATGCATGCTGTGGGTTTGATTAGTCAATTCATGGAATAGTCTAAGAAAGGTCATTGGGAGGCTGCCTGCAACATTTTGAGATATATAAAGAAATCTCTAAGAAAAGGATTATGGTTCAAAAATAACAATCATGTGAAATTATTTGGCTATTCTTATGCTAGCTATACTCATGACAAGAGTGATAAAAAATCTACATCTGGATATTGTACCTTTGTGGGTAGGAATCTAGTAACTTGGAAGAGTAAGAAACATATAGTTGTATCGAGATCTAGTGCTGAAGTAGAATATCATGCCATGGCTCAAACCACATGTGAGCTGATTTGGTTGAAAGCTCTCTTCAAAGATTTCAGTATCATCTATTCAGATCCTATTCCTATGCATTGTGATAATCAGGCTGCAATTCATATTGCAAGCAATCTTGTTTTTTATAAACGAACAAAGCATATAGAAGTTGATTGTCATTTTGTGAGAAATGCAGTTACTGACAGGAAGATTTGCACTCTTTTTACACCTTCAAGAGATCAAATTACTGATATGTTTACTAAAGCACTTGAAAAGGAAGATTTCCACAAATTGAGTGACAAGCTTTGCATGATAGACATCTATGCTTCAGCTTAAGGGGGAGTGTTAGAAAGTCTTATGTTGAAAATTAAAGTAGATTACTTTTAGATATGCTAGTTGTAATATACTAGCTGTAACATTATTGTCTATAATAGGAAAGGAGTAATCTACTCTTTGATTGATAGGCTGCTACCATATATCAAGGAGTAATTTATTCCTTGATTGTTAGGCTGCTACCATGTATATATAGGTGTTATATTTCTATTTGTAAAGAGAGCAAGGAATAATATTCTCTTCTTTAAAATTCTGCCTATTTACGTTATTATTTCTTTAATTCGTTAAGATTGTTAATCCTTAGTTTGAAGCTTAAGAAAATTGCTACTATCTATGGAGATTTCAAATAGCTGGATTTGATAAACTTATGGGACATACTCCATGTCCTCACAAGTGAGGAGCACCTATTGTTGCAAAAGCTTGTTGGAAGCATTACCTCAATTTAATTTTCATGATAAGCTTGAATCATAAAAAATTATTTTATAGTTCAGATACACACTAATAGGTTTACACTTCGTAGAGTTATTTAAAAGTCTGCATGACAATCTCAAAGCAATGTTTGGAAGAGGGCTAATTTCATTGAAGAAACAATGTTGCTAAAAGAGGACTATGGCAATGAGAATGTCAAAATGGTTCTACAAAACACAAGCAGGAAAAACACTAATAAATAGTTGCATTTATCAAGAGGAGAAATGAGCATCAATAATGAATAAATTTGCAAGATGGACATTTTTAATGATTAGAGCATGTTTGAAATAGTAGCTTGGTAAAGTAGTGGATGGTCCAAAGAAGGCTAAGGGTAGACCTAAAAGTGGCATCTAATGCTTGTAAAAACTTAATTTTCTGAATTAAATTCATGCAAACCAACTTGTTTCGAGCTATCAAATTTTTGTGAGAAAAGGTCGATATAGTTTGCCCTACTTTGCTTTGGATAAGGCTCAATTGGGTGAACTTGAGTTGAGTTTTAATGTATTTTTTATTTAGGAGAAAAAAAGAAAAGGAAAATAAAAATTCATGTTTCAGGAGTTAAAAAATAAATAAATAAAACAAACAATTCTTCTTTTTTGGGTTTATGTTTGAGTGTGTGTTCTTTTTTTCTTTTTCTTTCTTTTTAAAAGTGTTCTCCTTCTTATAATTTCTTATGTTTTATGCTTCAATATCTATTTATTTTCACATTTATGGTTCATTTTTATCTTGTGCATGAAACACATAGATTGCAATATATGTGCATGAAAAATATATATGATCTACATGGCTTTTACGCTTTAAAACGGCAATGAAAGATAGAGCGAAGAACCATTATCCTGCATTACTTTTAACTTCAAGATTATTTTGGGATTTTTCTTCCTTGATAGTTGAGTATCATGGACATGGTTCTCGTCATATATGTCTTAGCTTTTGTATCATTATTTTATTACTATAATGTGTTAGCAAGATATTTTATTTCCTGTATATCTTTAGTAAAAAAGACTTATATTTTTACTTTATCAAATAGTGTAAATTTTGAATAAAAATAATTTTTTTAGTTTTGATTTTAGATAAGAACAATCTTTAATTTAAATTTTGAATTCAAATTTTAAGATATCGAGATAAGTACAATTTTAGTTTTTGGGTTTTACAAATAAAGCCTCCATTAATGAAACAATTCCAAACTTCAAGAGTTTATTATTCTTTTTTTCTTAAAAAAAAAAATCTAACAAAGTGCTATCAAAGCCAAGAAAATTATATTAGAGCTATTATCTTGAGAGATTTATGAGATTGAAAAAGTCTAAACACAATCATTAAACACTTTTCACATATATCTTTAAAAACAAAAATCTATACACAATGAATTTAGAAAATCATTCACTGCAATTGCGCTTCTAGCATTTGGTGGCATAAACTATCAAATGTGCGGTATTAGAATGGAAGTCTACCTTAACGCAAATGATTTCTAAAAAGCTATTGAGCAAGCGTATGAAGTTTTAACCTTACTTGATGATCCAACTCTTGCACAAATCAAAAACTAAAAGGAGAAAAAGCAAAGAAAATCAAAAGCGAGAATAATATTATTTGCAACAGTTTCATCCATCATATTTACTAGAATAGTGACACTAAAAACAACCAAGAAAATTTAGAATTTTTTGAAGAAAGAGTACAAATAGAATGAAAGGGTCAAAAAAATGTAATTGTTGAATTTGATTTGAGAATTTGAGATGCAAAAGGTGAAGGAATTACAAAAAATCGAAGAATATTTTGATAAGTTTCTCGGTATAGTTATCAAAGTAAGACTTCTTGTTACTGATTTTTTTAATTTTAGAATTGTTCAAATGATTCTAATTACAATTCTTGAAAAGTTTGAGGCTACAATTTCATCTTTAAAAAATACTAAAGATTTGTCAAGTATTACCTTGGCAAAATTATTAAATGCATTACAAGGACAAGAAGAAAGGAGGTTTATGAGGTAAGAAAGATATGTGGAATGTGCTTTTTAAGTCAAATCACAGAATAACAATAGGGGCAAAACCAATAAAAATGGGTAGAACAAAAACAAGTTTGGAAGTTTTACAAGTAACAACACAAATAATCAAGTCTTTCCACCTTTTCTCTATTGCAAAAAAACTAATCATGCACAAAATAAGCATTGATGGAGGCCAAATGCAAAATGTCACAAATGTGATCAGCATGTGAAAAAATATGCAAATCCTAACAATAACAAGAAAAAGCTAAGACTGCTCTTGAACAACCTCAAAAGGAGGAATTATTTGTGGCATCATGCTTTTTTACTAGTAACTCCCAAAATAACTGGCTTATAAATGTGGTTGTACAAACTACATGACTTATGATTAAGAACTCTTCAAAGAGCTTAATAGAATTGTCGTCTCTAAAGTTAGACTTTGAAATGGAGCATATCTTGTAATAAAAAGCAAAAAAAAAAAAAAAAGCAATTAAAGGTCGAATAGGTTTGAAATTAATTTTTAATGTCTTATATGTTCTTACAATTAAGTAAAATCTTTTAAATATTAGTCAGGTCCTCAAAAAAGGATATAAAGTGCTATTTGAGGATAATTAGTACTTGATTACTGATTCACAAGGCAGAGAGGTGTACAAAGTCCAAATAAAAGATAAAAGGTTTTACCTTGAATATGATGAAAAAAGAGTAAGCTACAGTACATAAAGAAAACAACAATGTAATGTTTCAACATAAAAAATTAGGGCACTTTTGTTATAAAGCTTTAGCTTTTATGAAGAAAAACAATCTTAGGAAGACTTGCCTAAATTAGAGGAAGAGCTTCCGTAATGTACTAGCAGTTAATATGGGAAGCAGGCTAGGTTTCCTTTTTAACAAAACAGTGCTTGAAAGACTACACAAAAACTGTAGCTAGTTCACACATATGTAAAAATATTAGTCATAACACCTTATACCCCTTAACAGAAAATAATGGCTTTGCGGCAAAGGATTTCATCATTTGAAGCATGGTATGACTATAAACTAAGATATAAAATTTCAAAACACTTCAAGTTCAAACTCCTCCTCTTAAGAGTAGCACAAAAAAAGATAGAAATACAGCCAAATCTACTGAAGAACAAAAAAATAAAAAATGGTGACATCCCATAAGGGCACTTTCAAAGATTAAATATGAATTTATGAGGAAAAAAGTTAGTGTATGTTACAGGATAAGTCAGCACAAATCACAGTTAAAGTTTTTCGATGTTGATATCATGCAAGATGACACTTAGGGATAGAATAATAGGATAAGTCAGTAAAAATCACGGTTAAAGTTGGTCCTTCTAACTAGGGTTCATGCCTTATAGGAGGTGTTTATGTAGCCTAAGGTTTTTTGAATCTGAACTTCCTAACAATTAACATGAAGGGTAAACGGTCGATGGCAAGACCCAAGATAGGGCCTTGCTAGGTTTTCATGCTTTCCAAAGGGTCTCACATCATCCTTTAATGCTGGTTTAGCCAGAGGGTGCCCTTGCCTTGTAATCACTTACATAAGGGTACTTAGGAAGAAAACCTCCCCCCTAGTGATGAAAATAGACATAGGGTTCGACTTCAGTAGGGCGAGCTACATCGCATAAGGAGACTAGGTGCCCTCCAAACACTATCTCTCATACCCTTCCTAGTAGAGAAACAACCTCAAGGACCTTGCCTAAGTATAGAGCTGATTCAATGCATGACCATAACGTGTGTGATGGTTTTATATTAAAAAAAAATGTAGATAAACATGCAAGAGAACCTAGCTCAAAATTTTGGATTTTCACCAAATTAAGAAAAATAAAAAAAATTATTGGGTTTTCGGCTTTAACTTTGGCTTAACTTTATGAAACTAGAGATTCTGGGTTCAATCCATAGTGAAGTCGCCAAGCTATCATAATAAGGCTCAAAGTCTGTCAAAGTTAAAAAGGAACACGCAGCTTCCTTATCACGAGAAAATATTAGAGAATTAGTCTCTTCTCAAGAGAAAAGGTGAATCTTGAAATTCATTTTTGGTTGGCTTATTAATGAAAATCAAGAAAAAGAATATGAGTCACCCCCAATCTTTTTTCTTTTTTGGGTGATACGATCGGCCACTAAAAGTTCTTTTGTTTTTTCTCTAGATCTTTTTTTTTTTTTAAAAAAAGAAGGACCAAAGAAAGGTAAAAGAAGAGTTTTTCGGCACTAGTCAAACTTTACCTAGAAAACTATGTTCACGAGTTAATCATACATAAGGAAGGATTACCATCTTTACTATGCTTGAACGAGTTAAAACAAAATTATATTTAATTGGGTGATACAAAAGATTCGAGCTTGATTCTCATACAAAGTATCATTAAAACAAAAAAAATATATATTTTAATTAATGATGAAAAAGATTTGAACTTGAGTCCCATGCAAAGTATCATATAATTACACAAAAAAAACCCTTTTTAAAAGAATGCGTGGATGATGGAAACTTAGTTTCCAAAATAATTTTGTTTAAGACCCCAAAGACTGGTTTTCACCAAATTCTCAAGTCTTGAAAGAAATGCAAAGAAAGAATCTTGGTCTTAAAATTGTTAAGAAGTATTCAAGATGGCATTTATTCGGTAAGGATCACGAAAAGATCCCAACATTAGTTCTTGTCCCTTTAAGGTAAATGGTTTATTTAAAACTCCATGGGTGGCTTGTCCTCTGCTCCACTTTGTGGTTAAATTCATTTATGTAGAAATAATGGACATGCAATGCGAAAATAATAAAGAAAAGCACCCATGATAGAATCATATCAATAACGCAAGATAGCAATAAGAAAGTATCAAGAGAGCATGAAAACAACATTGGCATTTTACATTAATATATTTAGAGTGCTTACAGTAAAGAAATGCAAGGTGATAACTTTTAACTGTTAATATAGCACGACACCCCTGTTGCCACCCTTATTGGAAAAAAAGGCTTTACACTTTTAAACTGGTGCCAAACTTGCCAAGAAAAATGAAAATGTTTCTTTCTTAGAAGAAGAAAGAAGCTTTATTCAAAAAATTTTAAAACTTTCTTTCTCTCTCTCTCTCCCTCTCTAACTACTATCTAATGAACAATTGGGGATTTTTCTCCAGCATGGTGCCTCTC
Organism: Moringa oleifera; assembly: GCA_021397835.1. Lineage (NCBI taxonomy): Eukaryota > Viridiplantae > Streptophyta > Magnoliopsida > Brassicales > Moringaceae > Moringa > Moringa oleifera. The sequence goes on from JAJFZO010000345.1 coordinate 586,215, forward strand.
TCCTTACTAAAAAACCAAGTTTCAGATCCTATATCTTAATCCCTTCTCTTTCAATCGAAGGGGTATTTATAGGTGTGGTCTTGGTAAAAATGGTGAAAGCACACTATAGCTCTAAGATGTGTAAGTATTCAATTCTTGTGTCATATGTCTTGTTCTTGAATTTAGGAGCTTCTAGGCAAGTTTTGGAATGCTATAAAAGTTTCTGAATGATAAATATCTTGTGTTTCACTATTCATGACTTTATGTATTTTGAAATATCTAAGTTCGAGATTTTGTTGTTACAAAAGACCTAATGAATGATCGAGAATGCAATGCAAGTTAATCTTATTCAACAACTTGATGTATGATTGGGAGTTTTAGCCCAAGTTGAGGAAAGCCCAAGTCATCCCAATGAATTATCAGGTTAAATGGAGGTCAAGCATACTATGACTTTAATGCCTTATCAACATTTAATTGAGTCATTTCTGAAAGGTCTTTTTTTGACACATTTATTGCCTGGGCACTAGTTAATGATTAACCCTGGTTAATGGATGCAGAATAGTCACACATTTAGTGTGTTTGCTTTTCAATTTTTCCATCCAATTGGTTATTTCATTTAAAAGCGATTCGAAAATGTTCTTTGGCTTTTCACTTTGCCTTCCCTGTAACTAGAATCCTCCGCCTTCTTTAATAAACTAGAGCTTCAAGCTTTCATCTACATCATTCTCCATTCCTTAGGTGAGTTTTTTGTCTTTTTTTCCTCCATTTCTTCTTTAGTAAGAATGGCCAAGAACCTAGGTCCTTCCATCCCAAACTTTATAGAGTTAAAGGTCCCTTCCCCCACCAACTAACCTATCGACTATGGACCCATCGCGAAGGTTGGGTCATGGTTTTTGAGGATGGCCTCAAGGGAGGCCAAGATTTACCCATCCATCCCTTCTACTAGAATGTATGTAAATAGTTTAGGATCTCTCCTTCCTAGCTTACGCTCAACTCCTGGTGCAGTATGCTGGCTTTTGCCTCCAAAATTTTCTCCATGGATTGTACAAACCCCTTTTGCCAAATTTTTTGAGTTAAAAGCCTATAAAGATAAAGAACTTTGAATTCAAGTTTTACTACTTCATTAGCATTAGCCCGAAGTTGTTACCCAACAACAATAAGGGCTAGGTCTAGAAATACTTTTGAGCCTTCTAACCTAGAATGTACCCACGCCTGAGTACTTAGACTAAACAATCTAAGAAAGTCCATAATAAAAAAGTCCACCCTAACCTCACATTTGTATTCAAATATCTTTATGACCAGAAAGGTATAGATAGTTTTAGAGACCACATTAATAATGATAGGTTGTCAGAATTTACAACCACTGGGTCTTAGTATGAGACCTTTAGATTGCATAAAACGTTCAAGTTTGTCGATGAAGTCTCGTGTTCGAGTATTAAGGAAGAACCAAACTCACCTTCTCCAGAAAGTCCCAAAATCCAAAATCCTGAAATCAAAACCATTATTATTCTTACTCCCGAATAGAGGGTCAACCTCAATGAGTATCAAAATGATGTTAATTTCTTTCTCTTTTTTTTCTTACTTGTCGATGTATAACCGTTGTACCATTTAATAAGAAATTCCTCAATTTCCTAGGGTTCTTGTCATTATTGACTTCAAACTACAAACGAAAGATTAGATAAAATGTGAATTCAACGGGTTATTTTCTAATAATTCATGAAGAAAATTATCATATTTTCACAATTCAATTCAACACAAAATCTATAAATCTCATTTTCTTTGTGTAATTGTAAAAGAGGTTTTTGTTTTTTTGTTATAATGCAATCCTCTCCTTTTTTTTCATTTTAAAGAATTAATTAGCTGTCCAGTAACAAGTAAGAGTAATGGATAGTTTTCGATAAAAGGAAGAGAAGAATGAATAAAAAAATTCTATTTAATCAATATTGTAATGCGTGCATTATTTTATTGTATTAAATCTAAAGGCTTTTTTCTTTACCTAATTACAAAGATGGGTTTTTAGACTTTATATAGAATCTGGATATATACTCTAAAAAGGCAAAAACGCTAGAAATAAATTAAAATAAAAGAAATTCCTAACTACTTTAAAATCTAGTTAAAATAAAGATTTTTTTTTTAGTGATCTCATCGCGCGATACCTTTTTTTCTTCTCATTTGAGATATTATGTGAATGAACCTGCTCTGCTATTGAATCTAATGAGTTAAAATTAAAGTAAATTAAATAAAGTAAATAAAAAAAGTAAAAGGTATAAATTCACTATTTATTCTAAAATCGAAAAGAGATTCCAAACAATTAAAAAAAATAAAGAATTAAAGAAATGAATTTCCAATTTTCTACATATTCATTCAAAAAAAAAAAGTTACATGTTTTGAATTAAGTTACATGGCACAGTTCTTATTATTTTAAGTATTAGTTTACTCAAGAGTTTCCTAATGAAATAGTTGCGTTGATTCTGAATCATGCATGGGATGGGTAGATGTCAAAGATGCTAAATTGATTTCTTTTTCTACTTCTGTTACTTTATTTTTGTTAATATTGCCTATAATAATTGATCAGTCATAAATTTTTAATTGAATTTTTTTATTCTTTTAATTGGTATTTTTTCTTATCCCTATCGCTTTCAAAAATGGAAACTTAGGAAAGTGATTTAGAAAGATATGGATAGAAAAAGAACATATTCCATTTAGCCCTTTCATGCCTATTATAACTAGTTATTTCAGTTTTCCACTAGCAGCTTTAACGACAACCTTAGCTCTGTTTATTAGTTTAAGCAAGATACAACTTATTTGACATTAATTAAATAAAGAGTTTATTTTATAAAAAAAAATCTTTTTGTGGTATTCCATATATTCGATAGTTCTTTACTTTATCGTATTAATTACCAATTATTGGTCATTGAGATTCATAGGCAATACAAATTAACATTTAAGGATAAATATTACCTCTTTTTCCTTTTTCAAAAAATTCGAAATGATTGAAGTTTTTCTATTTGGAATCTTGTTAAGCCTCATTCTTATCACTTTGGCTAGATTATTTGGAACTGCGTATTTATAATATAAACGTGGTGATCAATTAGACCTTTGATTAATTAACATCTTTTTTTTTTAACTGATCTCTTCCTTTCTTTAATTCTTAGGAGGTCAAATTCAGATTCAGATTGATGTTCATTTATTTGAGTTCAATGTCATTTTTTATCTAACAAACAAGAGCATAATCACGCTTTGGACGATTTGAACCTACGACATTGGGTTTTGGAGACCCATGTTCTATCGAAATGAACTAAGACCGCTTTCTTATTTCTTGTCACATAAGACTATAAAGATGAGTATTTTTTTTAACCCCAATACATTTTGTACACCTATACTATCATATAAAATATTATAAAATTAAAAAATTACGTATGTTCGATTTTATTAATTGATCTAAAATGGATCCGTCCTTACTGTTCAAAGGGGATGATAAGATTCGAACTCTTGACATTTTGTACCCAAAACAAACGCGTTGCCAAGCTACGCTACATCCTTTTTAATTGGTCTATAGTCTCATTGTAAAGAATCCCTGTCTTGTTTTCCTCATCCTTGTTTTCTCTTTTGATATACAAAATTTCTCTTGCCCACTTCTTTTTTTTTCCTTATATCAGATAAATATAATAAATAATAAATGAATATTTTTATTTCTCACGTGAATTCTCTCAATTTTGCTTTTAGGCAATTTTTTTTCAAGAAAATGAAAATCTTATTTATCGAATCATTGTACATTTCAATTTGTATTTTGAATTTTGGATTGGAGATTCCGTGTATAAATAAAAGTAGTCCTTAACCATATATACAACTTATTATTATATCTATTACCATATATTGTAATACAATAAAGAAAAAGAAAAAAAGAAGGAGGATTTTAAATGCAAGATCTAAAAACATATATTTTTGTAGCACTGGAACTAAGTACTTCATGGTTCAGTTCTTTAGCAAGTTTATTGATAGAGATTAATCATTTATTTCTAAATGCATTGGCATTCCCTTTTTTTTCATTCTAGTTATTAACATGGGACAAGGTTAAGAAAATTAGAGATATAATCAAATATCTGTGACTAACCCCCCTTGCCTTTTTTTAAGAATTAGGTAGAATAAGGACGGAGGGAAGATAAAGAAAAAAAGGATTCAACCTCATCAAAAACTCGGGTTCAAGATCCTACCAATAAAGTGAAAACTAAAATGTGACTAGGGCAAGAGAATAGTATCATATCCTAGAAGATACTTAAATAAAATGCTATATAGTATTTCTGAATATTGTTAGGAAAAATCATTGTATTGCTAATGATTTTATTTAATTACTATATTAATATTGCTTGCAAAAAAATAATTTCATAATTTTATTTTGAGTTAGTAACTTCTATTTTTTTCTTCCTTTGTTCTTTGCTTTATATCAAAAAATAGAAGATTGAAGTGAATCCAAAATTCAAAGGAGGTTCATGGCCAAAGGTTAAGATATCTGAGTAACAATTATTTTGGAATGTACCAGTTATGTTCGAAACGATGTTAATAAGGAATCAACAAGAATTTCTAGATGTATTCTTAAAAGAATCAACACAATACGCCCAACCGATTGGAATTGAGGAAATTCTGTCAATGTTGTTACAAACATACAATTCATGGGGACATAAAGAAATAGGTCGAATCAAGTGTTTGTATGTCAACCTTCCAAGGAACATGAAAAAAAAAAGACATTAAGTATATTACATATATTTATATATAAAATATAAACAAATAAATAAATATAAACAAATCAAATCCTATTTATTAATTATATATATATATATATATTTCATTTTTCATCCAATCGAAACAGGATTTTCGATTAGAAATAAGGAATAAAAAAATCATAGATAAATCCAAAAGACACTTTCCTAAATCCAAGCGATTTTTTTGTAGACCTTTACCCTTGATCCAATCGAGCAATCGAATTGATTATAGAAACATGAGTTTAATTAGTCGATTTATTAGTGGACAAGGAAAAATATTATCTAGATGGATGAATAGATTGACTTTAAAACAACAACAATTAATTACTATTGCTATGAAATAAGCTCATATTTTATCTTTCTTAGCTTTTCTTAATAATGAGAAACAATTTGAACAAAGTGAGTCGATCGCTAGAACTATTGGTCTTAGAACCAAAAAAAAAAAAAAAAGGCTTATTCTTCAATTGAATAAAACTTCCAATCTGAACTCAAAGGCGGATTAATATTTTTTTTTGAAAAATTAGAGAATCAAAATTTAACTGTCATGTCTATTGTAAGAAATAAATAAATAAATAAAACTCGTTGAAGAAGAGTAATTTTTTTATTGAGCATATCCGCTCATTTTGTTTTGAGGACTTTATATTTTAATCTTACTAATTTCTACTTTACCTTCCTCGAGCTCATTCTCCCAAGAACTCCATTTAAAACATTCGAGTGGATTCCTTCCAATCTCCTTATTTGATGATCTCATTGAAAATTTTATAACGACAACTACTATTTGATATAGCTATTTGTGCAAGTATTTTACAATTAATAAGCAACTACTTCTCATACGGATTTTGCATGAATATATTATACCTATAGGATACCCCTTTTCGATGAATTTTTGCATTTATTCGAGTGATCCACAAATGACAAAAATCTCTTTTTTTCCTACCTTTCTCTCGATGAGCCAAAACCAAAGCTCTTATTCTTTGTTAAGTACTAGTTCGAGTAAGTCATGAATAAGCACCTTGAAAGCTTGATGGAAATAAATGAATTTTTGTTCCATGTCTGCCAATTATATATTTGCATTTAATTATGGTTATTGAATAAATGAAACTTTGATGAATAAGTAATTTTTTCTTTCAGTTATTCTTTTCCTTTTACTAGTCTATTAATAACAAAATGGATTCCTCTAATGTACAAAATAAAAATTACAATGGCTTTTACTACTCTAACCTCCTCCCCCCCCCACCCCCCCCCCCCTGATTTTTTCCTTTTCTTTTCTAGGTGAAATACCCATAAATAAGAAATTGTACATGGTATCAAAAAAAGCATAATAACTAAAAAAAGTAGTAAACAGAAATCATAAATAAATAGTGGGTTTCATCGTTTCTATGGTTACTTCTTAAAAGGTGAGGTCCTCTTTACACATTAAAGTTCCTTCCTTTAATTAATCAATACTAATGGTAACTTGTACAGTTCACACTCTTTGGCTCTACTGATGAATATTCTAGCAATAGGTCGTCTTTCACAATGAGATTTACTTTATACAGTAATGGTATTTAATTATGAGTATTAGTTGACCTTATTAGTCCGTTCTTGCAAGAGTAAAAGTAGAATCTTTCTATTTAAATAACATAGGATTTCCCCTGTTCGCAATGGATAACCATTTATTAACAATGAGGGATTATTTCTCCCAAATTGAGGGTTGGATTTACAGCAATGGAAACCATAAGTTTCGTATACAATAGAAGGATATGATAGATCCATCTTTTTTATATAATGAATGGAGTTCCTCAATTCTATTTTATTTACTGGTACTAATCATTGGTATTAAGGACATCCCCGAAACGTGGGGGAATTTGTGGCATTTCTGATTGGCTATCTTGTGTTTCTAGTAAGTTGTTTAATAGTTTGCATGCTGAATCATATGCATAATTGGCTAGTTTAGATTAATTCTAACTGGATGATTTTGAATTACAATTACTTTTATTAAATATTCTATTAAATGTTTAATAGAATATTAAACTAAAGTAAAGCCTTAAATAAAATCTTAAATTGTGGATTGCGTGAAGTCACAGCTATTTTTTGTTAAACCGCCACAAGATCAACAATTCTTTGAGCTTGGGCTTCTGTTGCTGACATAAAAACATCCTTTTCCATGTCTTCGGATACAACCCATAAGGGCTTGCCCATTTCTTGTACTACATCCTTGTGAGGGTTTCACGAAGTTTCAGTTGTTCTTCCGCTTTCAAGATAAATTCTCTTGTTCGTGCCTCATAAAAAGAACTCGCAAGTTAATGGATCATTACCCTAATGATATAACATAATAAAAGTTTCTTTTATTTCGCGTGCTAAGGTGAGCAAACGAGATAATGAATAATAAGAAAAACAAAAAAAGAGAGAGAATTGAACTACTGTACATGCATTTTTTGTGCATTACATATGGCTTTTTAATGGAATTCACATTTTTTACCTTTCCTTTCATCAAAGAAAGAGAAAAAATAGGTCTATTAGACCTAAATCAATAAATGATCTAATTGCCACCCTTCTTTTCTGTTGCTTTATATATTTACTTTACTTATTTCATCTGTGATTTAGCAATCCAAAAGTTTCTTTTTTTTCTTTTGGTACTTTTTCATAATACAAACATTCTTAGTAGCCTTCTAGTGTGAAAAAAAGATTTGTGATGCTAAAATGGGTTCACGATAGCTATGATAAAATTGGAAATCCCGCTTATCTCATACTACTTTCTCAATACATAATCTAATATTTTGAAAAAAATATTTATATCAAATTCAAAGTGCCATGCTAATATTAATTATTAATTTATATTTCATATGACGAAGGCATAGTCTTCTTTTCTCACAAATAAAAAACTCATTTGCACCAAGTGTGAGGGAATGTTGAACGTTTGGTCATTTCTCCTCTAATTAGGATAAAAGATCCCATTAAAGTGGCCAATCCCATGCATATTATTTGTACATCCAATTGCATAAATTGCATAGTATCATGAATAGCCACTCCGAGTATTACCCATTTGCGAGGAGAGTTTATAAACAAATACAGATTTTCGTACTGTTTTCTATATTACGGTATACCATGAGACCAATAAGTTGATTTGAGATCTCGCTATCAACCTCGTGGCCTAAAAAAAGTAATCTATCTCGTTAAAGTCTGTTCAATAAGATAAAATCAAATTGTATCTGTTAGGAGCCGTGCAAGTACCTTTTGATGCAGACGGCTCAGCAAAAATTGTAAAAAAACAATGTGCAGATATAACAAGCTTTTTATAACTTTTAATGAAGGCTTCCTTTTTTCTTCCATTTTTAAAGAAAGATGCGTTTTGACCCTTTGCCTATAATTGTAAAATATAAAAAATTTCATTAAGATTATCAGACTAACTTCTCATTGACTTTTTTTTAATCAAGATCCAATCCAAATCATGATGTCATTTTCTTGTTCTTTAATGGGCTTCTTTAAATTTGTAGTCAATTTTAATAGGTTTATGTTCTACTTTGAGTAAAGATCTGCTTGATTTTTATTTGTACATATAGGATAAATGAACCAAATGCCATGTCTTTTTTCTATGACTTCCTTTTTTTTTTTTTCAATTCATTTTTTTCTTGTCCACCGCTAAATAGTCAACGTATTAATCATATTATTTGATTGATTAACAGTTTAAGAATGATCATTCTAATTGAAAATAATAATCTAGATACCTTCCCCAAAATAGATCTAATTATACTTCATTGCACTTCACGCTACAAAATTTTGATAATAAAATCAATCTTTTTGGGCGAAAGAGAGGATATCTCGATCGGGAGAAATAATGGGGAAATTCCACATGGCCTAATATATCTGACAAGTTGCACTATATGTCAACCCAAGATGCATCTTCCTATCTAGGACTTCAAAAAGGTACTTTTGGAACACCAATAAGCATTAAATGACATAAAAAAGAATTAAGTACTTTATTTCACTTTGATGTGGAAGCGTAACAATGGGGTTATTATCTTAATAATATTGGCCTTTATCATACTTTATTAATTCTATTTTATACATAGATTGAATAAGGTCTTGAAACATAAAACAAAATAGAAAATAAAAGTAAAGAAAAATAGACTAAATGAAAATAAAGGAAACTTTTTATGAGTAGGTCCTTTGAATGAGGAGCAAATATAGATACATTCGTTCATAGAAAATAAGGTTAACCTTCATGGTGTATTGGTACTTATTAGATATAGAATAGATCGGCTTCTCTTTTTTTCCTATGACATGAATTGTTCCATTATTACTAAAAGAATAGAACAAATATTAATTCTTTCTCCGAAATAATCTGCTAAAAAGGAAAAGGTCGATAGCATAATTTTTTTCTAATGCAATAAAGTTACATAGTGTCTATTTTTCATTGACAAAGAGGTATTTCTATGGGTTGCCTTGGTATCATGTTCATATCATCGTATTGAATGATCCTGGCCATTTACTTTTTGTTCATATAATGCATGCAACTCCGGTTGTTGGTTGGGCCAATTTGATGGCTCTATATGAATTAGCAGTTTTTGATCCTTTTGACCCTGTTCTTGATCCAATATGAAGACAATGTATGTTCATCATACCCTTCATGACTCATTTAGGAATAACCAATTCATGGGGCAATCGTAGTATTACAGGATGGACTATAAGGAATCCGGGTATTTAGAGTTACAAAGGTGTAGCTAGAGCATATATCATGTTTTTTGGCTTGTACTTATTGGCAGCTATCTGGCGTTGAATGTATTAGGATCTAGAAATATTTTATGATGAAAGTACAAGAAACCCTTCTTTGGATTTGCCTAAGATCTTTGAATTCATTTATTTATTTGAGGAGTGGCTTGTTTTAGATTTGGTGCATTTCATGTAACAGGATTACATGGTCCTAGAGTATGAGTGTCCGACCTTTATGGACTAATCGAAAAAGTACAATTTATAAATCTAGTGTGGGGCGTATAAGATTTTGATCCTTTTGTTTTGGAAGCAATGGCCTCTCATCATATTACAGCAGGGACATTCGGCATATTAGCGGGCTTATTCCATCTTTGTATCCATCCGCCCCAAAATCTATTCAAAGGATTACGTATGGGCAATATTGCAACTGTTCTTTCTAGTGGTATAGCAACTGTCTTTTTTATAGCTTTTGTTGTTGTTGGAGCTATGTGGTATGGTTCAGTAACTACCTTTATCGAATTATTTGGTCTTACTTATTATCAATGGGATCAGGGATACTTAAAGCAAGAAATATATAGAAGAGTTTATCATAAGTTTTATCAGAAGCATGTCTAAAATTTGTGAAAAAATAGCTTTTTGTGATTACATTGGCAATAATCCAATGAAAGGGGATTATTCAGATCGGGTTCAATGGACAACGGGGATGGAATAACTGTTAGGTGGTTAAGACACCCTATCTTTAGAGATAAAAAAAGGGCTTGAACTTTTTGTATGTCGTATGCTTGCTTTTTTAAAATATTTTTGATTGGTTTGGTAAATGGAGACAGAATTATTAGAGCGGATGTTCCTTTGAAAAGGACAAAATCGAAATATAGCGTCAAACAAATAAGTGTAATTGTTGAGTTTTATGGTGGCGAACTCAATGAAGTAAGTTATAATGATTTCGTGACTATGAAAAAATATGCTAGACACACTCAATTGGGTGAAATTTTTGAATTAGATTGTTCTACTTTGAAATCAAATGGTATTTCTCGTAGCAGTCTAATTTGGGCATGCTTCATTTGCTTTACTCTACTTCATCGAACACATTTGGCATGGTGCCAGAACCCTATTTAGAGATTTTTTGTTGGTGTTGATCCAGATTTGGATGCTCAAGTGGAATTTGGAACATTCCAAAAAATTAGAGATCCAACTACAAGAAGATAAGTAGTTTAATATAACACTGCTTTGTTATTTTTCGCTGTGATTTAGCATAGGGTATTAAAAAAATCTTGATTTAAACCTTTGCCTTTTCTTTGACTCTTGTTCTTTCTTGATTTGAAGGATCATCACAAATAAACAAAACGGGTATGGAAGCTATAATTGTTAACCACAATTGAATTTATGGAAGCATTGGTTTATACATTCCTCTTAGTATTGACTTCAGGTATAATTTTTTTCACTTTCTTTTTTGTGAACCGCCTAAAATTGCAACTGAAAAAATGAAATAATTTTTCATTATCTCAGTTGAAGTAATCAGCCTTCTAATACTAGGAGGTTGATTACTTGAACTAGTCCCCGTGTTCCTCGATTGGGAGACTGATTACTTGAACTAGTCCTTGTGTTCCTCGAATGGATCTCTTAGCTGTTGAGAAGGTTACCCGAAGGTAATATATAGGGTGTACCTAGTAAAACTTACAAGCAACCCAGATATAAAGATGGCGACTAAGGTTGCTATTTCCATTATTATATAATTTCAAAACCACAATGGATCTATGCTAAGATCCTTTATTTACAACGGAATAGTATACAAAGTCAACAGATCTTAATGAATACAAAATAAGATTTATAGCTACACAAACTATTAAGGGTACTTTTAGATCTGGGCCAAGACGGACTATTGTAGGGTGTTTATTGAAACCATTGAATTCAGAATATAGTAAAGTAGCTATTGGATAGGGAACGACTCCTTTGATGGGTGTTGCAATGACTCTATTTACGATATTCCTATCTATTATTTTAGAGATTTATAATTCTTCCATTTTACTAGATGAAATTTCAATGAATTAGACTCGTAAGAGCCACAAAGTCCTAGCCTTTTCAATACAAAAAGTAAAGCAAAGCATCTAGGTCTCAGAGTTTTAGCCTATCCTATTTTGGTAGTTTGATTATGAAATTTCTTTCTTTTGTATTATATTTGCAGAATATGATTATGTGACTTGTTATAATTGATCTTATTGGTACAAATATGGATTATTGAAAAAAATAAGACATGTACTTGGATATTTCCTTTCAACCCCATAATATTGTATTATTTCTTCGACATGAATAGTTGAAGGGAATTCTATGAAGAGAAAATGACTTATGGAAGTGTGTGACATGAACTATTGATTGGGCCGTGTAGAAATATGCCTTTATCTGCTACATTAGAATTCATAACCAAATGTGTCTTTGTTCCAACCACCATGTAAGCCCCATACAAAGGATAGGCTGGTTCGCTTGAAGAAAATCTTTGGTATGATCTGACCCGAGATGTTGTGCATGAACAAGCTCTATGAGATCTAGTAGAATAAGTGGTGTGGCATAATTTAGATTATGCTTTTAGCTATTTTTTACATAATATAATCATTAATATTTGTAAATGCATTCATTTCCTTTGTATCAAATTTATGATACTATCAGAATGAAACAAAAGATCTAAAGAAGAGTAGAGGCTAGACTACATTCAAAGAACGTCTTGAGATTCAGGCGATTATAGATGATATAACTAGTAAATACATTCCTCATCATGTTAACATATTTTATTATCTAGGAGGAATTACACTTACTTGTTTTTTAGTACAAGTAGCGACAAGATATGCTATGACTTTTCATTATCATCTGACTATTACTAAGGCTTTTGCTTCTGTTTAATGCATAATGACTGAAGCTTACTTTAGTTTGTTCATCCGATTAGTTCATCAATGGTCAGTAAGTATGATGGTCCTAATGATGATCCTGCACATATTTCATGTATATCTCACTAGTGGTTTTAAAGAAACCTCACGAATTGACTTAGGTTACTAGTGTGGTTCTAGTTGTATCGACTGCATATTTTGATGTAACAGGTTATTCCTTACCTCAGGATCAAATTGGTTATTGGGCAGTCAAAATTGTAACAAGTGTACTAGAAGCTATTCCTATAATAGCCTCGCCTTTAGTAGAGTTATTACGTGAAAGTGCTAGTATGAAACAATACACTTTGGCCCATTTTTATTGTTTACACACTTTTGTATTACCTCTTCTTATTGTTATATTTATGTTAATGCATTTCCTAATGATACATAGGCAAGATACTGCTGGTCCTTTATAAAGAATATAGATCATAGATATTTGTAATCTATTATTTATCTTATTACTTAGGGAAGGAAGAATAATTCTTCATTGCTACAAATATGGATTATTGAAAAAAAAAATAAGACATGTATTTGGATATTTCCTTTCAACTCCATAATATTGTATTATTTATTTGATATGAATAGTTGAAGGGAATTTTATGAAGAGAAAATGGATTATGAGAGTCTGTGACTTGAAGTATTAATTAGGTCGTGTAGAAATATGCCTTTATCTGCTACATTGGAATTCATAATGAAATGTGTCTTAGTGCCAACCATTGTGTAAGCCTTATGTGGAGAATAAGCTGGTTCGCTTGAAAAGAATCTTTTTTATGATCATACCCAAGATGTCATGCATGAATAGGCTCTGTAAGATCCAATATAACAAGTGATGTGGCATAATTCAAATTATGTTTTTAGTTATTTTTTATTTACTTCATATAGTCATTAATAGTTGTAAATGCATTCATTTCCTCTGCATCGACTAGATTTACGATACTGTCAGAGTAAAACAAGGGACTAAAGAAAAGTAAATGCTAGACTACACTAGTAACAAATAAACCCTTTGTATGTGAAAAATCTCGATATATTTTAGGGATTAAGAGCGAATCGTAAGGTCTGAGACAACCCAAAAAGTACTTAATCATGATCAACTTTGTAAGTTAATTTGGGGATTGAGCATTTACTTGTAAGAATTGAATTCCTCGCAATGAATAGTTGCAGTAACTTCTTAAAAAGAATTGGATAAATTTTTTCTTACATATGGAATCATTAATATATGTATGGATAACATATAGATTTATTTTATATTATTCATTTAGTTTGGTTGATTCTTGCTTGCGCCAGACAATGAAAAATTATTATGTCCAATTCCTTGGGGGGACGGATCTATAAGAATTCACCTATCCCAATAACAAAAAAACCTAACTTGAATAATCTTATATTAAGAGCTAAATTAGCTAAAGGTATAGGTCATAATTATTATGGGGAACCCGTATGGCCCAATGATCTTTTGTATATTTTTCCAGTAGTAATTCTCGGTATCATTGCCTATAACGTAGGTTTAGTGGTTTTGGAACCATCAATGAATAGTGAACCAGCAAATCCATTTGCAATTCCTTTATAAATATTACCTAAATGGTATTTCTTTCCTATATTTCAAATACTTTGTATAGTACCCAACAAGTTATTAGGTGTTCTTTTAATGGTTTCTGTACCTAAGAGATTATTATCAGTACCTTTTTTGGAAAATGTTAATAAATTTTAAAATCCATTTCGTCGTCCAGTAGTGATAATCGTCTTTTTGATTAGCACGATAGTGGCCCTATGGTTGGGTATTGGAGCAACATTACCAATTGAGAAATCCCTAAGTTTAGGTCATTTTTAATTAAATCAATTCAATTGTAAAATAAGATGACGGGGGCATCTAAGGAGTAATCACTTCATAGTGAATTCTCCCTAAATATATCTATTTAATTAAATTTGGGTCTGGATAGAATATATGCATCATGTTAAAGGTTCAAAATTCATTTCATTTAATTTTTTTTTGTTATTTAGAAAATAACAAAGAAAAGAGGAAATGAAACCAATGGATTTAAATTTAAAACATATTTTTTGTTAAATTTATTTTGAAATGCTTTTTCTGTTTCTTTTCTAGAATGTTTAATATCTGTTTTACATCTTATATGTGAAAATCTTCAATTTTCATAAGGTCTTCTTGACTGTTATTCTTGATGCAATCTCTTTCAAATTCATTAAAATTTCATGTGTTGATTCTTGAATACCTACTGTGGTAGAATAATCATGTGGCATTTTCTCAAATTTTGCACGTGCAATACGTGTTCTTTCTATTTGTCTAAGAAAAGCTCTTCGCATTGCAATGCCTATTGTGTTGGCTTGACCTTTCATAAGTGGAGACAGAATAAAGCATCCATAATAAATATGCTTACTATCTATTCTTGATTCAACACACTTCCACTGTAGTGTATGAGTATATACTTTTACTTTCTCTTGAACCATAATAATATTATTTGATCATATCATTGAATCATTTATTTCTCTTAAAATCTTTTTAGTCTTTATTTTTATTTTTTACACACATTTTTTTAGGAGGTCTACAACCATTATATTGCATAGGGGTTACACCCCGTACGAAACTTAATAGTATACCACTTCTATGAATAGCTCGTAATGTTGCATCTTTTTCGAGCCCAGGGCCTTTTATCATGACTTTGGCTCGTTGCATACCTTGATCCACTACTGCTCGAATAGCATTTCTCACTGTAGTTTGAGCAGTAAAAGGCATCCTTTTTCTTGTACCTTTGAATCCAAAAGTACCAGTAAAGGACTGAGAAATCACCTAACCCCATACATCGGTAACAATTACAATGGTATTATTGAAACTTGCTTGAACATGAATAATTCCCTTTGGTATTCTATGTGCATTTTTACGTAAACCACTATGTCCATCCTTACATGAACCAACTCTTGGTATAGGCTTTGCCAAAGTTTATCATTTCATAAAGATAAGTCATAGATATATGGATATATCCATTTCATGTCAAAGTGGATCCTCTTTGTTTTTCTTTTTTGTTTGTTTAGCGGTTCTTTTAAGGAAGTCCCTTTTAAAAAGATTATCCTTATCTTTGTTCATGTATCAGGTTGGAACAAATTACTATAATTCATCCCCTCTTACAGATTAGTCGACACTTTTCACAAATTTCATGAGCAAAAGCCTTTATTTTTATTATTATTATTCCTTAACTTAATTCTGAATCCATTTATTGGAAGAAAATAAGTTTCTTGAAATTGGAATTGTATCCTTATGAAAGGAATGTTGAAGTTGACAAAACCATCTAATCATTTGAATTCTTGTTACGAAATCTATAAATTATATGCCCCTTGATTTATTCATAAGGACTTACTTCAATCTTGTTGCGAAATCTATAAATTATATGCCCCCTGATTTAATCATAAGTACTTACTTCAATTTTTATTTTACTTTATTTCCCCTTAGCATTAGTATAGGTATAAAACTATGTCAAATCCTTCGTGAAAGATAACCTAGAATTAGACCTTCAATAAACTCGAAGCATGCCATTGGAAAGTGATTCAGTAATTAAACCTTCACCTTTTTGTTCTTTCATTCCAAATAAAACAATCAACTAATGTCGGGGGAGTGAAATTAGATAACTCGTCTTTTTTTTTTTTTGCACAAATGGGAAGTTCTGAATACAATTCGGATATCAAAAAGATTATCATATAAAACATAAGATTTCTCCTCTAATTCCTTTCGTTGAACCTCTCGGTCTACCATTATACCTCAAGAAGTAGAAAGGATTACGATCTCTATCCCACCTAAAATTCTTGAAATTTGTTAATAGTTAGAATAGATTCATAGACCAGGTCGATTGATCCGTTTTAAATTAACAATAGTTCTATATGGCTCTTTCTTATTTCATTTATCTCGTAGGGTAAAAAAAAAAATTTCTTGTTTTCCTGATGTTTTCTTACGTTTTCGATAATACTTTCTCGTAAAAGTATTTTAACAATGTTTTCTATGATGTTAGTAAATGATATCCGAAGCATTCCTTTTCTATTCAGTTCAGCATTTTGTGTAGAGGTTATTATATTAGCAATAGTGTCCTTACCCATGATAAACTAAAATTATTCTTGTTCTCGAATTTTGATATAATCAATAAGTTTTTTTATATTTATATATTTTTTCTTTTTATATTTATATATATTATATAATAATTATATTAAGGGTATATGTATGAAGGGTAGATGCGTGAGACATAATCTACAAATTAATCTATTTGATTTAAATCTTATAACTATAATTCAAGTCCTATCTTATAATATCTGAGGAGCTAATGAAACAATTTTAATGAAATTTAATTGTCTTAATTCCTAGGGGATCGCACCAAAAACTCGAGTTCTTTTTAGATTTCCTTATTGATCAATGATAATTGTGGCATTGTCATCACATCGTATTATCATCCTATTGTTATGTTTGAGCTCGTTGCAAGTACATACAATTACAGCTCTGATCACTTTTGATCTTTCTAAAGGCATATTTGGCACTGTTTCCTTAATCACAGTAACAATAACGTCACCAATATGAGCATATCGACGATTTCTAGCTCCTATAGTTTGAAAACACATCAATTCTCAGGCCCCACTATTGTCTGCTGCATTCAAATGGGTTTGAGGTTGAATCATATCAATTTTTTGTCTGCTGCATTCAAATGGGTTTGAGGTTGAATCATATCAATTTTTTTTAATATGTTCTTTTAATACAAAGGACGAAGTAAAAAAAAGAAATATTGTTTATAAAAAAAAAGAAAACCTGTAATTTTTTAATCTCTAGCACGTCTTTCTTTTGTGATTCTACATTCCTATTTCGAAATGATGAATTGAGTTTTTATAGGCATTTTGGACATTGCTACTGAACTCAATCACTTGCTATCGTTACTCTTCAATTTTCTATTGAGGTCTATCTTGTAGAGGTACTTAAATTGGATCAGTGATCAATTTCTAGGTTTTGTTGTAAACCTAATTAGCTACTTCCAATTAGTAAATCAATATCTTAAACCGCACTCAAAGGTAAGGCATTTCCCATTTTTATGGGAACTTTTGTACCAGAAACAATGAGATCTCCAATTATAGCCCCTCTAGGATGTAAAAATATATCTCTTCTCATCATCTCTATAGTGTATGAGACAAATGTATGCATTTTGATTAGAGTCATATGCTATGGTTACGATTCTACCATATGTCTTTTTCATTTCATCGAAAATCGATTTTACGATATAGGCACTTATGACTTCCCCCTCTATGCCTTGCGATAATGATTCCTTTGGCAATACGGCTTTTACCACAATGATGCTGTCCATAGATCAAATTATTTCATGGATTGGATTTCATTTGACTATCTATGACCCTATTGCGTGTGCTTAAGGCAATAGTTTTATATAAATGTATCGCCATGCTATTAAGTATTCTTATTTAAGTGTTTTTCTTTCTGAGAGGTGGAATAGAATAATCGTTAAAGCACAACGATCATACATCTGTAATGCATAGGTCCCATTCTTTTACCCTTTTTGGGGAGTTGATGAGTATTCATAGCTATTGCCTTGACATTGAAGAAGAGTTCGACCTAATGCTTTATTTTTGTCTTAGTTGATCCTAATTCAGCATTAGAAGTATATTGGTTTTTTTCCAACAACCGAATACTTTTGTCTGTAAATACTGAATATTTAATGCCATCCATAATCTATTTTCTTCCTAATGAGTTCTAGTCTTAATAAGATTGCCAGTTCCTACTATTCATACATTGTGATGTGAATATACCACACTAATTCGTTATGTATAGCATTGAGCTATGGATGCTTAGTGGGGATTCTCACACATGGTAAATAACCAAATTCCAATTGAAATGAAATCTTTAAGATAAATCAATGCAATTTAAAAGGAATCAATGAAAGGACATCAATTCAAATCTTAAATTTTCGAATTGAGAGAAATATTAAGAAAGATCAAGAATTCTTACTATTTCTTAGATTCATGGACCTAATTAACTTTAATAGGATCTTTCATTCACATTTTTTTCCACCAAGAACATTTTATAAAACTCTTGGACCCTCAAATTTAGAATATCCTACTTTCATATAATTCCAAGGGTTCAACAAGTAATCAATATTTCATGATCAAAGGTATAGTGCTATTTGTAGTAGTGGTCCTTATATATCATATTAACAATCAAAATATGGTTAAAAAAAAAATCTTTATTTGACAAGGCTTCTTCCTATACCTATGAATTCCATTAGACCTAGAAAGGTTACATTGGAAGAATCTTTTGGTTCTTCTAATATCAATATTTTATTGTTTCGCTCCTATATCTTCTAAAAGGAAACAAGATATGTGAAAGGTATTTCATGGATCTGAAAGAGAGTACTTGAGTTCTTACAATAACTTAAAAGTGTATCATGCCTAAATCTAACTGGAGTTCGCAATGGTGGATGAGTTAGATTGGAAAGAAGAGGTATTCTAGTTGTAAGATATCTGATGAAACCGTCGATGGAATTGATATCCCATTCAAAGAGGAAGATATCAAATATCTGAAATTTTTTTTGTATATTATATTGATGATCTGGTTTGTAAGGGCCATGATTGAGAATTGTTTAATCATATTTCATCGAGTAAGAGGCAAAACATAATCAACTTGAATTCGGGACAGCTATTTGAAATCTTAAAGAAAGATGGGATCTGTTATCTCATGTTTGCTTTTCATGAAAAAAATAGCCAATTAAAGTGGAGGGTTTCTTTAAACAACAAGGAGCTGGGTCAACTATTCAATCAAATGATATTAAGAATGTTTCCCATCTCTTCTTGAGAAACAAGTGGGCTATTTCTTTGCAAAATTATGCTCGATTTTATATGTGACAATACTACTAAGATGCCTTCGTTAGTTGGGGGAAGAATCCGCACGAATCGTATTTTTTGAGGAACATATCGAGAGAGAATTGGATTTTGGTTAGACAATGTGTGTTTGGTAAATAAGGATTGATTTTTTAGCAAGGTATGAAATGTATCGTCAAATATTCAATATGATTCCATAAGATCTAGTTTCGTTCAAGTAACAAATTTTAGCCAAATGAAAGGATCTTCTGATCAATTCGAAGATCATTTCGATTCCATTTGTAATGAGAATTCGGAATATCACACATTGATCAATCAAAGAGAGATTTAACAACTAAAAAAAAGATCGATTCTTCAGGATCCATCCTTTCTTCAAATGGAAGGAATAGAGATTGAACAGACCAATTCCTTAAATGCCTTTTTGGATATTTCTCAATGCCTCAGCTATTCACGGAACATGAGAAGTGGATGAACAATCATTTACTTACAAAAGAAACTAAAGAATTTCTTAGGAATCCTACATGACCCATTCATTCTTTTTTCTCTAACAAATGGTTAGAACTTCATCTAGGTTCGAATCTTACTGAGTGGTCCACTAGGGATCAAAAATTGTTGGAAAAAAAATAAGATTTTTCCTTTGTCCCTTCCAGGCGATTGAAAAATTAAAAAATACTTAATATATTCAAGATAATTGTGTATTTACAACACACCATCTCAATATTTCATCAGATCTGAGATGTGATATTGTTCCAAAGGATGAACTAGATATGGATAATTCCAATAAGATTTCATTCTTAAACAAAAATCCATTTTTTAAATCATTTCATCTATTCCATAACCAGAATAGGGGGGCATACATGTTACACCACGATTTTGAATCAGAAGAGAGATTTCAAGAAATGGCACATTTATTCACTCTATCAATAATTGAGTATAATTTGGTGTATCATGAGGGATTTGTCTTTTCTATTGATTCCAACAAATTAGATCAGAAACAATTCTTGAATGAGGTATTTAACTCCAGGGATGAATCGAAAAAAAAATCTTTATAGGTACTACCTCCTATTTTTTGTGAAGAAAATGAATCTTTTTATCGAACTACAAAAAAATGGGTCCAAATCTCATACAGGAATGATCTAAAAGATCCAAAATAAAAAATAGTGGTGTTTGCTAGCAATAACATAATGGAGGTAATCAATCAATATATATTGATCCGAAATCTAATTTAAATCTAATATAGCATCTATGAAATAAATGTATTAAATGGATTCATTTTAATGAATAGATTCGATTGCAACTTTGAATATGAAATTCAAAAGGATCAAATAGAAAATGATACTATGAATCATAGAACTATAATGAAATATATGATCAACCAACATTTATCGAATTTGAAAAAGAGTCAAAAGAAATGGTTCGATCCTCTTATTTTTCTTTCTCGAACCGAGAGATCCATAAATCGAGATCTTAATGCATATAGATACAAATGGTCTTGGGAGCAAGAATTTCTAGGAGTATTTAGAACATAACATTTCTGAGTAGAAGAGTTGTTTTCAAGTAGTGTTCGATTGATTACATATTAATCAACATTCGATTGATTAGTCTAGGGCTATTGAACAAAAAGCTTTGTCTAAGTCTCTTCGTTTCTTTGTGTCTAAGTTACTTCTCTTTTTGTCTAACTCACTTCCTTTTTTCTTAATTAGTATCGAGAATATCCCCATTCATAGGTTTGAGGTCCGCCTCTATGAATTGAAAGGTCCGAAGATCAACTTTGCAATCAGTTATTAGAATCAATAGGTCTTCAAATAGTTCATTTGAAAAAAATTGAAACCTTTCTTGTTGGATGATCGTAATACTTCTCAAAAATCGAAATTCTTGATCAATGGAGAAACAATATCACTGTTATTGTTTAATAAGATACTAAAGTGGATGATTACTCATTCCATACTAGAAAGAATCACAAGAAATCTTTTGATAACATGGATTCCTATTTCTCAATGATATCCCATGAACAAGACAATTAGCTGAATTCCGTGAAATCATTTCATAAAAGTTCATTGATATCCTCTTTTTATAAAGCAAATCAACTTTGATTCTTGAATAATCCACATCAATTATGCTTTTATTGTAACAAAAGATTCCATTTCTATGTGAAAAATGCCCATGTCATTAATTATGATTTTACATATATATGGTCAATTTCTTAATATCTTGTTCATTCATGACAAAATATTTTCTTTGAGCGGTGGTGAAAAAAAAAATGTGCATTTTTGGAGAGAGATACTATTTTACCTTCACCAATCGAGTCACAAGTGTCTAACATATTCATATCTAAGGATTTTTTACAAAGTCATAATGAAAGATGTAACTTGTACAAATCTTTCTATTTTCTAATTCAATTTGATCTATTAATTCGTAGAGCTATTTACTCAATTGCATGCATTTCTAGAACACCTCTAACAGAGGGACAAACAGTCAATTTCGAAAGAACTTATTGTCATCATGTTTGAGACATGAATCTATCTGATTTAGAGTAGAAGAACTTGCATCAATATCTTAATTTCAATTCAAAGATGGGTTTGACTCACACTCCATGTTCTGAGAAATGAGGACAAAACAAAAGTCTTCGTCAAAAGAAATGTGTTGAAAAAGGGCATATAGATAAACCTTTCAACGAATTAGTACTTTTTGACCTCTCTCAAAATGGAATCTATTCCAAACATATCTGCGATGGTTCCTTACTTCGATAGGGTACAAATATCTAAATTTGATTTTTTTAGATATTTTTTCAAACCTATTATTGATACTAAGTTGCAGTCAAAAATTTATATCCATTTTTCATGATATTATGCATGGATCACATATATCATGGTGAATTCTTCAAAAAAAATTGTGTCTTCCATGATAGAATCTGATAAGTGAGATTTTGAGTAAGTGTTTACATAATCTTCTTTTATCCGAAGAAATGATTCATCGAAATAATGAGTCACCATTGATATCGACACATCTAAGTCGTTAAATGTTTGAGAGTTCTTTTATTCATTCATTTTCTTTCTTCTTGTTGCTAGATGTCTCATTTGTACACATCTCCTCTTTGTTTCCTAAGCCTATAGCGAGTTACAGATAAAGTTTGAAAGGGTCAAATCTTTGATGATTCCATCATACATGGTTAAGTTGTGAAAACTTCTGGATAGGTATCCTACATTTGAACTGAATTCTTTTTGGTTCAAGAATCTCTTTCTAGTTGCTTTGGAACAATTAAGAGATTCTTTAGAAGAAATATGAGGTACTGGTGACTACATACTATGGGGTGGTGATCCCGCTTATGAGGTCAAATCAATATGTTCTAAGAAGAAATATTTGAATATCAATTTCATCAATATCATCGATTTTATAAGTATCATATCAAATCCCATTAATTGAATCACTTCTTTGAGAAATACGAGACATCTAAGTCATACAAAGAAGGAGACCTATTCATTGATAAGAAAAAGAAAAAATGTGAGTGGTGATTGGATTGATGATAAAATAGAATCGTGGGTCACAAACAATGATTCGATTAATGATAAAGAAAGAGAATTCTTGGTTTAGTTCTCCACCTTAACAACAGAAAAAAAGGATTGATCAAATTTTATTGAGTTTGGTTCATTATGATCATTTATCAAAGAATGACTCTAATTATCAAATGATTGAACAATTGGGAACAATTTACTTACGATACCTAGTTGACACTCATAATAAGTATCTAATGAATTATGAGTTCAATACATCATGTTTAGTAAAAAGATGGATATTCTTTGCTCATTATTATACAATCACTTATTCACAAACTTCATGTGAGGCTAATATTTTTCCTTTCCAGTCTCATGAAAAACCCTTTTTGCTCTGCTTAATCCTATCCCCCTCTAAGAATATTTTAGTGATAGGTTTTATAGGAACCGAAAGATCCTATTTGGTCAAATACCTAGCGACAAACTTCTATGTTTCTTTAATTATAGTATTTCTAAACAAGTTCTTGGATAACAAGCCTAAAGGTCTTTTCATTAATCATATCGATATTGATGATAGTGATAATATTGATGATAATGACGATATTGATGCTAGTGATGATATCGATTGTGAGCTTAATACGGAGCTGGAGCTTCTAACTATGATAAATGCGTTAACTATGGATATAGTGTTAGAAAGAGACTGACTTTGTATTACTCGTCAATTTGAATTAGCAAAAGCAATGTCTCCTTACATAATATGGATTTCAAAAATTCATGATCTGGATATGAATGAGTCGAATTACTTATCCCTTGGTCTATTAGTGAACTCTCTCTCCAAGGATTGTGAAAGATGTTCCACTAGAAATATTATTGTTATTTCTTCGACTCATATTTCCCAAAAATTGAATCTCGTTCTAATAGCCCTGAATAAATTAAATACATGCATTAAGATACAAAGGCTTCTTATTGCACAATAACGAAAGCACTTTTTGACTCTTTCATATACTAGACGATTTTACTTGGAAAAAAAAAATGTTCCATATTGATGGATTCAAATCCATAACCATGGGTTCTAATGCACAAGATCTTATAGCGCTTACCAATAAGGCCATATCAATTAGTATTTACATAGTAGAAATCAATTATAAGCACTAATACAATTAGATCTGCTGTTCATAAACAAACTTAGGATTTGTGATCCCAGGTAAGATCAGTTAGGGATCATGAGATCCTTTTCTATCAGATAAGAAGGGTTGTTGCACAAAATATATGTCTAAGTAATTGCCCCATTAATCTTATATCTATTTATGTGAAGAAAAATCATGTAATGAAGGGAATTCTTATTTGTACATATGGTACTTCGAACTTGGAATGAGCAAAAAGAAATTAACGATACCTCTTTATCTTTTGAGTTGTTCTACCAAATCGGTCGTTCAAGACCTTTGATCTCTACCCAGACCTAATGAACAAAATGGGATCACTTCTTATGGATTCGTTAAGAATGATTCTAATTTAGTTCATGGCCTATTAGAAGTAAAAGGCACTCTGGTGGGATCCTCATGGATAGAAAAAGATTGAAGCAAGTTTGATAACGATCGAGTGACATTGCTTCTTTGGTCTGAACCAAGGAATTCCTTATATATGATGCAAAATGGATCTTGTTCTATCATTTATTGGAGATTTCTCTATGAAAAAATTAATTAGAGTTTTGAGGAAACGAAAGGAGAAGGAGTCCTTGACCCGCAACAGATAGAGGATTTATTCAATCACATAGTTTGGGCTCCTAGTATATGGCGCCCTTAGGGCTTTCTATTTAATTGTATCGAAAGGCCCAATTAATTGGGATTACCCTATTGGGCTAGGTTATTTCAGGACAAGCTGATCACTTATGATGAAAAAGATGAGCTTCATGCGAATGATTCAGAGTTCTTGCAAAGTGGAGCCATGCAGTACTAGACATAAGATAGATCTTCTAAAAATTAAGGCTTTCTTTAAATAAGCCAATTCATTTAGGACCCTACAGATCCACTCATTTTCCTGTTCAAAGATTAGCCCTTAGTCTATATGTTTTCACATCGAGAATTCTTTATAGATGAGGAGATGTCAAAGGGGCTTCTTACTTCCTAAACAAATCCTATTTATATATAATTGTTGGTTTATCAAGAATAAGCAAGAAAAGCACTCCAAATTGTTAATTTATCGCCAGAGATGGCTTAGAACCAATAGTTTATTATTTAATGGATTTTTTCATTTAATACTCCATTCGAGAGTTATCAATATTTATGAAATCTGTTCCTATCTAACGGAACGCTATTGGATCAAATGACAATGACTTATGGAGAAACAGATGGGCTTTCCAGAATGAAATGAAAATTGGATTCATGTAATAAGGGAAAAGTTTCCCATTACTTAGCCAGAAAGATATGTGGCCATGAAATAAGGATTAAGTGAAATGAAATTGACTGGGTGGTAGAGTCGTGGAAACACTTGTTTCTTCCATATTTTGGACCTTAGCTCCATGGAACAATATGTTACTGCTAAAACATGGAAGAATTGAAATCTTAGATCAAAACACTATGTATGGATGGTATGAACTACCTAAACAAAAAATCTTAAACAGCGAACTATTAGTACTCACTACATCAAAAAAATTCCCATTAATGAAAGATGTAAATCCATTAGAAAATAAAAAATATGCACATCAAATGAAATGGTTGTTGCTTTCTACTCCAATAACGAATCATTGGTTTAACTAAATAACGAAATTTAATATATAGACCTTTCTCTTCATCTTAGATCGATGGATCTAAAACTTTTTTGAACGATATTAAAGAAAAGAGTCTTCTAGAAATTCATACAATTAAAAGAACTCTTTATGTTAGATAAAATGATGAAAGAACACTCGAAAACCCATTTACAAAAGCTTCATATAGGAATCCATAAAGAAACGATCCAATTTATCAAGATCCACAATAAGGATCCTATCCATACAATTTTGCACATCATGACAAATATACTAAGTTATAAGTCTCATCAACCAATTTATAGTCGAAATTTGTAGTTATTGACAAAGCAAAGAGAAAGACCTCATTCTTTTAAACCAAAAATGGACCATAGTAATTTTCAATTACTCCTTAATCAAATCGAAAGGTTTACCTATTTTTTCTTTGAGTAAAATTCAAAATTGTTTGAATTGTAAATTGTCAATTGCTGAAATTGGTAAACGACCCAAAGTAATTTGATTACAATTCAATTCGTGACAATTGTAAGTCAAAAGTTCATGTTCTTCGGTCATTGATAAACAATTTGTTGGACAATACTCAATACAGTTACCATAAGATATACAGATTTCGAAATCAATACTATAATTAAGCAATCATTTCTTTCAAATGTTAGTTTCAAATTTCCAATCAATATAGGAAAATCTATAAGACTTACCTGAATACATACTTCACAAGCAATGCATTTATCAAATTCAAAATGGATTTAACCATGGAAACACTATGATGTTATTAATTTTTCATAAGGATATTAAATAGTTATAGGTAAACGATTTACATGGGATGAGGTAATCATGAAACTTTGACCAATGTACCTTGTAGCTCAAACTGTTTGTTAACCATAATTCATGAACCCAGTTACCATAGGGAACATATCGTAAATGTCTATGAATAATTTTATCTTTGTTTCTTTCTCTTATTTGAACCAAGTCATGAATGTCGTATTCAATTTTTTTTTCTTTACATTATAGTGAAAGGAGTTGGGAAGAAGTTGTTAATAATATATTTCTGACAGAAATAGGTAAAAGAAATTTCCATCCAAGATTTAATAGTTAGTCCATTCTTAGCCTAGGTAAAGTCCATCTTGTTGTGATAGGATTGAACAAGAACAAATAAGTTTTTGCTAATGTAATAAAGATACTAATTTTTGTTCCAAAGATCCCATCCGTTTTATTTATTTCAACTAGCTCAAGAATTGATATGTACGAAATAGAAATATTCCAATCGTTTAAGTATAGAACTGTTACAAATAATAAAGAAACTAATAGATTTAGATAGGAAGCAACGTAAAATAAACCAAATTTGATACTTGGATATTTAGTTTGATGACCGATATGTACAAATCGAATCAGTGTTATTTATGTTGATATGGAAGTAGAATAAATGATATCAAAATCTATCGAAAGGCCCAAAATTATACCAATGGAATTTTGTCTGCTATAACTATAATAATAAATAAAGAAAAGTGCTTCCGAATTCATCTCATCCCTTAATAATTCAATTTGTATTTGTTGAGTAATAACTTAATCCTTCACTTCAATAAAATACTCCTCGTAGAAATATCAATAGGTATTTTAGCCCATCATTTTTTATTACAAAAAAGAATTAGACATGTCATGAGTTCATGACTTATGACACAAATTTAATTTCCCAAAATATATGAAAGAAATACCAAAATAAAAAAGACCTTTTTTTTTTTTTCATTCCTATCTTCTTTATGAGAAAAAAGCAGGTAGGCTAAAAGCTAAAATGAAAATAAAATAACAAAGGATTATTTTGTTCTTGATAGTCATTACTTTGATAGATGGATTGTAGAATACTCTAGATCAAAAGCATGGGAAGTACTATCTGATCATTTCTACCAACTTAAAGCCTCAATTAGCATTCTTTTATGTTATGCCAAAATAGAATATCCTTTTACTTTTAAAAATTTTTTGTAATCGCCATTACTAATGCTTTGTGTCTTTTGGTGTTCCTAATCATCCAATCATTTTTGCTCAATCCCCCCCATTAGCACTACATGGATGGTAACCCATACAACTAATAATGAAAACTTCATACGGTTAATCTTTTGAGCTTGCTTCAAGCCACGATGACTAATCAATCAATATTAGGGTAAAGTGGCTCTTTCGCTTATACTTAATTTCGCTTAACTCTTATACATAGAAAATCAGACTTAAATTTTCTTTTTATTATGAATTTATGATGATATCGATTGTGAAATTTATACAAAGCTAGAGCTTCTAACTATGATGAATGCACTAATTATGGATAAGATGTCGGAAATAGATCAATTTTATATCACCTTTTAATTCTAATTAGCAAAAGCAATGTCTCCTTGCATAATATGGATTTAAAATATTCATGATCTGGATGTGAATGAGTTGAATTAATTATCCTTTAGTCTATTAGTGAACTCTCTCTCTAAGGTTTTGAAAGATGTTCCACTGGAAATATTCTTGTTATTGCTTCGACTCATATTCCCAAAAAGTGGATCTTGCTCTAATAGCCCCAAATAAGTTAAATACATGCATTAAGATACAAAGGCTTCTTATTCCACAATAATGAAAGCACATTTTCACTCTTTCATATATTAGAGGATTTCACTTGGAAAAGAAAATGTTCCATACTAATGGATTCGAGTCCATAACCATGGGTTCTAATACACGAGATCTTGTAGCACTTACCAATGAGGCCGTATTGATTAGTATTACAGAGAAGAAATCAATTATAGAAACTAATACAATTAGATCTATTTTTCATAGATAGACTTAGGATTTATGATCCCAGGTAAGATCGATTCAGGATCATCGGATCCTTTTTTATCAGATTGGAAATGCTTTTGCATAAAAATGTACTTTTTAAGTAATTGCCCCATAGATCCTATATCTATTTATATGAAGAAGAAATCATGTAACAAAAGGGATTCTTATTTTTACAAATGATACGTCGAACTTAGAATGAGTATGAAGAAATTAATGATACTACTTTATTTTTTGAGTTGTTCTATCGGATCAGTAGCTCAAGACCTTTAGTTTCTACTCGCACTCGATGAAAAAAATGGGATCCCTTCTTATGGATTTGTTGAGAATGATTCTGATCTAGTTCATGGCCTATTAGAAGTAAAAGGCACTCTAGTGGGATCCTTATGGACAGAAAAAGATTATAGTCAATTTGATAATGATCAATTAACATTGCTTCTTTGGTCCAAACCAAGGAATCCCTTATATATGATGTAAAATGGATCTTGTTTTATTATTGATCAGAGATTTCTTTATGAAAAATACGAATCAGAGTTTGAAGAAGAGGAAAGAGAAGGAGTCCTCGACCCATAATAAATGGAAGAGAATTTATTCAATCATATAGTTTGGGCTCCTAGAATATGGCGCCCGTGGGGCTTTCTATTTGATTATATCAAAAGGTCCAATGAATTGGGATTTCCCTATTGGGTCAGGTCATTTTAGGATAAGCAAATCATTTATGATGAAAAATATAAACTTCAAGTAGATGATTGAAAGTTTTTGCAGAGTGGAACCATGTAGTACAAGACACAAGATAGATCTTGCAAAAGACAAGGCTTTTTTAAAATAAGCCAATTCATTTGGGACACTATGGATCCACTTTTTTTCCTATTCAAAGATCAGCCCTTTATCTTTATGTTTTAACATCAAGAATTCTTTGTAGATGAAGAGACGCCAAAAAGACTTCTTACTTCCCAAGAATATCCTCCTACATCTATATATAAATGTTAGTTTGTCAAGAATATGCAAGAAAAGCACTTCAAATTGTTGATTGATTGTCAGAGATAGCTTAGAACCAATAGTTCACTATCTAATGGATTTTTTCGTTCTGATACTCCATCCGAGAGTTATCAATATTTATCAAATCTATTCCTATCAAATGGAATGCTACTTGATCAAATGACGAAGACATTATTGAAAAAAAGATGGCTTTTCCCAAATGAAATGAAAATTGGATTCATGTAACAGAAGAAAGGTTTCCCAATGCTTCGCCAGAAAGATATGTGCCCATGAAATAAGGATTAAGTGGAATGGATTTGGTTGGGTGGTAAAGTCGTAAAAACACCTATTTCTTCCATATTTTAGACCACAGCTCCATGGAGAATTATGTTACTGCTAAAACATGGAAGAATTGAAATCTTAGATTAAAACACTGTGCATGGATGTATGAATCGCCTAAAAAAGAATTCTTGAATAGGGAACAACTAGTACTCATTACATTGAAAAACTTTCCATTAATGAAAGATGTAAATCCATTAGAAAATAAAAAATACGCATGTTGGATGAAATGGTTGTTGCTATCTACTCTAATGGATAATACACATTCCAATTGACCTTCTAATTATTTTGTTCCAAAGTAAAGACATTCATAGGGCAGTTTGCCTTATTCATATATTGATGACCAAAAAGTACTAGATTCTCTTTCAAATAGGTCTTGAAAGTAGAAGGAAGGCTAAAATGCCACCAGGTATCTATTATTGAATTCACCTGACCCGATAGTCCCAAATTTGTTTTGGGAATGTTCATTGCTAAAGTCACTGAAACAAACTATGTAATGTACTTTACTATTGAGTTATGGGGGGGCATTTGACCATAGGTTTATGTTGTATCAATCTACCCTTGTATGATTCCTGTTTAAGCATATACTAGGGAGCGTAGGGCAGATAATTTTAAAGCAGACTCCTCATTCATTTGATACAAGAAGAGAAGATCATCAAGATTTCGTGATTCGCTAACAAAGCTTATTACAATTCAATGAGCATTTCAATATTATGCCTTGAAGAGGACTCAAACCTTCACACCTTTTAGCCCGAGATTTTGAATCTCGTGTGTCTACCATTTCACCACCAATGCATTTTGAAAGTGAATCATATTTTATAAATATGATATCTATCTAGTGTGATGTATGGAATATATGACAAAGGTGGAGTGTTAGAGTATTTCTATTGATCGTTCATGTCATATTGGCTCGAGTTGAACATCCAATTGCTTCGGCTTGAATTATTCAGATGATATTTTATATATAATATATTAATTATCAAAAAGATGGACAATCAAACCCATTTCTCGATTGAATAGAAGCCTAAAGCGGTGAATATGGTCCCAAATAATGAAAAGTGTAAAAAGTAGGTTCGATTATGCCTATTCCTAATCCTAACTGGAATGTCATGACATAGAGATCCATATGTAAACATAGCGTCTCTTTAGATACACTTGAATGACCTTTTCTCATAATGAGAATGTATATAACCTCATTCTAGTCTAGTATAGTATGAAATGAACTTATAATCATGGAATCGACTTGATCATTATATTATAGATTATAAGTTCATAATCTTAGCCCCTTCCCATTTTAAGCAGAACCTATCTACTAATTCTTTAATTCTAGCTAGTAGTAGTAAGAGGAATCTTGAACTAAGAAATAGATTCTAGAATTTAACTAGAAGCTAAAAAAAGGTATCTTGAGCCATCTCAATAATCAAGTTCATTGATATTCCTAGTATAGTGGATGCTATCACACATACAATCATACTCAATTTGATGGAATTATTTAATTTTAAAGGGGATCTTCTATAATTTTGCACGTGAGGGGATATTTCTTGGTTTCATGTAGTCATTAATAACTTGATTATTGTTAGATAATAATAAATAAGAAGAATTCCCATAAGGCGTCTTATTGAAACTCAGAGATATAGGCTTGCCTACCATCCACACTAGAATAAAAGGAATTTTCTAATAGAACCTACTAGTGGAGGAAGGCCTCATAGGGATAAGAGATATAAAGCTAAAGGGAGAGCCAAAAATGATCTTTTGTGTAGAATCTTACATAATCTTGAATGTTATCAGTTCCGATATGTAGACCAAACGATACAATACAAGCAGAAGTTCCTAGATTTGTGGAGATATAGAATAGAAAATAAGTTATCATGCTCGCATATCCACCATTTGAGTCTCCAACAATTATTTCAATAATTACATATCCGATTTGACCTATGGATGAATATGCAAGCATATGTTTTATGCTTGTTTGAGTAACAACAATGAGATTCCCCAGTATCATGGTAAGAATAGTTAGGATTTCTGAAAGAAGATGCCATTCGTTTGATGAGAAATAAAAGGGAATATCAAAAATTTGAGTGGCTGAAGTTAAAGCAACTACTTTTGCAGTAACATAAAGAAAAGCAACAATTGGAATGGGAGAGTCAAAGTCGAAAAGAAGATTCCTCACTTCTTTCTCTTATTCAAGACCATGAATGAGACTTTCATCTCGCATGTCTCCTAAGTGATAAAATTAAAGAAGAACTCATCTTCTTTCTTCTTTGATTACCTTCCTCACGTATGTGTAAGATCAAATCCATTTGATTTCTAAAACAGATTACTAATCCTTAACTTTTCGAGGAACCCTTCATCAGTGGCTGTGAATGACTGATTTTTTTCAATCTTTTTGACCTTGGTTCCTTAAGAACAAGTCAGAAAGATTGAGAAATAGAACCATTTGATTTGATTCGTTCTCAATAGCCATGAGATGGTCATCTTAGGGTGATCTTTTTGTTGACAGATGCTTTTAATTCCACCCATAGTCTCTGAAGGATGAGAACCAACTATGTAGCATTTACATCGAGAATTCAAGTATTGTATATGTCATCAGTCCGATCCTTTGTAGGAACTACCCATAATAATGAACTTGCAAAATTGATCTATTTATCATAAAGAGATTCATTGTTCTTGACCCTACTTCACCTTAATTATTATTTAAACAAGTCAAAGTTATGTCTTAGTCTGAGTGGGGATAGCATTTCTCTTCTGTATGTGCATGGAGATTTGAAATTTTCAAACATCTTAAAAATAGATAATAGATAGAGAAATAGGAATTTATTAAATGAACCAATAAAGAATGGGACTCTATCTTAAAGAAAATCTTTCATTTGTTTACCATTATAAACAAGACCAGACCATCCATATTATCTATGGAATTTGAATCTAAACTCTATTATGATTCTTTATTTTTATCTCATTAGGTTTTATTTCATTTTGTATTTTAGTGTATCAATTTACACGGTTAGCCTATCCCTTTATCTTTATATCTATACCTCCTTTTTTGTTTCATTTTCATGGATGAATTTCGCATATTTTCATATCTAGAATTTATATATACAACATATATTACTGTCAAGAGTGAATTTATTATTATTTAGATATTTCAATTTAATATGTTGGGGGATATCATTATTACCGAGCCTAATGCTTATATTGCACTTGCGGGTAAAAAAGTAATTGAACAAACATTGAATAAGACAGTGCCTAAAGGTTCACAAGCAGCTGAATATTTATTCCATAAAGGCTTATTTGATTTAATTGTACCAGATAATCCTTTAAAAGGTGTTCTAATTGAGTTATTTTAGCTTCACACTTTTTTTCCTTTTAAATCAAAATTCGATCAAATAGAGCAACGTAGTTAGTTTATTTAAAATCAAAGTAAAACTAAAAAGAATCAGGTGGATAATAATTATTATTTTTTTACTGATATTACTGCTTACTAATCAGTAAACCTCTATCAACAAGATAAAAAGCAAATTCTTCCTTTCATGAAATTAGAATTAGGCGAGCCAAGAAAAACTAATTTCATCTTCCTCTCTTACATATATAATTTAAATATAGAAAATGTAGAGTCTTACATCTTTTCTTCTTATAATTCCATTTTTACTAAAAATCCCTGTTGTTGGATTAGATTCTAATAAATCTTTCAAGAATTTGTAATGGAATAAATTTTATTCTTTCTTTATTAATTAAAATTAGAAGACAAAAAAGAACAATAGAATAATAATGATAAATAATCAAAAAATGGATTATCATACATATAATCAGAATGCCCAGTAGCAGATGTATACGGAATAGTTCTAATAAGAGCATAAAACGAAACTATTTTTGTCTGCAAAAGTCATTTTTTATGCATATAGAAATCCACTCAATCCAATTCAGTAACTAACCAAGTAACAAATCAAAATAATAAATTCATGTCACATATTAAAGATTTTCGAAATAAAGAATTTATCTTTTTTATTTTCAATATTTGGAATTGATATGTTAGACATTAGATATAAATCGATTATATCTTGTAAATTATCTTTATTTTTCTTTTATTTTTTCAATTGACTCTTCATCCTTTCTTTTGTGCTCCTTAATTTAATGACCAAAGAATTTGATATCTTTTTTATAAAGAAAACTTTTCTCTTTTTTTCTTTGCCACTCTTTTTTTATCATCATAATATTCTTCATAAATTTTTTCTTAATTTATTCTATGTTATAGTATAGGTAGCAAACAAAATTTTTTTTCCACATATTTGATAGAAAGGGAGTTCTTTTGTCTTAAAATTCGAATAATGTTCATTACTTGAAAGGGTTCTTTTGGGCATTCATCGAAAGAAATGCTTCGAATTTGATCTTGAAAACTATATATTTTTACAATGTCTTCATTCGAATTTGAAGTGGATTCTTATTCTTAGTCTATTTCTGTTTTCTTTCTAGATTCAAAGACTAACCGTTGAATCACAAATTAAAAAAAAAAACATAGAATCAATTCATAAGCTCGATATGTTATATTATAATATAAGCCATGCTTAACAGAAATATTAGATCGCATAAAGTTAACAAATGAGGTAGGTTCATCAATAATTCATAAATGAAAAATGGCAACAAAAAAAAAAAACATTCATTCCTCTTCTATGTCTTGCATCTATAGTATTTTTGCTCTAGTGAACCTTTATCTCATGTAATAGAAGTCTGAAAACATGGATTACTAATTAGTGGAATACTAGGCGATTCGAAACTTTTTTGAATGATATTCAAGAAAAAGGTCTTCTAGAAAAATTCATAAAATTAGAGGAACTCTTCCTGTTGGATGAAATGATGAAGGAATACTTGGAAACCCATTTACAAAAGCTTCATATAGGAATCCACAAAGAAACAATCCAATTCATCAAGATGCAAAATAAGGATCCTATCCATACAATTTTGCACTTCTCGACAAATATACTTTGTTTTATTATTCTAAGTGGTTATTCTATTCTGGGTCATGAGAAACTTTTTATTCTTAACTCTTGGGTTCAAGAATTCCTATATAATTTAAGTGACAAAATCAAAAGCTTTTTCAATTCTTTTATTAATTGATTTATGTATAGAATTCTATTCACCTCACGGTTAGGAACTAATGATTGGTTATATTTACAAAGATTTCGGATTTACTCATAATGATCAAATTATGTCTCATCTTGTTTCCACCTTTCTACTCATTCTAGATACAATTTTTTAATGTTGGATCTTTCGTTTTTTAATAGTGTATCTCCATCACATATAATGATTTGTCATTCAATAAATGACTGAAAAATGATTTACTTATCCAATTCAAATCTTTCTTACTTTGTACATAAGCAAAGCATTCAAAGTTGTATTTACTTTACTCTTTCTACCCTTGGGGTGATTCCTCCTACATATATTCCAGTAAAAACATTTCACTAAACATAAATAGTAAAATTGTGGATAGGGACCTATACTATACTAACGATCTACTTATTTTATTGTAGAAATTTTTGGGATCAATGATTGGACCACACAAACTAGAAATACCCTTTGTTGGACAAAAAAAGAGATTACTCGATCTATTTCTGTCTCACTCATGATATATATAATAACTTGGGCATCCATTCCAAATGCATATCCCATTTTTGCGTAGCAAGGTTATGAAAATCCAGGAGAAGCAACAAGGTGTATTGTATGTCTTGATTGCCATTTATCTAATAAGTCTATGGATATTGAAGTTCCACAAATGGTACTTCCTGATACTATATTTGACGTAGTTATGGAATTCCTTATGATATGCAACTGAAACAAGTTCTTGCTAGTGGTAGAAATGAGCCTTTAAATGTGGGAGCTATTATTATTTTACTAGAGGGGTCTGAATTAGCGCCCTTTCCCTCTCCAATCGTATTTCGCCCGAGATGAAGAAAAGATAAGAAATCTATCTTTTCAGAGTTATCGCCTCACTAAAAATAAAATAAAAATTCTTGTGATCGGTCTTGTTCCTGGTCAAAAATATAGTGAAATCACCTTCCCTATTCTTTCCCCAGACCTTGCTACTAATAAAGATGCTCACTTCTTAAAATATCCCATATACGTAGGCGAGAATAGGGGAAAGGGTCAAATTTATCCTGATGAGAAAAAAGTAACAATACAATTTATAATGCTATGGTAGTTGGTATAGTAAGCAAAATTTTATGAAAAGAAAAGGGGAGATACGAAATAACTATAATAGATGCATCGAATGGACGTCAAGCGGTTGATATTATCCATCCAGGGCCAAAAATTCTTGTTTCAAAGGGCAAATACTTCAAACTCGATTAACCATTATCGGGTAATCCTAATATGAGTGGATTTGGTCAGGGGGATGCAAAAATAGTACTTTAAGATCCATCACGTGTCCAAGGCCTTTTGTTCTTCTTATCATTTGTTGTTTTGGCATAAATCTTTTTGGTTCTTAAAAAGAAACAGTTTCAGAAGGTTTAATTGTCGAAAATGAATTTCTAGATCCATGGATTTATCAATATCAAATTTGCAAAAATGAACCAAATTCTTGTTGGCAATTAAGTATGATAAAAAAATTTGTGAAAAGCCTTTTGCCTCTTTATGTTCTTTCTCTACTAGATGTGAGGGATTACTTATACTACATTACTAATCATAGTATGTATATTGTGAACAGCTTTTTTTTCTTTTTAATCCAAATTTGAATGGGTGTGACTATGTCATTATTGTCAAATTTAAATGGTATCAATAATTAAGAGTTTTTTTTTTCTATTCTAATATAATAAAATTTGACTAGATACTAAACATAAGATAAGTAAGTGGAGAAAATAAAGGAAGGATAAATTAGGGGAACAAATAATTATAGGGAGTATTATTCATCTTCTTAGTCTTCGACATAAGAAAAGAAATTTTAAACATCCTTTTCTTGTGCCGGTCTTGTGCTAAAGAGCTTCTTAATCCCATTCGTCAAAGATTCTTATTCTTAGTTCAAGCGGAGAAATTTTTTTTAGGTTTATTAGAACTTTTTTAGATTTACGTATATTTAAATAAAAGTAGTGGATAACAAAAAAAAAAGGGAACTTTTTTGAGAAAATAAAACTTCTTCGATGAGCTATAAAAAAATTTTAATTTTCTTTTTTAAATTTTGACAAGATATTAAAATAAATAAGAGTAAGGTTCTACTAGTAAAGGAAGGATGTGCATGTACTTGATCACCAAAAAAATAAATATATCATGTCATCTAAGAAAAGGAAATTAAGTGATTTATTCTTTCTTCTAACTTTGAAAGTACCGATAAATATTATTGAAGAACAAATTTTCTAAATCAATTAATCAAGTTAAATTTTCAAAAATATCATCAAAAAAATGAAATGAAGTTTTTTTAAAACATCAAAAAAGTAATTTATACGAGAAAACTCTTATGATTATTAGGAATTCAACGGGACCTTCCCCCTCAAATCAGACAAAGAAAAGAAGAGTTGGGCCCCGTTGAGTTCTTACACTTTCATGTCTACAACTTAGTTCATCCAATTCCTACAGGGACGAACCCAATCAAGAATATGAACCATAAAAGAAAATACATATTAAATTGATCATAAGAATACCAATTACAGTACCTCCTGTCCAAAAAGGAATCCTTCCAGTAGTATCCGCCATTTATCACGCTTCTCTCCATATCTCATCAAGTGGTCATGCTAGAAACAAAAACAATCATAGATCATTATGTGATGTGATCCTTTCGAATGGGATAATAAAATTCCTACTAATATTTATTTTATTATTCTACTACTTTCTTTTATTCTCTTAATTGAAGAAATAATTGGAAAATAAAACAACAAGTACAAAAATGAGTAATAAACCCCGGTAGAGACTCGTACGATTCAATTCAAAATTTTGTTCATTCGAGTTTGATTGTGTCATAGCTCTATAATTTGAATTAAGTTTACCATTGGATGAATTGCATTGCTAATATTGACCTCAAAAAAGAAACAGTAGGTACAGCTAGTCCCATTAACAGCAACCAACGCACTGTAAAAATTAAATAGGTTTGATCTATGGTCATTGGGTCCTCCTAAAAAGATCTATTAAATTCTTCAAGCTGTTCCAAAGGATTAAAATGGCCAGTTATTAATGCAGTTCCCTATTGGCTCTCTATAAAATACTCATTTAGGTGTGGACTTCCAAACATATAGTAAGTTAAACCCATGTTGATGAATAACCAACCCGTTATGAATGGGGAAGGTATAGTAATGCTATGAATGACCCACTATTAAATACTGGTGATAATATTAGCAAAAGAACATTCTCCTATGCTTTCAGACATACTGAGCTTCATATATTTTTTAGGGAATCAATTCTGTAAAACATGAGATCAGTAAATGGAAATTCAGTGAAATTGAATCTTGGTAAGATCATCAATATTGTACCAAGGGTATTTGTACAGTATATCGAATCATTATAGCTATCCTTCTTTTGACACAGTAACGAAATTTCAATTAGTATCAAAATGAAGTTAATTTCTTTCTTCTATTTTTCTTACTTGTCGATATATAACCATTGCACCATTCAATAAGAAATTCCTTAAATTCTAAGGTTTTCTCACCATTATTAGCTTCAGACTAAAAATGAAAGATCAGATAAAATGTGAATCCAACAGGTTAGTTTATAATAATTCATGAAGAAATTTATCATATTTTCGCAATTCAAGTAAATACGAAATCTATATATCTCATTTTCTTTGCGTAATTGCAGAAGAGGTTTTTGTTTTTTATTGTAATGCAATCCCTTCCTTTTTTTCATTTCAAGGAATTAGTTAATTGTCCAATAACAAGTAAGAATAGTGGATAGTTTTTGATAAAAGGAAGAGAAGAACAAATAAAAAAATTCTATTTAATCAATATTGTAATGCGTGCATTATTTCGTTGTATTAGATCCATAGGCTTTTTTCTTTACCTAATTACAAAGTGGGTTTTTAGACTTTATATAGAATTTGGATATATAATCTGGAAAGACAAAAACCCTAGAAAGGAAAAGATAATAGAAATTCCTAATTACTTTAAAATCTAGTTAAAATAAAGATTTTTTTTTTCAAGTGATCTCATCACGTGACACCCTATTTTTTTCTCATTCAAGATATTATGTGAATGAACCTACTCTACTATTGAATCTAATGAGTTAAAATCAAAGTAAATTAAATGAAGTAAATAAAAAAGGTAAAAGGTTATAAGTTCACTATTTATTCTAAAATCGAAAGTGATTCGAAACAATTAAAAAAAAAAGAATCAAAGAAATGACTTTCCAATTTTTTGCATATTCATTCAAAAAAAAGTTACATGTTTTGAATTAGGTTACATGGCACAGCTCTTATTATTTTAAGTATTAGTTTACTCAAGAGTTTCCCAATGAATCCATTGCGTTAATTCTGAATCATGCATAGGATGAGCAGATGTCAAAGATGCTGAATTGATTTCTTTTTTGCTTTTGTTACTCTATTTTTGTTAATACTGCCTATAATAATTGATCACTCACAAATTTTCACTTGAATTTTTTTTCTTTAAATTGATATTTTTTACTTATCCCTGTCTCTTTCAAAAATGGAAACTTAGGAAAGTACTTTAGAAAGATATGGATAAAAAAAATAACATATTTCATTTAGCCTCTTCATGCCTACTATAACTAGTTATTTCGATTTTCTAATTGAATGAAGAGTTTAATTTATGAAAAGAAATCTTTCTGTGGTATTCCATATATTCGATAGATTTTTACTTTACCGTATTAATTACTAATTATTGGTCATTGAGATTCATGGGCAATACAGATTAATATTTAGGGATAGATATTACCTCTTTTTTTCTCCTTTCAAAAAAATCAAAATGAATAAAGTTTTTCTATTTAGAATCATTTTAGGTCTAATTCCTATTACTTTGGTTGGATTATTCGTAACTGCATATTTACAATATAGACATGGTGATCAATTGGACCTTTGATTAATTAACATCTCTTTTTGTGACTAACTTCCTCATTTCTTTAATTCATGGGAGGTCAAACTCAGATTTAAATTACTGTTCAATTATTTGAGTTCAATGTCATTTTCGACCTAACAAACAAAAGTGTAATCGCGCTCTCTAGGATTTAAACCTACGACATTGGTTTTTAGAGACCCACATTCTATCAAACTGAACTAAGAATGCTTTCTTATTTCTTATCACGTAAGACTATAAAGATGAGTATTTTTTTTAACCCTAATATATTTTGTACGCCTATACCATCATATAGAATATCATAAAATTTAAAAATTATGTATGTCCGATTTTATTTAATCGATCTAAAATGGATCCCTCCTTACTGCTCAAAGGAGAAGTAATAGATAAGGATGACAGGATTTAAACCTGTGACATTTTGTACCCAAAACAAACGCGCTACCAAGCTGCCCTACACCTGTATCAATTGGTCTATAGTGTCATTCTAGATAATCCCTTTCTTATTTTCCACATCCATATTTTTTGTATTGATATACAAAATTTCTCTTGCCCAGTTCTTTTTTTTGTCTCATATCATATAAATATAATAAATAATCAATGAATATTTTTATTTTTCACGTAATTCTCTCAATTTTGTTTTCAGGTGAAAAGGGGCATATTTTTCTATCGTAAAAAAAAGGAAAATCTTATCTATCGAATCGTTGTACATTTCAATTTGTATTTTGAATTTTGGATTAGGGATTTTGTGTATAAATACAAGCAGTCCTTAACCACATATGCATATGATTATATATGTATTACCATATTGTAATACAACAAAGAAAAAGAAAAAAAAAAAGAGGATTTTAAGTGTGAGATCCAAAAACATATCTTTCCATAGCACTGGTACTAAGTACTTTCTGGTTCGATTCTTTAACAGGTTTATTAATTAATTGTTTATTTTTGGATGCATTGACATTCCCCTTTTTTCATTCTAGTTATTGACATGGGAAAGGGGCGGGGGGAATG
Organism: Moringa oleifera; assembly: GCA_021397835.1. Taxonomy (NCBI): domain Eukaryota; kingdom Viridiplantae; phylum Streptophyta; class Magnoliopsida; order Brassicales; family Moringaceae; genus Moringa; species Moringa oleifera. The sequence goes on from JAJFZO010000345.1 coordinate 626,778, forward strand.
TAAAGGAAAAAAGGACTCAACCTTATCGAAACTTAGGTTCAAGATCCTACTAATCGACCGAACACTAAAATGTGACTAAAGCAAGAAAACAGTATCATATCCTAGAAGATACTTAAATAAACTACTATATAATGATTCTAAATATAGTTATAAAAAATCATTGTATTGCTTATTATTTTATTTAATTACTATATTAATATTGGTTGCAATGAAATATTTCATAATTTTATTTTGAGTTAGTAACTTCTATTTTTTTCTTCCTTTCTTCTTCGCTTTGGATTGAAAAAAAAAAGATTGGGGTGAATCAAAAATCCAAAGGAGGTTCATGGCCAAGGGTAAAGATATCCGAGTAACGATTATTTGGAATGTACTAGTTGTGTTCGAAACGGTGATAATAAGGAATCAACAGGCATTTTCATATATATTTCTTAAAAGAATCGACATAATATGCCTAGTTGATTGGAATTGAGGAAATTCTGTCCCTATTGTTAAAAAACATATAATTCATGGGAGATAAGGAAATAGATTGAATTGAGTCTTTGTATGTCAACCTTCCAAGAAACAGGAAAAAAAAATTGACATTAGGTATATTACATATATTTATATGTAAACTATAAACAAATAAATAAATATAAATAAACCAAATCCTATTTATTAATTATATATATAAATAATTTTTTATCCGATTGAAATAGGATTTTCAATTAGAAATAAGGAATAAACAAATCATGGATAAATTCAAATGACTCTTTCCTAAATCCAAGTGATCTTTTTGTAAGAGTTTGCCCCCGATCCAATCTAGGGATCAAATTGATTATAAAAACATGAGTTTAATCAATTGATTTATTAATGAAAAAGGAAAAATATTATTTAGATGGGTGAATAGATTAACCTTAAAACAACAACGATTAATTATTATTGCCATAAAACAAGCTTATATTTTATCTTTGTTACCTTTCCTTAGTAACGAGAAACAATTTTAACAAAGTGAGTAAATTACTAGTCTTAAAACTAGAAAAATATAGGCTTTTTCTTCAATTAAATACAAATTTTAATTCGAACTCAAAGGTGGATTAAGATTTTGTTGAAAAATCGACTGAGAATCAAAATTTAACTGTCGTGTCTGTTGTAAGAAATAAATAAATAAATAAAAGAATCATTGAAGAAGAATAAGAAGAATAATAATTTCTTTTATTAAGCATATCTGCTTATTTTGTTTTGACAACTTCATATTTTATCATACTAATTTCTACTCTACCTTCCTCGAGCTCATTCTCTCGGCAACTCCCTTTAAAACATTCTAGTGGATTCTTTCCAATCTCCTTATTTTATGATCTCATTGGAAATGGTATAAAGACAACTCCTATTTAACATAGCTATTTGTGCAAGTTTTTTTAAATTAAGGAGCAACTGCTTCTCATACAAATTTTGTATGAGTACATTATACCGATAGGATACCCTTCTTTCGTGAATTCTTGCATTTATTCGAGTGATCCACAAAACGACCAAAATCTCTTTTTTTTTCCTACCCTTATCTTGATGAGCCAAAACCAAAGCTCTTATTCTCTATTGAGTAATAGTTTCAGTAAGTTGTGAATGAGCCCCTTGAAAGCTTAATGCAAATAAATGAATTTTTATTCTACGTCTCCGAGCTATATATCCACGTTTAATTCTAGTCATTGAATAAATGAAACTTTGATATATAACTAATTTTTTCTTTCAGTTTTTCTTTTCCCCTTTATTGGTTTACTAATAATAAAATAGATTCTCTAATGTATAAAATAGATATCCTAATGGTTTTTGCTACTCTAGTTCGGACTCTCACCGATTTTTTCTTTTTTTTTTCTAGGTGAAATTACTTAGAAATAAGAAATTGTATTGATACTTGGTATTAGAAAAAAGCATAATAACCAAAAAAGTAGTCAATAGAAATGATAAATAAATAGTGGGCTCCATTGTTTCTATGGTTACTTCTTAAACGGCTAGGTCCTTTCTATAAATCGGAGCTCCTTCCTTCAATTAATCAATACTATTGGTAACTTGTACAGTTCACACTTTTTGGCTTTACCCATGAATTTTCTAATAATAGGTATTGTCTTTCATAAGTAAAAGCAGAATCATTCTATTTAAATAACATAGGATTTCCCCGGCATAATGGACAACCGTCTGTTAACAATGGGGGATTATTTCTCCCAAATTGAGGCATTGGATTTGCACCTACGGAAACCATAAGTTTCATATACAGTAGAAGATAGACCCATCTTTTTTAGATAGTGAATGGAGTTCCTCCATTTTATTTTATATACTGGAACTGATCATTGATGCTGAAAAAATGTTTTCTTTCTTTTGTCTCGATCCATGATCTAAACAAGTTACACATATACCCTAGTACACGTTCCTCGGCACTAAGGACATCCCTGAAGTGCGGGGGGATTTCGTGAAATTTTTGACTGGTTGTCTTGGGTTCCTAATAAGTTGTTTAATAGTTGGTACGCTAAATCATATGCATAATGGGCTGGTTTAGATTGATCCCAACCAGATGATTCTGAATTACAATTACTTCTATTAAATATTCTATTAAATGTTTAATAGAATATTAAACTAAACTAAAGCCTTAAATAAAATCTTAAATTACGGATTTGCATGAAATCACTGGTATTTTTTGTTGAATCACTACAAGATCAGTAATTCCATGAGCTTGGGCTTTTTTTGATGACATAAAAACATCCCTTTCCATGTCTTCAGATACAACCCATAAGGGCTTGCCCGGTCTTTGTACATAAACCCTTTGTGAGGGTTTCGCAAAGTTTCAGTAATACTTCCGCTTCTAGGATAAATTCTCCCGTTTATGCCTTATTAAAAGAACTAGTAGGTTGATGGATCATTACCCTGATGATATAACATAATAAGTGTTTCTTTTATCTCGGATACTGAGGTGAGGAGATGAGATAACGAATAATAAGGAAAAAAAAGAGCGAATTAAGCAACTGTATAGTTATTTTTTATGCATTGCATGCAGCTCTACAATGGGATTCATATTTTTTACCTTTCCTTTCATCGAAGAAAGAGAAAAAAAATAGGGTCTATTAGACCTAAATCAATAAATAATCTAATTACCACCGTTCCTTTTTTCGGAAGAGTTAAAACAATACTATGATGGTCCCATTGCTTTATGTATTTATTTTATTTATTTCATCTATGATTCAACAATCCCAAAATTTCTTTCTTTTTTTTTTTGTACTTTTTCATAACATGAATACTCTTAATAGCCTTTCGGTGTGAAAAAAGGTTTGTGATGCTGAAATGAGCCCATGATAGCTAAGATAAAATTGGAAATCCCTCTTATCTCATACTACTCTTTCGACATATAATTTAATATTTTGAAAAAAAAATTCATATCGAATTCAAAGTGCCATGTTAATATTACTTATTAATTCATATTTCATATGGCGAAGGCATATTCTTCTTTTTCTCGCAAATAGAAAACTCATTGGTGCCAAGCGTTAGGGAATGCTAGACGTTTGTTAATTTTTCCTAATGACTAGGATAAAAGATCCCATTGAAGTGGCCAATCCCATGCATATTGTCTATACATCCAGTTGCCCAAGTTGCATAGTATCATAAATAGCCACTCTGGGTATTACCCATCCGCTAGGAGAGTTTATAAACAAATATAGATTTTTGGTATCATTTTCTATACTGAGATATACCATATGACCAATAAGTTGATTCAAGATCTTGCTATCAACCTCTTAGCCTAAAAAAAGTAATCTTCCTCAAAAAGTCAGTTGATTAAGATAAAATCAAATTCTATCCCTTAGGAGCTATACAGGCACCTTTTAATGCATATGGTTCAGCAAAAATTGTGAAAGAAACATAGATTTCAGCCCTCTTTCTTTTTTCTTAGCAAGCTTTTTGTAACTTTTAACAAAGGCCTCCTTTTTTCTTCCATTTTTAAAGAAAGTTGCTTTTCAACCCTTTATCTATAATCGTATAATATAAAAAATTTTATTAATCTTATCAAACTAACTTCTCATTAATGTTTTTTTCTTCATCAAGATCCAATCCAAATCGCAATGTCACTTTCTTGTTCCTGAATGGGCTTTTTCAATTTTGTATTCAATTTTTTTTAGGTTTATGCTTGACTCTGTGTAAAGATCTACCCGATTTTAATTTGCACATATGGACAAATGAACCAAATACCATGTCTTTTTGCTATAACTTTTGTTTTTTTTTTCATATGCTCTAATGCCCTCACAAGATATGGACCGAATTGTCTCATGACATTGAGCCCAACTGCTTTAATGGACAAATAACCCAACCTTTAGAACATACTACAGCCCTAGGTGGCAAGGAGCCGACATCGAGGTGTCAAACCTTCCCATCAATGTGAGCTTTTGGGGAAGATCAGCCTGTTGTCCCTAAAACAACTTTTATCCATTAAGCGATGGCCCTTCCACTCGACGATGTCGAATCACTAAGGCCAACTTTTATCCCTGATGGGTGGGTATTGCAATCAAGCTCCCTTCTACCTTTGCACTCAAGGGCCAATCTCCGTCCGACCAGAGGAAACCTTTGAACATCTCTATTACAATTTGTGAGGCCTAGACCCCATAAAAACTGTCGATCTGAGACTGTCCTATGATCTGTAGTCCTGACACAATGTTAGAATTCTAGCTCTTCTGGAGTGGTATCTCATTGATGGTTCGGGCCCATTCGAAAGGAGGCCTTCTTCTCCTTCCACCTAAGTTGTGTAGAAAAATCCCAAAGCTAATCCGAAGGAATAGTGAAGCTTCATAAGGTCTTTCTATTTAAGTGCAGGTAGTCCACATCTTCATAGACATGTCTGTTTCACCGAGCCTCTCTCCAAGATAGTGCCTAGATTATTACACCTTTCGTGTGGGTCAAAACTTACTCGACAAGGAATTTCACTACATTAGAGTTGTTATAGTTATGACCATTGTTCACTGGGGCTTTGGTTGCCAACTCCTTTGTCATTAGGTCACCAACTTCCTTGACCTTTCGGCACTAGGCAGGCTTCAACCCCTTTACATGAACTTACAACATTATGGAGACTTGTGTTTTTGGAAAACAGTCGCTTGGGCCTAGTCATTGTGATCCCCTTTATGAGTAGGCACCCTTCTCCCAAAGTTACAGGCCTATTTTGTCAAGTTTCTTAGAGAGAGTTGTCTCTTGCTTTTAGGTATTCTTTACCTACCAGCTTGTGTCAATTTTGGGTACAGGTGCCCTTTTGTTGAAGGTCGTTTGAGCTTTTCTTAGGAGTATAGCATCGGTTACTTCAACGCCATAATGCCTAGTATTTGAACATTGGCTTGAGGCATTTTCTTATCGTGAAAAAGTAGGGACACCTTGTCTCCTTGAACCGATAGCCATCTTTCAGCTAACCTAGCCTCTTTTATCCCTCATGATCAACAAAGGGTAGTATAGGAATATTCACCACTATGGATGAACTTGTGGAGGAACCTTTGGGTTTTTGGGGCATTAGATTCTCACTAATGTTTGTGTTACTTAAGTCAACTTTCTTACTTTCGCTTCGTCCACCACTACTCACACGGGTGCTTTCCTCTAAGGTGGAAAGCTTCCCTACTAATGCATTTTTACATCCCACAGCTTCGACAAATCACTTGGCCCTATTCACCATTGGCGCAAAAGCACTCGATGAGTGAACTATTACGCACTTTTTCAAGGGTGGTTACTTCTGGGCAGAACTCCTGGTTGTCTCTACACCCCTACCTCTTTTATTACTGAATGGTCATTTAGGGGCCTTAGCTAGTGATCCGGGTTGTTTCCCTCTTCACAATGAAGCTTATCCCTCATCCTTACACTGGTCAACCTTGACCCCTATTATTTTGAGGTCATATCTATTATTCAGAGTTTTCTTTGATCTAGTGCTGCTCTCACAGCCTTATCAAAATAGTGCTTTACCCTTAGATTTCTAGTCAACTATTGCGCCTTAATGCATTTCGGGGAGAACCAACTAGCTCTGGGTTCGAATGGCATTTCGACCCTAACCACAACTCATCTGCTTCTTTAACATCAGTAACTTCGGACCTCTACTTAGTTTCATCCAAGCTTCACCCTGGTCATGGATAAATCACTTAGTTCGAGTCCATAAGCAGTGATAATTGCCCATTGAAGACTCGCTTTCACAATAATTCTAATGGGTTCCTTTAACCAAGCCACTACCTATGAGTCGTCAGCTCATTTTTCAACAGGCACGCGGTAAGAGCTCTTGGCTCCTCCCACTGCTTAGGAGCTTATATTTTCATGTTCTATTTCACTCCTTGATAGGGTTTTTTTTCACCTTGGGTCATGTTACTGCTTCTCTATTAGTCACCTAGGAGTATTTAGCCTTGCAAGGTGGTCGTTATTGATTCACATGGGATTTCACGTGCCCCAAGCTACTTGGGTCAGAGCGTAAGCTAATGATTCTTTCAGCTACTAGCTCTTGCTATCTAGGTTCCGTCACTCTATTGCTTTGCCTAGTAGCACAACATTTTTGTTGCTCTTACACACCCCCATTTTCACGGTTTAGGTTACTCTCATTTCTCTCACCATTACTACGGGAATCACTTTTGTTTTCTTTTCCTTTGGCTACTAAGATGTTTCAGCTCCCCAGGTTGTCTTTTGCCTGCCCATGGATTTTGTAATAATTCAAAAGGTTTATCTATTTGAGAATCTCTAGATTTACGCTTATTTTCAACTCCCCGAAGCATTTCGTCGCTTACAACACCCTTCCTCGTCTCTGCGTGCCTAAGTATCCACCGTAAGCCTTTCCTTATTTGAACCTTGCCCTTAACTTTAAGGCTATGCCATCTTAAAGTGCTACCAAATAGAAGGATCTTATCTTATCAATGTCGGTGAATGAGAAATCATAGATCGAACTGCCGAATCAAGAAAATTGGGTGCTATTATATAGCTTTGCATCAACTAAGTTCATGAGTTAGAGATAAACGGACTTAAACTGCTAACATCCACCATAAGGTAAACCATTGCCTATCAAGCCCTCGACTGATTCTACCATGGAGGCCAACAATAGATAATAACTCCCCCTGCTCCCAAATATAGCTTACAACTTTCATCATATTATGCTCTCTAAAGAGCAACTCTTCTCAAAATTTCAAAAGATACTGAGTTGGAATCCCATCCTAATGAAGGATACTTGTGGTTTTAGAGGATCTAGCTACAAGAGAACTAGGAACAGAAAGCTTTCCCTTTTTTTTTTTGCCCGAACTCTTTCAAAATACTAGTTTTAAGAATGAGTAATTGCACTTTTTTTACCCTTACGGTCCAACCTGAGAGCAGACAGCTAATGCATTCCACTTATTGCCACTTAAGCTTCAAGAAATAATGAATGGTCTTATCAATACACAAATGTATAACTCCTCAAGAATTGCAATTGCACTTATATTCATCACTGTAGAATTGGGTTCAAGCTTTCCCTAACCATTTCTCATTAATGGACTCTTGACGTATACTAAGGAGTGCGGTTTGTTTGATAAATTCCTACCTCTCTATCTATTATCTATCTTTGAGATGTTTGGATTTTTCAAAACTCCATAGACATGCAGAAGAGAAATGCTATCCCATTCGGACCAAGACGTAACTTTGACTTGTCTAGATAATAATTAAAGTAAAGCACGGTCAAGAACAATGAATCTCTTTATGATAAATAGATTCATTTTGCAAGTTCATTATTGCAGGTAGTTCCTACAAAGGATCGGACTGATGACGTATACAGTACTTGAATTCTTGATGTAAATGCTACATAGTTGGTTCTCATCCTTCAGAGACTACGGGTGTAATTAAAAACATCTGTCAACAAAAGGATTACCCTAAGATGATCATCGCATAGCTATTGAGAATGAATCAAATCAGATGGTTATATTTCTCAATCTTTCTGACTTGCTTTTAAGGAACCAAGGTTGAAAAGATTGAAAAAAAATCAACCATTCATAGCCACTGATGAAGGATTCCTCAAAAAGTTAAGAATTGGTAATCCGTTTTAGAAATCAAATGGATTCGATCTTATACATATGCGAGGAAGGTAATCAAAAAAGAAAGAAAATGAGTTCTTCTTTACTTTTATCACTTAGGAGCCATGCGAGATGAAAGTCTTATGCATGGTTTTGAATGAGAGAAAAAAGTGAGGAATCTTCTTTTTGATTATGACCTTCTTACTCTAGTCATTGCTTTTGTTTCTATTATTTCAAAAGTAGCTGCTTCAGCTTTAGCCACTCAAATTTTTGATATCCTTTTTTATTTTTCATCAAACGAATGGCATCTTGTTCTAGAAATCCTAGCTATTCTTAGCATGATATTAAGGAATCTCATTGTTATTACTCAAAAAGCATGAAATGTATGCTTGCATATTCATCCATAGGTCAAACAGACATGTAATTATTGGAATAATTATTAGAGACTTAAAATGGTGGATATGCGAGGATGACAACTTATACGCTGTTTTATATCTCCATGAATTTAGGAACTTATGCTTGCATTGTATCACTTGATCTATGCACCATAATTGATAACATTCAAGATTATGCAGGATTATACATAAAAGATCCTTTTTTGGCTCTTTCTTTAGCTCTATGTCTTTTATCCCTAGGAGTTCTTCCTCCACTAGCAAGTTTCTTCGAAAAATTCCATTTATTCTGGTGCAGATGGCAGACAGGTCTATATTTCTTAGTTTAAATAGGACTCCTTACGAGTGTTCTTTCTATCTACTATTATCTAAAAATAATCAAGTTATTAATGACTAGACAAAACCAAGAAATAACTCCTCACGTGCAAAATTATAGAAGATCCCTTTTAAGATCAAATAATTCCATCAAATTAAGTATGATTGTATGTGTGGTAGCATCTACTATACCAGGAATATCAATGAACCTAATTATTGCGATTGCTCAAGATACCTTTTTTTTAGCTTCTAGTTAGCTTCTAGAATCTATTTCTTAGTTCAAGATCCCTCTTACTAATAATAACCAGAATTAAAGAATTAGTAAATCGATTTTGCCCAAAATGGGAATGGGCTAAGGTTATGAACTTATAATCTTCTAGAATTAAAGAATTAGTCAATGAACCTAATTATTGCGATTGCTCAAGATACCTTTTTTTAGCTTTTAGTTAGCTTCTAGAATCTATTTCTTAGTTCAAGATCCCTCTTACTAATACTAACTAGAATTAAAGAATTAGTAAATCGATTTTACCCAAAATGGGAATGGGCTAAGGTTATGAACTTATAATCTATAATATGATGATTGAGTCGATTCCATGATTGTAAGTTCATTCCATGTCAGACCAAACAAGAATAAGGTTATATACATTCTCATTATGAGATAGGGTTATTCGAGCATATCTAAATAGATACTATGTTTACATATGGATACTTACGTCGTTACATTCCATTTAGGATTAGGAATAAGTGTAATCAGACTTGCATTTTACATATCTCTCATAATTTAAGACCCTATTCACCTCTTTAGGCCTACTGAATAAGAAATAGGTTTGATTATCCATCTTCTTGATAATTAATATATTATATATAAGACATCCTCTGAATAATTCAAGTAGGAGCAATTAGATGTCTGACTCAGGCTTATATGACATGATCGATCGATAAAAATACTCCATGACTCCACCTTTGTCATATATTCCATACATCACACTAGATAGATATCATATTCATGGAATATGATTCACTTTGAAGATGCCTTGGTGGTGATATGGTAGACACACGAGACTCAAAATCTCGTGTTAGTCCTCTTTAAGGCACAATGTTGAAATGCTCATTAAGTTGGAATAGGTTTGGTAGCGGATCATGAAATCTTGGCGATCTTCTCTTTCTCTATCTAATGAATAAAGAGTTGGCTTTGAAATCGTCTATTCTGCGCCCGCTAGTATATGCTTCAACAGTAATCATAAAAGGGTAGATTGACATAATATAAACCTCCAGTAAAATACCCCCCTACAGCTTAGCAGATAAAGTACGTTACATAGTCCATTTTAGGGATTGGCGACTTACCTATTCAGTGACTTTGGCATTGGACATTCCCAAAACAAAATTGGGGCTATTGAGTTGGGTGCAATAATAGATCCTTGGTGGCATTCCAGCCTTTCTTCTCTTTTTCAGGACCTATCCAAAAAAGAATCCAGTGCTTCTTGGTCACAAATATGTGAATAGGGTGAATCGCCCTGTGGATATCTTTGCTTTGGAATAAAACAATTAGAAAGTTGACTAAAATGTGTATTATCCATATCAGTGATCTTCCAAGTGAGAAGATCCATCGACTTAAGATGAAAAGAAAGATTTATTTATTTTATTTTATTATTTAGTTTATTTTGGTATCTTATTGAACAAAAATGGTGATATTGTTTCTCCATTGATTAAGAGTTTCAATTTTCGAGAAGTATTATGATCATCCAATAAGAAAGATTTCAATTTTTTCAAATAAACGATTTAAAGACCCATTGATTCTAACAACTAATTGTAGAGTTAATTGTTTAGACCTTTCAATTCATAGGTGTGGATCTCAGATCAATGAATGAGGATATTCTCAAAACTCACAACGAGAAAAGGAAGTAAGTTTGACAAAAAGAGAAGTAACTTGAACAAAAAGGAAATGAAGTGACTTAAACAAATTTTTTTATCAATAACCTCAGACCAATCAATCAAATATTGATTAATATGTAATTACTCGAACACTATTTGAAAACGACTCTTCTTCTCAGAAATGAAATGTTCTAAATGCTCTTGGAAATTCTTGCTTCATTAGACCATTTATATCTACATGCATTAGGATCCCAATTTATGGATCTCTCAATTCGAGAAAGAAAAATAAGAGGATCAAACAATTTCTTCTAACTTTTTTTTAAATTTGATAAACGTTGTTTGATCATAAATTTCATTATAGTTCTATTATTTAAAGTATCACTTCCTATTTGATCCATTTGAATTCCATATTTGAAGTTATGATCAAATCTATTCATTAAAAAGAATCGATTTAATTCATATCTTCCATAGGTACTATATTGGATTTGAATCAAATTTTAGATCAGTCTATATTGATTGACTGCTTCTATTATGTTATTGCTAGCCAATATTAGTATTTTTGGTTTAGACCTTCCAAACCATTCTCGCAGGAGATCTGAACCCATTTTTTTTATCCTTTGATAAAAGGATTCATTTTCTTCATTTAAAAAAAAAAGGTAGAACCAATAAAGATTTCTTTTTTGATTCATCCCTGGAGTTGAATACATCATTCAAGAATTGTTTTTGATCTAATCTGTAGGAATCAATAGAAAAGGCAAATCCCTTATGATACACTAGATCCAGCTTGGTTATTAATAGAGTGAATAGATCTTCCATTTCTTGAAATCTATCTTCTGATTCAAAATCATGGTATAACGTGTATCGCCCCTATTTCAATCATGGAATATATGAAATAAATCAAAAAAATGAATTTTTATTAAAGAACAAAATGTTATTGGAACTATTCAGATCTAGTTCATCCTTTGAAACCATATCACATCCTAGATCATATGACATAAGATGAATTGAGATGGTATTTTGTAAATACATAATCATCTTGAATATATTAACTATTTCTTTGTGTTTTCATTACCTCAAAGGAGCAAAAGAAACATTTTATTCTTTCTTCAAAAATTTCTAATCCCTAATGGACCTTTCAATAGGATTCAGACTTAGATGAAGTTCTAACCATTTGTCAGAGAAAAAAGAACGAATGGGTCTTGTAGGATTCCTGAGAATTATTCTTCAATTTCTTCTAAAAGCATATGATTATTTATCATCTTCTCATGTTCTGTGAATAGCCGAGGCATTAAGGAATATCCAGAAAGGCATTTAAGGAATGGGTCCTAAGGTCACATCAAATATTGATCTTATAATCAAGGAACTATTGAGTTCTAAGCTAAAAAAAGTGAATGTTACTTTACCCCTTAAGTACGATTAGAATTTCATATTTTATTCTTAGAATCCCTTGGATTAAATGGATAATTGAACTTTACAATAATCCAAAAGACTAAACATTTATATCAAATTAATTGCAATAGAAGGAATTATAGATTTTAAAGAAAGAGCTTTCTATTATTATTAGGTTATAACTTAATTAAATAATCCTACCATATACAGTATAAATACTATATTATAATTTATCGCAACAAGGCAAAACAACCTAAAATCTTTATTCTTATGCTCTATTAACATATTAATGTCTATAAAGGGAAGATCATTTTATTAACAAAATATATAATGTTTAATATTATACTTAGTTAATAATTAACTTGACATAACTAAAAATTGGTTTAAAGGAAACTAAAAGGAAAAAACAAAGTAAATTATCCATATAAATCTAAAAAAATATTTACGGTTCAATTTTATAAGTACATTTTCTAAGTTCAATTACAATTCTAGAATTATACCAATGTTTTCTAAAATCTTACTTCAGATGTAATTAGAATAATTCATTCATGGATGCACTTTCATCCATAAGAAATGATCATATGTCACTAGAAATTAATATTTTTTACACATGAAATTGATCAAACTATAGAAAAGCATATAATGATACAAAAACACAAACACAAGAAATGGGCTAACTTAAAACCTAGGATGGGTATATATTACTAGAAATTTAGATCAAAGGGGCATAATTCATATAATTGAACCCTATAAGAAGCAATCTTAATTATGGTCTTATTTGATAATACAAACTTCATTCTTGGTACACTTGAGAAACTCTTTCACCCATTTCTTTATATGCATTTCATAAGCTAATATTTTCTATGTCATTCATCCGATTTTCTATGAATATTAAGGGATGTGAGTCTTAAATCTTAAAGAGATAAGGGTTACTGATCTACGTTATTATTCTCTTAGGCAAATATAAAACTGTGGTCTAAAATTAATTATGGTTAATATAAAATTGTGATACAAAAAAGTTGGACATTTGAGCTATCGTGCATACCTCATGTCCCACACATAGAACACAGTTGTATGAGGGCATTAACTATAAGATGGCATTGCTCATACTGTGCTTTACTGAGGTCTTGCATAACTTGTTAAATATGATTATCTTTAAAATTTACACACCGTTGTGAGTAACAACAGTTAAGTAGTAAGAATAATAAAATTTAATATAATTATGGTCACTTTATAATAATTGGACTAAACCAATTGCTATGTGAATTTATCAACAATGTAATTTCATTAGGGTAGCTTATATATGGTTGAATTAATAGTATATTAAGATCCTAATTTACATAATGGTAGATCATTAGAAATTATTATTTCAAAGTAGATTTGAAATATATTGGGCAATTAAAATGATATTAGTACTCTAACTAATTCTGAGCTCAAAAGAAAGACATGTTTAAATATCAAAATGTTAAACCTTGTGATACCTAACCACTGGTGATATGAAAACTAACTATCAAAACAAAGTATGGAATAAGTTGACAAAATTTAAGGTTATGACCATAAGCACAACAGTAGATTGGAGATTAAACAAACTGGATAACTTATTACTTAAACAATTTGAATAACTTATTATATGGACCTAATAAATTGAAGAATTTTACATTTTACAAAATTTAACTATTCTAGCCCATCTACTTAAACAAATTGGATAATGTTTATGTTATTAAGATAAGGTTTAGGGTTTAAGACTGCTAACTGCAGTTAATTTTCATTACCATGCGTGCACTTGAATTGTCTATCTCGAGGATTTAAGGAATTAAAGTGTGAATTGATGTCTAAGTGATAATATGTCATCACTTAATTCCAAGGTTAAATGATTTACTTGATCAATTATATGGTGTATCCATTTTGTCTAAAGTTGATTTGAGAAGTGGTTACCATCAAATTACAATAAGGCTTATAGATGAATGAAAGATACCATTTAAAACTTGGGATGGTTTATATGAATATTTAGTAATGCCAGTTGGGTTAGGTAATGCACCAAGTACTTTTATGTGATTTATGCAGTAAAAGATCATAGAACACCATCTAAACTAAGTGTGATCATACTCAACTGTATTTCATAACATCCATAGCTTGTGAATTTTGAGGTTAATATATAGTTGTTAAGTAATAAGTGTCAAAAATTAGTACAATTAAACAAAAATGAAAGGGCAAGAGTGTCAATAATTCAACCAACATTAGAAATGGTCAATTAATGATAATATTAGGATAACTTTCATAAAAGTGGCCCTAATATAAAAAAATTGACTTCTAAAAAGTCATGCTTTAAATATAATGGTGACTTGCCTTAACTTGTTCCTAGCTTAATATTATATACACATGTCTAGGTAAATAATGAAAAGTTATTTCTTTTAAATTCTTGATTAATGCTTTTACAAAGGAATAGTATTTTACTAATTCTTGAGTAATCCAACTACCTTTCAACTATTATATCACCAGAGTGGAATTACCAAACATCCTCATATAAGTTACCCTATTGTTGATCGTTGCTCATAAACCCATGATGCATGCTTCATATTCTACTATGTTGATAGTTGAGATAAAATCCAATCGTGTTGTAAATGGACAATATTACCTTAGTGGAGATTTAAGAGCTGCCCTAATGCTACGTCTAAGTATATTAGAGGTTTTGTCAAAATACATTTGACTCAACTATATCTTTGATTTTATATTAATGTTAAGCTTAATTATTTAAGCTAAAAATCAATCCATAAAGAAATATGAAGTGATTTAGTTAAGGTTTGACGGAATAATCACCTATTTTAGGGATCAATAAAGTGTTGTTTTGATAACAAAAAATATCAGTTAGCCACAATAATGTTGTCCATCCTATTTTCATTATTTTTATAATTTAGAAATTCAGATATTTCAAATGACATAAATGTGAAATAAGTAAGACTTTCAACCATACATTGGGTTACCCAATTATATTTCAATTATACAATCAATCACATTAATGGCTGAAGCTCAAAACAATCATTGCTAAATAAAGAAGAGAAAAACATAAGGTAAAGAGGTTGGAATCAACCAAATCCTAAGTTAAGTCCTTAATTTAAGCAAATAATTAAACTTAGGAACAAACTAGGCCTAACATATAATTGCGTGCTTATAGGTGTGAACAAAATATTTTAACATGAATAGTGTACTCAACCCAATTATAGTTTATGTTTGGGGAAGCTATAAACATGTACACTAAGCTTATCCGTAAATAGTCCTAAATCTTTGGATAAATCATGTATTAACCAATCATGTGACACCAACAATACTTTGTTCTTTTGTTAATATATGATTTATCATAATGTTATGCTATATATATGATTTAGGCTATATCTATTTAAATTAACAAATATCAAATTACCAATTAATCTTTGCTAAATATGGTAAAGTAAATAAAATAAAAAAAAGAAACGCATTACAAATTTATAATTCTAAAGTTGTGAATTGAATTTTAGAAATTAAATAAATCAAAAGAACGTAATCAAAATTCTTTTGTTTCGACTTTTTTATCACTAACACGTACACTATAGTGATAGTAATATTTAAAGAATTATGGTTAATATATAAGAAAGAATAGTTAACAGATGATTAGTTTATATTATATGTTACCATCGAGATGTAACCGATGGCAAACAATGTACTTTTTGAGTAAGAATAATATTTTTTGTAAAAGTAATTATGTATGTGTTGGTGTAATTATGTTGAAGGAAGAAAGAAAGTATGGTTGCATTGGATTAAGCCACGTAAATTTCTTAGAATATATGCATTAAATTACTCAATACCATTTAACTACATAACTATATGTAGGGATATTAATTAGATAAAATTGTTAGGTCTTTTATAGTCTCATTTGTCTAATGTCATGAGAAATATAACAATATGTAGTAGTTAAATCTTGGGCTCAACAAATTATTAATACATAACTAGTATATCAAAATTCTATACTTAAATGGTTGGTTGACAGAAATAACAGAGTAAATAATCCGAAGACTTAAAACCACATGGCAATTCCTAGATTTAAAAAAAAAAAAATTGGATGAACAAGGGTGTAAACTAATAACGATGTTTATTTATACTGTTTATGCGTATTTCAAGCCAGGTGCTTGAAATACACATAGTCGTCCATGGAATGCATTAATACCTTAAAGGAATTTTACGATATCAAATCAATAGAAATTAAAACACATGCTACTATTAATACCTTAAGGGAATTTTGGGACATCAAATCAATAGAAATTAAAATACACGTCTATTATAGTCAATAAACATGCATTTGAAATCAGGTTAACATGCAAGAGTTATCACAGGGTTTAATAAGCAAAATATTCATTGATATTCATGACATAATAATAGAATAATTGAGCTTATTGAAATCTTTAGGTTTAATGCTATTGCCTAACTAATTATTTATCTAGGCAAATGGTGAAATGAACAACATTGTTTTTCATATTAATGCAATAACAAGTATAAGGTTCTTTGTGTGATTTTTTCTCAACACCAGAATAATAGGGTTTGATGGTTTAAGGTTTAACATAAATCTCAAAAGCTTGTCTAATAAATAATTAGGAAACAACCAACAATAACCTAGCTAGAGAAAAAATTAATCCTTAGAGAAGTAGAAAACATACTAGTAATTGCCTATTATTTATGATTAATTATCAGCACCAATGGCTTAGAGGACTTATTACATGCATGTTGCAATAATAAAATTTATTACTCTAATCTTTTCTAGGTCTCTTTCAATGTATATTTTAAAAATCTAAACTATTTTATGTTATAACAAGTTAGAAACTAATTATATGTGAACCAATGCATGGCTGAATATGGTTTCCATAATCTAAATTAAATTGCACTTGTTTACTCCCTTAGTCTTTCAGTTAATTTTTTAAAATGCATCATGGGACCCTAAATTGTAATTAATTATTGGGTTCATACGCATTTTAAGCATAATTATATATTAAACTTGTTTAGTTCTTAGATTTAATTATATATTTAGATATTTTATAAAATAAATTTCTAATTTAAATTGGAGACATTTAAATTAGAAATTTTATAAAATAAATTTTGAATTTAAATTATAAAAAATTTAGATATTTGTGATATTGAAAATATTTTTTAGTTAAATTGCATCCAACAAACTAGGACCTGGTTTTTTTAACATCTTACGCCAAATTAATATACATTAAGTGTAATTGGTTTTCTAGATCATTGAGATTGATATGATAATGCACATTTCCAGGTAGTTTCATTTCTTGGGATAGTAATTACAACATTATAACAATTTATCATCTTTCGAAACACTATTTCTTGAACCCTGCATGCAACATACAAATTGATTTGAGTTTAATGGTTGGTTGGAGAGGGCAAATGTCAATGACATGACATTGTAATCTGTGCTTACCTTAATGGCTGGAAATTCATCTTCTTGAACAACATTGAGGTATAAATTCATTTAAATCATTCTAATTCAATATTACTTAATGTACTAAATTTTATAGTTAATTCTCAAGTAGTCAACCATGAACTATCTTTGCATTTAGTGCTATTATGAATTATAAGTCTTACGAAGCTTGTAGGAGACAGCAGCATAGGTGGCACTCTTGGACCATGCAGTCGTTTCGTCTCTGCTTGCCTGATAAAATTTATGCCAAGGTATATATTTCCATTTTTTTGGATTGATTGCTTATAGTTTCCTTTCCCTACTTTTGATCTTAAATGGATATATACTTTTGGGCATGATTAGGCCAAAATCTTCACTCTGCCTCTATTTTTGGGTACCTAGAATTTACTAACTAGCTTGTTGATTTAGTATTGTTTGTGTTATTAGCATGCAATCTTATCCATAGACTTCTTGCCTGTTAGATATGCAAAGTACCATGCTCGATGTTACATGGTATCAAAGTTAATTAGATCTATTCTCTCATATCTTATGAAATATTAAAATTTAAAAATGGTCTAGTAAATAAGAAGTTTTAAACTATAATGAAAGTATAAGATTAAAAAAAACAGATTTATGGAAGTGTTTTGGATTGAATTATTTGATAATTAATAATAGTTGTGTGACTTACTCTTGTATGTATACACTAAGCAAAAAATGAAATAGCTTGCCTTCTTTTTCTAGGCCATGACCCTTCCTATCTTGCAATTTCAAGGTCAACCATCGAATGGCTGTGAATCCATAAAAACCAAGTAAAGCGAAAGCCTAAATCCAGCTTTACAGCAGAACCTCTGCTATTAAAGCCCATTGAAAAAGATAAATGACCCTTCATGTTCTGTGGGAGTAAACTTGACAAAGTTTGCAGGAAAATCATGACTGCTTTTTATCATCTTAACATGCTCTCTCCTCTGTTCCTATGAAATTGACACCCAGACATAGCTATGGTTGCTTTGATCCCAGTGCCGGCAACACCCATCATGCCTCTTATGAACAAAAAGATTTACTTCAATATTAAAGGAAAACGACAATTTCTCTGGTTCCTTTGAATGGATCAATTTGACCAAATAAGTAGACGAAGTACAAAATTCGAATGGTTTGCATGGACTACTCGTTCATCATATAACTGCCCTTAACTATTAGAGTTTAAATATGGGTTCATGAGTCAGTTATACATAGGGAAGGGTTAACACCCCCACGACACTCTAAAATTGGTATTAATTGATCACGAATATTTTTCGGTTTTGAAAGTCATTCTATTTTAAAAACTGATTCCCAAAAATGTGTCAAAAAGAATTTAAATGTGCATGAAATGAAAAAAAGTAAAATTTTAATTTTTGGAGAATATAATGGTTTAACTCTTCTTTTACCCTGAATTTTTGAAATTATTTTTTTATGATCAAGGATGTGAAAGTCTTGCTCTTGCCCAATTTTTAATCCTTAAAATATATATTTTTTATAATGAAAAATATGAATGTCTCATTCATGCAAATACAGTGTTGACAATAAACCAATATAAACGTAAAGAACATAAATAATTCCAATGTTAGTTAACCCTAACACAAGTAATTAAATATTATACTTATAAATTTATCTCTTAAACTCGACTTTCATAATTCCTTTAAGTTGAAATAAAAATGAATTAGGGACCATACAAAATATTTTTATTTTTTATTTTTTGAAAGTATTTTAGAGAATATAAAAATTTCTCTCTTAAGATTTTTTTTATTGTTTTAAAACGTTAATCTCTTTTTAAAAAAATAACAATAATTTTATACTAAAAGGTATGAAAATCTCTCTCTTGAAATTTTTTCATACTTTCAAAAACACAAAATATTCATTTGTTTTACTTTTGAAAATAATCTTTATATTAAAAATTATAAAAATCTCTTTTTTGAGATTTTTAATAATATTAAAATATTTGTATATAAATTTTATAAAAAATAAAACATCTCATTGAGATTTTTTATATTTCTCAAAAATAGAAACATATATATATATATATATTTAAAGCTACCGAAAAATGATTGTATTGGAAAATGATTTATTTTTTTATAACATGGTTGACCATGGCCTTTTGTAATGTTAGTAAAAGAACCAGCTTTAACCCATTTCATGAAATAATCAATGTAGACTAGGATGAATCTGTGTCCATTAGAAGTTTTTAAGGTAACGGGTCCAATGACATTGAAACACTATATTGAAAATGGCTAAGGTGCATTCATTACATGTAAAAGGGTACATGTATCTTATCTTTACAAATTTGACATTTATGACATATTCTCACATACTAGATGCAATCGTTTTTCATTGTTAGCCAATAATAACCTACTCTCATAATTTGCCTAGCCATTATGGGTTTATTAGAATGTGTTCCTAAAGTATCTTCATGGATTTCTCTTAAAATCTCTAGGCCTTACTTGTATTAGCATACTTTAATAGAGTCCAATCAAAGCTTTTTTTGTAATGCGCTTCTTTGTTTACTATGAAATTCAGAGCTAACCTTTTTAAGGTTTTTTGTCATTCTTTAATGCCCCTTCAGGTATCATTAATCCTTAACATAACTTTGAATATCATGATATAATGGATTACCATCGTTTTCTTCCTCCATCACTAAGCAGTGCGCTGTAGATCTAAAATACTCATTTTTATCAGCAAGACTCACAAAGCATCCATCGTTTGAAACATGGATGCTTTGTGACTAATGCATCTACCATTTGATTTTTGTCTATGAGGAGGTAATTAAAACTAACTTTCTTGAAATTCTTGAGTAATTTTGTGGCTAACTTATCATGACGAACTAACTTAAGATGGCTTGTCAGCCATTCTCCTAATAGTTAATATATGACTAGAGTTAAGTCCCTAAATACATCCAAGTTTGCCACTTTTTTTTATCTACTACAGCTTTTAATTCTACATGCCTCATGCTGAGCGACATTATTGCTTTCTCATGATTTTAAGACTATGACAATCTCTTTTTTGTGTTCTTTCAACAAATTGACTCACATTTGGTGACAAGATAGAAACTTGTAACTTGGACTAATTACTAGCATGGCATCCACTATAAATTGAGTATAAACTACACTTAATGCATTAATTGGAACACAATAGTCAAAAAATCAACCTAGCAATAACCATGTAAGCTTGATGCTTAACATCCTTTATTAGTAAACACATTTTCAAGAGAAGATTGAGATCCTTGTGTTGCTCTTATAGCAAAGTGACTTTTGACCCCACAATTTTCTTTTTCTTTTCTTTTACTGTGAGTTAGTTCCTCAACATCAACTTCTATCCTTTTCTAATGTTTTACATAATTACCATATGGATTAATCATCTTGAATGCTTTTTAAGAATATTTGTTCTGTTCAACAATTCCTTCAAGATTTGTTTACATTTGAAAATGAACATCATGTGGAACCTTTTTACATGAACTATTTGTCCTTTTATGCCAACAAGATATTATTTCGTTTTATTAATTCACCCACCAATAAAAAAGGGACAAGATAAAAGAATGATGATAAGGATTGTTAGAATGCCCAAGGTTTATATGAGTAAAATTTTAAGAAATAAACTTATCAAAAGATGCCTCATGGTCGCTCAAACTACTAGAAGGATCATTTAGGGATAAAGCGATCAAAAGTTCCTCGTAAATGCTAAAAGAGGAGATACACCTCATATTCCTTAACAAACTTGCTCGCTTCGCCTTTAATGATGCACCACCAGTAAATAGAATATCAATATCAATCTCACAAGGTGCACCTTTAAAAAGGAAAACCTTTCTTTAAAAATGAAATAAAAACAAAAACCATGAAAAAAATAAACTTTATATGACAAGCACTCCTTACATTTGGATGCCTTAGGAACTTCGTCTTCTACTTTTATGAGTTTTTTCTTGTTAATACAAGTAACAAATCCGATGAAGGAATATCAAAGGTTTGAGGGGCATTTGGATGAAACTAATCAGAAGTGGTAATCATTAAAAATAGATTAAGTAAGTAAGAGTCAATGATGGTGCAAATGTTAAATGGTGACGAAAACAGCAAGTTTATAAAAAATCTCTATTTCTAAGATCAAAGCTAAGCAATGTGTCCAAATCTAAATGAGGAAAGTTGGACAAAATCCAAGCAAACTTGGCAAGACTATTCCCAACTCTCGAAGAAGAAACAATTAACCAATGGTTTAATTTGTTTGGATCTTGGTTAATAAACTATTTTTCAAATAGGAAAAGAGAAAGTACCATTTAGTCCTATGGCTTTTCTACAAATAAAAAGGTTTCATAAAAAGATATTTTGCTGCAAAAAAATAATGATGAAAAAGGAAAACTACCTCCATAGAATGAAAAATCAATTACTTGCTCATAGGAGTTAGTTATGAAAGAGAAATATTAAGATAACGACAAACCTTGAAAATTAAAGGAGGAAAAGGAAGTTTCATCCTTGTTCATACCCTCATAAATACCTACATGAGATCGGTGCATCAAAAATGCCCTATCATCAGTAGAAGGGCAAAACATAGAAATAAAATTGGAGAATCAGTGTTCTTGCTTTAAAGAGATCAACTGATCAAGCATAACCAATAGAGAAATGTTGTGAACAACAAATTAAACCATAAAATAAGGAAAAGGAAATACGATAATCTTTGGCAAACTAGGAAAGGGCTTTCAAAGCTTGAAAAGGTAAAAATGCATATAAAATGAAATGAGACAGAAAACTAAAGAAGCTAGAACCTAACAATCACATTTAAAGTGGGGTAGTTATCAAGGTAGTCAAAATATTTAGGAAAACACACATTGTGTGTTGTACAACGATAGTCCCCCATTATTAAGTTCTTTTAGGCCACATTACTTCTAAGTTCTTACAATGCAATTAGAACCAAGAAAACTTAATTCACCTATATAAGAGAAAATGAGAGCAAAAACATAAAGTATCACAGAAATAACCCAATGGAATGGCCTAGACGTGGTATGATAAATAAAGCAAAGCGTTTCATAATAAATAAACACATTTAAAAGTTGGTAGTACAATATAAGACAAGAAAAGCTAATTGCATGCATTCAGTGAATACCCAACATTTATAGCCTCGAAAGCAGCATTAGTAATATGTCCACTAGCAAAAGATCCTTTAGAGATATGAAGACTTGAGCGGTGAAGTCGTTCCTTCAGAGCAAGGATAAATCTAAATTAGCATGGGCTTGAAGTACTTCATCTCAAATGTTTTTCATAATCAACTCTATGTCAGCACTGTAGGCAGTGTGCTCATAAACATCTCAATTACTTTTACTCAAATTAATGGAAATTTGATGATTTATTTGAAAATAAAAGGCAACAGCATCTAAAAGCACCTTTAAGCCTCTCCTTTCACCTTTAACATCTTTAATTATGGTCAACAAACATGGAAGATTTTGAAAGAAAAGTCTTAGAAAAGATTGATATTTAGCCTCTAAAGTTCCCTTCTCATTGTCAAGTTGCTCCACCACTAAGAAGATTTCAAGGTTCTATTTTTCATCTCATTGTTTTTGTTTTTCAAATTCCTTGTTATGTTTCTTAATTGACGCACTCAAAGCATGCTCTTTCTTCATGAGCTCTCTTGGTAATCAGAGAAACTTGAAACCATAGCTAAAGAAGGCCTCGAAAGACATACAACCTTCACTTAAATAGCTAACACCAGCAACATCCAAACCTAAACTCAAAAAGCGACACGCTCATTATACCAAAGGAAGAAATTAGCTCAGAATAACTAGAAAACAATATTTATAGCATCACCCCAAAAGTAGGAGTTATTAAAGGACTAGTAGATAAAATCTTCATGACAACAGATACAGATAACCAGAGGATAACAACTAAGATCACATTAAGGGCAAAGCAATTGTGGGAGAATTAATTACTATAGATGATAGCAAAAATTAAAGATTCAAGGATAGATGATATTAAAATAATGGGCGAGCTGTAGGCATCCCATGGAGCTTCATCGGGGCATTAGTAACAATCATCATCGACTTGGTCGAGAAAACAGTTTTGTTAGTACTAAAGAAGCTAGAAGGTGACATTAAATGACTCAACCTTTTTTTTCTTCTTTTCTTTGGATAAGCCATGGTATAAAGGTCACTAATCTTAAGAAGAACCCCGAGAATCTCCACCATAAAGTCATTAGTGGAGTCTCAATGTCGGTGAGATTCGAAAGATTGAGTTGCAACCTTTAGGGCAAACTCTTTAAAATAAAACAAAGAACTTGAAGAAAAACAAACAAAGAACAAAGAGTTGAATCAAACATAGGTTATATGTGTAAGAGACTAAAGAATAATGGAAGCTACAATTAAACTGAGCAACAGTTTCTTCATTTAACATAACTGTCGTAGTTGGGATAGTAAATAAAGGTGAAGCGTGAAAGTGAACACATGACAAACAAGAAACCAAAAAACATATATAGTTAACCATTTTCGAACAAACTAATAAGGACAAATCAAGATGGGGTAAACGACCCAATCGACGATAAGCAACCATACTGAAAGTCTCCCTTACAGGCAAAGGACAAAAGCCCCTTAAAATGGAAGAAGGCCATGTGTTATTATGTGATTAGAGCCCATCCTAACAAATAAAAAAGAAACAGCGTATCCAATCACGGGATTCTTTAAGGGGAGCCTAAAAGTATATATCATTCCAAAGAAAATAAGTGAGAGGAACTTTCAAAAGCCACTCTTTGAAAAAAGTGCTTAAATACCACATAATTACCCACTAATCACTTAGAGTCAATTTTAGTGGGCGAATCTAGTAGTACTTACACAAATTAAAATGAAGGAAGGAAAAGAAAATCTGAACCTAAGGGATAAAAGGTCCATGTATACAAAACCAAAAAAGGGATAGGGGCTACGAGCCCTATAATTAGAAGATGAAGAATAAAGATAGATAAGGTAAAAAATATTATAATTTTTTTTCAAGGAAATCAAGTCATCTATAATCATAAACAAAGAAATATTAACCATAGATGAAAAGGGAATAACCATCATGATAAGATCTGAAGTTTAAGAAAAACCTAAAAAAAAGTAAAAGATGAGATGAATCAAAAGAAATTTACTAAGATGTTTAGGAAGCAAGGGAAATCTAACAAGTCAAATCACCTAAGGATCAAATTGTGGCAGCAACGCCAAAATAAAAGCCTAATTGACATTATAATTAGGTCACAAAATAAGCACCACAAAAGCCAAACGATGGTATAAGGGAGAGAGTTGGATGGCAAAGCTCAATCATGAGATAAAAAGACAATGCAATAGATGCAAACAAGTACAACTAAACTAAGTAAACACTGCCTTAAGAAAGCAATCAAAAAAGAAAGCAATGGATAGTGAAAGATGCAGGAACAAACCACTTTTTCATACAAGCAGTAGAAACGATAAATGCCAGAAAATTACTTTTACAGCTAATGAGTATTGAACACACTGCATTAATTATAAGAATGAGGGACTTTAATATACCTATTAGTGGTCTTAATTCAAAAATATGGGCCTATCATGAAAAGCACTGATCACTGGGCCTGAGGGCCTTATTTTCAAAACTGGCTCACTTAAGTAAGTCCATGAATTGAACACAAACATTAGACGATTAAACTAAACTTGACCTGATTTAAGAAGCTAGGGATAACCCATTATGCCCTCACGATAGATACGGGGGAGATGGACCAGTGATATCAAGGATATTAAGGGCACAACCTGTAGCTAGTATTAGAACACCAAGCTACCTTGACATGCAAAGCACAAGTAGAATTGGTCGGAGTAGCCATTTCCATGTTTACCATAATAAAGGTAAAGACACCAAAGCATACATAAGAAACTATATGAAAGACCATGGGCAAGTAACTATATATTTGGTATTTTATTTGTATAATGTTACTCTACCTATGCACTAATTGACTTGATTATTAAAGGATCTTCTGATCATCCAACAATACACCCATTAATTTCTTCATATTGCAAGCTTTTCACCCCTTAATCAAGGGTAAATTAAAGATCTCTTGATGTAAATCCAACGATTAGATTTATGAAGTATCAGATAGAATTGCAGTGTTATTGTGAGATTATTTTTCTTTATATTTATGCATCTTATTTGAATTTACAAAGAACTAAAGTTCTAGTGAGATTATAAGTGTTGATTTTTAGTGTCATGATATTTAACTTGTTCTGAAATCGATTAAATTAATTCCTTTAGTAAAGCATTAATCTAAGTCTAATCATAATTTTAAACTTAATGTACATGATTGGTTTTCATTGATGAAGAAAGTATTCATGTTCTAAACAAAGCTTTAAAAATCAGGTCAAGTCACGTATCCAACCGGTTCAAACGTGACCCGAACCATTAATCAGTCTAATCTTTCTTCAAAACTATATGGTAAATGACTTTTTTAAAAACCAATACCCACTTGCATTGGTTAATCTATTAAGAGTCCAGTTATAATCAAATTAGTCTGGAGTTAGTGGACAAGAAAATGGTGGTACCGTGGCTAGGATTATTGCTGCATCCTTTACTCTCTGTGCATTTCTAATCTCTTTCAGTAATGCGGCCATTGATGATGCCTTTAACTACTTATTTAATCATCGAAACACATAAAGCTGACCAAAAACTACCTAAATGCTTTCTTGTTTACCTAATAAAAAAGAAGTATTGAAAATTGAAGTTAGAAATCAAATGGAAAACAAGCAAAATATGAAATGCTAAAAAGGAAAAGACAGAAAGAAATATCTGGAGCTAAGCATGTTACTAGTGGTTTGAGAAACCACAGTGGCTTCCTTGTCCATGACGAATTCAAATCCTTGAGTTCTTATTAGCCTTGCGCTGCCTTCTCTCTTCATATTCTTCACCTAAGATTTATGGGTCTTCTTTTCTTTTTCACGTGACCAATTAGAAAGTTTAAAAATTAAAATTATAAATTAAATAGAAAAAAAAAACAAAACATGAAATGATATAAAGGGAAAAGCAAGAGAAACATTTTAGAGAGGTAATCATATTACGAATGGTCTAAAAAACCATGACGACTTCTTTGTTATCGACGAATTCGAATCCCTTGATGTTTATTAGCTTCATTATGTCCTCTTCTTCTTCATAAGTTGTTCTATAATTTTTAATTAAATAAAAAGTCACATCCCTTCATTAATTTTTGGATTGTAGCAATCCTCTATATGTTTTTTTAATAATTTTTAATTAAAATAGTTAATATATATTGTTATCCAAATAAATATATCATTAGATCATTTTTCATAAATAAGTCTACATCCTAAACAAATATATAAATATATAAGTAAATTGATAATAATTTATAATAAATATTTTGTACGGTTTTAATTTATGTATTTATTTATTTGTATTTAACAATTAATTATTTATTTATTGCATAATCATGGTTTCATTTTTGGTTTCCTTAATTATAATGTAAGATTTAATAAAGCTCTTCTAATATCCTACATACTTCATTGTAATGGATGAGCACTATTTGATTCAAGTTAAGAAAATTTGAATGAAGTTGATATCATGGAAAACCATAATTGAGTTTTACATTTGCTATATTATGTATGAAACAAAAATGATGAATTTTTTAATTTATTTTGATGTGGTAACATATATATTATTAAATACAACTACTAGATAGAGATTTCATTTCCTCACTGTTGAAAATTTAGCTGATTAATTCCATGAGACTCCTATCTTCCTTTCATTCCTGATCCCCTGCCTTCTCACATTAAACATTAAAACCACGGTCGCGTTACATTTCATGAAAGAGGTTTACTAAGAACTAGAGACCTATTGTCTTTGCGTTAATGTAGAGCATTGCCGAACCTAAAAGAGTAAAATGTTCAAATTCAAGTGAAGGAAAAGATCCTTGTTAGGGATATGAAGAACAAGGTGTTCAATAGATTTCTCGAAACTCTTTGTAACATCAATCTCCAAACTCAGCCATGTGTTACTGGTCCCTAATAATGTCTCTCGCTCATTTCGTTTATATGTGTTTATATATATAGTGAAATAAATATAATATGGTTGCTTGAAAACATTAAGACAAAAATAGTTGTATGGTTGC
This sequence comes from Moringa oleifera, assembly GCA_021397835.1. NCBI lineage: Eukaryota > Viridiplantae > Streptophyta > Magnoliopsida > Brassicales > Moringaceae > Moringa > Moringa oleifera. The sequence continues at coordinate 654,296 of JAJFZO010000345.1, forward strand.
AAGTCATTTTGTAGTTTTCTTGATTCTTAATGTGTTGATATTATGTTACATCATAAATTTTTCCTACTTTAATATGAAAAAGAAAAAATTTAGCAATGCTTGAGTGATTAACTGATATTTACTTTGTTGAAAATATTGAAAAATAACAAGTTAGTACCTATATTTACCTATAAAAAGCATTAAACAAAAACAAAATGCTTGCTGACAGAATTTGGTATAGATGATGCTAAGTTCTGTTGAATCATTTTAATTACTACAAGTTACTTTGGCCTCATGTTTCATCAATTTGACTAAAAATCAAAAGCAAGAATCAATTGAACTTTAAAACCCCACAAAGTCTTGACTTTCTCAATGAGTAAGGTAATACGATGTTACACAAGTGAAAAATAAAATGTCAATGACAATACCCACTGAATCACCCTTATAGAGTTTTAAATAATAAATAGTATATGTAAAAGTAATAAAAGGGAAATAATCATGGTTATTGTTATCTACATTAGTAATATTGACTTTCTTCTTAAATTAAATGTACTAGCTCGCAGAAGGTAGATCATATTATGTGAAACGAAGATTGAATTCACGTAAAATTAAAAACAAAATGAACTTTATTCCTATATTAGTCCATTCATATTTTGTTGAAAATTTCACATACCTTCATATAGTAAGGTTGATCTCATTGTCAATTATATTTTATGGGAAAAAAATTTGCTTGCCATTTAGTTTATTCTTTATCATGAATATATTATGAACACTCTACTCATTCATAAATTTAAAATTTTTTATTACTGATCAAGTACTTTGGGGCTTGAACTCCTTGTTGAGTTTACAAGATTATGAATAGCCTTTGGATATGTGGAGCTTAGACTATGTGTTTGCAGGAATGGTCTTGTGTTGCACCTCTTTTTCTTTTTTATAAGAAAAAGTAGTTGCAGGAATCATAATCATTTATGCTAGAATTGCCATTAGTAATACATAATTTTTAATTGTCCACCTTAGCAAGTTATTGTAATGGATTTTTGTTGTGCAGATATTTTTATGAGGAGCTCTTCTTTTATGGTCATGACATTACATCATGAAAAAGTTTTCAAATAGCTAAGGTGATTTTGTTTGGTGCTTATCTAAATGATTTTGGAGTTTTAGGAAATTTGGTCAATTTATGCTAGACATATTTTCATGTCCTCGGTGTGGATGCAATTATATGTGTTCCTTCAGTTGTTATCCTAGATAAATTTGGTTTTTCTTTCTTTTTGTAGAGTTTTGTTTTTTCCACTGTTGTAATTTAAGTGTAAGTAGAAAAAGTTTTCCTATTGTTTGGCCATGAAGCTTTCGTGGCTTCTTGTTAGCCATGCTTGATAAGAACACTTAACTTTAGTGTTGTTCTCTTTTGTAAATTTGCATTGAGTCCCACTATTGCCAAGAATTTGGCCAAGCTTGATGAGAGCACTTAACTTTAGTGCTTTTCTCTTTCATAAATTTGCATTGAGTTCCACTGTTGCTAAGACCTTGGCCAAGCATGTATCCAGCAAGTGGACTCTACTATTAGGCATAATATCAACAATTGTTTAGGCTTTATATACAAGGTTTGGATCGTGGTGGATAATAGCTAAATTAGTTTTAAAGGACAAGATGAAGACCCTAACATTGAAAATAATCCCTTGTCGGCCCACTAAGTGAATATATTCGAGGTGGTGGAAGAATGAGAAGTAATGATGATGAAAGGTTATAGAAACTTCGTCAGCAAAGTCAATACACCTATCCAGGAAAGGCCGAACAAAACAGTGCCTATTTGGGACATTAGCCTTTGTTATTAAAGTATTAACAACAGCCCTTTACAAAGATAAACAAATGGTGCTCTAGTCATACCTAAACTAGACTAGCTCTGCGAACATAATCAATATTATCGGGCCATGTCATATTACTCAGCGCGAAAGATTTTACGATCTCATAGAGGCAAAAAATGATAATGCCTCTCCAACTTAAGTTCTTGTTGCTCCTATAGTGATTACTTAGATTCTTATTGCTCCCTTAGCAAATATTTAGAGTCCTATGGCTTTTGCACAAATGCAAGTAGCCTTTGCTGAAGCCTCCACAATACAAGTCACCATGGCATTGACCCCCATGCAAAAAAGGAAGGCTATTGAAAAAATAAATAAGGAGGCAAATGAGCTCATTGCAAAGGAAGAAGTAATAGAATTCTTGAAATATATTAAGCATAATTACTTTAGCATCTTGAACCATTTGCAAAAGACTTTGGCCGAGATCTTGTTACTTTCATTAATCATCAACTTAGAGCCACATAAAGAGACCTTGCTTAAAGTTTTAAGAAATTCTTATGTTCTTTTAAGGAAGATTTGAGAATGCTTGATGGGCCAATATTGGGATATTAAGGGTTGAGAATGCAAGTATTTGTCAAGTTTAATTTAGTGTAGTCCATATTTGAACATATGATGATGAAAAACTTCATGATGTGATATATAAACTAAATTTAATAGTGATTGCATATTCAATATAAATTAAATAAGTAATAGTTATGATAGTAGCTCATATCTTCTATTATGAACAGAGATATCCCCATAAATGAAATGAGTTATCAAACCCTATTTGATAGCTCATTTCATTGGGCTTTGTCACAATTTAGGAAATAAAATTCTGGTATAAGTGATTACAATGAATAGTCATTAGTGTGTCTGTAAATGATGATATCAATTTCATTTCTCCCTCTCCTCATGCATCTCAACTATAACTTAACTATTGGTAGCCAGCAGATTTACCCATGATTTATATCAAATGAAATAATGTATGTTCCCAATATCTATATTTATCATAATGATTATATTATTTATTGTATCCATTCATATGCTAGATAACCTTATTTTGACTATTCAATTAACCATCAATTGATAATTAAATAATATTATGGATCATCGTAATCACCTCATAATTTTATTTTCTAGGTCATATATATTTGTACTTCTAGCCATCACATAGGTTGAATGGATTCGTAGATAAACACATAAATACTAACCTAAGTAATCGAATATCATTATAATACCTATTAAATCTATTGTGGTTATTCAATATGGTAGCCTATCTAAGTATTCTCATATTTATTATTATCCTATTTCAAGCATCATTATGATACAATTTACTAATGTATTATACATAATTACCAAATTATTTTATATGTACTTTATTTCATAATCATTCAATATCCCTCCTCATGCACTATTACCCATAATCCATTTATCACTATATCACTAATTTAAAATAATCAATAATATTAATCCATATTAAACTAGAATCAAAGAGCTTATTAACCAATTAATAATGTAGAAATAAATTTAGGATCGTAAATATGATTAATTATTGGTAATACACTTTCGATGAGTTTAATGATTATATTAAATCATATTAATATCTCACTGATGAATATTAATTATGTGTGTAATCATTTACAAATTTGACTTAATATATAATGGTCAATAATTAGATGATACTCAAATGGTTATCCACTTAATATGAGTCAACATTATCAATAAGGGTCAACCATACATATAACTAATGTCCAAATTAACTCATACTTTAATATCTCAAGGATGAATTTTACTTAGGGTTATCTGATCATGATATAGCTATAAACTGTATATGTACAACTATGACATCTCTTTCATTATATGTGTATAATTAGTATATTATATCCATGTCCCAATATTCATGATTAAATATGGTAAATAGATATCAAGTTTAAGATATGAATGTATTATCTTCCGATACTAATTTCATAGTCAAATTAAATATAGTCACTAATTCTTGCACAACTTATAATACTTCAAACATTAGTTTAATTGTTGAAGCAGCCAAAATTTTCTATTATTACCTCAATCAACTATCATCATTGTAACAGAACCTGAAGGTTAGATGGTTAGTTCGGCATGAATGATTTAAAGTTAAGTACCTTGTTATAGGAAAGTCGATCAACCATAACATCAACTCATCCTCATGCTTATTATTATAATATTCTATTTACATTATGACAATTATAATTATCCAGTAAATGATTTCCAATAATTAATCCTCATCAGATTCATGAAACAATTATATCCTAAATCAACAAATCAAGGTAATTATGGTGACAATAGTTTTGATATTTGAGATATTAAAAAATCTGTGATATTAGTGAAGAATATGGGATATCCTTCATTAGGATATATATTAACCTAATAACTACACATGTGAAAAGTTCATTTGCCATACGTGATGATATTACATATATGATCAATGGGCGTTCCTAAAGATTATCATATCATGATTATGATTTTTAATATGGTTAGTCAATCATTGAAATTCATACATATCTATGTCATTGCAATCATCACAAAATAGTTCCTATCGGTAGTCATTTCTGAACATCATCTTGCATGGCATTGACATCGAGAAGCTTTATGACAACGAACATCAGACACAATAGAAATTTTCAATATATGTCCTTATTCTAGTTAGAATTCCTGATCATGAAAACATCCTAATTTGGAATTTTAATTTTGATGTGATTATAATGACTCCCTTTCAGGTGCCAATATGGTCTAAGGAAGAGTAGAGGACAATTGATGATGCCCTATCATATGACCATGATCAAAAAACGAATTATACATATATAATGAATATGTCATTATTCAATCAAAATATTTAAATTAAGTTATTTTACCAAATTAATGGACATGAGAGTAAATTAATAATATCATCTAATTACTAAATGTTTTTATCATCTCGTAAATATGCCCTAGCATCTCCTACAGTGATTAGAATATAATTTGTTGATATATTAATCCACTTAATTAAATAGAACAACAATATAAACTATGAATTATAATGGTCAAAAATAGAATTTAAAAGGAAAAAAATGGTTGAATGAAAAGGTTTATGGTTTCCTTTTGAATGGAAAGAAAGTTTTCTTTCCATTAACAATGCATCCTTTCATTTTGGATGCCTCTTTGGAAAGATACTCTTTTCAAAGCCACCCTTAAAGGCCCATCCTTTAACTACAGTTCACAACTATCGTTAAAAGCCCTTTTTTAGTGACATGAATAAAGATGACAATTCTAAAACTGTCATTGAAAGTCATTTTTAACTGTCATTAAATCCCTTGTTTGTAGTAAGGTTCCCTCATAATCATTTAATTATCCAAAACAATTCATTTTTTCTTCCTTCTTCATTAAAAAACAAAAGCTTACTTTTGAGAGATAACAACTATAAGTTGGGTTGTTGTTCCTGTGAACTTAAGTGTTGCTTTCACAAAAAAAGATCTTTGTATCCTGGGAGATATTCACCATCAACCTACTCATACCAATTGAGAAATAATTTTGTCTTAAAGACATAAAGTCAAACTCTAACCTAACTTTAACATAAGTACAGTTTTACGTGTTGTAAGTCTCTTTAAATTTATTTTAATTTTTTATTCATCTATTTGCTTGGTTGAAGTAACTTAGGTATTATTTCAAGTTGTCAATTTTTGTATTGTTGAATATAATAAACAACATATAATCACTCATTTAATCAAGCATCCACCTCATATTGAATACTTAATATTTGGGATGCAAAAATTCATATATATATATATATCATGATAGTTATTGAAAGGTTATCCCACATAATATATATATATATATGTATGTATATATGCATCATCATTAGGGTTGTCTAATTAGTGGTTTTTTATTATTGCGATTACTATTGATCAATTTTATTGGAGTAAGCCAATTGATTGTTTTGATAGCAGGGTGGATACTTGATTAGATGAGTGATTACTTTGTTTAATGATTAGGGATATCTCCATCATTTACATATTTACTTTACACCCTGAAAGGGAAAGGATAGTTCAAAAAAAATATATGAATTATAAAATTTATTTACTAGATGGGTGGATGAAATTATTACATATTTATATATCCGAATTAAGTAATATCTTGACAATTAGTTAATTAATGGAACTAACACGGACGTGAATTATTTCATAAAATTTTTTGTCATTGCACTATATTAATTAGTGTCAATTATTTTATATAGTTTATGCATATTTAAATAGTTTTAGATAAATAATTAGTTCAAAATATAATCTTAAATTTAACCTAATTTAGTTAGAAATTTAATTTCAAACTAATATTATTTCCAGCCCAAGCAATATTAATCAATGCTAATTGGGTCAAATCGGTTTTATTCATGCATTGATTATAATTGAATATAGTAGGAATGGTCCATATTAATTTTTACTTAGGCAGCCATTATCGCAAACTTACAGCCAGTGTATGTATGATAACTAGTTGGGGATATGCCAATAATATATATTGATTGTACACTTATCAATGTACATTTGACCATTATATTTAACCAATTGGTAATATCCCAACAACTTATTTGATTATCTGAATATTTTTCCATTATGTTGGCTTGGTAAATAATAGTTGTTATGTAATTTATCATTGGCCATAACAAATATGGACCATATTAGTTAGCCCATTAAAACTTATAATTAATGGTCAAAAAATGAACGAATCATTCCTGAATTATTGGTTAATAGCTGGGTGATGATCTGGACTAATCAAATTTATGCTACTTATTACTTATTCGCAAGAGCTTATTCGTATGATACCAATAATATCATCTAATCACCCGCACGCCTTGAGAAATTCCATATTATTTTGTACACTAAAATAATAACAAGATTGAAATTTAGATTAGATTAGTAATCCTTGGTAAGAAGCCAATTTATAGTGAAAAATTGTTAATATCGCATTTTCTATCATAATACAAATAACAAATTTCATATGGTTAACACAGATGAATAAAACCATTATCGCTACCATTTTAATAAGTCTTCAATAGCCTTTGGGCTTTTTTAGGTGCAACTAAACCATTAATAATAGTGTGGTTAACTCATTGTCTATTGAAATTTAAAATTACTTTAACTATACATGTCAAATATCCCATAAAGAGATACATATAAAAATATGGCTATTTTGACGATTACTTTTAATGTGACCTCGTTCATCCATTATTTGTGATAATATGATGATTTTTCGGTTTCAAACAATAATTATATATTAAATCTTAATTAGTTTATGATGATATAATTATATCCTAAACATAGGATATGTGATAGATTATTATTGATAAGATGATGAGCAAATAAGCCAACATGATAAGATACCAATAATATCTATTCAAACTTTTATCATAAATTTTATTTCTAAATTATGGCTAGATTAGATTAGAAATAATTTTACGTGATGATAGGTTATTAAATATTCTATTATCTCAATCATCTTTAACCATATAGCTAATTAGTTACTAATTTATCAGTAAATATGTATATTAGCACATCTATCACTTTGATATCGCATTGTTGAAAATATCTAATTAATATGATTAATAGCTATATACCTTATTCATAGTGAAATATGAAATATTGCCATCTCAAACTTTTAGTTAATTTAAACATGATATCTTATGATGATTGGTCAACATATGTGGTAGTTATCATGTTTGGCCTATCATGATAGGAATAAATATATCATGATGTGCTGATTATCAAGCACAAAGTTGATTACACGTTTTACAAATCAGAACTTATAAACAAATCAACTCTTTGAAATTGAGTTATTTGACTAAACACACTTAGCATTAATTAATAGTGTACTATAATCTCCTACAATGATTTTGTATTCAAATCCATAATGATTAGATTACATATTAGATTTAATGAATTCTCCCAATCAAATTATTGTAATTAGGCAAATTGCAAGGATAAGGAAAAAAGCATTGATTAGGAATTTACTATTTCAATAAAAACAAGATCAAGCAAATGATATTTACCTCCCCGAAGCACATCATTATGTTTTCAAGGAAGGTGTCCTCATTCTCCTCTTCCAACTTCTTTAGTTCTTAGGGAAACATGGACCAATAGAGCCATTCCTAAACTGGGCTCGGTGATTCATATCTTATTATAACCATTCAAGGCATAAGAATAGCCAATGAATATAAAACCTTTTAACTTAAGATAACTAGAAGTTAGATATCTTATCATCCTTATGTGTACAGAGCTCATTAACAAGTTGAATGTGTATGAACATAATAACTACAACATTTGGTATTGGTAATGATGTTGCTTATAATCTCACCAAGATTATTAAATTGTTGACATGAGAACTCTTCTTAGTGGATATGAAGAAAAATGCTATCAGCATCATGAATATGAAACATATTAATTAAATAAATTTTTCTTGGGTTTGTATGCCAAATGTGAGTTTTCGCTGTTTAAGTTAGGATTTACGTAACCATTAAAATTGATCCTTATTTGATCATTGTCATTGATCAATGAAATATACTCTTAAGGCTTAGTTGATGAGATTTACTGTGTGTGTGCTTTATATGTTTTTACCATCAATGAAATATACTCTTAAGGCTCAGTTGATGAGATTTACTCTGTGTGTGCTTTATATTTTTTTACCTTTGATATCAATAAGACCAGATACATTTTCTTAAGGCTCAGTTGATGTTCGACATATCAAAGCCTGTAGTTAAGACTTAGTGGACTCACAAATTAACTGCCTCCAACTTATAAAAGTAGACTTATCTTATTTTAAACTTACACTCTTACCAAATTTGGCTTCAGTTTCTAGCGCATATGTGCCATGAAAAATTACCCTTTTATTTTCCTGTTTTTTTGTTCTTGCTTAATTCTTTTTTGGCCTGAATATTATTCTCCTACTGTGTTATTCATGTTCCATTGATGAATTGTTTTAACCTAAAAAAATCCATATTTGGTTGTCTATTCCATTATTAAGAAACATTACCATCTCTAAATGAAAGGAAAAAAAGAAGAAAAAAAGATGTTTTCCAAAGAAAATAGTTTGCATAGTTGTTAGCATAGCAAATAAGTGAGCCTAAAAAACCAAAAGAATTTGGCTTACTTGATGTATATACTTCACCACACATACCTTCCCTTAGAAGGTTAACTAGAGCACTAGTCACAGTAGATGTAGAATTCACTCCAAAGTAATGTTGATGATTGCCAAGTTAGAGAAATGGTGGGATTAATGGCAGGTTTGCATATTTAGCTAGAATAACATATTAAGGAGTTATACCAAAGACATTATTACATGATTTTTACAAATAAGAAAGACATAGCAGAAACAAACTTATCGTCAATCTCATCAATCAAATTTGACACTAAATACCAATTAGAGAATTGTTTCATGGGGAGCCTGAAGTATGTTTCTCCAAAAGGCCAGAAATTGGCTTGGTCAAGTGTTGTGGTGTTAATATGATTACAGCTGCTAGCATCCAAAATTAAGTCTTCGAAGATGAGCAAAGCAACAAAATTCTTCTTTAGCTCCTCATATTCACCTTTGCTGCTCCTTGAAGTGAGGATTACACTAAGAAAGAAAATCAAGAAGAGAGTGTTCAATCTTGCTACACTAACTTGTATAAGGCTTGTTCCCTATGAAAACGAGTATACTATTCGATGTTGAAGAGAAAATTAAAGTAAATCTTCATCACAGTTTTCTAAATGCAGGTATGCAAGTTTAGAGTATGAATGCTTGATTATAAGGTAAACTAGAAAAGGATAGATATTAACTTTTCACCACTGTTTTGATATAAAGTTTTGATGAATGAGGAAAGAAGAATAAATTATAGCCTGTAAAACATGCAAAAATATTTCCAGTGATGTGAAATTTTCCAAACTTCAAATTCAACTATGAATTTAAAATTTTCATAATTTGTAATGTTTTGCTATAAATTATTTATATTAGGTTAACCCACTTGGCTCAAATAAGTTAAGTACGAAAGCAGCAAACTTTCATATCATTTATTACCCTGAACCTCATGTGAAATGCAAATATTTCGATGGTGATGAAAGGTTGAAGTTTTCATGGATGTAGATGTGCAACTTTTAGATTCATTATTTAGGATTAATCTAGAGTGATGCAGTAGAATGCCTAAGAAAAAAGTATCTATGCATTAGTAATGGAGGCATTACTATCCGTGGTAGCTTAACTTGAAATAACCATTCATGGTAGTTTTAGGCTCCAACTCTGCCTTAGTAGATTTCGTACAACCTAAAATCATCTTCACGATTTATTTTCAATCATTTAGAAATTTGACTAATTATCTACTATAGCCAAATTTAATCAATCTCATCCTGTCACAATAAAAAATTATTCTAGAGTAAATTTATAGATCATATGATGAATGATAAAAGAATGAACAACCATCTAAAATATTATAATGGATTATGACTAAAAAAAAGCTATGGGTACTACAACCATGAAAAGAAAATGGGGTAGTTCATTGTATTTGTAGGTAATGATATGATAGGGAGCTTGACTACATTTAATTAAATTATAACATGATTGATACATTCTATTTAAGATGTAGATAGTTAGATATATGCAATTATCATATAAGGATGAATTCATTAAAATAATTTCATAATAAGTAAACTCAACCACAATGAAATGGATTGCAATTAGAGCTTTCTAAATAAGTTATTGAATTTAGAAAGAGTTCACTTTATATAATATTATAACAAGTCATTCTTTTTTTATTCTTGTAATTAAAAATCATTGTCATTCATTTTAAAAATAATAGTGAATGACTTCGACTTGTAAAAGTGATAGAAAAATTATCTATGTAATTAATAGCAATTTTTTCATTTTTAATATTAAAATGAAAGTTAGAAAATTTAATAATATACTATGAATCTCGTTAAAAAAATTGTAATTTAAATTAAAAGGGGTAAATTAGATACAAGGACAACCCTTTCTTTCATAATATATATAAAGTGAGTCTAACTAACATGAAGCATCAATGGATCGTTAAGTCGAAAGGCAACTTTATTTATTTTTCATTCACTAAACTTCAATAAATTTATGGAAACATAAGCATTAATTACTGAAATGAAAATTACATGATCTTTATATGCGATTATTTTTATAATTTATTTATCTCTAATTAATTTATTAAACTCTAATCAACTTATTAATCTAAATCAAATTAATTAATTTTGAGTACATTTATAATAACTCAACTATTATTATTAATGTTATTCACATTTTCCCCTTTTTCTTTTAATTATTTAATTATCCTTTATCCAATAAATTAATACTTAGGTATTAATTTATTGGGTAAAAAATAATTTAGTAATTAAAGTACAAGGGTAATTTAGTAATAAGAAAAAAGAGCATGTCAATAAGATCATGCAATAAAAACGTGCATTAGTTGTACACAACAGTATGAATATCAAATTAGTGAAATTAATGTTACAGCCCATCTCACATTTCCCCTCTCTCTTCCTTGCAATAAAGGCATGAGTGAGGTATTAATTTATTGGTTAAAAAATAATTTAGTAATGACAAGAAAAGGGTAATTTAGTAATTAAAGAAAAAAGGGAGAATGTGAGTAAGATTATGCAATAAAAACATACATTAGTAGTACACAATGGTATTAACATTAAATTTGTAAAAGTGATGTTACAGCCCAACTCATATTCCCCCACACTCTTCCCTACAACAAAAGTGTGAGTGAGATTATGTAACAAAAGTATCAGCTGTAAAGAAAGGTCAAATTATTTCATAAAACAATAATTATTTATCAACTCGGACGATAGCAGAAGTTTGATAACATGGAAAAGACGTGAAGCTTTACTTTGATTCATTCGAGTTTTCTTGTATTTCAACACTTGCTTTTCCCTCTTTCTTAATGGTATTCACCCTATCTCCCTATCTCTCTACATCTTCTCTTTCTTATTACGAGGATGTGAATTCAACTTTGAAATGGGTGCTTTAGTGCTTGTGATTTGATCATTCAGCCCTAAATGAGAAATCACAATGATTGAACTGACAGATACTCATGTTGACGTACCTTATGCTAGAAAACATAATGCGAAGGGCAAGAAGGCTTTTAAAATTTTGTTAGTGATTTGAAAGCACTAAAGACCAACTGATTAAGAATATTTAGAGAATTCCAAGGCAGAAATCACATTTAAACCAAATTTACTATTGAAGTGCTCCAAGTAAATTAAGGTTTATTACCATAAATAGGATTAGTTAGGAAGGTTTCTGGAATGCAAACCCATAACTTAATGACTGTTAATGATTTTTCTATGAAAAGAACTCTTCCCACATGCTCTCTTCTACTACTTTTGATGACAAATGCACTTAAAGATCCATTGTCAAACATGATTGATAGTTCTAGCTTCTTATTGCAACTTGTTCATAATTATTGTCAAGAATGTATGCATTCAACAGATTAGATGCTTATAAGCTGAATTTCTTTGCCCTACAACTTAAGTTTATATTTATCTTAGGGCACTTCCTTGGTTTGGGACAATTTAAGCTAAAGTTTTATATCCATGGGTGACATAATTTGCCCCTTAAGTTTAATGGTGTTTTCAGAGGCCCTTTTTCAACGTCATTATAATATTGTCTTAGTCAACCAAGCAAGAAGATTTAGCAGTTAAAATGAATTACATGAGACATTGATCCCTTAAGCAACTTGTCAGGCTTTTATTACCTACCCAAGTTATAAAATATTATTTGATTAATTTATTTTGAATTTATTATGAAAAATGTAAAGAGGCTTCAATAAGGACATTTGACAATGAGATCTCCCAATAATGCCATAAAAATGAGAAATAATTTTGATTTTATGCTTATTGCTTGCTTATTATGATCTATCTGTAACAAAGAAATGCTTATTTATATGTGTGCATTTGTATCCCATGTTTTAAACATGAAAAATTTTATTGAGATTGGCATGAGGTTTTAGTATTAAGTTTCATAATATAAGATTGGAATAGATGAGTAAAATTATGACCATAATGATTATGTTATTAAACTGATGAGAATTCATCAAAGTAAGCGTTTGAATTTTGGATGTTCTTCTAAAAGTATTTCGCCAAGTCCACATCTCTTCTTGCAAAGAATGTTCTACTTTCTTTATTCTTTTGTATTTGAAAAGATTGAAATGGATGTGTTTAGGTGGAAGCGGGGGGTTTAAGGTGTTGTTCTCATGCTTCGAAGTAATCAGCCCAGTTTCTCAAGAAATCTTCTTTTATTTTGCAACGTAAGTTTCTTGCTGACTCAATTTCCTTGCTTGGAAAATAGATTTTTGGTAGATAATGATTGCTTCTTTTGTGGGGTAAAGGGGGGGGGGGAGTTCTCTCTGCGCATTCTCCATTTATGATATTTAGTGTAGTTGGTAACAAATTACATTTTTATTACTTGTTAAGGGTCCAAGGCAAAGAATGTTGGAAATTATTTCTCTAGTTTAGTTAAGTATAGAGCATAACATGCTTGCTAGGATGTGTCAAGTTATGTATTGCTTGGTGTAGCTAGTAACAAATTACATTTTCCTTACTTATTAACGGTCCCAGGCAAAGATGAGTAATGTTGGAACTTGAGTGCGCTAGAAGAAAAAGTTTATTGGTTTATTGGTAATATGAAACGTTCTCTTAATATTTGTCCTTTCTATTTGTTTCATTTGAAAATGTGGCTGCTAAATTCAAGTATAAAATCTTCAATTTGAATATCTTCAATTTTGAAGTTTTTTACAAGTTGATATATGAGGGTTTGAGTTATCACTTGTTACACATAAGAGCTTGATTGCTAATATGATTAAATGTTAGAGATTTGTACTGCAAAATTTCCACTAAAAATTGAATTTAATGCAAGTAATAATTATTTTAGATTTAATTAAAAAATTTAAATACATACTTTTAGGGTAAAATAAAAAAATGTAAATAAGACCTTTTCTAATTCAATTTTCAAACTTTCATTTGGTTCAATGAAACATATGGTCTTTCAATTCAGTTTAATTTAAATTCTACCAAAAAATTTTAAAAATAAAGATATTCAAATAGGGGATCTTATAGAATAAATTTTGACATAAAATTTTGTAGAAATGTAAAAAAAAAAAATCAAAATATACTCACAAAAAATTCAATTCTTTTAATTTTTTATATTTATCCTAAATTTCAAATTAAAACAAAGTCATAATATTTTTAATAATAAAAAATAAAATATAATAAATATAAAAATAATTAAATTTTTTAATAAAAATAAGAATTTGTTGAAATGAGTGTATAAAGTTTTTAATGCATTAAATTTAATAAATAATATTTTTATTGTATTCGAATTACACTTTATTTAATTTGATATAAAATTTTTAAATTTGCATTATTAAAATTTAAAAAAATAAAAATTGTTAACATATTATGGAGGTAATTATATATAATAATGATAAAAAAAGATATATTTTAGCAATTAATGTTTCCAATGGTTTTATACATTTATTAATAGTGACTGTTAAACAAAAGTTGTTGAAAATAAAACAAAATAAGTTCTTGCAGTACATATAATGGAGATTCTTAAAATTTTCATTAAACAATTATCGACGCCTTGTTGTAGTGCAAAGAAGGCACTTAAGCGAAAGTTTAAGACAATTGCAACAACAAAAGCTATAACAAAACACAAGAGCAATTCTTTCGTTTGAACATGAGCAAATGCTTCTCGTGTTTCACGACAACAATAACTATGGTTGCCTTATCAACAGCTTTTACTTATGTGCCTTACTTGCTTGTTCAAGCATTGTGTTCTTTGCAATTTCTTTCTTGCTCTCCAACATGGAATCATGAATACTGTCAAAACAAAAGTAAATATCAATAATTTTTCATAATAAATGAATATCAACATCAATTTTTAAAAGATGCAAATAATATGTTTTTTATTTAATATGTATTTTTTAAGTAACAAATATTTGATTTCAATATAAACTTAAGTTATTATAAAATAAAAAATGTTTCATCTAGATTATTATTTGCACTTAAATTTGTTTGTTAAAGGTCATGATCTTTTCGATACTATCATTATATCTATCTTTATCACAACCTCACCATCAAACTAATAAGTTTTATTTAGAATAGCAAAAAAAAAAAAAAAATTTGTTATCCAACTCATTGTAGGTACTTCTTTTATTTTTTAAATAGGAAATAATAGTAAATTTATACGAACTACAAATCACCAAGGATGCACCTAAGTATATATATTTGGATGCTCTTTATAGATTCTATTAATATCCATTAGGAAAAACATATGTGTATAATGTAGCAATTCAAAAATGATGATGATGATGATGATGATAATAAGTTAAGAAAAAAATGAAAATGAAACAACTAGATTTACCTTAATTCGGCAATATGAGTACATCAACTGAGGACAATGTGAAAGAAACTTCTAAGATACTATAAAGATTAACCTTTCTTAATCCCAAAACCTTTGTTCTAAGGGAAAAAAAACATAAACAAGGAGAACCATCACAATAGAAAGAAAAATTCCCTATCATTTCAAGAATAAGGAGATGAAAACCTCTTTTTTTGAAAAAAAAAATGGCGAAATGAGAACCATTGGATATGAGAATTATAGTTCTTTAAAAATAAGAAATAAGAACTATGTCATAGGAAAATGAAAATCATCTCGTGAAAAAGTGAGAACTATCTCCATCTCCCTGAGAAGAAAATGAAAACCATATCCCTGAGAACAAAAAGATAAGAACAATTCTTTAAGAACACAGAAATAGGAACCATCTCCTTAAAAACAAGAAATGGGAAATCGTCTCTCAAAAATATAAGAAGAAATAACCTTGTAACTCTCTACTTAACAGTAAAATAGGTAGAATTCCTGACACCATACGTATTTATAACGAAAAATAAAAATGAAATAATTATAAAAAAAAAAGATAATGATTATCACCAATGATAATCTTGAATATGATAATTATCTTTAATGTAATATCATTCTTATCTTCATTGGACTTGTTTAAATGATCAAGATAACTATCATCATTATCACCATTTATTGAAAATCTTAGACAAATGATGACCTTTACAACTAGTTAAGAACTTGAGTGCAGTAAGAGAAAAAGTTTATTGGTGTACTCACAATATGAAACTTTCTTTTAATATTTGTACTTTCTATTTGTTTTATTTGAAAATGTGGCTGCCAAATTCAACTATAAAATTTCTAATTTGAATGTCTCCAATTTTGAAGTTTTTTGCAAGGTTCAATTTAGTCCAAATTGATATATTAAGGTTTGAGTTATCACTTTTTACACATAAGAGTTTGATTGGTAATGTGAGTAAACAACAGAGTTTTGTAATGTAAAATTTTCTCTAAAAATTAAATTTGATGTAATTAATAATTATTTTAGATTAAATTAACAAATTTAAATACATAATTTTTAAGGTAAAACAAAAATATCTAAATAAGACCTTTTTTAATTCAATTTTCAAACTTTAATTTGGTTCAATTTTCATATGATCTTTCAATTTAGTTTAATCTAAATCCTGCCAGAAAATTTTAAAAATAAAGATATTCAAATAGCAGATCTTATACAATAAATTTTGACTTAAAATTTTGCAAAAAATGTAAAAAAAAATTAATTATCATCATAAAAAATTCAATTTTTTAATTTTTTCATCTTTATCCTAAATTTAAAATTAAAAAAAGTCATAATATTTTTAATAATAAAAAATAAAATATAGTAAATACAAAAATAATAGGTATTTTTAATTAAAATAAAAATTTGTTGAAATGAATGTATAAAGTTTTTAATGAAAAAGGAATATCAATTTCAATTTTTAAAAGATGCAAATAATGTGTTTTTTATTTAACATGAATTTTTTAAGTAACAAATATTTAATTTTAATATAGACTTAAGATATTATAAAACAAAAAATGGTTCATCCATATTATTATTTGCACTTATATTTGTTTTGTTAAAAATCATGATCTCTTCGATATTATCATTATCACTACCTCTATGACAACCTCCCCATCATACTAATAAGTTTTATTTAGAATAACAAAAAGAAGTAAAATTGTTATGTAACTCATTGATTAAATTAAATATATATATTAAATGCATAATTTTAAGGGTAAACGAAAAATCTAAATAAGACCTTTTTCTAATTCAATTTTCAAACTTCAATTTGTGATCTTTCAATTCTGTTTATTCTAAATTTTGCCACAAAATTAGAAAATAAAGATATTGAGAGATCTTATACAACAAATTTTGACTTAAAATTTTGCAAAAATGTCAAAAAAAAATTCAAATTATCATCATAAAAAATTTTATTTTTTTAGTTTTTTCATCTTTATCCTAAATTTCAATTTAAAACAAAAGTCACAATATTTTTAATAATAAAAAATAAAATATATTAAATGTAAAAATAATTGAAATTTTAAATAAAAATAAGAATTTGTTGAAATGAATCACTACAAGAAAAATGGGATTACTTCACACTGGATAGTTCACAGTTTTAATAACAACTGTGAATAAAAGAATTTTTATTCACAGTTGTAATAAAACTGTGAACAAAGATTTCTTTTATTCACAGTTGTTACTAAAACTGTGAATAAAGAAAAACTTTTGTTCACAGTTATGCTTATAACTGTGAACTAAGTGAAACTTTTATTCACAGTTATGTTTATAATTGTGAACAAAAGGTATGTGCACCATGCATTGAATTTTTATGCCTTTGTTACAGGTCTTCCTTTCTTTTCTTCTTCCGTTTCTTCAACCCCCTCCTGAACCAGAATGAGCTGCTGTTTGCCAAAATCGAGTACATGCATAAGAGGGTAACTCTATGCTCATAATCCCCTTAAATTTCTAATATGGTAGCATAGTTTAAACAAGCATATTGAGTTTCCATTGATTCTGCCATTGAAAATCACTTCAGTAGCTTCAGGTCTGAATTGAAAAATTAGTGTCAACTTATAACCTGCAAATATTTTCTTTCTGTCTCATTGAAACCATTCATGGGTGTCTTGCAGGAAATTAACTTTCATAACAATAACCAGCTTCTCCGAGCAAAGGTACTCTCTCCCTCTTTGTCCCTCTCTTTCTCCTCTGTTTTTGCATCTTTTTGTGATTTTTTCGATGGATATATATATATATATATATAAGCAGATATCTAAGAATAAGAGGAACTAGCAAAACATGAACTTGATGCCAAGAGGAGCTAATTAACTGTGAGATATGCTGTAAAGTTAAGCCAAACCATTAATTAATTCCAAACGAATTAAGAGGATCCAGATGGAAGTCATGCCCTCTCCAGAAGGTGATGAGAACATATATAAAAAGCAAACCCCTCTGCTGCCTCACAGCAGTAGAAGGAAAGGGATGCTCATGCATGCCCACCACCACCAAGCCAAAGTTACAATCGGCCTTCCTTAGCCCTCCCCCTTCTCTCCCGCACTTTCTTTTTCTGGTGAAGCTGTGAATCCATGTGCAAGTGAATGAAGAAGGCAGTGACAGTGAGTGAATAAAGGCACTAACCTTTGTTCACAGTTTTAGCCATAACTGTGAATAAAGGGTTTTATTCACAGTTCTGGCAGTAACTGTGAACAAAACTCTATATCTTTTATTCACAGTTTCAGCCATAATTGTGAATAAAGGGTTTTATTCACAGTTCTGGCGGTAACTGTGAACAAAACTCTGTATCTTTTATTCACAGTTTCAGCCATAACTGTGAATAAAGGGTTTTATTCACAGTTTTGGCAGTAACTGTGAATAAAGCTCTGCATCTTTTATTCACAGTTTCAGCCATAACTGTGAATAAATCTTTGCATCTTCTCCAGAAACATCGACAAATTAATTCATTCATTCATTCTTCTTATCCAATTACTCAAACATTTCTTCGATTCTTTAGGTAAGAAGTGCACACTGTGAGGACAGTCTCTCCGGGCTGTAGATGTGTAAACCAAACATTCAATCGGCCCTAACCATTTACATCGAAGGGATTAAAAGTGTGTGCAGTGTTGCTTGCTTTTGGGTTCCACATCTCCTCCCCTTTTTTCAGTAAGTTATATCTTTTCTCTCGAAATATTGTGCTCATCTTTTTTGTTAAAATGCAGAAATTATTGTTCCTTGATTTTTGGCTTTTAGTTTCATTATTTTTAAGCTCAAATTCGGATGTGGTTTTCCTCCCATTGAGATTCTAGATATATGCATGGTTTCATTTTCATCAAGATTTTAAATCTATTTTGAGGTTCAAAATATTTGTTTAGATCCAAGATTTAGATGTATGGGTTCCCGAATGTGGGATGAGAGTTCCTGGTTGAGGGGTTCTAGATCTAGGCTAAGAGTTTCGGATTTGGGTGCGAGGAGTTCCAAATCTGGGCAGGTGTTCTGGATTTAGGCTGATTGTTTTGGATCTGGGGGAGAGGAGTTCCAGATCTTGGCTGGAATTCTAGATCTAGGCTGAGTGTTTCAGATTTGGGTGAGAAGGGTTCCAGATCTGGGCTGGGGTTCCACATCTAGGCTGAGAGTTTCGGACCTGGGTGAAGGGTTCCAAATCTAGGTTGGGGTTCCAGATTGGGTGAGGGGTTAGGGGTTCCAGATCTAGACTAGAGTTTCCAGATCTGAGTGAGGGGTCTGGGGGTTCCAGACCTGGCTGAGTGGTTCTAGATTTGGACTAAGGATTCTAGACCTAGGTGAGGGGTCTGAATTAATCTTTTGTCCCCAATTTATAATTACTTTTTTTCTTTTTATTAGTATCAGCTTTTGTGTTGTTTTGTTATTTTCCAGCTATTGGCATGGCTCTTCTCCAACAAATATGACCAAAAAGGAGCTTTGTGGACCTTGTTTTAAGTTTGCTTCTCAAGAAATTTTTAATAGCAAGTGAACTATCATGCAGCCTAAATTAGAGCATGAGATAAATCATTATCTAAAGTAAAAGGCAAATGAAATACTCATGGTCTAATATTCAGTATTATGTTATAAATAAAGTATTGAGCAAATAATAGTGTTGTATGTAACAATCAAGGAGGAAGAATCTATAACTTTTTATATTTTTATTTTCAATTCATTTACTTTTTGTTTATATATAAATACAAAATTGCATCAATTCACTTGTTCCTATACAAATATTTTTCCAGTATATTGAGTAACTTCACGCTATGACATCGAAAAATCAAATGTCACCATAAGAAAGAAAAAATTTTACTTTTTAATTATTTGTGATGGTTTACTTTTTAATTATTTGTGATGGTTTACTTTTTAATTATATGCAATATTTTTTATATTTTTAAATTTTATTTTTAAGTAAATAGAAAAATGTGAAATCCTAAGCAAAAAATTTTGATTTTGAAAAACAAGTAATCAAATAATAATTAAAAATATGAATTATAATTACAAAATTAAGATTATTAAAAATTAAATAATGATTTAATTTTAAATTATTATACGTTAAAAACAAAAACAAATTAAATAATAATTTAAATTTTTAATTATTTATCAATTTGGTTTTTGTTTTTTTTTTAAATTAATAAATAAAAAGTAATAGTTTTATTCACGGTTTTAGAACTATGAACAAAACTTTAATAAACTGTGAATTAAAGTGTGGTATTCAAACTTTTATTCACAGTTCTATAATTGTGAACAAATCTTTAATGAACTGTGAACTAATATAGTTTTATTCACAGTTTTATAACTGTGAACAAATCTTTAATAAACTGTGAACTAACATAGTTTTTATTCACAGTTCTATAACTGTGAACAAAATATTAATGAACTGTGAACTAACATAGTTTTTATTCACAGTTCTATAACTGTGAACAAAACGTTAATGAACTGTGAACTAATATAGTTTTATTCACAGTTCTATAACTGTGAACAAAATATTAATGAACTGTGAACTAAATTTGTTTTATTCACAGTTTTAGAACTGTGAACTATTTTCACTGACTTTTGTTCACATCAACATAGTCCACAGTTTTACAACTGTGAACAAAAGCCGTTAAAAGTATGTGAATGAAAAGCTATTTTGTTGTGGTGAATGTATAAAGTTTTTAATGCATTATATTTGATAAATAAAATTTTTATTTTATTCGAATTACACTTTATTTAATTCGACATAAAATTTTTAAATTTGCATTACAAAATTTTAAAAAGTTAAAAATTGTTAACATATTATGGAGGTAATATAATAACCATCAAAAACATATATTTTACTAATTAATATTCACAACTATCTTATACATTTATTCATAGTGACTGTTAAACAAAAGTTATTAAAAATACAACAAAATAAGTTCTTGCAATACATATAATAGAAATTCTCAAAATTTTCATTAAACAATTGTCGACGCCTTGTTGTAGTGCAAAGAAGACACTTAAGTGAAAGGCAGCTAGTAAGACAATTGCAATAATAATAGCTACAACAAAACACAAGAGCGATTTCTTTTCTTTGAATATGAGCAAATGCTCCTCATGTTTCGCGACAACTATAATTACAGTTGCCTTATCAACGGCTTTCGCTTATGTGCCCTACATGCTCATTCAAGCATTGTGTTCTTCACAATCTCTTACTTGTTGTCGAGCATCAAATCATTAATACTGTCAAAACAAAAGTAAATATCAATAATTTTTACTCAAAATTGAATATCGACATCAATTTTTAAAAGATCCAATAATGTGTTTTTTATTTCAAATGTATTTTTTAAGTAACAAATATTTTAATTCAATATAGCCTTAAGATATTGCAAAAAAAAAAAAAAAGGAAGTTTCATCCACATTGTTTTGTATGACTATTAATTATCTTTTATATTTATAAATTATTTTCTAATTTTCAACCTTGTTAATCTCATGTAAGTTTTTAATTTATCCAAAATACCTATGTATGGATAATGTATATTGTAAAAATGCTTATTATACTATTATGCTACTTGCATGTTAACTTCGTTTGTTAGAATGTTGAATGTAAATAAAAGTAAACTTCTTTCTATATCAGAAGGATAATTGTATCTTGACACAATTAATTAGAAGACTACATTCTTAATTGCATTCAATTTATTGAAAACCTCAATTCTTTTTTAAGTTTAATTATTTATTAAGTTTAATCAAATAATAGATCTTTATTTATGAAATCTAATTAAATAATTGATTTAATTATATATCAAATCTAATTAATAGATATAGTTTATTTTACTATGTAAATTTTGAATAAAATTCTATAATTAAGCATAATTTTTGTTACAATTTAAATTTTAAAGTGTTCATAGAAAACAAAAGAAGTTGAAAACAAGAAATGAGAAGCAAGAAATAAAACTCTTGCTTTTGGCAGAGTATATATAAGTAATAATAAGCCATGAGAGATGATTTTAGGTTAATATATTTTTTTATGGGAAAAGGATTTATAGATATGAAAGATATGGATTACATAAGTTTACTGGTATGGAGTTCAGTTACAGTTTTTTTTTCTCACTTATTGTTAAAGGTATGTGGGCTATTCTATGGACAAGTACATTTGCATTTCTTGGTATATGGTTAAAAAAACATGATGTAAATCTAGAAGTGAGTTGAATATTGTCCATGCAAAGCCCTCATATTTCATGCATGGTTTCCATCCTCTTTTGCAATTCTTAGATAGCTAAGAGGCAGTCACTCTTGACCCACATATGCATCCGAGACACTTTCAGGGTAGCTTCCATCCTAAATTTGATGGCCAATAGTTCCATATAGAAAGCTCAAGAGACCTGTTAAATCCTAAAGGCACTTTTGAGGAGCACTTACCCAGCTTCATTCCCGATTATTACACGCAGAATGGCTTGTTTTTCTGCTGCATGAAATAAAGCATAAGTATTGAGCTTGATCGTCCCATTTTGTTGTGATTATCACCTTTTTATTATTATGGAGGCTAGGTGTTAGGTGTACTGTGCTTTCACTTCCTTTATTTTTCATTTAGCCTCTTTAGCTACCAATTAGGAAGGCCATAGGTCAAGTCACGAAGAATCCTATGCTTATTCGTCTAGATTTCTCTGTAATAAGTGAAAAATAACTCAAGCTCATCTTTTTGGAACATATAAGTAACAATCATCATTTACCAATGATCCTTCTTGATTGGCCTTGCAAAGATTATCTTAAAGATTATCTTAATGGTTTTTGAATGTGAGTTGCATTGATAACACTTACTCTCTACAAGGATGCCTCAATTACCTAGCATGGCCTTAGTAAAAGAGCACTCTTTAAAGTAGTCACCTAGCAAAGACATTGACCTTTAGAGTTATCTTTGCTTCCATAATGCTTTTCACTACTCCCTCCTTGAGTTTGTGTTATGGCTATCATTCTTTAACAATTATCTTGCCACATGATAGTTAAATCTAATTATATAGTTTCTTGTTATTGGTCTTACCTATACTAGTTTTTATTTCATCGAAGTGGAACTAAGAGGAATAACTAACACTACTATGGCTTCTTTTGGGCAAAAGTGTACATTAACCATGTTGAGTCTTAGCCTCTAGTCCCATTGTTAATGAGGCTCTCGACTAACATTTGGTTGGGGGAGGAGAAACTAATGGCATGGCTCTAAAGTTTGGTAGCTCAGGAATCCACCTATCACTCCTAAGAGCCACCTTACTCCTATCACCAATCCTCCATCATGCCCCTTTATTAATTAGCTCTTTACCCTTCAACATGTTGCTCCATGCATAAGAACTATTCCTCCTCTTCGTAATTATGTTCGGGCTGCCATATGGGAATTACTTAGCTTCCAGGACCTAGTAGCATAGTGATTCTTCTAACTGAACCAACCTCCACGATTACTTCCTTAAGAGAGCTAAATTAAAAGCCTCAAAATCTTCAAACCCAATCCTACCTTTTACCTTAGAGACACACATAACATCCAAAGATTTCCAATGTATCTTTTTAGTTGCACTCCGTTCTCCCTACCAATACCTGGTAATCATCCTGTTATGTTTTTACAGGAAAGATTTCTGCAATTGAAAGCATCCCATTATGTAAGTAGGAAATGCTTGGATTATGACCCGTTAGCATTCCATGTGTCCAACTTATCTGGAAGCAGCCCTTGGATTTCCATTAACTGACTTTTTTTTTTTAATTGGCTTAGTATCATAGGGATTCTAAGATAGGGCTAATTGATTCAAGCTGATGGGAGATGGAAAGATTGGCTGATGTTGATTAATGAGGACTTCTAACACATATTTGTAAATGACATTACACAGATTGATAGATTTGTATCTGCTTGGGATAATGGATTTTTCCTCTTTAGTATGAGAAATATGTTTGTGTGATTGATCAAAGTTAGAGGTGTGCCATTATTAAGGAAATTACACACATACTTAAAGACATCCTAATCAAAGATTCCACAATATTTTTAAAAGAAAAGCAAATTTTATTTGTTTAATTTGGGTGCTTTATTAGGTGTCATCTAGCTCAATCCTTATAAAATTTATGCTTTTATGGATCTTCTATTAAAGAAAGCCTATTGGGATGGGTTGAATATTCTTTTAACCATTTGACTGATCTTGATTACTCTAAGGGGCTTTGAGGCAGAAAATAACTCTATAAAATAATTTGTAAAGACATCAGTAATCATAAATTATGTATACATCCTAGTACCATTGTAATCTTTACTTTTAAAAATATCAACAAATCATCATATCATAAAATATAAATATTGAATTGAGCTTAAAATATAGATAAGTCTCTGTGATAGTTGGACTTAATAATCAATTAAGAGTAACATATAATTAGGCTCAATAATTTATTGGGCTTAACTTGTATTACCCTAATAATTTAAAAAATTATAAGTTAAGTCCAATTATATATTAAACTCAATTATATTTTAAATTTAATTAATGAATAGATGAAATTATTAATTAAGTTTATTTCATTATAAGGTTAATATTTTAGATTCATTTAAATAATAAACTATTTATATTTTAAACTTAATTAAATAGTTGGTTTGATTATAAGGTCCAATATGTACATGACACTTTGTAGAATTAGATACTAGTTCTTTTCAAGATATTAATAAAATGCACATGGTGCCTCGTAGATGTCAAAGCAAATTTAAAAACTCCCATGCCACTCAAAGGATATGATGTCTCTTTACATCCCATGTTTTTTGGTTTTCTCCTCTTATGTTCCAAGCAGATAGAATGACAAAGAAGCTAAAGATATAAGGAAAGCTAAAGATACAAGGAAAGCCAAAGATATGGAGAAAGTTAAAGTTGAAGAAAGTTATGATGATAGAATCAACCATTTGCATGAAGATTTACTTGTGAAAGTCATCATTTTATACAAAAGATGTCATGTCTATAACCTTTTATCAAAAAGATGGTAGATCCTTTTTACTTTAGTTTCCAATCTTGACTTTGAGATTTATGATGGAGTAGATAGTGCAAAAGCTGCACAGTTTGTAAACGAAGTCCACTTGTTGAGCAAAGCTTTTATTATTTAAAGTCTTCACCTCTGCCATGATTTACTTCCTAGCAACAACAATATGAACACATAGGTTGTTCTTCCTACTAAAAGGTGGGTGCGAGCATTAGAAATATGGATGTCGATGGACACAGATAACTTGCTATCAAGTTGATAAATAAGTTTTTGTTGATTAAGACACTCGTAAAATTGAATCTATGTGAAGATGTTCTTATCTGTATCCCTTCTTTGGTTTATTTTCTATCTCTTAAGTATTTGATTATTTTTGTTTTGGTCTTTTTATGGCTGCTTTATTCTTTAATCTTTGCATATAGGAAGGATTTTTCTTAATGGTGTGATAAACTTCAATGTAAGCTCAAAGACATTGAAAAAATTGAGTGTTAAGTTGTGTTTGGGACTGTGAGATAAGTCAAAAGCAAGGGTAGGCTGCAGACTATTTGCTGAATACAAAGGTTCATCTAATAAGTGTGGAACATGCTCGACGAAAAAAAGCTATAAGAGAAGCAAAATTTTGTAAATAAATAAGTGTAATTAAAAAAAATAAATTAATTACTATAAGTGGATAAATTTGTCTAGATAACCTTGAACCAAGATACTTTTGAGAATTCTCCAAAGATCATATGAGTAGCATAATGCAGCACCACAAGCATATGAATGCACCTTTGATTTATCACTTAAGGGAGACAAATATTCTACGCGAAGTACATTACTACTTTGATCTGGTAAAAAACAAAAAGAGCCTAAGATGTTAGAGATATACACCATAATATTCAGCAAATACTTTTTTTGAATTTAGTTATAAAGGTCGAGCATTAAAGTAATTCCTCAACAAACTTATAGAAAATTTTCCTTTAATAATGCTCTTCCCTTTGGGTTCTATACCAAAAACATCAATAAATAGTGGGCAAGGCTTCCATTGTTTTTCAATAACTGGCTTGCCATCAATTAGCAAGCCAATGATATAAAATACTTCTCTTAAACTATATATTAACTTTACATTATTATTTAAAATGCCTTTTGTTAAGGATCATAAAATTTTGGAATAGCATAAAGCAATTTATGACTAGTATATACTAAGAATTTTAGGTTGCTAAAGAATTAAAGCCCCATTTCTCTTGTAGCTTGAAGTATCTCCGGTGTTCGCCTAACTATTTAAGTTATTGAGGTGCTTAGAAACCTTCTTCTACAAAAATAATAAAAACAAAGTGTTTACTTTTATCTAGATGATCCAAATTCTAAATTATAGTCAACATACATTAAATGACCAATGGTAAGAAAAAGCAAAGAAGAATCGATACTAAATAGTAACAACGATAGTTCACAAACTCTATGAAAACACAACCATATAGAAGAAAAATATTGTCAAGAGGTTTCAACATAGTGATGTAAATCTGAAGTGGTACTATTCTTAAATAAAATTGTAGAATAAGAATAAGAAATGTGAAAAAGTTTGTATCGAATAAGATCCTTTCTATGTTGGCATTAGAAAGGTACTCATAAACCAGTAGCTTTTGTTCTTCTTCTATGCAAAAACCTAACAACTTTATTAGGTTTTGGTGCAGCAGTTTAGCAACCAATATTACTTCATTTTTCAGCTCTTGCAGGCTTTGCTCGAGGTACTTGATAGCCTTTTTACACCTAGTACTTTTTGCCCATCAAGTACTATTCCCTAGATGGGTGGATCCATAGTAATATGTGATTCACTATACTAAAAAAAAACTTGTGGGCATGTTGTTAAGAACACTTAAAAAGGCATGTTTACGTTATTTGATCAAAATCATATAAACTAACTAAATCAATGAAATTAGATAAATAATTTGAAGGATTTGTTAAAAAATTTTTATAATGTATGTTTGAATTTTTTCAATTTTTAGCTTCTAGCTTTTGGGTTTATTAAACATTTTCAAAAAGGCATGTTTGAAGAATCAGAACTAAAGTTTTAAACCACAAAGTCTAATAAAAAAAAGTAACCTAGTCAAGCAAAAAATATGCAAGAAAATGGATTAAACTTGCACCTTTTTGGCAATTTATGATATTTTTGTTACTCAATTAATAAGTTATATATATAAGGCTGATAATTATGCATAATTGAAAAAGATAAAGGAAAAAAATGAATGGAAGGTGAAAATTAAAAGTGTAAAACATGAAACTCATCAAACCATGAGATTTTTTAATTGGCATCTTCTTTTGAGGTCTGTTTCACTGCTTTCTCACTTTTACTTCCAATAAAGTGTTAGTAGCTTGTAATGGAATTCACTCTCAATTTTAACTTAAACCAATTGAGTTCCTCTTGTTCTCAATCATTATCTTTGCAAGCTCTTATAGCCTCCATCTTAACTTCTTGCTTTTGATGCAAATATCTTTTAATCCTTCTCAAAGTCACTTTTGCATGCATCTTAGCCATGGTTTCAGTTGATATATATATATATATATATATATATTATTTTGTCCTTCCCAATTCATAGGTGATTCTTTAGTTTATAGACAAGTAATCACTCCACCATTGCTCTTTATCCTTTGTCTCTCTTTTGCGCATATGTCTTATATACATTTGAAATTACAGTAACTATAGTTATGCAAAAAGCTATCAAATAATTTAGAATTCCTTTAGGACAGAAGCTATTAACCACATAAGTATGAACTCTTGGCCATGGTTAATTTAAACAATAATGATAGTTTTAAGTTGCAAACTCTTAATAGAGATTATATTGTTTGTAAAATCATTTTTTTTTTGTTTTTTTTAAGTTGCCTCAAGTGTTATGTATTAATATATCCAAAATCCTTATAGATGAAAACAAGTTGCAAGCATCTTTTTGTTGTTGTCATCAGCATATATTAATAGCATTTCAAATTAAATTTCATGCTTTGTGTTTCCTATTCTTGATTTATTTTCCTTTTCATATGTAAATCTTTATTTAGAGCATACAAAAAGGAGAAATCTAGTGCATTCAAAGCTAGATATATAGATTATTTTTTCATAATTATTAAAAAATGGTAAAATTATGACCATAACATATTTTTTCATAGTTCTTTTGTAATCCCTATGCTAATACTTTTTTGAAGAATTTCTTGATGCTGTTAAATCTTTTCCATAGTTGCATATTAGTCATTTAAAGATTACAAATCATGTTCATATTATTCTTTATGTACTTTATGATTGTGCAGAAATATAAAGAAGATATGAGGTTGGTTTTTGTTGACTCCATATTTGCTCAGCTATGTGCGCATTACTTATAAATATTGCATATGGTAAGATCCGATGTGAGATTTGAATGCTAAAATAAGATGTCTACTTTAGCTCTATAGGTTATTATATTGAAGACAAATGATTTGTGAATTATTTATATTAAAATTAATTAATTATTTAATTTATGTCCTAATACAACCCTTCACATGTAAGCACTTTTTGCACTTAAACTTAAAAGGAAAAGTTGCTGTGCAATATGACACAAGGAAAAAAAGACTAATAAAGTTGTACGAAAGCTTAAGTATGAGCAAGTTTTTAAGTGAATAATGATGAAATAGGTGGATTATAATTATCTCATGAGCTTAAACTGATAGAAAAATTATATGAAAATAGAGCCCTTCATTTGGAGGAACGACTCTATACAAAAAGACTTTTGCTTAATGTATTTTCAGTCCTTAAAAGTAACATGAACTCAGGCTTTTACTTTTGTGACAAAACACCACTGAACATAATACATATCCATTAGATTAACAAATAATATTTGAATTTAATTGAAAAGTGAATCAAATCAATAAAAATAATAATAAAATTCAAATTTCTAATACACAAAATCTTAAATGTAAAATTGCGTAAGCAAAAATAATCAAAGTAATACTTACATAGAATTTTCAATCATCAAAAGCAATACCTATTTGAGTTTTCACATTTATACTACTAAAAATGAGAGAAATTAATAGAAAATAATGAAAAAATTAACCTTAGTTGAAAATGCCACAAATAATATCACAAAAACTTGTAAACAAATTTAAATCCAAGTGAAACCTACAAGTTATTCCGCCTTTAAAAGTAATAACATGTGGTTTTACTTTTGAACATCAACTTGAAATCGTACTCGTGAATGTTTCAATCATCGAGTGTAACATCAACTTGAGAATTTCACTTTCGCCAGAAAACACTATCAAAACAGTATAGAATTATATATATATATATATATATATATATATATATACACACACACACTTAAAATATGCTCTTAATCAAAAGCGTTATATATCAACAATAATAATAATATCAAAATATTAAATTTGAAAATACTAATAATCTTGAATATAAAATTGCATATAATGAAATAATTGAAGTGATATGTGTAAATCTTGTAATCTTCAAGAGTAACATCAACTTATGGTTTCACTTGTGGAACAACATAGCACCCAAAAAAAGTACAGACCAACAAAAATAATAAAAATTAATTGAAAATAATCCAAATTAATAAAAAATAACATTAAAAAAAGTAAATTTAAAGATATTCAAAATCTTTAATATAAAATTGTTGAAACATAAACAAAGAAAATGATGCTAGACTACTTGTAAATATTAAAGGAAAACAACAATTTCTCTGTTCCTTTAAGTGGATCAATGTAACCAAACAAGGAGAAGAAGCACAAAATTCAAATGGTTTGCATGGACTACTCCTTCACGATATAACCACCCTTAACTATTAGAGTTTAAATATGGGTTCAGGAGTCGGTTATACATGGGGAAGGGTTGACACCTCCACGACATTCTAAAATTGGTATTAATTGATCACGATTATTTTTTGCTTTTGAAAGTCATTCTATTTTAAAAACTGATTCCCAAAAATATGTCTCAAAAGGAATTTGAATGTGCATGAAATGAAAATAAGTAAAATTTTAATTTTTAGAGAATATAAAAGTTTAACTCTTCTTTTATCCAGAATTTTTGAAATCATTTTTTTTTTATGATAAAGGATGTGAAAGTTTTGCTATTGCTCAATTTTTAATCCTTAAAATATATATTTTTTTTACAATGAAGAATATGAATGTCTCATTCACGCAAATACAATGTTGACACTAAACTAACATAAACATAAAGCACATAAATAATTCCAATGTTAGGTAACCCTAACACAAGTAATTCATTAACATTTTACATATAAATTTATCTCTTAAACTCGACTTTCATAATTCCTTTAATTTGAAAAAAAATGAATTAGGAACCATACAAAATAATTTTATTTTTTATTTTTTTGAAAGTGTTTTAAAGAATATAAAAATTTCTCTCTTAAGATTTTTTTATTGCTTCAAAAAAGTAATCTCTTTTTTGTTTTTTAAAAATAACAATAATTTTATACTAAAACGTATGAAAATCTCTCTCTTGAGATTTTTTTCATACTTTCAAAAACACAAAATATTCATTTGTTTTACTTTGGAAAATAATCTTTACATTAAAAAATACAAAAATCTCCCTTTTGAGGTTTTCCAATAATATTAAAATATTTTTAAATAAATTTTATAAAAAATAAAACATCTCATTGAGATTTTTTATATTTCTCAAAACTAGAAACATATATATATTTAAAATAATTATATATTAAAAAGTATAAAAATTTCTCTCTTAACAATTTTTCATATTTCTTAAAAGTATTAAATATATATTTTATTTTAAAAAATAAATATTACATTAAAGAATATGAAAATCTCTCATAAGATTTTATTCATACTTTTAAAAAACTTGAAACAAATTTTTTTATTTTTGAAAATAAATTTAAAAAGTATATATGAAAACATCTCTCCTGAAATTTTTTATATCTCTCAAAACATCAAATGTGTGTTTTACTTTTATGAAAATAATTTTTATATTAGATAATATGAAAACCTCTTTGATGAGAATTTTTTTATGCTTCTAGAAAAGTTGAAACATATTTTTTTATGGTTGAAAATAAATTTAAAAAGTATAGATGAAAATTTCTCTCTTGAAATTTTTTTGTATTTCTTGAAAAGAGCAAATACACATTTTAATTTTTTGAAATAAATTTTTATATTAAAAAATATGAAAATCTCTCTTAATATTGTTTTATATTTCTCAAAAATATCAAATGTATTTTATATTTTTAAAAATAATTTTTATGTTAGAAAACATGAAAATAACTCTTTTGAGATTCTTTTATACTTTTCAAAAACTTTGAACATATATTTTTATTTTTTAAAATAGATTTTATTAAAAAATATGAAAATATCTCTCTTTAAATTTTTTATACTCTCAAGAATTTAAAACATTAGTTTTTATTTTTAAAATTTTTTAAAAATTAAAATAATATTAAAATGAATCCACCTTCTTTAAAATACAATTAAAATTAAGTGAATAAAAAATTATTTACCTAATAATTTTGCATTATCAATTATCTTAATATTATTATTTTTTAAAACAGCGATAATATCCTAAAGTCTTCTATCTTTCTTCTCTATTCTTTTGTTTTCTTTTCTTTTTGTAAACAAACAAATACTCTTCATTCCGTAGCCATTTTTCTTCCATCTTTACTTTTCCTCCCTTTTTCTTTTCTACACAAACAGTTGCTATTTTACTCATACCCATTCTATATAGCATTACATGTTTTTTGTTTATTTTTTCATATTATTTTCACATATTGTCTTGCTTTTTTTTTTATGCATGATTTTTCATGTCCTCAACATGAAAGTATAAAAGGGTGTGTGTGCCCACAAGTAAAAATCATTAACCTGGTACATGCATCAATGTACAAAGTAAATGAAAATCTGAATGAAATTAAATTAAATTAAAAAATAGATATAAGTAAATTTTAAAAAATGAGGTAGATGTATGCAAATGAATAAATAATAACAAATAAGTAAATAAATGAAAAGAAATACTCATAAGAGCAAAGATAAAGGACTAGGGAAATAAGTGATGATAAAATCCAAAAAATAAAATAAATTGAGAGAAATAATAACTACCTTATTCTACAAAAGGAAATATAATATTTGATTTGAAAATCTCTCCTCCAAATTCCTTCCTATCAAAGAAAATCTCTTAGATTATATGTATATATATATATATATATATATACACCCACTATCCATAATTCAATAACCCCATCAAAATCCTCTAAAAACTCTTTTCTAAAAATCCCTCCAAAATTTTCTCCAAAACCTCCTCCGTTGCTTGGCTAAAGAAAAGGGTATTTATATGTCAATTTCACCTTAAAGTTTAAAGCTACTGCTTGCATGAAATAGACCATTGCTTGCATGTTGTAGATAGTCTACATTCTACAGACAGCAGAATGTAACTGCATGCAAGCAGCACACTGTTTCTTACATGCAATGGGCACCTGTTGCATGCAAGTACCCATCTGAACCATACATAGTGGTGCTTGTGTTTGTTTGTTTTTTTTTTCTTTTTTTGTTTCAACTTTTATTACATTATTTTTTTTGTTTTGCTTTTATTATTTTCATTGTTTTTTGCTTATTATTATTATTTTTTTGCATCCTTTTTTTATATTTTCTCTTTTTTTGTTTATTTTTTTTCCATTTTTTCATTTTTTTACTTTTGTTATTATTTTTAAAAAATACATATTTTATATGTATATTAATTTTAATTTTAATATTTTTTTAAAAAACTAATCAAGGTAAAATTACGTGTCTATAGTTACCTTTCTTTGTTCACTTTTGGTCATATGCAATAAAAGTATAATGTTGTGAATAACTTAAATAACATCATCTATATCTTGGCAAAAAATCAAGTAGTCCTATAGGTTTCGTTCAAGAACACTTAACAATGCTTTGAAAAATCTTAAAAATCTCTATTCTAAGATGATCTCAACTTAAGAAAATCTAAAAAGGCTCTGTTCTAATGATGGCATCAACTTCAAAATTGGAAGACTCTATTCTAAAGATGGCAATCAACTTAGGGAAATCTAAAATTGCTTTAAAGATTGTCATTTTACAATATGAAATTTCATCCACTAACGACTATGTTAAGAGCTATAAAGATTTTTTGCCTATCGACAGCTATTTTGATTAATATAAAAGAGTTTTATCCATTGACAACTATTCTAAGAAACCTGAAGAGACTTTATCCACTTACATATATTATAAGAAATCTAAAGTGATTCTATCCATCAATAACTATTTATTAAGAACTATTTTTAGTAATTTGAAGGGACTTCACTAACAACTGTGACAATTATGGGAATACAAAAGAGTTTCCTCCACTAAGGATTAAAGACCTTCATCCACTGATGACTATACCATTTTGGAAAGACTAAAGGTTTTTGTCTATAAACAATTTTTTTTATGGTAAAACTTAATGATCCATCTAAAGAGCACTCTCACAATTCTTTTCCTTATTTAGAATGATCAAAAGATTGTTCACACCTTTATTAATGGGTGTGTCCCCCTTGTCTCATCAAGATAAAATGCATGAAACGTTTCGTTTATGCATGTTTATGCAAATGCAATGATCATTTCTTTCTCTCTTCATTCTTTTTGATCTTCTTTTTAAAAACAATTACAATTGTCTTTCTTCTTATCTTTTTCTTCCTCCCTTTTCTTTCACTCCTTTCTGTCTCTCTCTCTCTCTCTTTCTTTTTCTTTTTTTGTCTCTCTGTCTTTTCTTTTTTTTCTTCTTTTTCTTTTTCCTTTGCGAGACAACTGATTCTTTTGATATATGATACTTGATCTCAAAGCTTTGACCGAAATGTAAACTCCTTCTTTCCTTGAGGTTAATCATAGTGACAAATTTGATCCTAGCAATGGCCTTAACTTAATGCAAATAAATGTGGTTTATCATTCTTTCGATATTGTGAAACTTGAATGTCCCATGCAAATCAGATTTTTGTTTGTGCTTTCAACTCCATTAGGGATTATCAAAACTCTTATCCATCCTTACATTTATCTTGATCAATTTGAAACATACAAGAAACTCCTTTGAAAATGAATGTTAGTTATGTAATATCATAATTCATTTCAATTTGATTACTATTTAGTTTTAGAAGTGGCATTTATTTATTGAATCATGTTTGTAAGGGTAATTTGGACTAAAATTTCTGAGAATTTTTGTGAGGAGAGAATATCCGGTAAGGATACAATCAAGTAATTCAAAAGGAAATATTTGAAATGCCTTTTATATTGAATTGGATCAAGAGTCATAATGATTGATAGTGTGGTGTAATATTCAAAAACAAAACAATGACCATTCCAATGCCATTCATTTATCCAAATCTCACCTGAGGGGCTTCTTGGCCTCATTTCTTTATTTACGATTAGTATCATTTGAAAAAGATTCTGAACACTAATTTTAACCTAGATCTTCACATGAATGGACAACTACTAGTATCTCTTCTTCTTTTTCTTCTCTTTTTTTTTTCACTCAAAAATAATTCAAGCTCTTTATGATCTATGACACTACTTGTTTTTCCCTTGAAAATAGACCACCGACCATTTTTTATGTCTTCATTTTCTCAAGCATAATACTTCTTTACCATATATGAATTAAGTGGTACTACCACCATCCATTTTAGCTAAGATCAAGGCTCCTCAAAAGAATGTTTTTTTCATAACATGTAGGCCTTCTTAGTTTCGTGCCCATTTGCCCTAGGATCTAAAATATTCATGGAAATCTTCTTTAACACTAAATCAGCTTGCCTGAATACTCTTGGGTTTACTTTTTTATTGTACACTCTGCTTTGGTATAACTACCCATGATAAATGGCTTTAAGGCATTTCTCATCAATCAAGTTTAATTGTTCATATCACGGTTTGATCCACTATATTTCTTCCAGTTTGGATTCCATGAGCACTCTTAGTGAGGGAATTTCAACCTCCATGGGCAATACAACTTCCATTCCATATATCAATGAATAAGGGGTTGCCCTAGTAGAGATTCTTATTACAGTTCTACAAGCACATAATGCAAAAGGTAATATTTCGTTCTAGTCTTTGTAGACTCTTATCATCTTTTGCACTATTTTTTTGATGTTTTTATTCATCATCTCTATTGCCCCACTCATTTTATGATGGTAGGTTGTTGAATTAGGGTGTCAAATCTTACATTATTCACAAACCTACTTCGTTGCCTTACTATTCAAATGTTGAGCGTTGTTTAAGATTATCTATTGTAGCATGTCGTATTGGAAAATGATTTATTTTTTTATAACATGGTTGACCATGACCTTTAGTAATGTTAGCAAAAGGACCAGCATCAACTAATTTCATGAAGTAATCAATGTAGATTAGGATGAATCTGTGTCCATTAGAAGCTCTCAAGCTAATGGGTCTAATGAAATTGAACCCCATATTGAAAATGGCTAAGGTGCATTCATTACATGCAAAGGGAATGGTAATACATGTATCTTATCCTTATAAATTTGACATTTATGACATATTCTCGCATACTACATGCAATCAATTTTTCATTGCTAGCCAATAATAACATGTTCTTATAATTTACCTAGCCACTATGGGTCTATTAGAATGTGTTCCTAAAGTATCTTCATGGATTTCTCTTAAGATCTTTAGGCCTTGTATTAGCATACTTTAATAGATTCTAATCAAAGCCTTTTTTGTAAAGCAGTTATCTGTCTAATATGAAATTCAGAGCTAACCTTCTTAAGGTTCTTTTGTCATTCTCTAATGCCCCTTCGAGTATCGTTAATCCTTAACATAACTTTGAATATCATGATATAATGGATTGCCATCATTTTTTTCCTCAATCACCAAGCAATGCACTTTGCAAATCTAAAATTCTCATTCTTATCAACAGGACTCATAAAGCATCCATCATTTGAAACATGGGAGCCAATGTTACTAATGCATCTACCATTTGATTTTTGTCTCTAGGGAGGTAATTGAAACTAACTTCCTTGAAATTCTTGGGTAATTTTGTGGCCAACTTATCATAATGGACTAACTTAAGATGGCTTGTCATCCATTCTCCTAATAGTTGATATATGACTAGAGTTAAGTCCTAAAATACATCCAAGTTTGCCACTTTTTTATCTATTGCAGCTTTTAATTCCACATGCCTCATGCTCAGTGACATTATTGTTTTCTAGTGATTTTAAGACTATGCCAATCTTTGTTTTTTTTTGTGTTCTTTCAACAAATTGACTCACATTTGATGACGAGATGGAAACTTGTAACTTGGATTAATGACTAGCAGGGCATCCACTATAAATTGAGTATAAACTAAACTTAATGCATTAATTGGAACACAATAGTCAAAAAATCAACTTGGCATAACCATGTAAGCTTGATGCTAACATCTTTATTAGTAAACACATTTTCAAGAGAAGATTGAGATCCTGGTGTTGTTCTTATAGCGAAGTAATTTTTGATCCCATAATTTCCTTTTTCTTTGCTTTCACTGTGAGTTAGCTCCTCAACATCAACTTCCATTCTTCTTTGATGTTTTACATAATTACCATATCGGTTAATCATCTCAAATGCTTATTAAGAATCTTTGTTCTGTTCAACAATTCCTTCAAGATTTTTTTATGTTTGCAAATGAACATCATGTGGAACCTTTTTACATGAACTATTTGTCCTTTTATGCGAACAAGATATTATTTCGTTCCATTAATTCACCCACTATTAAAAAAGGGAAAAGATAAAAGAATGATGATCAGGATTGTTAGGATGCTCAAGGTCCATTTGAGTAAAATTTTCAAAAATAAACTTATCAAAAGATGCCTCATGGTTGCTCAAACTACTAGAAGGATCATCTAAGGATAAAAGTGATTAGAAGTTTGCCACAAATGCTAAAAGAGGAGATACACCTCATATTCCTTAACAAACTTGCTCGTTTTTGCCCTTCATGATGCACCACCAGTAAACAGAATATCAATCTCACAAGGTGCACCTTTAAAAAGGAAAACTTTTCTTTAAAAATGAAATAAAAACAAAAACCATGACAAAAATAAACTTTATATGACAAGCACTCTTTACCTTTTGGATGCCTCATGAACTTCGTCCTCTACTTTGGTGAGTTTTTCTTGTTAATACAAGTAACAAATCCAATGAAGGAATATTGAAGGTTTGAGGGGCATTTGGATGAAACTGATCAGAAGTGATAATCATTAACAATAGGATTAAGTAATAGTCAATGATGGTGTAAATGTTAAATGGTGATGACATAACAAGTTTATAAAAAATCTTTATTTCTAAGATCAAGGCTAAGCGATGTGTCCAACTCGAAACAAGGAAAGTTGGACCAAATCCAAGCAAACTTGGCAAGACTATTCCTAACTCTCGAAGAAGAAATAATTAACCAATGGTTTAATTTGTTTGGATGCTTAGTTAATAAAATATTTTTCAAATAGGAAAAGAGAAAGTACCATTTAGTTCTATGCTTTTCTACAAATAAAAAGGTTTCATGAAAAGATATTTCGCTAAAAAAATAATAATGAAAAAGGAAAACTACCTCCATAGAATGAAAAATCAATTACTACCTCATAGGAGTTAGTTATGAAAGAGAAATTTTAAGATAATGACAAACCTTGAAATTTGAAGGAGGAAAAGGAAGTTTCATCCTTATTAGAAGGATATCGTCATAAACACCTACATGAGATTGATGCATTAAAAATGCCTTATCATCAGTAAAAAGGCAAAACATAGAAACAAAATTAGAGAATTAGTGTTCTTGCTTCAAAGAGACCAACTGATCAAGCGTAACCAATGAAAAAATGTTTTAAGCAGCAAATTAAGCCATAAAAAAAGGAAAAGGAAATAAGATAATCTTTAGCAAGCTATGAAAAGGATTTCAAAGCTTAAAAAGGTAAAAATGCATATAAAACGAAATGAGAGAGAAAATTAAAAAAGCTAAATCCCAACAATCACATTTAAAGAGGGGTAGTTATCAAGGTAGTCAAAATATTTAGGAAAACACACACTATGTGTTGTACAACAATAGTTCCCCATTATTAAGTTCTATTAGGCCACATTACTTTTAAGTTCTAATAATACAATTAGAACCAAGAAAACTCAATTCAACCTATACAAGAGAAAATGAGAGCAAAAACATAAAGCATCACACAAATAACCTAATGGAATAGCCTGGATGCAGTATGATAAATAAAGCAAAGCATTTCATAATAAATAAACACATTTAAAAGTTGGTAATACAATATAAGACAAGAAAAGCTAATCTAGTTGCATGCATTCAGAGAATACCTAGCATTTATAGCCTCAAAAGCAGCATCTGTAATACCTTTAGGTCAATTGAGCTGCAACCTTTGGGATGAACTCTTTCAAAAAATAAAACAAATAACTTGAAGAGAAGCAAACAAAGAACAAAGAGTTGAATCAAACATAAGTTATATGTGTAAGAGACTAAAGAATAAGGGAAGTTACGATTAAACTAAGTAATAGTTTCATCATTTAACGTAACTGTCGTAGTTAGGATAGTAGATAAAGGTCAAGCGTAAAGGTGCACACATGACAAACAAGAAACCAAAAAACATATGTAGTTATCCACTTTTGAACAAACTAAGGAGAAATCAAGATGGTGTAAATGATCCAATCGATGATAAGCAACTATACTAAAAGTCTTCATTATAGGAAAAAGATGAAAACCCCTTAAAATGAAGGAAGACCGTGTGTTATTATATGATTGAAGCCCCACCTAACAAATAAAAAAGAAACAACTTATCCAATCAAGAGATTCATTAAGGGGAGCCTAACAATGTAAATCATTCCAAAGAAAATAAGTGAGTAAAGACAAGTGGGAGGAACTTTCAAAAGCCACCCTTTGAAAAAAGTGCTTAAGTACCACATAATTACCCACTAACCACTTAGAGTCAATTTTAGTGGGCAAATCTAGTAGTACTTACACAAATGAAAAATGAAGGAAGCAAAAGAAAATCTCAACCTAAGGGATAAAAAGTCCATGTATACAAAACCAAAAAAGGGATAGGGGCTACGAGCCCTTTCATTAGAAGATGAAGAATAAAGATAGATAAGGTAAAAAATATTACAATTTTTTTTTCAAAGAAATCAAGTCATCTACAATCATAGACAAAGAAATATCACCCATAGACGAAAAGGAAATAACCATTATAGTAAGTCTGAAGTTTAAGAAAAACCTTAGGGGAAAAAAAAAAGATGAGATGAATCAAAAGAAATTTTCTAAGAAGTTTAGGAAACACAAGGAAAATCTAAGAAGTCAAATTACTTAAGGGTCAAATTATGGAAGCAATGCCAAAATAAAAGCCTAATTGACATTATAATTAGGTCACAAAATAAGTACCACAAAAGCCAAACGATAATACAAGGGAGAGAGTTGGATGGTCAAGCTCAATCATTAGACAAAAAGACAATGCACTAAATGCAAACAGGTGCAACTAAATAAGTAAACACGGCCTTAAGAAAACAATCAAAAAAGAAAGCAACGGATAAATAAAGATGGAAGAACAAACCACCTTTTCACATAAGCAATAGAAATGATAAATGGCAGAAAAAGAACCTTTACTCTTACAGTTGAGGAGTATTGAACACACTGCATTAATTATAAGAATGAGGGACTTTAATATACCTTTTAGTAGTCTTAATTCAAAAAAAAGGGCCTATCATAAAAAGCACTGATCACTAGGCCTGAAGGCCTTATTTTCAAAACTGGGTCACTTAAGCAAGTCCATGAATAGAACACAAACATTAAACCATTGAACTAAACTTGACCTAACCTAAAAAGCTAGGGATAACCCATTATGCCCTTATAATAGATATGGAGGTGATGGACCAATGATATTAAGGATATTAAGGACACAACCCATAATGCCCTAAGGTAGCTAGCATTAGAGCACCAAGCTATCCCGACATGTAAAGCAGAAGTAGAATTGGTAGGAGTAGCCATTTCCATGCTTACCACAAATAAAGGTAAAAACACCAAAGCACACATAGAAAACTATATAAAAGACCATGGGCAAGTAAACATATATTAAGCATTTTATTTATATAATGTTACTCTATCCATGCACTAATTGACTTGATTATTAAAGGATCTTCTTATCATCCAATGATACACCTATTAATTTCTTCATATTTCAAGCTTTTCACCCTTTAATCAAGGATAATTTAAAGATCCCTTGATGTAAATTTGACAATTAGATTTATGAAGTATTAGATAGAATTGCAGCGTCATTATGAGATTATTTTTCTTTATATTTATGAATCTTATTTGAATTTACAAAGAATTAAAGTTCTAATGAGATTGTAAGTGTTGATTTTCAGTGTCATGATATTTAACTTGTTCTGAAATTTTGATTAGATTAATTCTTTTGATAAAGCATTAATCTAAGTTCAATCATAATTTTAAACTTAACGTGCATGATTGGTTTTGATTGATGAAGAAAGTATTCATGTTCTTAACAAAGGTTTAAAAATCAGATCAAGCCACGTATCCAACTGGTTCAACCATGACCTAAACCATTAACCAGCCTAATCTTTCTTCAAAAATATCTGATAATTGACTTTTTTAAAAATCAATATCCACTTGAATTGGTTAATCGATGAAGAGTCTAGTCATAATCAAACCAGTATGATGGCTGCATCGTTTGCTCTCTGTGCATTTATGATCTCTTTCAGTAATACGACCATTGATGATGCCTTTAACTACTTATTTAATCATTAAAACATGTAAAACAGACTAAAAATAGCCTAAATATTTTCTTGTTTACCTAATAACAAAGAAGTATTAAAAATTGAAGCTATAAATCCAATGGAAAATGAGCAAAATATGAAGTGCTAAAAAAGAAAAGAAAGAAAGAAATATCTAGAGCTAAGCATGTTGCGAATGGTTTGAGAAACCATGGTGGCTTCCTTGTCAACAACGAATTCAAATCCCTCAGTACTTATTAGCTTTACATTATCCATTTTCTTCATATTATTCACCTAAGATTTGTGGGTCTTCTTTTCTTTTTGACACGACCAAACAGAAAGATTAAAAATTAAAATTATAAATGAAAAAAAAAAGCAAAACATCAAATGCTATAAGAGCGAGAGAAACATTTTAGAGAGCTTATCATATTACGAATGGTCTAAAAAACCATGACAACTTCTTTGTCCCCGACGAGTTCAAATCCCTTAATGTTTATCAACTTCATTATGTCCTCTTTTTCTCCATAAGTTCTATAATTTTTAATTAAAATAAAAGGTCACATCCCCTCATCAATTTTTGGATTGTAGTAATCCTCTATATGTTTTTTAATAATTTTTAATTAAAATAGTTAATATGTATTGTTATGGAAATAAATATATCATAAGATCATTTTTGATGAATAAGTCTATATCTTAAACATATATAAGTAAATTGATAATAATTTATAATAAATATTTTGTATGGTTTTAATTTATGTATTTATTTATTTGTATTTAACAATTAATTAATTATTTGTTGCATAATCGTGGTTTCATTTTTGGTTTCATTAATTATAATGTAATATTTAATAAGGCTCTTCCAACATCCTACATACTTCATTGTCATGGATGAGCACTGTTTGATTCAAGTTAAGAAAATGTGAATGATGTTGATATCATGGAAAACCATAATTGAGTTTTACATTTGCTATATTATGTATGAAATAAAAATGATGAATTTTTTAATTTATTTTGATATGGTAACATATATATTATTAAATACAACTACAAGATAGTGATTTCAGTTCCTCACAGTTGAACATTTAGCCAACTGATTCCATGAGACTCCTTTCTTCCTTTCGCTCTTGATCCCCCTACTTCTCATATCAAGCATCGAAACCATGGCCACATTACATTTCGTGAAAGAGGTTTACTAAGAACTAAAGACCTATTGCCTTTACGTTGATGCAGAGCATTGCCGAACCTTAAAAAGTAGAATGTTCAAATTCAAATGAAGGAAAAGATCCTTGTTAAGGATATGAAGAACAAGGTATTCAATAAATTTCTTGAAACTCTTTGTAGCATCAATCTCCAAACTCAACTATGTGTTGCCAATCCATAACAATGTCTCTCGTTCATTTCATTTATTTGTGACTATATATATAGTTAAAAAAATATAACATGGTTGCTTGAAAACATTAGGACAAAAATAGTTGTATGGTTGAGTGATTAACTGATGTTTGCTTTATTGAAAATATTGAAAACTAGCAAGTCTACATTTGTATTTACCTATAGAAAGCATTAAACAAAAACAAAATGCTTTCTGACAGAATTTGGTATAGATGATGCTAAGTTTTGTTGAATTATTTTAATTATTATGAGTTGTTTTGCCCTCATGTTTCATGAATTTGATTAAAAATCACAAGTAAAAACCAATTGAACTTTAAAACCCCACACAGTCTTTACTTTCTAAATGAGTAAGTAAGGTAATACAATGTTAATGCAAGTTAAAAATAAAATGTCAATGACAACACCCAATGAATCACCCTTATAGTTTTAAATAATAAATAGTATATATATAAGTAATAAAAAGGGAAATAATCATGGTTATTATTATCTATATTAGAAATATTGACTTTCTTCTTAAATTAAATGTACTAGCTTGCACAAGGTAGATCATATTATGTGAAATGAAGATTGAATTCATGTAAAATTAAAAACAAAATGAACTTTGTTCTTATATTAGTCCATTCATATTTTGTTGAAAATTTCACATGCCTTCATATATATAGTAAGGTTGATCTCATTGTCAATTCTATTTTACGGGAAAGAAATTCGCTTGCCATTCAATTTATTCTTTATCATGAAGATTTTATGAACACTCTACTCATTCATAAATTTAAAAAATTTTATTACTAATGAGGTACTTTGGGACTTGAACTCCTTATTGATTTTGCAAGATTATGAATATTTTTTGGATATGTGGAGCTTAGACTATGTGCTTGAACGAATGTTCTCATGTTGCACCCTTTTTTCTTTTTTATTAAGAAAAGTAGTTGCAGGAATCATAATCATCATGCTGGAACTGCCATTGGTAGTACATAATTTTTGTTTGTCCACCTTGACAAGTTCTTATAATGAATTTTGGCCGTGTAGATATTTTTGTAAGGAGCCCTTCTTTTATGGTAATGACATTACATCATGAAAAAGTTTTCAAATAGCTAAGGTGATTTTTCTTGGTGCTTAGCCAAATGATTTTAGAGTTTTAGGAAATTTGGTCAATTTATGCTAGACATATTTTCATGTCCTAGGTGTGCATGCAATTATATGTGTTCCATTAGTTGTTATCCTAAATAAATTTGGTTTTTCTTTCTTTTGTAAGGTTCTGTTTTTTCCACTATTGTACTTTAAGTGTAAGTAAAAAAAGTTTCCTATTATTTGGCCATGAAGCTTTTGTGGCTTCTTGGTTGGCCATGCTTGATAAGAACACTTAAGTTTAGTGTTTTTCTCTTTCATAAATTTCCATTACGTTCCACAGCTGCCAAGAATTTAGCCAAGCTTGATGAGAGCACTTAACTTTTGTGCTTTTCTGTTTCATAAATTTGCATTGAGTTTCACTGTTAATAAGACCTTGGCTAAGCATGTATCCAGCAAGTAGACTCTACTGTTAGGCATAATATGAAGAATTGTTTAGGCTTCATATACAAGGTTTAGAACATATTGGACAATGGCTAAATTAGTTTTAAAGGACAAGATGAAGGCCCCAACATTGAAAATAATCCCTTGTCAGCCTACAAAGTGAATATAATCGAGGTGGTGGAAGAGTGAGAAGTAATGATGATGAAAGGTTACAGAAACTTCGTCAGCAAAGTCAATACACCCATCCAGGAAAGGCTAAACAAAAAAATGCCTATTTGGGACATTAGCCTTTATTCTTAAAGTATTAATAGCAGCCCTTTATAAAGATAACCAGATGGTGCTCTAGTCATACCCAAACTAGACTAGCTCTACAAACATAATCAATATTATCGGGCCATGTCATATTACTCAGAGCCAAAGATGTTACGATCTCATAGAGGCAAGAAATAATAATACCTCTCCAACTCAAGTTCCTGTTACTTCTACAGTGATTACTCAGATTCTTATTGCTCCCACAACAAATATTCAGACTCCTATGGCTTCCGCCCACATATAGGTAGCCCTTGCTTAAGCCTTGATAATGCAAGTCACCATGGCATCGATCCCCATGCAAAATAGGAAAGCTATTAAAAAAATAAATAAGGAGGCAAACAAGCTCATTATGAATGAATAAGTAATGGAATTCTTGAAATATATTAAGCATAATTACTTTAGCATCTTGAGCCATTTGCAAAAGACTTTAGCCAAGATCTTATTACTTTCATCAATCATCAACTTAGTTTGTCTCTAAATGACGATATCAATTTCATTACTCGTCCCCTCCTCATGCATGTCAATTATAACTTAACAATTGGTAGCCAGCAGATTTACCCATGATTTATATCAAATGAAACAATGTATGTTCCCAACATCTATATTTATCATAGTGATTATATTATTTATTGTATCCATTTGTATGTCAAATAACCTTATTTTGACTGTGCAATTAACCATTAATTGATAATTGAATGATATTATGGATAATCATAATGAAT
Source organism: Moringa oleifera (assembly GCA_021397835.1). Lineage (NCBI taxonomy): Eukaryota > Viridiplantae > Streptophyta > Magnoliopsida > Brassicales > Moringaceae > Moringa > Moringa oleifera. The sequence continues at coordinate 699,118 of JAJFZO010000345.1, forward strand.
TCATAATTGTATTTTCTAGGTCATATATATTTGTACTTCTAGCAATCATATAGGTTGAATGAATTCTTAGATAAACACATAAATGATGACCTAAGGAATCGAATATCATTATAATGCCTATCAAATCTACCATGGTTCATCACTACAAAAATTGTAATAAGTGACCACAATTTAATGATAGTTATTCAAATAACTAGCATTAAAAGGTTCATTAACATTTTTAATGACAGTTTTAGAATTAATGACAGTTCTTCTAAAACTGTCATTAAAAATGAGATCTTTAACTAAAGATTAGCCTTTAACATCAGTTAAATAAGAACTAGCATCAATCACTAATGCCTTTAACGCCACATTAAAGATCAAAATAGCACTACAACTACCATCTCTGATGAGTCACGTAGGCTTACAGCTTTTCACGAGTGTAGGCATGCCCTTGACAATAAAAGAAACTATATTGTAAAAATATGGTCATGTCCAGTTCCTCTATCAACTCTTAATTCTGCTGCATGTACTGCAACCAAAGCAGCTACCGCAGCAGCCTCCGTAACTCGTTGCAGCCAAAGTAGTTGCCGCAGCAGCCTCCACAACTCATTGTAGCCAAAGCAGTTGCCACAACAGCCTCTACAACTGCTGCAGCCAAAGTAGCTATCGCAGCAGCCTCTACAACTGCTACAGCGACAGTAGCAGCCTTCGCAACTGCTGTCGTTCATGCTCCATCGTCATCTTCTGTTTATGCATTCCCTAAACAAAATAAAAGGAAAGAAAGGAACAAAAGAAAAACGGAGTTGTGAAAAGAGGCCTATAAAATATAGACTTTAATTTTTACAATTTACCGAGGCTATGCATCCATAGTAAAAATGCTGCCATACTATTTTCAATTAGATTTGAGATGTTTGAAAGAAAATCTTTAACCCCAATGAGAATAAAAATAAGCATAATAAATACAACTAGACTATCAAGTCACATTTTTGCATAAGTAGCAATTCCTCCAACTAGATTCAGATTTGTTACAAATACTAGAAAAAATATTGAAAATCGAAAACAAGAAAATAAATAAACAAACAAGCACCAAAGAATGGTAACCTAAGCTTTGGATATTTCCAAGCTGATCGTAAAAAAATTGAACATTTATGCATTATGTCGACTAATGAAAGAAGCTATTAAAAGGCATGTATAAATTCACTGGTTTTTTTTTTTGTTTCTCTTCCGTGGATTCTTCATTTCTCATGATCGAATCCCCTTTACTGGATATGGTTTCACTACATTTCTTTGGCTAAATATCCATAAGAGGGAGTGCTGCAGAACAAGTTTGATGATCCCACAAATGCTTCATGAGGAGAGTCCAAATGTTAGATAACACACCACTGGGAGCGATGCCCATGGCAGTGAAGGTGAAGCTACTGAAGAGCATGAGCAGCATGTTGGGCATGAACATCACAACCTCAACCTATGTGACCACTGGCATGGACATACTAAGCCAACAGGGGATCACTGATATAAGCAAATAGAACTGCCTTTAGATTACCATTGCTTAGGGATTTAATTTTCTTCAGGACTTTCTTTTACTTTACCTTGTTGTTAGGAAGTAAGAATAAAAAAAGGTAAATAAGAACTTTAGATTTCTCCTTGAGATGAATCGAAAATGTATCAACACCAAAGGATTTGCTTAGAACATTTTCTTCTAGTTCATCCAATTGATTTATCTTTCTGTTATAGGGGATTAATACGAATTCCATTTGTTAGCCAAATTTTCTCTCTTCCTTTTTCTTCTCTGATTCTTTATAATACTATTGATATCTACTCAGATCAGTGGAAATTTTGATTCCACTCCTATTAATTATTTTTATTATTGCTCCTAAATGGCAAAAGTATAAGAAAACAAGAACCTGAAGAAGAATACTCAAGCAAGAGTTATCCACAAGCAATCCCGTTTGCTTATTTTAGTGACAGCTTGTAAGGTTACAACATCCTTGGCTGTGGTCACACAGGTCGAACTTGTTATGTTCAAGCCTAATACATTACTTATGCTGCTCAATAGCTTGATCTTGCTTGATCTTAAAGCATGGCTGCAAGTATCATTTTATCAAACACGTCAACATCTCTTACAAAGCATTTTCTAGGTCATCAAATTCGTTTCGGAACATACATTCATCTGGGTGTTAATTTCACTAAAGAAAGATAGTGAAACCATATCCAATATGTTGGCGTTTGGTCATTAGTAAGAATGTATAAAAGAAGTGGGAACCATGTAACTTCATAGAAAATAAAGACAACAATTGATAAACTTTTAAGCATATCATAATAATATAGAAAATAGTTCCTTTTTCCCATTGTAGTATGCACTACTTATGGGATTATCATAAGAGCTTTATCCATTGTTCAAACTCATAATGATGGTAACCATTCACTTTATTCTCTTTAGTTGTTTAGGATGAACCGGATGCCATTCACTTGAATTATGGTCCAAAAGTGTTTCAAAATTAGTTTTGTCAAGTATGAGTGTATCTGCATTGAAAGACTGAGAGATTTCCATAAGATCGATGATAGCCTAATGGCTTTGTGGGTTGCAATGACAGCCCATCATATTTGATTCAGACCAGTTAAATCCAGACTAGTTATTTTATTGAGGATGCGGTTATGGATAACTCAAATGGCCTATCATTGCATGCATGGCCTAATGATTGTTGTGTCTCACACTGCACGTTAGGATTTAGAGGCTAGTTAGGTTGCAGAGGATAGAGGACCATTGGCTGCCTGTACACTTAAGGTTCAGCAAAGTGCCTCTAGCAATATTGCCTCTCTTCCGGCCTTCTCCTCTTTGCTCTCCATCTAGAAGTAGCTAGGACAATTACTGACAGCCGCACTGCCTCTCTCTAGCCCTTTTCTGTTTGCTCTTTCTTTGTTCCTTTCTCTCTTATTTGTCTCATTCTTCATAAGGGCAGCTGCACCCTCCCCTTCCATTTGTTCATCTTTGGCATTCAAGCATATATAAGTATTTCAGTATAGATTTGCAATTTTTTTACGAAATTTAAGTTTCACAATTTTGATTCAATTTGGTTAATTTTGGCTTAAAAAATGTATTGAGAATGCGTATTATTTTGAGAAGTTCCTTATTAAGTGTGTTTGGTGAATTTTTATTAATTGGTAAAATTTGGGTTTAGGGTTTGTAACTATATTTAGATAAATATATTTGGTATGAATAGGTAAATATTGATGCATTTATTATTTGATAATTATTAAAATTGTGTAGATTAATTGGTAAATTAAGTAGATGTTAATTACTTCAATTTATGTTTTGATAAATTAATTATATATTAGGTGTAGAAGAATTTCTGTTTGAATTAATATTTTTAGGTAAGATTATTAATATATTTTATCAAATTTAATTATATTGATTTTGTGGTTAACTTAAATTAATATAATTAGTTAAATTCTAAATAGATAATTAATTAATTATATGCTTGCAAAATAAATCATTAAATGTTATTTAAATTTTAATCAAGTTACTAATTAGTTAGATGCTTGTATAGTAATTAATTAGGTGAAAATTAATTTACTATAGATAAATTAACTAATTCATTATTAATCATTTATTAGCCAATATCAATAATTTATATACTCGTGAAGTAAAAAATTATATGTTATTTAAATTTGAATTAGGTTAGTAACTAGTTAAGTGCTTATGCACTAATTAAATAGATGTTAATTAAATATTGACTATGTCTTAATTAACTAAATAGTTATTAATTATGTATTTAAATTTTAATTAATAAATTTGATACTTGTAAAGTAAATAATTAAACGTTATTTAAATTTTAATTAATTAATTTAATAGTTAGTTAATTAGATGCCTTTTATAGTAACAAATCAGATGTTAAATAAATATTAACTTTTTGTATTAATTAATTAAACAGTTATTAATTATTTAGTTAAATTTTACTTAATATATTAGATGCTTGAAAAGTGAATAATTAAATATTATTTAAATTTCAGAATGGATAAAACTTAGATGTTTACTAATAAAAGATTAGAGGCATATGATGTAGGGGTGAATAATTGTTTGGATTATGTTGTTCAGAATAGTAATAACCCTGAATTAATTTGGTATCCATGTATTAAATGTGGTAATATGAAGCGTCATACTCCATGAAAGATACAAAATCATTTATATGTATATAGAGTTGATAGCAGCTATCAAAACTGAATATGGCACGGAGAAACTAGTATTGTTGGGTCTTCTACTAGTAGGAATGCTAAGGTTGTTAGGGAGGTAGAACACATCGAAGAAGTTGATAACACTATAGAAATGGTACAATAGGCATTTGCAGAATATGATAGTAATCCTAACCACTTTGACAGATTACTATATGACACTAAAAAGCCTCTGTATTCTGGATCAATGAAGTTTACTAAATTATCTACTTTAGTTAAATTGTACGATTTGAAGGTGAAATATGATTGGTCTGATCAAAGCTTTAGTGATCTTTTAAATTTGATTGCCGAAATATTGCCTGGTAATAATGAAAAGCCTACATCCATGTATGATGCAAAGAAAATATTGAATGCATTAAGCGTGGAGTATCCAAAGATTTATGCCTGTCCAAATGATTGCATATTATATTGGAAGGAGTTTCAAAATGACATCCAATGTCCAAGTTGTGAACTTCCAAGATGGAAAGTAATGAAGAATGGTAACAAAATAAGGATTGGTGCGCCTGCTAAGGTATTATGGTGGAAAATCCACCAATACTAAGATTTAGAAGAATGTGTAGAAGTTCTAAAATATCAAAACACCTTACATGGCATTTAAACAAAAGGGAAATCGATGATCACTTGAGGCACCCATCAGATACACTATCATGGAAATTTGTTGATTATATATGGCCAAAGTTTGCTTTAGAGCCAAGAAACTTAAGGCTTACTATACAGCAGATGGGATCAATCCGCATAGTACATTGAGTAGTCGATATAGTTGTTGGCCAGTGATTATTGTGAATTATAATTTGTTGCCATGGTTAACAATGAAGAGAAAGTTCATGATGTTAACGTTACCAATATAAGGTCTTAAACAACCTAGTAATGACATCGATGTCTACTTGGTTCTGCTTATAGAAGACTTGAAAATGTTATGGGACACAGATGTAAAAGTATATAATGCGTACCGCAATGAGTCATTTAACTTAAAAGTTGTTTGTTATGGATAATCAATGATTTCCCTGCATATGGTAATTTATCTAGTTGTATTGTTAAAGGATATTATGCTTGTCTTATCTGTGCCAAGAACATCCAAGCTAGTCACTTAAAATATAGTAAAAAGATATCATATGTTAGGCACAGAAGATTCTTACCAGGGCATCATCCTTACCATAGACAGAAAAAGGCCTTCAATGGTGAGCAAGAAGTCAGAATTGCTCTCCAACCATTAAGCAGTGAAGAAGTCTTTAACAAAGTTTAATGTTTAGTAAATTCATGGGGAAAATCAAAGAAACAAAGTACAATGGGTAAAGAAGGTGTTGTTACATAATGTTAGAAAAAGAGGTCGATTTTCTTTGACTAACCATATTAGAAGTGCATGTATAGCAGACATATTCTAGATGTCATGCATATTGAAAAGAAAATTTATGATAGTCTTATTGGGACATTGCTTTATATTCTTAGAAGATCTAAAGATGGATTAGCTTCTAGAATGGATTTGAAAGACATGGGGTTAAGGTTTAAATTGGAACCACAAGTTCGTGATAATTGTGTATTTCTACTGCCTGCATGCTATACTTTATGTAAGGAAGAAAAAATATATATTTTGTAACGTTTTTAGTGAGATTAAGGTCCCAGATGGGTATTCTTTGAACATTAGAAATGCAGTATCCATGGATGACTTAAAACTATATGGGTTAAAGTCGCATGATTGTCACATCTAACTCTACCTCTTGCTTTATGAGGAGTGTTACCTAAACATGTTAGATATGCTCTCATTAGACTTTGTATGTTCTTCGATTTGTTATGCCAAAAGGTGGTGGATGTGTTAAAGTTGGATGGAATCCAAAATGAACTTGTGACAACACTTTGTTTGCTTGAGAAGTACTTCCCTCTCAGCTTCTTTAATATTATGGTCCAGCTCACTGTTCATCTTATTAAAGAAGTAAAATTATGTGGTCTCATGTATTTATGATGGTTGTACTCATTTAAAAGATATATGAAAGTGTTAAAGGGTTTTGTCCGAAATCATAATAGACCTGAAGGTAGTATTACTGAGTCATACATTGCAGAAGAGGCATCAGAATTCTACGTTGATTATTTATCTGCTATAGATATTATTAGGATTCCTCCATGAAAGAATGTATTTGGTCACTTAATTCGGAATGAAAAAGCTCTAACTAGTGGAAGTGTTGAGAAAGCTAATAATGTCCTCCTTCATCAAGTGCACTTGTATGTTTAATGAATATGAGCAAAGTTTAACCATATATAAAGTAATTAAATTTTACAACTCATAGTTCATTGTTATATCAAATAATATTTGAATTATTGTTTGATGATTTATTCTTAATATGCAGTGAGCACTTAAATTAATTAAGGGTTGACAATTCTATTAAGTCAAAACAACTTAAATGGTTGCATGATGAATAAAACGTAACCTTAAGTAATTGGTTACGCACACGGGTAAGAATACTTATTCTTGTCTACACATTAAATTTATTTCTAATATGGTTCATCTAACATATGTTATGATACAGATTGAGAACGAACTTTTATTATCCAATCATAATGTCTCTTCAACGCTACGATGGATTGCCTATGGTCCTCGATCCACAGTAATCAAGTATCCTAGATATATCATCAATGGTTGTCGTTTTTACACAAGGTAATGAGATAACTCAAGGATCCATCAAAATAATGGTGTCACTCTAATTGCTAACACCATGCAAATCTCTAATGCTAATGATAAAAATCCAAGATACGGTGATTTGTCATTCTATGGAGTTATACAAGAAATATGGGAACTAGATTGTACAACGTTCAGAGTTCCAGTTTTCAAATGTGATTAGATTAAGAATAGTAGCGGTGTTAAGGTTAATGATCTAAGAGTTGTACTAGTTGATCTCAATCAGATTAGATATAAAAATGATCAGTTTATATTGACTTCATAAGCAAGACAATTATTTTACATTGAAGATCCAATTGATGCCAAATGGTCCATAGTATTGTGAACACTTCCAAAAGACTATGATGAAGATGATGATTTATGCGATATTAGTGTGGAGCACACATCTTTTTGTAATAATTTGCCACCTGTTGATTTATTTGACTAAATTGATGACCATTATCTTGTATACGCTTGAGACAATTATGAAGGATTGTGAGTTTGAGTATTTTTTAAAGGTAGTGACCAATTGCCTCATGTGTCAAAGTGATTGTGTGTTTTATAATTTTATTTTATTTTTTTGATTTCATCTTGTTATATCTTGTTTTGCATATATGATGCTAACCATATATTTTTTTGTTTACAGATTTGATGGATCCTTTTGAACACCCAAGTAAAAGCTCTCAAGGGCCGAAAAAATGAGCTATCACCATTATGCCTAAGATAATTAAGAGTCGTGCTTCCAATGTTAAGCTCATGATTGAGGTAAATGATAAAGGTCAACCAATTAGGAGGAATGACACCCAATTCAATAGCTACATTAGGGTGGTGGTACGTAATACAGTGCCTATAAATATCATGAATTAGCACTCAGTAAGCAGTCAAATGAAAAATAAGATTTGAGAGACAATATTGGTAAGTTAAATGAAACACAACTTACTATTGCTTTTCAATTAGTTTATTACTAATCAATTTGATTTGTACTAATCCACTTTTTTATAATACATTGCAAGAGATGTATGATATTGATGCGAGCATGAAGAGGTACGTACCTCAGTCTGCTAAATCTTACATGAAAGCACATATTCCCTCATATTGATGACTTCGAATTTCTGTCATTTCCATCTAAAGAACATAGCAGTGTCATAGATGTTAGGGTGTGGTAGGATTTTGTGAACTCTCATATAACAGAAGAGTTCTAGGTATACATTTACAGTTAGTAAAGTTTTTATTTATACAATTTTCTTCAAATGTTGATTTGTATTGATCTTAAGCAAAAGAGACAAATAGCAAAAAAGAAAAGAAAGAAGAATGTGTGCGACCATCATTTATCGAGAAAGGGATTTGTAGGGCTAGAAAGTGAACTTGTAAGTTATTTTCCATTTATCAGGTTTATAATTGATAATATATTCATTTAGTTGTACGTTTTAAAAATCTAACAAGTTTACTCTTTATGTTTAAAAAAGAAACAAGCATTGGGTAACGATGCTCAAATTGATCATGCCTTATTGTGAAAGGCTTCAAGATAGAATAAAAAGAGAATATATGAATGATGCGAGCCGACTATGTGGGGAAAGAATTATAAGTGTAATTCAACTTTTTTATAGCAATTATAGTAATAAATTGCATGTTCATTGATTAATTTTATTATAATATTGTAGGATGGGTTGATGATATAGAGCACACTGGGTAAATTTACAACCTTCGGTCTAGAAGATGTGCTGACAAAAGCTCTTGGTACACTTGAACACCCCCGATGCATTAGAGGTCAAGGATCTAGGGTGACTATCACATCGTATTCTAAGAAGCCCAAAAAGTTGACTATCCCTCTAGGTTTGCAATTATATCAATAGCAGTTGGCAAAGATGATGAGGTCGTTCACAGAGTATAAAGCAATTTTGACAAACATTGTTGTGAACAAAACTGATAATGTCCAGCAAGAAAAATCTGTAATGCAATTTCATTTGAGTAAAGCTAGCAACAATATAATTGGATTATTGGAGGAAGAAGAATATCCAACACCTTAATCCCTTAAGGTATGCAATTAGATCATACTCCTAATCAAATGATCCATGGTCGTCCATTATTTTCTGGTGATGTTTGGGTGACAGTGGATGTAGCTAATGGTGATGCATAGTTGCCTTGCACAAACCCCGGCGGTGGATTGACAAATATTTTTTTTGCACTCGGTTTAGTTGTTGCTTGGCCTCGAGATTGGGTCATTGTTGGTACATACAAGGTAATGTTTTTAGTACATATATTTTATAAAGTCAACCTATTAGTGTCAATTAAGTTCGTAAAATTTTTTCAACTATTGACTATAAAGCAATAAGGTAAGTTTCCAGTTAAGAGAGCACCAACATCGACAAAACCATAATCATCGCAACAAGTATCTTTTATTGGGCTACCACCAGGATTGCAAAAGATGTATAATTATGCGAATAAGGTGATGGCACCTGATGAAGCAATACACATACCTTTTACTGAAGTCTTTGGTTCTGATGGACATATTTGTGTTTTGAGAAGATATCATGCAATTTTGTCACATTGAGGAGCTAAGTGTCACCGTTATTCAGGCTTATATTGTGTACTTATATCTTTTGTATTTTTATTGGTTTATTATTGTTTGACTACATCATATTTATATTTTTCTTACTCTTTATTATTTCAGTAAACTTTATATAAATTTGGTTGCACTTGGCTTGGGAAAGTATTTTGTATTTGCTGATCTATCAACATTGTCATATGGAATGTCTGTAAGTATAAAAACCCAAGCCCGTCACCTAGCCAATAGAATGATAAATCCATGTGACGGAGTAGTGATATTTCCTTATAACTTGAGGTCAGTTATAATACTAGTTGAAATTATTAATAGTTTTATTCACAATATTTTTAACATTTATTTTTCATAATGTAGGCAGCACTAGATGATAGTGGTTTTCAAGCCTCGTAATTTTGTGTATAGTATTTTTGATCCTTTAAACCATGGTTCTTGTCAAGAACTAGATCAACTTATGTCCACATAAGTGAAAATATTTTCATTTATGTTATTTTTTTACTCTTAAGAATATTGATTATTTTCTATTGGTAGCTCTTTTAAATTGTTTCAAGATTTCAAGGAATCAAACAATAGACACATTCCTAGGGGTATTCCTGCTAAGGTATGTATATTTAAACCTATATATGATGTTAGTTTTATTTATTTTACAAATTATAACAATTAAAAACTTTTAATATAGTGTCCACATCAGCCTTCAAATACTAAGTATGGATATTATATTATTAAAATTTTAACGACAATCATCGATAGATATGATAGAAATATCCCATATGCAAAAATGGTAAGTTTTTAAGCATTTGCTCATCTAAATACTTAAGTAATTAATTGATATGCTTACTAAAAGTTTTAATTGGACTAACTTTTTTTTTATATAAATATAGTTAGTGGACATAGATGCTTCCACCCAATTGGACATTGATGACGTTAAAAAGGAGGCTAGACAATTTTTTTAGAGTGCCTATTAGAAAGTTGAACCTAGAAGATTTTGTACACATGAATATGATTGTATTTATATAGTTGAATTTTTAGGGTTGTGTATGATAATGTATATTTAAACTCATGTATTGTACATATGGAGTTCAATTATGGCATCAAATTTTTTTCTTTTGTTTTGTTCATCTTTTATTACCTTTTTGGATTGGATTATTTTGAGTGTTTTCAAACATGAAAGAAGTAATGATGGTTTCAGTGAGAATGATATTGAAATGTATAACAGAAAAAAGTTTTTTCATTGAAGTGTTGAAGTGTTGGTATAATTATGTTGAAGGAAGAAAGATAGTATAATTGTTTCATTTAAGTGTTGGTGTAATTATGTTGAAGGAAGAAAGATAGTATAGTTGTTTCATTTAAGTATTGTTGCAATCATGTTGAAGGAAGAAAGATAGTATAGTTGTTTCATTTAAGTGTATAAAAAGAACTATGATTAGTGTATTTAAAAATTGTATACTTATATGTGTTGACTAAGTTTAATCAAAGAGTCATATTTACATATTATAATTTAATTTTGATGAAGAAAATTTTGGTTGCATATTGTAAAGAATTGTATTGATGTCTATGGTTGATGAGGAAGAGATGCAGAATTTTATATATGCAGGTTTTGGATAATTTGAATATAGAAATTTTATATTTACTTTGAAATTGATTAAAAAAATATATCTTTAATGATAGTTCTAATATTGAACTATCATTAAAACCTCTCCCGTTTAATGACATGAACAAAGATGACAGTTTTACAACTATCATTAAAAGTTATTTTTAACTATCATGAAAGCTTTTATTTATAGTAGTGGTTATTTAATATAGTAGCCTATCTAAGTATTCTCATATTTATTATTATCCTATTTCAAGCATCATTAGGAAACAATTTACTGATGTATTATATATAATTACCGAATTATTTGATATGTACCCTATTTCATAATCATTTAATATCCCTTCTAATGCACTATTACCCATAAATCCATTTATCACTATATCACTAAATTAAAATAATCAATAACATTAATCCATATTAAACTAAATTCAGAGAGCTTATTAAGTAATTAGTAATATAGTAATAAATTTAGGATAGTAAATATGACTAATTATTGGTAATATACTTCTGATGAGTTTAATGATTATGTTAAATCATATTAATGTCTCACGGATGAATATTAATTATGTGTGTAATCATTTACAAATTTGACTTAATATATAATGGTCAATAATTAAATGATACTCAATTGGCTATCCACTAAATATGAGTCAACATTATCAATAATGGTCAACCATACATATAACCAATATCCAAATTAACAAAGTGTGTAATACCGCCAAGGACGAATTTTACTTAGGGTTATCTGATCATGATATAGCTATAAACTATAGATCTACAACTATGACATTTATTTCATTATATGTGTATAATTAGTATATTATATCCATGTCCCAAATTTCATGATTAAAATATGCTAAATAGATATCAAGTTTATGATATGAATTTATTATGATTCGATACTCATTTCATAGTCAAATTAAATATAGTCACTAATTCTTGCACAACTCATAATACTTCTTAGGCTTAAGATTATTCATTGATAATTTTGTGATGCATAATATTTTATACGTTGCTAATTAGTTTAATTGTTGAAGCAGCCAAAATTTTCTATTATTACCTTAATCAACTATCATCATTGTAACAGAGCCTGAAGGTTAAATGGTTAGTTTGGTATGAATGATTCAAAGTTAGGTACCCTATTATGGGAAAGTCGATCAACCATAACATCAACTCATCCTCATGCTTATTATTACAATATTCTATTTACATTGTGACAATTATAATTATCCAATAAATGAAACAATTATATCCTAAATCAACAAATCAAGGTAATCATGGTGACAATAGTTTTGATATTCAAGATATTAAAAAAATGTTTGATATTAGTGAAGAATATGGGATATCCTTCATTGAGATATCTATTAACCTAACAACTACACATCATAAAGAGTACATATCTACGTCATTGCAATCATCATAAAATAGTTCCTGTCGGTAGTCATTTCTAAACATCATCCTACATGACATTGACATTGAGAAGATTTATGACATTGAACTTCAGAAACAATATAAATTTTCAATATATGTCCTTATTCTAGTTGGAATTCCTAATCATGAAAACATTCTGATTTGGAAACTGTAATTCTGATGTGATTATAATGACTCCACTTTAAGTGCAAATGTGGTTTGAGGAAGAGTAGAGGACATTTGACTATGCCCTATCATATGACCATGATGAAAAAACTAATTATATGCATATAATGAATATGGCATTATTCAATCAAAATATTGAGATTGAGTCATTTTACTAAATTAATGGACATGAGAATAAATTAATAATCTCATCTAATTAATGAATATTTCTATCATCTTATAAATATGCCTATCATCTTTTACAGTGATTGGAATATGATTTGTTGATAGATTAATCCACTCAATTAAATAGAACAACAATATAAACTATGAATTATAATGTTCAAAAATAGAATTTAAAAGGAAAAAATGGTTGAATGTAGAGGTGTATGGTTTCCTTTTGAAAGGAAAGAAAGTTACCTTTTCATTAACAATGCATCCTTGCATTTTGGATGCCTCTTTGGAAAGATACTCTCTTCAAAGCCACCCTTAAAGGCCCCTCCTTTAACTACAATTCATAACTATCATTAAAAACTCTTTTCTTGTGACATGAATAAAGATGACAGTTCTAAAACTATCATTAAAAGTCATTTTTAACTATTATTAAATCCCTTATTTGTAGTAATGTTCCATTATAACCATTTTAATTATCCAAAACAAAAAAAATTTTCTTCATCCTTCATTGAAAAACGAAAGTTTGATTTTAAGAAATAACAACCATAAGTTAGTTTCTTGTTCTTGCGAACTGAAGTTTTACCTTCATGAAAAAAGATCTTTGTATCTTGGGAGATATTTACCATCAACCTACTCATACCAATTGAGGGGTAATTTTGTCTTAAAGACATAAAGTCAAACTCTAACCTAACTCTAACATAAGTACAGTTTTACGTGTTGCAAGTCTTTTTAAATTTATTTTAATTTTTTATTCATCTATTTGCTTGGTTGAAGTAACTTAAGTATTATTTCAAGTTGTCACTTTTTGTATCATTAAATACAATAAACAACATATAATCACTCATCTAATCAAGCATCCACCCTCGTATTGAATTCTTAGTATTTGGGGTGCAAAAATTCATATATATATATATATATATCATGATAGTTATTGGAAGTTTATCCCACATAATATATATATATATATATATATATATGTATGCATCCTCCTTAATCATTAGGGTTGTCTAATTAATGGTTTCCTATTACTACGATTACTTATCAATTTTATCAAAGTAAGCCAATTGGTTGTTTTGATACCAGGGTGGATACTTGATTAGATGAGTGATCACTATGTTTAATGATTATGGATATCTCCATCATTTACATATTTACTTTACACCCTGAAGGGGAAAGAATGTTTCAAAAAATATATGAATTATAAAATTTATTTACTAGATGGGTGGATGAAATTATTACACATTTATATATCCAAATTAAATAATATCTTAACAATTAGTTAACTAAGCAAACTAACACGAATGTGAATTATTTCATAAAATTTTTGGTCATTGTACTATATTAATTAATGTCAATTATTTTATATAGTTTGTGCATATTTAAATAGTTTTAGATAAATAATTAGTTTGAATATAATCTTAAATTTAACCTAATTTAGTTTACTTAGAAATTTAATTTCAAACTAATCATATATCCAACCCAAGCAATATTAATCAAGGATAATTATGTCAAATTGGTTTTATTCATATATTGATTATAATTAAATATAGTAGGAATGGTCCATATTAATTTTGACTTGGCAGCCATTATCTCAAACTTACAGCTAATGTATGAATGATAACTAGTTAGGGATATGCTAATAATATATATTGATCGTACACTTATCAATGTACATTTGACCATTACATTTAACCAATTGGTACTATCCCAACAACTTATTTGATTATCTGAATATTTTTCCATTATGTTGGCTTGGTAAATAATAATTGCTAGGTAATTTATCATTGGCCATAACAAATATGGACCATATTAGCACATCAAAACTTGTAATTAATGTCAAAAAATGAATGAATCATTCCTAAATTATTGGTTAATAGCCAAGTGATGATCTAGACTAATAAAAAACTTATGCTACTTATTACTTGTTCGCAAGAGCTTATTTGTATGATACCAATAATATCATCTAATCACCCACACACCTTGAGAAATTCCATATTAGTTTGTACATTTAAATAATAACAAGATTGAAATTTAGATTAGATTAGTAATTCTTAGTAATAGCCAATTTATAGTGAAAAATTGTTAATATCGCATTTTCTATTATAATACAAATAACAAATTTCGTATGGTTACAACAGATGAATAAAACCATTGTCAGTACCATTTTAGTAGGTCTTTGATAGCCTTTGGGCTTTTTTAGGTGCAACTAAGCCATTGATAATAGTGTGGTTAACTCATTGCTTATTCAAATTTAAAATTACTTCAACTATACATGTCAAATATCCCATAAAGAGATACATATAAAAATATGGCTATTTTGGTGATTACTTTTAATGTGACCTCATTCATCCATTATTTGTGATAATATGATGATTTTTTGGTTTCAAACATAATTATATATTAAATCTTAATTAGTTTATGATGATATAATTATATCTTAAACATAGGATATGTGATAGATTATCATTGATAAGATGATAAGCAAATAAGCCGACATGATATGATACCACTAATATCTATTCAAACTTTTATCATAAATTTTATTTCTAAATTATGGCTAGATTAGATTAGAAATAATTTTACGAAGATGATAGGTTATTAAATATTCTATTATCTCAATCATCTTTAACCACATAGCTGATTAGTTACTAATTTATCAGTAAATACGTATATTGGCACGTTTATCACTTTGATATCGCATTGTTGAAAATATCCGATTAATATGATTAATAGCTATATACCTTCTTCATTGTGAAATATGAAATATTACCATCTCAAACTTTTAGTTAATTTAAACATGATATCTTATGATGATTGGTCAACATATATGGTAGTTAATCATGTTTGGCCTATCATGATAGGAATAAATATATCATGATGTGCAGATTATCAAGCACATAGTTGATTACACGTTTTAAAAATCAGAACTTACAAACAAATTAACTCTTTGAAATTGAGTTATTTGATTAAACACACTTAGTATTAATTAATGGTGCATTACAATCTCTTATAATGAATTTATATTCAAATCTACAATGATTAGATTACATATTAGATTTAATGATTTTTTCCAATCAAATTATTGTAATTAGGCAAACTACAAGGATAAGGACAGAAGCATTGATCAGGAATCTACTATTACAATAGAAACAAGAACAAGTAAATGATATTTACCTCCCCGAAGCACATCATTATGTTTTCAAGGAAGGTGTCCTTGTTCTCCTCTTCCAACTTCTTTAGTTCTTGGGGAAAGATGGACCTATAGAGCCATTCTTAAACTTAGCACGGTGATTCATAGACCTTTCAGTTATAACATCTCAATCAGATGAGATTAGTATATCTTAATTGGTATATATAAAAACTAATATCTCTTAGATGGAAAGTGAATAATATGGACCACTTTAAAATTGACAATATTGGTCAAATGTCCAATTTTCATATCAATGATAAATCATGATTTGATTATAAAAATAAAACAAGATGGTCAAAAATAATCATGAAATTAACAGCGTGAACATAATACAGGGTGGGTATTCAATTATCATAAATTATCTCAAATATGACCTTAATGAATATGGATATTTTTATATCTATATGATAATATAACCCATATTTTAACCAATTTGATATTTTTCATTAAAATTCATATTTTCATAGTTAAATATTGTGTTATTTCATGGATATAATTATCATAAAATTAAATTTGTTAAATCGTAAATCGTGCTTAAAGGGTTCAATTAAGTTTCTTGGTTACCTCAATATTTGAATTCTTGACCAAATCTTCCTTCTAAAATAAGATATCATGAGTTTCTAGACCATCTCACGACCAATATAGTGATGGAGATATCCCTATTCATAATAGAAATTTACATTATGGTAACAATTTAAACTATTTAATCCCCAAATAGGTTCAACATTGTAGAAACTAGAAAATATTTTATATATCAAATTTTATCCATAATTCCATTGACATTAATTGAGATAAATTTAAACAAGCTCCATATTCGAAACATGCACATTATCTCTAAGCAATCAGCCATGGAATATTTACGTGATAATTAAGGTCTAAATTAGAACAATCCCAGTTATTACCATATTCATTTTGACCTACATACTTCCACAAAAATTATCATAATAACTTATACGTTATAAACCAATTTCATACTCTATGTCAATATAAATATGTTAGTAACATTATCTAATAATTAATAGCATTATCTAATAATCACTATATTGTAAACCAATGATAAATTAATAAGTGTTAAACTATAATATTTCTTAGTATATGATCGATTAATAAAGTAATCCATCGGGTTGATTAGATTATCTTATAAATTAGTAAATATGGCTAGTTTGGTATCATTTATTACTACGTAACTAGATCTAATATAACATCATATGTGTCAATTTCGTCCCACCTAGGTCATGGTTTAATGAGATCGACACATACTGTATAGTCCATTGTTGTATAAATTAACTAATATATTCATTTATAGAATATATTAGTTAACATAAAAATCGTGTTATGTGTAAACATCTTATTGTTTCAAAATTAAAAATATGGGTTCAAGAGTTGATTACATGAGGGGAATATTAACATATCCACAACGCTCAAAAATCAGTATCAATTGATTGTGATTATTTCTTGATTTTGAAATTCACTTGATTTTCAAAATTAAATTTTGCAAAATATGTCTCAAAAGAAATATGTATGAAATGAAAACAAGTAAAATTTAAATTATTTGGAAAATATAAAAGTTTAATTCTTGTTTCACTCTTAATTCTTAAAATCATTTTTAAGAGGAAGGATGTAAAGGTTTCACTCTTGATCAACCTTTAATTCTGAAACATTTTTTTATGATGAAAAATATGGAGGTCTCACTCTTCTTAAAACCCCTAATTCCCAAAACCTTTTTATTTATGATTTGTGCAAATCCAATGATATGTTAATACTAAACTAAAAGGCATAGGGAGATTATTTAAAGCATATAGACTTTTAATGTCTCACAACCATAATATAAGCGAATAATTAATATTTAATATCTAAATTTAGACCTTAAACTCGACTTTCATAATTCCATTAATTAAAAATAAAATTAACTAAGACTTTAGAAAATATTTTTTTAAGAGCATTTTAGAAATTTTTCTCATGGGATATTTTTATTGTTTTAAATTTTCTTATTTGTAAAATTAAAAGTAATTTTATACTAAAAAGGTATAAAAATCTCTTTCAGGAGATTTTTTATGCTGTTAAAAATGTCAAAAGTATTCATTTGTTTTACTTTACAAAATAATTTTTATATTAAAAAATACATATAAAAATCTCTCTCTATGTCTTTTCATATTATCACAATATATGTTTTTTAAAATAATTTTTATAAAATATCTCTTTTAAGATTTTTTTTTTACTTCTCAAAACTTGAAATATATATATATTTTTAAAGAAAATTTTACATTCGCAAGTAGAAGATCTTTCCCTTAAGATTTTTAAAAATAATTTTTTATTAAAGAATATGGAAACCTCATTCTTAAATTTTTTTTATATTTTTTAACAGTATTACGCATATTTTGTTTTTAAAAATAGTTTTTATATTAAAGAATATGAAAACTTCTCTCTTAAGATTTTTTTAATGCTATTCAAAAACTTAAAACATATGTTTTTATTTATTATTTTTTTAAAAAATAATTTTCATATTACAAAATATAAAAATCTTTCTCTTTAGATTATTTCATATTTCTTAAAATCTGAAAACATATATTTTTATTTTTAAAAAAAAATTATTAAAAAATAAAATTTTTCCCTTGAATTATTTTATGCTATTAAGATTTTAAAATATTTTTAAATTTAATTTTTTTAAAATTAAAATAATATCAAAATGATTTCATCTTTTTTGAAAACATAATTAAAATTAAGTGAATAAAAAGATAAAGAAATAATTCACTCAATAATTTCACATTATCAGCAATCCAAAATTATTTTTTTGTAAAAACAATCATAACATCTAAGGTCACCCACCAACCTTCTCTCTTCTTTCTTTTCTTTACTCCTTTTCATTCTTTTAAACAAACATTTTCATTCCCTACCAATCTTTCTCCATTTTTTTAAAATTTTTTTCTCTTTTTCTTTTTACACAAATAGTTACTACTTTACATATAGCCATTCTTTTTTTAATCTTTTTTTTTAACATATACCAAACCTCACCCATTTCTTATTACATTGTATATTTTTTGTTTATTCTTTTCTTACACATTATTTTTACATATTATCTAGTTTTTTTCTTGATTTTTTTTTATGTATTCAACATGGAAGTATAAAAAAGTTGTGTGTGTTGATAAGTAAGAGAATATAAAAAATATAAACATATTATATCAATTAAAGTAAAAGATAAATAAAAAAATGTGAATGAGAATAAAGTATCTCATGATTTCTTGTGAATACTGTATGCCCTACGAATTGTAAAGGGTCAATAGGAGGCCTGTAATTTAGAATGTTCATTAGATTTCTATAACAAATTTAATAGAAAGAAACAAAAGAGAAAAAAAAAATTATCAACCACTATTCGTCATTTTTATCTTCAGCAATACCAAAATTAAATTACTATTGAATGTTACCATTTAAGATGAACAATTCTAGAGGTTTCCATAACATGCAAGGTTTTGAATCTGATTGTTTAAAGCTAGTTTCAACCAATATTATAGTCAACAATTCTTTGACTTCATACATGGACTTTCATTTGATCTTGGGGAAAATTGATCCAAACTTTTCATTTAAAAATACAAGATTTTTCTATGGATTCTCTTTTGACATTAGAAATAAGAATAGAAAGGAATTAGTATTTAAACAACAACTTAAAAGATTAATTCGTTGAATCTATTTATCCTAGTTAGTATCACAACGAAGGAAATAATGCTTGTAGAAGAGACAAAAAGTCTTCCCTATCTTTGCTTTAAGTCAGAGGCTACTTAGTATTAGAAGAGATTTGCAATTTTCTTCTCATTGTATTTCTAATAAAATCCACATAGAGGAATTCTGCATCAGAATGTAATAAGCATCGGATTTTCCGTTGAAACATTTATGTATAAAATGGGAACCTCCTTGATATGCTTTACTTGATTTACGGATTCAGCTGCAACAACCATAGTAAGTGGCGGAGGTCTAATAAATAATTTAGTATCTTCCTCAAACTCAAACTCTCTAGAACAATTTAATGCAAAATACCATACTAGGTTCATATTACCATTGCTTACGTTTAATGGGAAATGAAGCAAAAAAATATTTTAAAATGACAAAAAAGAGCAAGTCTTAGAAATATGTTTAGAAAATAGTTGAGCAACTTACGTTTCAATTATTTGATTGTTGCTGCAAGCAGCTCAGCTAATGGTACTTTAGGGCTAATTATCGTAAAACATAATGCAAGATAGGGTAATGCAATATGATCATTAATTCTTTAGAAAGAAAAGAACATATATTAAGAGATAAAGTTAAGATATATCAAATACACTTTTGGTATAAACTTGATATTGTGCATTCAATTAGCATAACCTTTACATTTTTCTATTATTGTAAAAGTCTTAAAGTTGAATTTTTTAGGTGATTGGACTAGGTTTTAATAGACTCAGTCAAGTAAATGTGTGTTGCTCGAGTATCTCCATTTTGTACAGCATACAGTTTTTAACAAGTCCTAAAGTTGAGCTTTAAGTGAACTATGAACATTGATCAAAATGTTGGAAGTTGAAAATTAAGAGTTAATTGTACATGGATTTTGCTTCAAAACTAGAGAATCATGCATGATACTCCATTTCTTGATATAATTTCTTTTCTTTATGAATAATTGATAACTGTATAGCATTACCTTATCTTGCATTATGTTTTATGATAATTAGCCCTAAAGTGTTATTAGTTTTCATACAATCTATGCTCTTCAGATTTCAAATATGGTAAATTACCATTTTCCATCATGATCTTCATTCTTTTTTCACTCATGTGCTCAAGCATGCCATGTCATAAATATAAGTTTATACCAATGTCAATAGCAACCACTGTATCCTTGCAACTTGAGCTCATGTAGAAAGTTCAAGTTTTACTCCCTTGAGAAACAATCATGGTACCTTTAGTAACTTTCCAAGCATTATCATTGAAAATCATCTTATACTAGTCATTGCCAAGCTGTCCAATAGAAATTATATTTCTTATCAACTTTGGTACATGTCTTACCTTTTGAATCTTTTAAATATTCCCACTTGGTATCTTCAATTAAACATCACTCATACCAACAATATCTAAAAGTTCTCCATCAGTAAGATAAACCTTCCCATAATTACCAGAAATATAGTTCTCCATTTTTTTCTATGTGTATTGGTATGAAAGATAATCTAAAAATATAAAACAAGAGGACTATCATTTCATACTTTTGTAATCGTTCTTTATTGTCGACATTCTCAATCCTCAATGTCGTTATTTTTGTTAGGTCGTCCAAGTCTGGTACACATATCAACTCCTTAACTTTTGATATTCTAGTGTCTACATCAAGTCGGGTACACAAATATTAGCATGCCCTAACAATGCTTTACCAAACCATCAGGGGTATATTGACATGACATATGGATATCGAATCCTTAGATTATTTATGATTATTCATATTGATTTAATTCAATAACATTGCTTACGTTCCCCAGAAGATAAAATTAACAGAAGATCATAGGATATACATGTGACTATTAGTTAAGTCCAAGCTCATTATGTTCCCATATATGGGTGAACCATATGCGATATGGTTACCAAATTGATACCTTAATAATTAACATACTAGATAATCCATATACTTAGTGATGAACAAGTACTTCGACCAATAAACCATAAATGTCGGAGGATAAGTAGTGTACTTGATGATTAGGATATTATTAGTGTTACAATAAGGAATAATAATCATATGGTGTGCTATTACATATACCCATTCCAAATTGATTGAGATTGCCCCATAAGATTACGTGAATTAGTATAAAGGCACCAAACCCTTAGTATTCCCTCAATTTAGCACATGAACCTAGGATGGATAATTAATCCAGAGGTTATTATATGTCCTTGTGAAGGAATACACGTGAAAAAAAAGTGAATGCTTATTCTACCATGGATGTCATTGCAAGAAAAAGAGATTATAGTGATAAACTCCACTATTTCCAAGAATAATATAACAACTTGCCATTTGGGTTAAAAGATATCTCCATGATTACATATCAGCCTATTATATCAATTTATTGCTAATCATGTCCCTATAATCAAGCATTGATTATAAACAAGTAATGATCTTATATGTAATAAGAAAGACCTCAAGTGCATCATGTGAATACACTTACCTTATGACCTATGAATTTAATTAATATAATCATAATTATGACATTAAGTTAATTGTCCTATGGTACTATGATATTGTGAACTCATATTTGATAAGATGACTATGTTTGTCCATACAGGATAATTTAACAACACAAGATTAACATGGCAAGTTAATTTATTAGTTGATTAGCCACATAAGACATGGCCACATGTTACTCCACTATACCATCACTATGTTCCAATATGCCATGGGATTTATAAATATGGCCTACCATAGCTTTCATTTGGCTTAAAAAGGAATTGGGCTTGACATATATTAATTAGTCCCACCCAAAAATTAATTAAGCATAAAAATTGTATATGGTATCTGGCAAGTCACTAACTCTAATGTAAGGAATGGACCTTATGCTGGTCACAAAGATAGGATCCCATGATAGCAAATCACCATGGCTTATAATGTTATGACTATCCATAAGAAGCATTCTTTCCACATGCCAAAGGTTAGCTATGGTCTAGTGATCTTCACCAAAAGATGATTACTATTTCCTATAACCATAAATAATTAATCAGTGGTATGTATTTACAATTAAGGGTCACCACTGTATATTCAATTAGCACAAAGTCGATAACTTTCATATTGGGACTTCATTAGATATCAACCTATAATAGTCATGAATGCGTATTTCAAGGTAGGGGTAAAGTGTATAATTAGTTGACTAGGAGCAGCTAATGATACCTGCACTATCAGCGTTGGCATATCTGTTAATATAATTTAGAGGTAGCTAATCACATCTTAACATCAAATTACACATATTATTTGCAGTATTCCAACTATTAGGATACGAGGATAGCACACTAAATCAATATTAAGGACCATTATTACCTTATATATAACCATTATCATTAAACATCGATTATTAAGGATAATTATCATTATGGGCAATATTGACTTATTTGCGTTTGATTAGGGGTAACCACGGTTCTGGTTCGGTTTAGTTTCAGTTCTAAACCATCGATTCAAGGTCTATAGTTAGAATAAATTAAAACCTGAACCTTTAAGCTACGGTTCTGATTAAGGTTCGATTCGAAAGTAGTTCAGGTTTTGATTAAGGTTTCGATTCATAAGCGATTCAAGTTCTGGTTCGATTTTGGTTCCAGTTTCAATTCAGGTTTGGTTCATATTTTAATTATAAATTTACTATTTTTATTTTAATTATAAATTTTTAATAAAATTAAAAGTAAAAATAATCATATTTTTCTTAAAATATATATTTTAAAACTAAAATTATTTTAAATTTTTTTTAAAATAATAAGTTTTTAAATTAAAATTTTTAATATTTTAAAAATTAATTTAATTAGAAACCAAACCGGATCCATCGGTTTTAAAGCATCAGTATCGGTTTCGGTTCAAAATTTACATGAACCATAACTGAACCATTTTTGAAATGGTTTTGGTTACGGTTCAAAATCGAAACCATTTATGTCAATTTCGATTCGATTCAAAACTTAAAGGTTACGGTTCAATTCACCGGTTTGAATCGAACCGTGGTCACGTCTACGTCTGACCAAGGAATTATGTTAGTTTGTTTTACTTGTAAGTTAAATGGAAAATTCCATCTCTTGTTTGCGATTAAACGCATAGAGGTATCACTATGACTTTTCAAAGGTGCATATTGATTAACCCTCGATTTATAACATGAGTCCCAATTTTAATTTCCCCAAAAGTGGGTGAATCTTTTTCACTAGGATTGATCCATTTCAAAAAGCAAATGGTCTTAGCCATGTTAAGTTCACTAAGTTAATGGATTGCACATGCGACCTATTATATCAAATGGTATGCCTAGTGATTGACCATAAGTGAAATTACTTATAAGTAATTATGGGTTTACTCACCAACCCTAATAGTCGAATCCAAAACCAGATTGATTAGCTATTGTTGGCTAACTTATTCACCATTTATAACATATTTTTAATTGGTAAAGGAGTCGATTTCCCAAAGCTAGACTCACATGAGTAAAAATTTATTTAATATGCCTCGCAATAATGGTATCATTAGCAACTTACCAACATTATCCATAAACAGGTTATGACTAATCCATGTGACTTGCTTGGCATATTTAACCCTTATCTACAAAGGAATTATGGCAATATTTGAAATATTCATCTTTTACTCAATTAAAAGTGCCAGTGTTATAGGAGGGTAACTAATCCTTGACCACGAAATTGATAGGATACACTCAATTAAAGGAATAGTTGAAGGGTATTTGACCATACGTGCTTGGTACCTATTACATGATTATCCAATAACTACATCAATTGTGGTTGTATAAGCCCTGGTGGGGTATATGTAAACCAATTATAAGGTCTAATATAATTCAAAATTTAAATCCTGTTTGATAATATCTAGTGTCACTCATATAGGCAACATAATAATACATGGACTTGGGATTGTGATACGTGGGTTATAATTGACCTTATCTTAAGCAAGCTAAATAATGATTATGTTATATATTTGAATTGGACACCTTGTGTTTGCATCATGACCATATATGGATATGATTTATCATGGGAATATCATCCATGTTCTATTTAATTAGGGTATAAGCAACGAGGAGCAATTAATAAAGTTGATCATTAACTAGGTGATGTATAGGTCCATTCTATCTTACCATACAAGAAATAGGAGCGTAAACATGTAAGTCATCGATGTAATTAGTTAATGACTATGAGAGTTGTCATAATTATGAATTAATTGTCATCTCAGTAAGTTAGTCATGGGAATAACATGATCGGCCTATTATCATTTATGTGCTTGGATTAGACTATATTAGGTTGGCACTTATCTAAACTACTTTGCTTTAGTCAATGGTAACCAACGTATTATTTGAAAAATTTCCAACTGATAAATATCCAAATTGGACTTATGATTGATTAACATATATGTTCCTTATACATCTTGAACTGGTGCACTAAGTGGGTCTAATAATCCATGTTATATATCAATCATGTTTATAGATTAACCTAGGATGGAATAATGTCAATTAACTAATATTGCTATGGTTTGTAGGCCATATCTCCATCATTATTTATATGGTCAATGGTGAGACCATTGCTTCAAGTCACGACTGATGCTTATTCTACCAATGGATGGAAAGAGAATAACACTGATTATCGACAAAGGAAACCCTAATTTGGGATACTAGATATACATATATAATAATATCATCCAATGTCATCTAATGACCCCACATAGTCTGAATCCTGACTTGCATAATTACCATTCACATGAAAGTCATAATTGGCTCATTATTGGTGACAAATAATTTAGGTTATATATGGTATATGATACCCTTTTAGGCTCAATCATAAGTCGATGACCACTAAAATTATCATCAGTGAGGTAACTTTAATTTATCTGGGAATGCTAAGTTATGGTGGTATACTCGGTATATAGGATGACACTATCATGGAGAGGCCCAATATTGATTCGTGGGAGGTATTAAAAAAGGAATTAAAGAAGTAATTGTTACACTTATGTGGCATTGCTACCTTCACACCTTACCCTAGTGTCTAGAGTGTCTTTGTATCTTCATTAAGCATATGAAAACATGTTACCAAATTTATGAGTCTAGTAAAATGGCCAATCATGAGGTTCAAAACAATACCTTTGCATATGGAACAACCTGTGGAGTTTTACGATGGTCTATTTATAATCTAGAAACATACAGTGCCTTGCCCAAAAGAGAAAGATTACCAATAAAATTATGGATATGTTATTGGTAGACTCCGGTTGTAACCTATGGGATATCACGTGATGGGTAGCAATCATCTGCTCATGTAAACAATTAGTACTAGCTTGTTAGGCTTTATCCACATATATGTACATAACTTATGCCATTAGTTATCTTGTTTTCCTAGAACAATCAGTTTTAATATTATGATTTTTTTTTTTTGGTTTTTAAAATATTGTGTATCATGAGGATGGCCTAATAAACTTTATCATAGTTGGACTACCACAATCGATTTAGTTTGACAATTATGACCACCATTAGATAAATATATCTAAGGATATTCTAAATGTATCATTCTAATATAATGAAATCCAATGTTTGTCCTTCATAAAGTTACTTCTTGATGTAAGTCCCTGAGGGGATATCTTATGCTCATAAGTTAATTATGGCTAACTTCTTTGATCTTGTTATGACTATATTTTCCTGTTTATATTAGTGGACACTATATTAGATGCATATTGTACCTTTGATTTGGTTATTCGCAAGCGAGCCCTCGTTGTTATGTCTCCGTTAATGTTCATTCGCTTGATTGTCATATTGAAGTTTTGGAGTATCTCCTTTTTAAATATCTAAGTAGCCCTACGGTAATTATTATATCCAAAATATGTGTTGGTCACTTTTCTAAGCAGTATTTCAAGGCTCTTAATTATATGTTCTTAGTTGGAACCCAATCATGGGGATATGATTATGATGAAAACTTGCTAGAGGAAAGTGAAAGTAATGAATAATAAGGGAAGAAATATCTATCCTTATATAGGCCACATCAGCTAAGATTCATTAGATATTCATAATAGGTGACTATTTGATGATAATAGGTTATACCTTAGGGTAATCTTTTAGGGATCGACAAGCACGCTGATTTTACAAGAAAAAAAGAGAGCCCAGGGGATCACAAAAAGGGTAGATGGATATAAGCTATTCTATGTATATAATTGGGATCTTGTTATGTGGGCCATCAATTAATATAAACATAAAAATTAATTTAGATATAGGTAAACCTATGCCATTTCCATAATGTACACATGTGAATAGGCAGTCAACCAATATAATCTAAATATCGAGATAGGTGCACTCATGTCCACGATGATTTATTATTCCAACTTTAATTTACTAATCCCTGTATCCTTATTAAAGATAATTGATAGGTTGAATGTGCTTGAGTATGACCTTTTCTAGTCTTATGCTTAGCTCAACATGGGTATATTGACTAGCACATATGGTTATAAGGAGGTTAAGGCACTAAATAGCTAATTCATATAGATAATAGGCTATCTATATGAATTTATACCATGGTTAGTCTAGCCAACCCATGTGTAAGGTAATATAGGATGTGATACCGCTTATAGGGTAATATGTTATTATGTAAGATTTTCAATTTGAATAACCCAACTATCTTATAATTTGCCTCACCATCCATATGTCTTCAATTATGTTCTCTAATTAGCACTTCTTTGTCAAGAACCACTGTCCTTTGGTCACCTTAAAAAATTATGATATCATCCTTAATTCGGCAATGGTTCAGGATGAAGGCGGTTAATCTTCTTAGCACCAGTATCTAACATTTGTGGCCGTATCTAACATGCCTATCAAACTTCTTTCCATTAATGTCTACCTCAATGAACATGAGCCTTGAGGGTCGACAGGGACTGCCTTGACAGAATATTGGTACCCATATTCTCTACTTATGATGATTATTGAGGGTTACTATAACGGGATGATCATGCCCATTACCTAATTAGTACCATTAGCATAAATATCCATGAGTTTACAATCATATCATTGATATATGTACTTGTGTATATTAAGTAAGATCACAAGATATATACGTGACTACTACTTAGGTGTAAGCTAACGATGTCCTTAAATATGGGTAGACCATCAACGATATGGCAACCAAATTAATACCCTAATAATCAACATACTAGATAATCCATATACATAATTATGATAAAGTATGTCCATGAGCAAATTTTCAAGTCATAATCAAGGGATATAATGGTGATACACTACTAAGGATTTAATGACAGCTAAAAATGACTTTTAATGACAATTATAGAACTATCATCTTTATTCATATCATTAAAGTGGGGGTTTTTATGACAAATATTGACTATTGACATTAATGACCCCCTTTAATAATTCTTTTATAACTATATGGAGTCTTTAGTGATTGTTATAAAAAAAATTATCATCAAAGAGAGGCTTTAATGATAATTTTATTAGAACTATTATAAAAAGAGTGCCTTTATTGTCAATTTTTAATGAACTATCATTAAAGGCGCCACCTTTTAATGACTATTCTAATAGAACTACCATTAAGAGTATATTTTTAATAATTTTGAAATAAATACAAAATTCCTACATACAACTATCCAAAATTTACATGTATAAAATTCTTTCCATCAACTACACCTCTTCCACAGATTAATCACACGTTTTCATCTTCTATACATCAACACAATTCTTCCCAATTGTACACAAAATTTTCTCTATCAAAATTACATTACAGTATGTAACTATTCCACACTTCAATTAAACTTGGTCAACAAATATAAGTACAGAATTATTAAATACACTAATCCTTATTCTTTCTATATACCTCAATGAAACAATTATACTATCTTTCTTCTTTCCATATAATTACACCAACACTTCAATACTTCAATGAAACAACTTTTCTTTCTATGCACTTCAATACCATTCTTACTCAAACCATCATTATTTCGTTCATGTTTGAAAACACTTCAACATAATCGAATCTAGAAAATAATAAAATATGAAGAAAAGAAAAAAGTTGATGTCATAACTGAACTCCATATGTGTAATACATGAGTTTAAATACACATTATTATACACAATCCAAAAAATTTAACTATATAAATTCAATGATATTCATGTTTACAAAAATCTTCAAGGTTCAATTTTCCAATATGGTACCCCAAAGAAACTATCCAACCTCTTTTCTAACTTCATTAATATTCGATTGGGTATAAATATTTATGCCCACTAACTATATTTATTAAAAAAAAAAATAGTCCAATTAAAACTTCTAGTAAGCACATCAATTACCGAAGTAATTACATAAGCAAATGCTTAAAAAGTTACCATTTTCGCATATGAGATATTTTTGTCATGTTCGTCAATGATGTCTTTTAAAACTTTAATAACATAATTTACACATTCAGTATTTAAAGGCTGAAGTGGACATTATATTAAAAAATTTTAATTATTATATTTTGTAAAATAAGTAAAACTAAAATCGCTTATAGGTTTAATCATACATACCTTATCAAAAATAATCCTAAGAATGTGCCTATCACTTGATTCAATGATAACTTGAAACAATTTAAAGGAGCTATCAATAGAAAATAATCAATAATCAATAAAATTGAAGAAAATAATTTATAATTAATTAGGTAATTGATAGATAGTCAATTAATTAACATCTAATTAATTACTTTACAAGCACTAGTAAACTAAATAAAATTTTAAGTGACATTTAATTATTTACTTTACAAGCATCTAATTTATTAATTAAAATTTAAATAAATGATTAATAACTAGTTAGTGAATTGATACATAGTTAATTAATTAGCACCTAATTAATTACTTTACAAGCATCTAACTAGCTAGTATATTAAAATAACATTAAATTATTTAGTTGACAAACATATAATTAATTAATTATCTATTTAAGATTTAACTAATATTAAATAAAGTTAATTACAAAATTAATATAAATTTAACAAAATATACCAAATCTTACTTAACAAAATTTATAAATTCAAACATAAATTCATCAAAATATAAATTTATCTAACTAATATCTACTTAATTTATCAAAATATAAATTCATCTAACTAACATCTACTTAATTCAACAATTAATCTAAAAATCCAAAAAACTATCAGGCAATAAATTCATTAATATATGCCTATTCATATCTAATATAATTATCCAAATATACTTGCAAAGAAACCCAAATTTCACTAATAAAATTTCACCAAACACACCTGATGAAGAAAATCTCAAAATAATGTACATTCTCAATTCATTCTGCAAATCAAAACTAAATTGAATCAAAATTATGAAAAAACTTCCATAAAAAAAAATTTGAATCTACCAAACTACTTACATGTTTGAATGCCAAGGATGAAGAGAAAATAAACGAATGGAGGGGGAAGGTGCAGTTGCTCCTTGTGGAGATTAAGATAAATGAGAGAGGAGGGAGTAACTAGAGAGCATATCGAAAGATTTAAAGAGGAGAGGAAGAGATTTATGCACATGCAGTTGCTTCTTCAAAAGTGGCTGCTGCTTCTTCTAAAGAAGAAGAGGCAACTAGGGTTCCTCTTTAAGTTAAAAAGGCCTTTTAACATTAATTGCTATGGCAATTGACATTAAAAGCTAATATATGAAAGCCTTTGATGTCAATTCTCATGGGAACTAATGCTAAAGGCTGCCTTTAATGTTAGTTCCCATTGAACTAACATTAAAGAGCGATAATTCTCCCATTTTAATGTCAATTGTTTTAAAACTAATGTGAAAATTGGACCTTTGATATCAATTTTAGAAAAATTAACATTAAAAGTATGCTTTAATGTTAGCTTTTTAGGGACTGACATTAAAAATTGTTTGTGATGCTTTTAATGAAGTTCGCGAAAGAACTGTCATTAAATTACTGTCAATTATTATAATTTTTGCAGTAGTGATATAATACACCTTGAGGATAATTAAACATGTTCTATTGCGTTGTGTTTATTCATTACCAACTTGAAGATCGACTCTTGCTACATCCTCTATCCTCTTTGCCTTCGAGTTTACACACTTAACCTTCATAGAGACAGAGGATACCTGCAACAAGAATTCTTTAACCACCTTTTTTGCACATAAGTCATGCAATGCACCCATATCCAACATGCCCGTCATCTTTTTCTCGTTGATGTGTACCTTAATGAATATTAACCCACTTTAAAGGACTCTCTCAGTGGTGATGAGAGCTTATTATTAGTGAATTAATTATGCAAGTGAAAAACTTAGATCATAAATTATG
The DNA here is from genome assembly GCA_021397835.1 of Moringa oleifera. Lineage (NCBI taxonomy): Eukaryota > Viridiplantae > Streptophyta > Magnoliopsida > Brassicales > Moringaceae > Moringa > Moringa oleifera. The sequence continues at coordinate 730,055 of JAJFZO010000345.1, forward strand.
ATTATTGTAAGGCTCCATATGTATGATCATTAGTGAAGTTATAAGGAAATGGTGAATGAATTATTATATTTACCAATTTCAGCCTAGATAATCACTCTTTAAGCCAATCAATCATAATTAAAGGAGTGAAGATCCTTCATACTCTTAGATATATTCTCCTATTCATTTGTAAACAACCATCATACATACTCAGTGAGTTAACCTATTAGTTGTTTATGAATATCAACAGGTTAGTAGTTCACTGGAAATCTATTACAATGGAGATATTTAGTCATGATTATGTTTAATTACATAAGTTAAAGAAGGGACAATTTGATAAGTCCACTATTGCATGGCAATTATATAGGGCAACGTTAATTCTATAACACAAGGATTAGATATTCTAATTGTTCATATAGATTTGGCCATTATAATCTTGAATAGTGTAATTTCTTTTTAGATTTAATTATGACCAATTATGGTCACATGGAGAAGATTAACATGTGAGTTTTAGACCTTTCCTATTAGCATATGGTAATTAATATATGCTTATGATATTTGACATTTGCAAGTGATTTATACTCATAATGAACCTATTTAAGGTAGCAAGGCATAATATGTATGTTAAATTATGACTGGTAACAATGATGATTATAGGTCCACAGAATAGCCAAACTTCCTCAAATGCATAATTATCAAACTAATAGAAAATTTACTACTGAATTAAGTGCTGATAAACTCTTGACAAATGTTGAATGCTTTTGTCATAATTAACAATATATCATAGGCTTACAAACAACAAGCTTATGCAATATCATGCTCGTACAGGGGTCATAACCAATGATATATTTAGTGTGGTTACTAATTAATAACATAGCCTCGGAGGCTAAGATATTTCGAGATATTTTAACAACCAAAATATAGTAAATTTCCTAATTATGGTGACATATAATATATAGTCCCTTAAGGATCATATTATTGTTATATGTTATGTTGAGTTTAACATAGAGATCTAAAATCAATCTACTATTAAATGTATATGTATATATACTAGAGGAATGGGTAAGCAGATATGTAGAATTGGTTCTTTTGGATAACATATATTGCCATAAGTTATGTAAGCCAATGATTTGGTAAATGATTAACTAAGCTACCTTATTTATGTGCTTCCTAGCCTTTTCTGCGCCATCACAGTGATAACCTAACCTATAGAGGATTAATTTACCCTCATTTATTAATGGGCTAGCTAGAACTTCACCTTAAACATATCACCATATAATCAAACATCCGCTCAAACCCTCAAATATGAATTTTACTAATATGGATACCAATTGAGCATAGTACTATCCTTGTCTCATTCCTACGAAGGAAATTATGTTCAACACCTACTAATAATAAGTAAGGCTTGATATGGTCCTAGTTAGTTATTAGACATATTTAGTCTTTTACAAAAGATGCATAATTGGGAAGTACTCTAAGTAAATTCATTTCACCAATATGTTGTCCCATCTTTTTCATATCCCAAGATAATAACTAAATCTAGATAATTATATTAAGGTCTAGACATTTAAACCCATTTTGCTTAATAAGATTGGGATGAATGGCTATTTCAAGGCTAGAATACACAAGGTAATGTATGGGTTGCCTCCTATAAGTGATCTATTATATTCACATAGTTGTGAGCACTACTAGCATTCAAACCTTCTCCACTTATTAGAGCTCGCATCTAGGCATGATATTTTGAATGACAAATATGATTAGCTTATGATATGTTAAGAGTTAATTCCCAATTATACTAAATTAGATTAATTATGTCATCTCTCAGCATAAGCGGTGTCTCCATAAATATTAGTAACTTAATCCTAAATAAACCCTAATTGACTTTGAATAAATCCCAATAAACATTGGTCCAATAACTTTAGTTTTGTTACCATTATGTTGAGCAAAGTTGTCCAAAATTTCCTCTTGAATCTGGCATCCTCATCACCTAATTTGTCTTTTTGGAAATCCAAACATTCTAACATGTTTAAAAAGTATCTCAATGATCATGTCAGGGCATACATGAGTAATGAGAATAAAGATAGCATACTTTGAGAACTTATCAACAATTACCATTATAACGAATAGTCTCTCTACCTTTGAGAAGCTCTTAATGAAATCCATTGAGTCCCATGGGTGTCCAGAATTGGCAAAGGTTAGAGTAAACATGCCTCCTACCTCCTATCTATCTTGTCTTGTTGACACACCAAACATGTGCGGACGTAGGCCTCCATGCCTTTCATCATCTTTTGGATATCTCATAGGTGCTTAGCACTCTCTTTTATTAAACCACTCAACCATGATGTGTTCATGACATTATTGACAGCTTCTAAAGTTATATTAATTAAATCCATAACAATAATCATGATGATTGTTGACCAATTATCCTGCCTAGTAAGATAATGGGACTATACTTATAAGGAGGATGGACGTCCATGAGCTAATCCTTAATCAATCCTAGTCATCTTGTCATCTGATTGTCCAATTTTACCTAGTGATTTATATCCATTTACCTCTATCATCAGTTGTTAATAATTGCCAAAGAGTAGTAAATACTATGTGCTCAATAGAGAAGTAAAGAATTACCTTTGGTTGTCGACATACAGTGTTTGTGATCAATTAGATTGTAGGGTTGACTTCCCCCACATATAGTTCTCCTAAGGATAACCATACCAAATATCATTGAGGCCAAATATTAATTATCGATCTAAGTCAGATTCAATACACATATCATAGCCATTATATAACCCATTATCAAGGTAGCTCAACCAATCACCTGACTAACTTATTATTAGTGTGGTCAACTTACTACTAGTGTGGTGGGTTACTACGCTTATGTGGTTTTACAACTACCTTCGCACCTTACCTTCATGGCTTAAATGTCATTATAACCCCATGCACTGCCAGATTTATGAATGAGAAACCATCCTACTAGATTGATCTAACACCCTCATGATAAAGTTAATAAATTATTAGGGTTTTTTTGTAAGTATTGATATAATTATCATATGGTCCTAATTTTGCATAATTGATTTGTCTCTTTCCTTGTGTTTATTTAGACTAGAGTGTCATTGCATGACCATCCATAAGTAATGTTAATGAACAATATATATTTTAATAGGTGACTTCTAAGTAATTATTCATAATGAATTCTATTACCAAATCACTGCACTTAATTCTTGGTTGACTAAACTTAGTACGGTGAATGTTGTATATATAGAATTAAAGTTATATCTATTTTCGTAATAATTATGATAAACATTGCCACTTACACCAAATGCATAAAAAGGAATTACCTACTTTGGTAAGGTTTATTAGTAGTCATACAAAGTGTTGGATTATATTATTGGTGAACCCCCTATATAATATTTATGAGTTTAGAGAAAGACATGGTCTATGTATGGGTCACATCCTCCAAATTGTATAAGCCACTTATATAAGACCAATAATTCTTTCAAGTGGTATGGTGTATAACTAATGGCATAAATTATGCTACGAAACCATATAATTACGAGTGATGGAATAAATGATTAGGTTAGTCATAATGTTCATGGATTTGATGGGAATCATATTCCTATTCTTTGTTAACTCTATAAAGGATTATACATGAGAAAAGCTTAAACGCCTCTATTATCATAATTGGGCACCCTTATTAATGATAGGATAATTATGTACTAGTCCAATTTTATGGATGATTTTGGTTAAGGTAATGATTGCGAGTGCCCAATTTTATGAGACTTGGTTCACCTTGTCACTCTATAAATGACATTTTTTTAAAATTTTGATTCATAAAAGCGTCGCCATTAATCTTTTTCATGGTGTGATTGGAAACCAATTTCATTTGAAAACTTCTTTTTCTTTTAAAGAAGAAGGCTAGTGGACTCCATTTGAAAATAGGCAGTCATCTATTTTTAGAAGATCTAAGATCGAGAGTCGATTACTTGTGGGGAAGGACTATTACCCTCACAAGCACCTAAAAATCGGTATAATTTAAACAGAATGATCTCATATCTTCAATTTATAATAATTTGAAGTTGATCCCAATATATTATTAATAAATATATGAATGACGTTAGATTTCAAAATGACTTTATTATGCGATTTTCTACAAGGATTTAAATTTGATTGGCATTAGATTTTCCAGTCTAAAAAAGTATGTTTTTATTTGGAAATTAGTATATGAACTTCATCAAATTCCTATCTCTAAAATAATTTTAGAAAATTATGAGATGCATAATAGAATCTACAACTTCAATATATAATTAACAATGGGCAATCATCTTTTCATTCACTTTCGCAAATTTAATAATTACAAGGATGTAATATCTTAATACAGTTCACACCTCTCTGTCAAAGAAGCAAACAATATCAAGAGAATTTCCTAGAGAGAGATTGTAAGCTTCATAATGCTAGCCTTCGATATCTAGTTGCAGAGATTGTAGATGTTTGGGTATGTAGGTGTGTAGGTATCTTCGGTCGATTATCTATTAGATGTTTGACTACTCTTAAAGGATCTCTTGTTTTTTATCGATGCTTTTCTACCAAGATTGAAAGGTTTATTTATAAAAAGAAAATGGGATAAGGTCCATCACAGATTCGAAAATCTATTATAGAGAAAGATGATTTGTAGTGCAATCAACCTAATTTTTAAATTAAAAAATCTATCATTAGATAGTATGCACCCTCTGCAAATGAGATTGTGACCAGTCCAATCTTGAAATTCAAAGTTCTATTGCGAGAGGAAGGAGATCATGATGCCAGAATATTCTCTATTTGAATTCCATAAAGAGTCTTCCACGAGCATTCTTGAGCCTTTACGATTCTTCCTCTCTAAGCTACTGTGCATCTGAATCCTGATGAGTGATTAAGTGCATCATGTGGGGGTACACCATATCATGATGCATTGCATCAAGGTAAACCACATTGAAGTAAACTACGTCACAGTGAAATGTGCTCATTGAGTGATACCCGACGTGACATCGAGGTAGAGTATGTTCAAGCTATTCCTTACCTTCCATCAGGGTAAAATATGCATGACCTGTTGCTTAACGGCATAATCTTAATGTTAAATCTAACACATAAGTTTGATCTTGAGCTCTACATAATCCCAATGTAAAGCATAAACCAAACCTCGAAGTTGACTTTTCATTTAACCATTTTTGAACTTCTTCTAATTCAAAGTTAAAATTAGGAGTCTATATACCCAATAATTTGACTTTGTGCGTTCCCATCTCTAATGTGATGCCATTATGTACGTGTGGGTTAGTGTAGAAGATTGGTATCAAAAAGTAAATACATGGATAAAGGTTGTCACCCTATCCAACCTTTGAATTCCTCAAGCATGAGGCTAAGAATTAAATGGCACACATTTTTTATTAAACCCAATTAATTATTAAGCTCGACAGATCATTAAAAATTATACACATCAGCTGTGACGTAAAAAAGTGCTTATGGAAGAAAGTTGCGATTCAAATTTTGAAGATATGCATCAATTCAGATAGTAATTTGTGTCACCATCAAGTAATACGGTAATCAAATATTTTGTCCCATACATCAATCCCAGTCAAAACCCCATCAGTGATCGTATGCTTACTACTTTCCGTTATCTTTATTGATAGTCTTGAATTAGACTACAATGGAACATACTACTATATATGCTAAAATATTACTATAATGACAAAACATAAAGATAATGGGCAAAAGGATAAGACATGGGGGTTATCGATAGTTAGGAATTTATGCATTGAAGACTATTAGGGATAACCTTAAAGTTAATTTCTCATGCATCCATGTCTAATTAGGGTAGTTTAGTTATTTGGTAAGGTTTATCCTATGTCCCACCAAAAGACTCTTTATCTGGTTATGATTAAATTAATCATAATCAAGGAACATTATGTTTGTTCATATGTATAATATCAACTTCATTGTTTCCTTTTTATTTTTTACCATACAAAATGGTAAATCCTTTGAGTCATAGTCAATTATCCTAACTCAATAAAGATATCTTAGGCAAATAAATGGATCAATATATCAAAACAATTACGAGATATCCTTCCTTTTTTATTCTTAAGGTAACTTATTAACACTAAGTTGGTTTACAACCCATCCATTCAAGTTATCTATCTAGTTTGGACTGTGTGCTTAATCACTTTCCCATGATTAGATTTGATTATGACTCTGAAGCATTATATAATCCATTACTTGTGAAGTCCACCAAAGCAAGTAGTATTACCCAAAATATAGTCTTCAAGGAGATCTTCAATCATGATTAACTTACTTACTTTATGATATAGGTCATAATAAGTCAATTTGATGGAATAACCAAGGAGTAGTAAGGAGGATTGATATTATTGCATAGTAGTATGTTGTTTATGTTTGAAACCATTATAATTGGAAATGATAATCACCATTAATTATTTGATGTTAGACATGATTTGGGGAGCTAGGAAGAATGAGTGTCATTGTCCCTTAAAGTTGACAATAAGAAACATGCTAAATCTTGTCATAATCATATACTACTACAAATAAGAAATTTAATGATTTTTAAAAAATGATTTTTAATGACAGTGCTAAAACTTTCATCTTTGTTCATGTCATTAAAGAAGATTGACCTTTAATGAAAATTATTAGAAACTGTCATTAAAAACCACCCCCTTCTTTAATGACAGTTGTTTTAAAAAGGGGAGTTTTAATGATAGTTATCAAAGAACTGCCATTAAATGCCCCTTTTTAATAACAATTTCTTTAAAACTATCATTAAAGGCCCCTTATTTAACGATAGTTTAAAAAAAATTGTCATTAAACATCGGTATTTAATGATAGTTCTAATAGAACTGTCATTAAAAAGGGTACCTTTAATGTAAGTTTTCAATGAACTGTTATTAAAGGTGCTCCCTTTTAATGACAATTCTAATAAACTTGCCATTAAAAAGTACCTTTTTAATAATTTTAGAATAAATACAAAATTCTTACATACAAATTATCCAAAACTTGCATATATAAAATTCTTCCCATCAACTACATCTCTTTCACACATTAACCACATAACTTCATCTTGTATACATCAACATAATTCTTCACTATATCCACACAAAATTTTCTCCATCAAAATTACATTGCAATATATAAATATTACATACTTCAATTAAACTTGGTCAACACACGTACGTACACAGTTATCAAATACACCAATCCTTATTCTTTGTATGCACTTCAACGAAACAACTATACTATATTTTTTCCTTCAACATAATTACGCTAACACTTCAACACTTCAATACCAACTCTTCAATGAAACAACCCTTTTCTTTCTATACACTTCAATACCATTCTTACTCAAGCCATCATTACTTCTTCCATATTTGAAAACACTTCAACATAATCCAATCCAAAAAGAAACAAAAGATGAAGAATGAAAAAAAACTTGATGTCATAACTGAATTCTGTGTGTGTAATATATGAGTTTAAATACACGTTATCATATACAATCCTAAAAGTTCAACTACATAAATACAATGATGTTCATGTCTATAAAATTTTTCAAGGTTCAACTTTTTAATCTGGCACTCCAGAGAATCTATCCAACCCCTTTATAACTTCATCAATATCTGATTGGGTGTAAGTAACTTTGTCCACTAACTATATTTATTAAAAAAAAAGTTAATTCAATTAAAACTTCTAGTAAGCACATCAATTACCAACATAATTACATAAACAAATGCTTAAAAACTAACCATTTTTGCATATGAGATATTTTTGTCATGTCTATCAATGATGTCCCTTATTTATAATTAATTAGTTAATTAATACATAGTCAATTAATTAACATCTAATTAATCACTAGCAAATTAATCAAAATTTAAATAACGTTTAATTATTTGCTTACAAACATCTAATTATTAATTAAAATTTCAATAAATGATTTATAATTAATTAATTAATTAATACATAGTCAATTAATTAGATTTAATTAAATCTAATTAATTACTTTACAAGCATCTAACTAGCTAGTAAATGAATTAAAATTTAAATAATAGTAAATTATTTACTTTACACTAATAAAAACTCATCAAATGCACCTAATGAAGAAAATCTCAAAATAATATACATTCTCAATTCATTCTTTAAATCAAAACAAAATTGAATAAAAATTGTGAAAAAAACTTCCACAAAAAAACTTGGAATACAGCAAAATACTTACATATCTGAATGCCAAGGATAAAGAGAAAATGAACGAATGGAAGGGGAGGGTACAGTTGCTCTTTATGGAGATTTAAACAAATGTGAGAGAAGGGAGTAAGGTTTCTTCGAAGAGGATGGGGAGAGATTTGTGCACGCAACTGCTTTAGGAGAAGAAACAGCTAGTGTTCCTTTTTAAAGAGGCACTTTAACGTCAATTCCGTGGGAACTGACATTACAGGCTGATAGACTAAACCCTTTTAATGTCAGTTGTTTTAAAACTGACATTCAACATGGACATTAGATATCAATTTTAGAAAAACTGACATTAAAAGTATCCTTTAATGTTTGTTGTTTAAAAATTGACATTAAAAATTGCTAGTGATATTTTTGATGATAGTTCTTTCAAGAATTGTCATTAAATCACTGTAAATTATTACAATTCTTGTAGTAATGTATATAAGAGTGTAACATGTTGGATAAATAGGCCTTGATTACAAGATAAAATAATTAATGGTCCTCATAAGTTATCTTTATTCTAGGGTGAACATCAAAGTATCCAAGTAGATATGTGACTTCTTGATTGTTACCTTGATATGTCATTATTATCAAGAGTAGTGTTGGTAAAATTAAACATGCAAGAAGAAGCATCCACCATGTAAACCTATTGGTTTTATCATAAGTGAAAACTGTTTTATATGACTAATAAGGCTAGAGCTATCATAATACCCACTCTATATATGGGAACAATGATCACCATTGGATAACTTATCAAATTGAATATGGTAATTAATTTCATAATATCACCGCATATAACTAGGTGATAATTGTAGAATTGATAGATGTCATTATCATTATCCTATTTGGGTTCATTGCATGACTTGTGAATAATCGAGTTGCTAATAAAGACAATTGGTCAATGGCAATGAACATCCCTATATCAATTCTAAACAAAATCAATTCACGCTTATGTAGTGAATTGATTATGTTACCAATAACACCCCTAGATCATCCATAATCAATTAATTGGTTATGTGATATATGGTATTGAATAATATCCCAAGAAAAAGGTATGATCATTAATAGGGAACACTATGATAGTAATGGTAACCCTAACCCATTTGTGAGTTTCTTGGACTAATAATGCAGATATTCATTGATAATGGACATGTTGGTTACAATTATAACTAATTGCAAGCTCCAATCCCAATCCTTGTAGTAATCTTGTCCATCGATAATTAGAGATACCATGTGGTAATACTCCATAATCATTAATTGGACTAATATATGCCATTAGTACAAGGTAATGATGGGAAAATTATCCCAATTAGTATCATCCATAGTCGAATAAATATCCAAACATGTCAAGTGATGATTAACTCTCAATGGCACTAACGGTTGCTCACCCCTTGCAAGTTTCTTATCCCCCTAAACCCTATAATAGGTTTAGAATTATTTAGACAAATTTGGATTAACTTACCTTATAATAGGGTTTAAGGTTGAGAGTAATTATATAATTAATAATTATTTTAAATCTATTCTTTGTAAGATTTTTTTTCCTTATTTGTTATTAGCATCCCACTAAGATGAAGCATCACCACTGCATTTGTTTGTAAAAAGGAAGCTATGCTAAACATTTAGACCTGCCCACTAATAATGTCAACTACCATTAATTATCAAATAATGTTAAGGAATGATTAATGATACTTGTCCTTTACTCCTTGCTTAACACATAATTCGCTATGTGACATGTAATCATTAATAATTTATAGCATATTACTATCACTGGGGTCTTTAACTCAAATAAGATTATCACTTATGGTAACATTGTAAGAAGTTGTGAATATTATGTCCTTAGAAGACAAAGATGGTTATTCTAAATTATCACCAGGACCAATTATTATTTGGATTTTGGTATTTTTATGAAATTAATATGGTAATTTCATTCTATTTGTACTTAGGCCTCATTAAAAATCATAATTAATAATGTTACGATATTATTATATTCAATCACAATCTTGGATTAGCCAAATATGAGTCTTCTAACCAACTGGCAAATAGGTATGCAGTCATTATAAGAATCAACAATTAATATATCTTACCAAAACAATAATTATTACACTACCTTCATTATTTTAAGTTACAGATTTATGTACTTTGAAAAATATCCACCTCACATCCATTTTCTAATTATCTTATTTCCATAATTGTTGATAAGTTATTTAATGCCCTTGATAATCCTTGATATTGGATCATAATAGATCTCTTGAGTTATATATTACTCATATTTACGAGATTCGCCAAGATAAAGTGATACAAATTGAGAAATTACTAATCCTTCTCTATGGATACCTATGAAATAATCCATATCAATCCTTCTCAGATTGAGTGAACTGTCAGTGATATGGCTACAAAGAAGTAGAGGGTTATTTCTTATCAGTCCAATAATAGGATGCTTAATTAGACTTTTTGCTTGGCAATTAATTAGCAAGGTCCATACTAATGGAGACATACCTTTGAGTTATGTATATCTAATTAACATAGTTGATAATTATCATGTTGGGACTTCATTAGGTATTAAAGGTTAGTGAGGATCTGTTATTCAAAAATTCACAGGAGGTTATCGATCATCAAGTAGTACATAATTCATATATATCCTGATAGGATGTATTAATCCATGTTCAAATTGACCCAAGATGAGTAAGTTGTACCATTTAGCCTAATATAAGCAATAACCTTCTACTTCTCTCAAGATATCTATCTTGGTTAGGGAGGAGCACATGATTAATTATTATGAGCTGAGGGTTCTCGTAAACTCTACTGTGATCATACTAATTTAGTATGAGGCCATCATAAGCCTAGATGCCAGAGGGAGCACTCACAACTATGGATGGACTATACCCAATAAGTATGGACTATCATTCTTTGTGGATATGAATCCAAGGTAATGTTGGCCTCTTTTATCCTTTTTATCTTTATGCAACACTCTAATTTTAGTTGTGTGCTCATCTTTGTCTTGATCATTGCCCTCAGACCTCAATATGGTTGTGTTATAGTATAATATATCCAAATATGGTTAGGAATTATGTAATAATCTCTGAGGATATTAAGGCGAGTTAATTAATAAACGATATTAACCACACTATAATGGCGTTGGGTAGTACCCTTACTGCATAGTTTAAAGAGGACATTATCTTTAGCATAATATTGGTTATATTTGGTTAAGGGTAAGATATTTATTATTTTCAAATAATAATAAAGCCTTTTCATATGTCTATACGCTGGTAAGATTTTTATTATTATAATATATACTCAGTATGTCAAGATATGGATAATTCAACATAATGAGTATGCCATGTATCATTGAAGCCAATTAGTGGATTAATATATAAAAATATTGGTAAAAAAATTGATAGTGTGAGTATCCTAATCATGTACTTAGGTTTCTTTTTAGGCCTTTAATTTACAACTGTATGCCAATAAGTCTTGCTAGTAGTAAAATTTTGGGGAAGTTAGACCCTATTTGGATAAACTCAAAGAGGTCTGGATAAAATCAAGAAAGGCATCTAGAAGACATACAATCCTACTAGGAAAGGAAGTTACATTTGTTAATTCATTAGGGGAGTGAATTTGTAATTTTTAGAACAATGATAATATGGTAATTGTAATTCCAATATGTTCATCTATGATCAATCTTATGTAGATATAGTATATCTAACATAATTCAATAAATTAGTGTATAAATATAAACCATTGATCAAGCAATGGACAATGATAAACCTCAGTATGGATCAACAATCATCTAGTAGAGTAAATGAGACAATTTATTACGAGAACTTTTTCTTAATCTTTATTAATGATAAAGGAAATCTATTACAAAAGGTCTCACTAAAACTACCATAATGCCTTGAACTACCCACTTACTTGCTCCTCAATATGTTTGAAATGAACCCAAGCCCTTTTTTGTATACTATTCGAGAAGTGTCTTACTCAAATACTCTTTTTGGTATCCCACTGAGAAGGAAATCATAAAAGGGGTCTTGTAAATGGTTGATTCCTTTTCATAATCCTAGATGACAATAAATAGTGCTCATTTCCTCATAAACACCAATCATATATTAGGTTGTGATAACTAAGCTTATGTTCTACTTTTACTACTAGACTTAATAAGGTGCTTAATTATGGTCTACCAAATATTTGAAGCGAGATAGCAGATATGATATTTATAGGGTATCCATTATATTTTTTAGGACATGGTAACATAATTATGACTAACCTTAGATATAGTTAAACCCTCAATGATGGTTGGGTTGATGAACTACTTCGTATCCTATCCTTGCCCTTATATGTCGCTTCATCTGAATCAAGCTTAAGAGAGACTAGATCTGTAACTCCTGATAGTGCCATCATCCTCACTTTTCAGCCACGTTTGATACATGAACATTGAGCTTTGTCATATATTGGCATATACCTATAAACATTAATAACAAATATTATAAGACAAACACATTAATGATACTCATATCCATTGGCAAATATTATAGGTAGGAATGAAGTACATACTAATGATTATGGTTATAAGATCAAATAATTTATCATTAATGGTAATTGAACCTCTCTATGTTTGAATAATTAATAGATACGTGTCCCGTGAAATTCTTCTACCTGTGTATTTATAAGATCCACCTGCAAACATTAATAACAACTATAAGGCAAAGGAAAAAGTGTAGGGCGATGGCACTGTCAAGTTTACAAATCAAGCTATTATAAAGCTTGATTTAAAGGAAGAAGCAAGGGAGGTCTTGTCGCTTAAACACCAGAAGAAGCACTCATATAAAGGTCAAAGAATACAACGGTAAGCCGAGAAGTCCTAGTAGGGCATGCAGCAACACATCCTTACAAAGAAAGTAAGGATGGTGCCAAGGAGGCACTAGTGTTGCAACATTATCACCCTATTAAACTCATCCTTTTTATTGCTAATGTTACATGCTAGGAGTCACATAACTATAATCTAAAAAATATTATATAATTAACTTATGCAAGGCGATGATCAATGGTATTTATGTTACTAGTGATATGTTCATTTAATTGCCTTGTAAAAATAGGGTATACGTTAAACCAAATTCCCCTAATATCACCATGACATTCTTTGATAAATAAAAAAGAGTTCTAATGATTGGATCTCTTTGTATGGGCATATCCAAGGGGATCATACTTTGATAAGATTTTCAAATAATAACTTTAATATCGGATTAGTAATGATTATGAATTTGGATAAACAAGTATAAATTAACTACTTGGTCATAGAGTCCTATTAGAAATGGGTTACTAGCCAAAGGAAAAGGGTGACAGAGGAAAAAGAATTCCTTGTTAATCATCATTAAGCCTTACTAGTCAACTCATAATTTGGATAGCTAATAACATTTGTTTATCACTGATAAGGCCTAGTAAATAAATAGATAAAATCAATTAATAAGCGTAATTTAAAATTATATCATAAAAAGTAATATGCATATATAACTAACACTATCAGATAGCCCCAATTTCGCTTTTTGCCTTAATCTAAACAATTATATGCATCCAAGTCATGACCTAGTGACGAGACATACCGTAGGGTTGATAAGTGTTCAGCCTCCTCAAACACAAATCTAGTTAACTTCCTACCTATTATCCCTCAGCAACCCAATCCAAGGCATAACCTTAATAATTAACTTACTCAAGATGAGTTATTATGCTAATAGGTAGAGTTGAATATATAATGACACCTAGGAAATAGCATGTATTCCATGAGTGGGCCCATTTTGACAATAAATTAGATTCATTATAACAAAATAGGCTTTCAATGATGCTTCATAGATGGTAGTTCTACAAAAAAAAAATCATCATTAATAGTGAAAAATTAAAATTGAAAGCATTTTATAATGGTTATATAAAAACCTAATGAGAAATTTGATGATTTCTCTTCGATTTCTATTGAATTGACAAGAAAACATGAGAAATTGCTAATATTTATCATCAGTTATGCTTAACCAATGAGAAAGCACCAATTCAAAAATAATTTCTCATTGGTTACTGTATGATTGACGAGAAATCTCAATTTTACATTTATCCTTTCTAATCGATCCCTACTTGACCAAAGAGAAAGGATATAAATTTTGCAAGTCTTTCTCATTAGTCTTAAGGTAAGTGACAAGAAAGACTAAACTCAACTGAACCTTTTGTTGTTGGTGAATTTGTAACCAACGAAAAAAGGTTGTCTTAATCATTGATTTTTCGAAGAACCAATGATGCAATTTAGTATTTAAAGCTTTTGTCGATCATGTAGGGCATCATCAAAGCTAATCAAACCAATTTTTTACCGTTTTTGTGTTTCTCTTCCTTTTCAGTATGGTCAACTGTAAACCTAGATCCCACTGGCATCCTCTATCTCCTTTCCTTCACATTGGTCATCCATTGATGTTGTTTGTGGTTGCTTTGTTGCTGCAATGCCCATTTCGCCTAGATCGAGTAGCCCGTTCCTTGTAAGCCTCCTTGTCGGCCACTGGTCACCATTAAAACTTTTATTCACAGTTCACAGTTCATTAAAACTTTTATTCATAGTTTTTAAATTGTGAATAAAAAGCACATTACTTCACAGTTCATTAAAGGTTTCATTCACAATTCTAGAATTGTGAATAAAACGAACATTAGTTCACAGTTATTTTTTGATTTTGTTCACAGTCGTATAATTGGGAACTATTGTTTAATTAAAAAAATTTTTAATTAAAAAAATTTAAATTATTTTATGAACATTTATCCATAATTTTGTTTAAAATGTGGATAAAGTATAATTAATTTTTATTTATTTATTTCAAAAAATTAAAAAATATCAAATATCAAATTTTGAATTAATAAATATTTAAAATTTTGAATGATTATCTAATTTTTTATTTTTAACATCCAATGATGCCTAAAATATTAAGCAAATTAAATTATTAGTTATTCAACTAATGCAAATAAAAAAATTAAGTTCATGCTTATGTGATGTTATATGGGAAAATCACTACTCCTTTGTCACATGGTTGAGCTAATCTAGTTACAATATGATGAGCTTGATCTTTTATCTTTATACTGTTCACAACTAATACCATCGACAGATCAGTAAATAAAATATTCTGATTGAAGCCAAGTGCAACCAAATCTTTATGAAGTTTACTGAAAATATAAAAAACACATATAAATATGAATATGAAATCCAAAACCCTGCACCCAAATTTGGAAATCCCAGTATAGATCTAAAATCTCAACCAAGATCTAGAATCCCTAGCCAAAATCTAAAACCTCCTACCCAGATTTCGAACCCCCAGCATAGATCTGAAATCCTAACCCAGATTAAAAACCTCGTACCCAGATTTGAAACTCCAAGCATAGATATGGAATCCCAACTAAGATTTAGAATCCCTAGCCCAGATTTAAAGCCCTACAGCCAGATTTGGAATCCCCAGCACATATTTGAAATCCTAACCAAGATCTCAAATCCTTAGCCCAGATTTAAAATCCCGCACCTAGATTTGGAACCCCTAGCATAGATCTAGAATCTCGAGCCCCAATTTGAAACCCCTCAACTAGGCCTGGAACCCTCAGACCCCTCACACAGATTTGAAACCCCCAAACCCTTCACCCAAATTTGGAATCCCAGACCCTTCACTCAGATCTAAAACCCCCAACCCAAATTTGGAACTCTTCACCCAGATCTAAAACCCCCAGACCCCTCTTTCAGATCTGGAACCCTTAGATCCCTTACCCAGATCTGGAATCCTCAGCCTAGATCTGGAACGCCTCACCTAGATCTGAAACTCTCAGCCCAGATTTGAAACCCCTCACTTAGATCTGGAACTCCTAGCACAGATTCGGGACCCTAACACAAATCTGGGACCTTAACATATATTTTGACCGCATAACAAATCTAAAATCCTGATGAAAGTAGAATCATGTGCATGTCTAGAATCCCAATGAAAGGAGAACCACATCTAGATTTGAGCTTAAAAATAATGAAACTAAAAGTAAAAAATCAAAGAACAATAATTTATGCATCCTAACAAAGAAGATAAGCACATAATTTTAGGAGAAAGGATTAAACTTATCGAGAAAAATAAAAGATTCAATCTGCCAGTTGTGGAACCTAAAAGCAAGAGTAACCACACTTTTAATCCCTTCGTTGCAAATACTTAAGGCTAAATGTCTAGTTTGTAGATCTAGAACCCGAGGAGGCTCTCTTCATAGTATGCATTTCATACCTAATGTTTAAAAGAATGAACGAAATGAACAAAGTTTATCTTTCTGGGGAAGATGAGGTAAGACTTTTATTCACAGTTATAGCCATAACTGTGAATAAAAGCTTTGTTATACAACTTTTATTCACAGTTATGTTTATAAATGTGAGCAAAGATGATATTTATTCACAGTTTTAATAACAACTGTGAATAAAGGTCTATTTTGTTCACAGTTTTATTACAACTGTGAATTAATCAACATATATTCATAATTGTTATTAAAACTATGAACTATTTAGTGTAAACTAATCTTATTTTTGTTATAGTGGTAAAAAAAATCGGTCATCCTAATATTTTAGCTAAATCTAAAATTATTTCTCCATATATATTTTTAATTAATAATTAAGCCTAATTATGTAATAATGCATGCTTTTAGTGTTAGAGTTTTCAATTAATGTTATAATCACTATAAGTTTTAAATAAAAAGACAAAAGAATGTGAGATTATTCAATAAAAAACTAATCAAGAGTGTAAACACGAGCGTGAGGAATAATTTATTTCTCCTTTGTAATTGACATATTGACAATTATGAGCTTTGCAATCTCATCTAAGGTGATAGTGCCCAACATGATTGATTCTGATCTTACAGTCGCATCGAGCATAGCTAAATTTAAGCAAAAGCTAGTATTTGGAATGATTAGATTAAAGGCAAATTTTAGAAATGCATATTCCTCATGCTTATGTTTTCACTCTTGATTGGCTTTTTTCCAATAATAATTTCACAATCTCTTACCTTTTATACTCCCAGCTCCACTACTTAGTTCTTTATTCAGCTAATGGAACTCACACAAGTATTCAACTTGTGAAATTTAAATCAATAGAAATTAATATCGGATCAAGATTCGACATGCTTTTCTTAGGTCATGAAAGTTAACATCTAGATATTAATAAAGATGCATTTGAAATTAGCTTATTGAAAAGATAAATATATTATATTGGGTTTGTAAATCACGTATTTATGGTTATGGGTTCAAATGATTCATTCAGCCAGAAAACAATTAGGTGCATGCTAATTAACTAAATTATATCTTATAACATATTAATTTAACTTAAGATATAATTCAAATCAATAAAATCATTTTGATATTCCCTTGCTAATTTAAGTCAAGATATAATTCAAATCAATAAAATCATTTTGGTATTCCGATTATTACATTGTAAAAGATATAGTTGACTCAATTATATTTCATAACTTTGAGATTTAGGATTTAGGGTTGCTATTTAGATTAGTCTTCAAACATGAGAATAACCCGATGTAGTTATGATGTTTCATGGTGAGTTAATAAAAAGATTGGTTCCAATTATATCCAAACGCCATAGTTTGGAAATTCCAAATATGTTAACCCTTCATGACATAATAAGTTTATTTGTAGTCTAGTCAATTTAAACTGGAAGAATTAGATGTCTTTGCTTCATGTAATGTGAGTTCACTTGTTTATTTAATTAGGATATGTTAGAACTACATGGTAATATGTAAGTGTGAATTGACACGGCTTATAATCTCGACCAAAATGCTAATAGTTAGTGGTAAAATGTTCATGAGGTATTAGATTCGCCTCTAAGTTATATTGAAGTAATTTTAACAAGCATTGTCGCAAGCAAAACTAATGTCCAATTAGAAAAATATACCTTACAATAGTTAATCCAGCCATATTATTGCTAGCGGTTATTAGCTTAATTTCACAAGAGCATTAAGTAAATTGGTATGGGTTTATTAAGAAGAGTGAGAATTTTGATAAGACCTCAAATGAAGGTCAGGAAAACCAAAGCAAGAGAAATTATTTAAATTAGTTTTTGAATATTTTATATGACATACATAAATTAATTCATGACCTCTCTTCCAAAAATAACATTTACCATCTAAGTTGTGTTGTATAACATATATCCATTTAGCTCATTGTACAAATTGGCAATACACATTCAGGTTATATAAGTTTAGAAATTAAGGTGAATGATCATTATTGGCGTACATCTGTCCCTCATAATTGGTAGTAAAAACTATAAACCTGCATTATCATATGTCTAGGTTATGCGAATCTTAATTGATAGCTCAGCCTACGCCAATGGTTCAAGTTTATTAATTGCCCTACGATGGGTATGTGTCGTACAACATAACATGGACCATGCATTAACATAATAACCTATTTTGTGATGAAAATAAAAGTTGCTTTAGTGAATATAATAGGATTAAGGGTTAGCCATTAATTATTTGGATAACCATTTATTACACGATATAATCGCCCCTAAATGTTAAAGTTTAATTGAATTAAACCTTATTCAAGATGGGTGAAATTACATTACTTGCATGAATAAAATGAATAATATGTTAGTATAAAATTATTATTAGAAAGCCAATAAGGGATAAGGCACATAAAATATCTAAAACATAATTGAAATAAATTGAACTACAAATAAGATAATGCAAGCCTATAGTTATGTTACAAAAGGATTAAGCTGTAAATGATGGACATGATGATTCAGAACCAATACATGGCTTCATATGATTCTCTAAATTGGCCAACATCACTTGATTCTTTGTCTTGTCAAAGAAAGAATATGTCATAGTTCCAATGTGCACAATGCCACATAATTTAATCAATGATTAGGTAAGTTTAAATGGCCTCAATATAAAAAAATAACCAATTAGCTAGGGATAAAGGTGCCCAATTAACTATTTATTCCTATTTTGTATTCAGAGATGGTATTGACCTTATGTTACCTAAGGTTGAAAGGTGTTTAACTACATTATTTAATTTACCACAAACATATTATCGTATATTCATAAGCTTTGGTCCAAATATTAATTTTTTATATTTCATTAATTTAATAAGGATGACAAACAGGGCTAGTGGAATGCTAACTATATGTTAGAATTCAAAATTACTTTTGTCGTGTACCTAACCAATAACAGTCAAACAATTGTAAACCCTAAATAAATTTAAAAAAACAACAAAAAAACTAAAACAAGAGGACACAGTTAAACGACTCAATTATGACAACATTATAATCATGCTGAAATATCTTGATTGTCCCTAATAAAAAATTATGAAATACATCTTTAATATTTTTATTAACAGGTTCTATTGAGATTATTTTTTTAGTTAAATTATTGATTTCATTATTAGGTTGGAAAAAAAGGAAAAGGTATTAAATTGTTAAACCAACACATAATCAGCAATCGATGATTTACTCAACACTCCTTGCTTGATGATAACATAAAATACTTTGCCATTTATCTCCTAGTGAATTCACTTCTTTTCAGATATGGAAAGAAAAAGATATTAAGATTTTTCCTAATTTGGAGTATACATGGTACTATATAAAAAAGATGAATATCGTCAATGAAATTGCCTATAAAATCTATAATTCCTTTTAGAGAATTAGATACTCAAACTCTTATATTCAAAAAATGACAAATCAATCCCCCATTGACGTATATACACAACATAATTGAGATAAATTTGATGATTCAACTTGATGAATAAATACCACATGGCTCACCCTAGTGTGATAAACAACTTGCCTTATTAAACCCATTATATCTTAAGGTTTCCCTTGACACAATACAATTAAGAATTACAAAACTAGTAGTTTTTTATATTTAACAAAAGTTCATGACTAGGTTAACATATTTAAATCATAATAGTGTCTAATTAAGAGGTGTTATCTTTCCTCGAATAATATGACTATATGTTTTTCTATAGTTTGATTATAATTTTAAATATAAGAATAGCGTAAGATTTGTTAGGTTCTCTTTTTTTTTTTCTTTTTTTACCTTTATAAATCGCATGATTGCTCTAAATAATTTGCAATACTATCATTTTGCACGGCTGTGATTTTATACTAATGTTATTTTTGGTTCTTTTTTGATGAGATGGAGGATGGTTGTCTTGGTGTTTTCATATATTCTTTAATTATGAAACTATTGGGATTTTGCATTGCTATGGTTTTACACTAGTTATTTTTTTTTAAATACCTTCATATATAAAAGTTGATTATATATTGGATGTTAGCATTATATATGATTTAGACTATATTTATTTAAATTAACAAATATCGAATGACTAATTAATCTTTGCCAAATATGGTAAAGTAAAGAAAAAAATGAAATGCATTACAAATTTATAATTCTAAAGTTGTGAATTGAATTTTAAAAATTAAACAAATCAAAAGAATGTAATCAAATTTCTTTTGTTTTGATTTTTTTAGCACCAACACCTGTTTATTTTTTCAATAGTAATATTTAACTAATTATGGTTAATAATGTAAAGAATAGTTAACAGATGATTGGTTATATCACCGGTTACCATTAAGATGTAACAGATGGTAAACAACGTACTTCTGGAGTAAGAATGATATTTTTTACAGAAGTAATTATATGTGTTTGTGTAATTATATTGAAGGAAGAAAAAAGGTATGATTGCATTGGAAGAAAAAAGAAGTAATTCAATATCTCTAGGGCAATTCTTATACGTCAAATGTATATGGGCATATCTCCACGCAATTCTCATACATTGAATGGTTGCAATTCAGGTACACTTAGCATGTGGCTAGAAGGCTTCAAGCTAGGCAAACTATTCATCCTTAATCATGAAGAACACCAGATATTGAAGTGATAATTGTCTTATTAGCAACAACTGAGCTACTCTTGGAGTATTATTATCATCTTTTGGTCTAAATCATGACAAACCTTGTTGATCCAAGAATCATAAATGCTAACTCTTATTAAAAATTAATAATAGTAATTTTACTGTAATCTACAAAAGAAGTAGATAAAACAATAAGAAACAGAAATAAAAAACCAAAATCCAAAAAGAAATAGCTCTAAATGGAACTCCCATTGAATCAAACCCATATTTAATAAATAGGGAATAGCACAGAAATCAATAGTAATGACTTCATAATCATTATACATGCAAGGTAGCCAATAAATGATTGACCAGCTATCCTTCTGCAATATTCATTACCTATAAAACCCTCTGAAAGTCAAAGCCACCAAGCACTACCACTCGCTCTATCAGCCCTGTATCTCTCCCTATGATCGACCAGCTATCCTTCTACATGTGATAAAAGAAAATAAGAAGAGAAGGAATAAGAGAAAGAGTAAAGTAAAGCATCACGTACTAGTAAAACACTATACGTTGTTTATATAGAGCATGTAGATAGAAAAGATAGGAAAATGAAGGGCATCTCTTGAATGAAACCTACTTGGCATATTTCTAAGGGATCAAGTGATTGGATTGCCTAAACATTCAAGGTCTACCTATGCAATGATAGGTATAGGATGCATGTGGTTTAGGGTGTAGGATTAGTCCATGGGATGAGACAGAGAGATATCTCACCTTAAAGGAAGCTTATTGGTTGCATACTTAGCTTGGAAAAAGTAGTGGCGGTCATACCATGACAAGAATAATTTTAATTTGATTGCATGCAATAAAAACAAATTATGATACACAAAGATTATTTATCTAAAACTAAGGTAGGTTCATGTTAGCCATTTTGATTGATGGATAATTTTTACAAAATAATGCATATTATAACTTATAAAAGTATATTTAAGACTTAATAAAAATATTTAAATTTAATTTTTTAAAGCTCAACATAATCATAATCTTAATTTTTTAATAAATATATTTTTATAATTTTCATAAAATAATATTATTTAAAATTATAAATTAATTTTTTAATAAAAATATAAATGTTACATAAAATCTTAATATTTATCTTGAGCAATCCTTGATTTTTACAAACAAAAACAATTAAAAAAATTTACCATAATAATAATCAACTATTTTAACCTCAAATCCTTACATTATCAAAAGCCATTAGTAACAAATTGGTATTATTGTCGTTACCATATTAGTTTCCCTTCATAATGGAGAAATTTTATTTTTGGACATTTGTACAAGGAGCATTGGTGAAAATATCCTAAATTAGTAATCTATCTTATTTTAGCACTTTTTAGCTATTTTCAAACCAAAATATCCTTAATGAATAATGTATAATCACTTACCTACCCATTAGAGGAAATCAAAAATCAAACCACATCATTTGTTATGTCAAAGTTAATTAGTAATTGAGCCTAAGAT
This sequence comes from Moringa oleifera, assembly GCA_021397835.1. NCBI lineage: Eukaryota > Viridiplantae > Streptophyta > Magnoliopsida > Brassicales > Moringaceae > Moringa > Moringa oleifera. The sequence goes on from JAJFZO010000345.1 coordinate 752,652, forward strand.
TTAATTTAGCTTAATGAAAATTGAGTATCATTAATAGCAATTACTAACCGAATGATCATGCAATGTGAAACTCAAGGCGATGCCCGATCTATAATCTATTTTGATGAGCTTAATTATATATTAAGCTTTCCAGTAAACCTTTATAAGCTATTAGAGTAAGTTACCTATTAAATTTTAAAACAAATATAAAATCGATTATTTTTGTTAATCCATCCTATCTTGAATTTTAATAAACACCACATCATACATTCAATTTGTTAATTAAATATCTAGGTTGATTTTGCACAATGTTCATATATGCATACAATTGGCTCAAATGTAATTAAAAAAGGACATAGGAAATGAGTTAAATGGTTAGGCTTATTATCTTGATATTTTTAGTAATTATTTTCTATATCTCCAGCCCCCACAATGACCATTGACAAACCCATCGTGATAATTATCGATATGTGGTTGATTGAGTATTCTTCAAGCTTCGTTACAATTCTCTATGATATGCTTTAACATATGAGGCTATATTTTATGATAAATATAAAGTCTTGTCCGCATCTTCTTAGATTTCTACTAAATCATTGAACCCTGTAATACCAATTTTGAATCTATCAAAATTGCGTTCTTCTACAACCAGCTAGATACCACAATTAAATATAACAAAAGATCATAGAGCACCATCTAAAGTAAGGGTAATCATACTTAATTATATTTCATAACATCCATGGTTCAAGAATTTTGAGGTTAATATGTAATCCTATTTTAAATATCATATTCTACATATGGTCGATAAAGTTATTAACAACTCCCAATTGTTAAACAATTATTGCCAAAAGCTTAATTGTTTGAAATTTAAAGGTTAAGAGTGTCAATAATTCAAAAAACATTAGAAATGATTAATTAATTATGATAATAAGTTATCTTTTATATATATAATATGTCTTCTGAAAATTAAAAATATTGAAAATTTTGGGGTATGTTCAAAATTAAGAAGTATCTCCTTAACCTAAAGTACAATTATCACGGCCCACTAGAAAAACATATCATGCATTACTAGTGTAATAAAATAAGCTTAAGTTAATAAGTCATGATAGGTGGTGATAGTAACAAAATGTTACATTCAATGCTATGACACCATTTAAAAAGTGAGCCATGTGGAATCCATTTTCTTTATGAGATTCTTTAAGGTGAGATTGAATAAGGACTTTATCCTATTGCGAAACTAATTTATAAGATAATCTAACCTTTTTAAAGTCTCTATCAATATAATTTGAGAAAACTTCATGTTTGCCAATTAAATAACTGATGATTTTGTGTTGGTATTAATGAACTGACCATGTCAATAAGAAACCTCGAGCATCATTAGAAATTTAGGGCATAACACTTAGTTGTACATTAATGGTTCATGTTGAGCTTCTCAAAATCAGCAAAAATTCAAAGGGTACCTAGCATATGCGCATTGTTATTTGGCTAGTTAATTATTTTAGAACTAAAAGATATATTACTAGTGCGTAAATGGATACGGATGACATATAAATTATATAGTTAATGTTATTTTTGTTCACATTCAAGTAAAGAAATTTGTTATTAGAGGTCTTATCAGCTTTTAGAACCCTTCTTACCAATGCTTCCATTTCAATAATATGAATTAGCTCTTACAAAATTGTCTTTATGCATAATCGATATGTACAAACATGAATGTGTTTTGGCAAAAATTTTAATGATTAAACACTTAAAAGTAGCTTATACAAATATAACTTTGATGTTATTAAGATGAGGTTTGGATTATAAACTTGCATCTAATTCGAGTAGGTTTTGACAACCATCCTCCACACAAATCTAAGGCCATCTTAAGCTTATTTGTGATTTGAATTATATGTAGGTTATACAATAACCGTAATAGAAATTGATAATTTCATACTAGTTAACCAACTTGTTGATAATACTTAGTTATGCATATCATGTAAGTTGGATAATACGTGACATATGCGTAAATCATAACTTAAAATTTTTGAAAGCATGTGGTGCAAATGTGACCTTAATTTGCACATTTTAATTAGAGTTAATGATCATAAGGTAAGAACAAGTGTGTCAACCAATAATGACATTCAATTCTTATTGCTTAACCCTAGTCTTTGAAGGTCTAATAAATTATTTTTTTTATTAGGAACCTGATGCACATACACTAATAATTATCGTGTCAACCAGTAATAAAGGGATTATCTAAATTGTTCCTAGGACCAATTAAATAGACTTAATGTTGTATATTTTATTTATTGGGTCTATCTAATATGATAACCCTAACAATGTATCCTTCATTCGTTTTAACTATACCAAGGACATTAAATTGGGATAGGGCTAAAGTTTTTATAGTAACTTTATTCTGCAGTAGACATATGTACAAGCTATTTTAAGTTACTTGGGCTAATTAATTGTAGTGATATCATTTGACCCACTAGTCAATTGTAAATAGGACTATGTTGATCTAGTCATATTATTAATCTATTATATGGTCAATATCTTAAGGTTGTTATTATGAATTAATTACTATTATGATAATTATATTTATTTTGCTTTAGTGTAAAAATTAATTTTATATAATCATTAGGTTTTCAATAATCTCTATAATTCTAAGCAAATCTGGTTAATTGTGGTAAAATATCATTATAATGCAATAATTAGGAGTTATAGATTTTAAAGAGAGAGTTGGTTCTTATTCCTTTCGATTGTTATTAGGTTATAACTTAATTAAATAATCTTACCATTTATAGTATAATTATTATACTATAATTTATCCCAAACAAGGCATAATAACCTAGAATCTTTATTCTTATGCTAAACTTAATATTCTTTTTAATGACTATTGTTCTTTATTGATCATAATGATAGCTAGTTGACCAAATCTAATAAATATTAGGCTTGATATGTTGAAACATGAATGTTAAACCCTAAATAATAGGTCATTCTTCACATCTTCATAACATTTGATAATGAAACATAAAATTGGTCCATAATCAATCTAAATTTTAGACAAAGCTTAAGTCTTTGGTATAGTTAAGTTCTTGTACTCTCATAACCCTAACGGTTATTGTTATCAGTTAACAATCGCTCTTCTCGTTCTTCACTATCAGAAACAATATATGGTTCATTGATGATTCATGATATTAAGCCTAATTTTTTATTTTGCCTAACGTAACAGTGTTCAATCCTTAGATTGAACAATTTAGTTGCTTTGTTGCTCCTACTTAAACTCACCTGAATGATACCATCTTGATCAAATATTTTTAGTTTTGATTGACCCAAGTGTACAAATCAATGTGATATTACAGGTTGGTTAGCTTCATAAATAATTCGAGATATCACTTTTAGTGTGGAATTTAAAATAGTCTAGAAATTAATAGTAGATATGTTAAATCCCAAAGTTTGAATGGGAAAGTGTGCCATTAGCCCACTTGGATATCATTACTAACTAATTGGTTGATATCAAATAAAAGACTTAATAGATAATATTAGGATAGTTTTAGACTTTATAGAAATATCACTTTTAATTTTTTTTTTATAATGGGTGCTTTCGTATTTCTCAAGAGAATCTTGACGTGCTTCACTCGGTAGAAATTTTGATTTTACTAGGTTATTATTTGATCACCTAAAAAATTCTGCATAAAAAACATGAGAGTTTCATGTTTTCAAAAAATTAAGATAATGAATAACCTCATTTTAGTGACACTTCAAAATATTCATGGAATATAATATATATTAAAAAGGTTTAAGTATGTTAGGCCTAATATTTATCATTTAGTTATTTTTCTAAATTACTAATATAATCCAACAAATTATTCTTGGCTAAACATGGTTAATCATCATATTTATCATTACAGAAGATATGATAAACTTGAGATACATTTAAACATGAACCTAACTCAAGGTTTTTAATTAGGGTATAATTATAATCCATCTAGATTATGGACAGGATGGTTTGAATTGAATCATTATGGATCCAAGATTAAACAGCTTAATATAATCTTAAAAGTTTTCATTTGACTTTTGAACATTAGAAGTCTTTATCAGTAATAGGGTGCATTGAGCAAAGAAGCTTAACATCAACCGTTATCAGCATTTTTAAGTGGCCTGTGATGGTTATATTTACCCATATTAGAAAATCTTGAACATTTCACTACTACAAATAAAAGTTTTAATGACAGTTAAAAATGGTTTTTAATGACAGTTATAAAACCATCATCATTGCTCATGTCATTAAAGGAGAGAGGTTTTAACGACAGTTCAATAACTGTCATTAAAGGCCCTCACTTTTAATAATAGTTCCAATAAAACTATCGTTAAAGGGGGGCCTTTAATGACTGTTCTATTAGAACTGTTGTTAAAGGAGGGGACTGTTCTTATGGAACTATCATTAGAGGGGGGCCTTTAATGACAGTTCTTAACAACAGTTATGATAAAACTATCATTAAAAGGTTCCCCTTCAAAGACAGTTTTATCAGAACTGTCATTAAAGGTATATATTTTTTTATTAATTTTCAAATAAATACAAAATTTCTATATTCAAATTATCAAAAACCTGCATATATGAAATTCTTCATCTCTTGCACATCAACTATATACATCAATACAATTCTTCACAATATGCAACAAAAATTTTCTCCATCAATATTAAATTATAATATGTAAATATGACTCTTCAATTAAACTTAGTCAACACATGTAAGTATACAATTAGCAAATACATTAATCCTTCAACATAATTACCACCAACACTTAAATGAAAGAACTATACTATCTTTCTTCCTTCAATATAATTACACCAACACTTGAATGAAAAAGCTATACTATCTTTCATCCTTCAACATACTTACATCAACACTTTAATACCAACATTTCAATGCCAACACTTTAACACTTCAATACCAACACTTTAATGAAAAAACTTTTTCTTATTATAAACTTTAATATCATTCTCAATAAAACCATCATTACTTCTTTCATGTTTGAAAACACTCAAAATAATCCAATCCAAAAAAGTAATAAAAGATGAACAACATAATCCAAAAAGTTATTCACCCATACATCATATGCCTCTCATCTTCTATCAGCAAACATCCAAGTTTTATCCATTCTGAAATTTAAATAACATTTAATTATTTACTTTTCAATCATCTAATATATTAAATAAATTTTAAATAAATGATTAATAACTATTTAATTAATTAATACAAAAAGTTAATATTTACTTAACATCTTATTTGTTACTATAAAATCATGTAATTAACTACTATTAAATTAATTAAAATTTAAATAACATTTAATTATTTACTTTATAAGCATCAAATTTATTAATTAAAATTTAAATACATAATTAATAACTATTTAGTTAATTAAGACATTGTCAATATTTAATTAACATCTAATTAATTACAATATAAGCATTTAACTAGCTAGTAACCTAATGAAAATTTAAATAACGTGTAATTTTTTACTTCACAAGCATATAATTTATTAATATTAGCTACATAAATTATTAATAATTAATTAGTTAATTAATACATAGTAAATTAATTATCATTGAATTAATTACTACACAAGCATCAAACTAGCTAGTAATTTTATTACAATTTAAATAACATTTAATGATTTATTTTATAAGCATATAATTAATTAATTATCTATTTAAAATTTAACTAATTATATTAATTTATGATAACTACAAAATAAATGTAATTAAATTTGACAAAATATACCAATTAATCTTCCCAAATTCAAACATAAATTCATATACACCTAATATATAATTAATTTATCAAAATATAAATTCATGTAATTAACATCTAATTAATTTATCAATTAATCTAAAAATCTTAATAATTATCAAATAAGAAATGCATCAATGTATACCCATTCATACCAAATATATTTATCTAAATATACTTACAAACTCTAAACCCAAATTTCATCAATTAATAAAAATTCGTCAAACATACTTAATAAAGAACTTCTCAAAATAATACACATTCTCAATACATTTTTCAAACCAAAATTAATCATATTGAATCAAAATTGTGAAACACAAATTTCAAAAAAAAAATTGAATCTATACCAAAATACTTACATATGCTTGAATGCCAAAGATGAACGAATGGTTGGGGGGGGGGGAGGGAGGGGGAGGGTACAGCTGCCTCATAAAGATTGAAATAAATGAGAAAGAAAGGAGCAAGGAACGAGCAAACAGAAGAGCGTCAAAGGGAGGTTGTGCGCCTGCTAGTAGTTGGCCTAGCTACTTCTAGAAAAAGAGCAAAGAGGAGAAAGTCAGAAGAGAGACAGTGTTGTTGCCTTGCCAATAGCTGATCTAGCTGCTTCTAGATAGAGACCAAAGACGAGAGAGCTGGAGGGAAGCAGTACAGCTGCCAGCAGCTAGCCTAGCTGCTTTTGGATAAAGAGTAAAGAGGAAAAGGGTCGGAGAGAGGCACTGCAGCTGCCACTAGCTGGTTTAGCTTTTTTTGGACAGAAAGCAAAGAGGAGAAGGATGAAGAGAGAGTAAAAATTATGCGTGAGGCTACTGGCGGGCTCTAGAGATGAATTTAGGATCCTTAGCTTTAAAGTAAGGCTCGATAGCCTTTAATGCCAGTTTTTCTAGAATTGGCATTGAAGGAACAGACTAACACTAGTTCTACCAGAACTAGCATTGAAGGCACTAACTAGCATTCCCTACAGCCTTTAATGTCAGTTCTGCTAGAGCTAGCATTAAAGTCATATCACTGGCTCTTCGTTGATCAAGTTAATGGGGTCTTCATCTGTGGAGGGATCCTCGATGCCCAAGGCGTTGCCTTGTGGGCTTGCAAGAAGTCTTGCAACAGCTGCCCTGTTAGAGAGAATGAAGTGGATGGTTACTATCATTATGAGTGTGAACAATGGATAAAGCTCCCATGATAATCCCATCAGTGGTGCATACTACAATGGGAAAAAGAAACAAATTTCAATATTATTATGATATCCTCAAAAGTTAGTGACTAAATACCAACATATTGGATATGATTTCACTGTCTTTCTCATGAAATTAATACCCAGATGAAGGTATGTCCCAAAATGAATTTGATGGCCCAAAAAATGCTTCGTAAGAATTGTTTACCTTATTTTATTCTGACTTCCTGACAAGGCAAACTAAAATAGAGTCCTGAAGAAAAATCCCTAAGAAATGGTAATCTAGAGGCAGTTTCATTTGCTTATACCAGTGATCCCTTATTGGCTTAGTATGCCCATGCTAATGGTCACATAGGTTGGGGTTATAATGCTCATGCTCAACATACTACTCATGCTCTTCAGCAGCTTCACCTTCACTTTCATGGACACTACTCCTAGTGGTGTGTTATCAAACATTTGGACTCCCTTCACGAAGCATTTTGTGGGATCATCAAACTTGTTTTGTAGCACTCCTTCGTATGGATACTTAGCCAAAGAAATATAGTGAAAACATATCGAGTAGAGAGTGATTCGATCATGAGAAATGAAGAATCCACTTAAGATAAACAAAAAAGAAAATCGATGAGTGTATACAAGCCTTTTAATAGCTTATTTCACTAGTCCACATAATGCATAAACATTCAAATTTTTTATGATCAGCTTAGAAATATCCAAAGCTTAGCTTACCGTTCTCTGGTGCTTTGTTTGTTTATTTATTTCTCTTGTTTATGATTTTCAATATTTTTACTCGTATTTGCAATATATCTGAATCTGGTTGGAGGAATTGTTATGCAGCAGTTGGAGGGGCTGCTATGGCAGCTGCTTTGGTTGCTACTAGTTATGAAGGCTGCTGCGATAGCTGCTTTGGCCACAATAGTTATAGAGGCTACTACTGCGGTAGCTGATTTGGCTACAGCTAGTTGCAAAGGCTGCTATAGTAGCTTCTTTGGCTGTAGCAATTATGGAGGCTGCTGCGACAACTGCTTTGGTTGCAATTAGTTATAGAGGTTGCAACGGCAACTTCTTGGGCTGTAGCAGTTGTGAAGGCTACTGCGGTAGCTGTTTTGGCTACAACTGATGCAGCCAAATTAGGAGTTGATGGAGGAAACGAACATGGCATATTTGTATAATATAGTTAAGGGCATGCCCACCCTTGTGGAAAGCTGTAAGCCTCTATGACTCATCAGAGATGGCTAGTTCTATTTTGATCTTTAACGCCAGTTCTTCAAGAGCTGGCATTAAAGGCTTCAATGATTAACGCTAGTTATTCAACAATCGGCATTCAAAACTCCAATGATTAACGCTAGTTCTTTAACAACTGGCATTAAAGGATCTAGGGATGGTCTTTTAATGCCAGTTCTTATTTAATTGATGTTAAAAGCTAATCTTTAACATTAGTTTATTGTTAACTAACATTAAAGATCTTATTTTTAATGACAATTTTGGAAGAACTGTCATTAAAAGTATTCATTAACACTTTTAATGACAATTCTTTGAATAACTGTTATTAAATTATTATCACTTATTATAATTTTTGTAGTAGTGTTTATAGGCTCATATATGTTTTTCTATAGTTTGACTATCATGAATTGGTTGAGCAATAATTTTCATATTAAACTCTAAGTTGGGTATGGCTAGCTAAGTTAACGACCAAAGCTTATGCAATCCAACAACGTCATTCAATAATTGATGGGGAACATGCATTGGTAACTTTAATTTTCTTTATTGCATAAATTAATATGCAATATAATTGTCAACTAAATAGAAATTACATTATAAGACTTTGTCCGTCATAACTCGTACACTATTAGGTCCAAGTAATCAGAAAAAGTATGGTTGCTACGTTGTAATCTTCGAAATGTAAGTTGCAGTAATTTAAATGTCTGCATGGATATCATATTAGTTAGCCCACCTAACTGATTTTATTTACAAGAAATATTAACTTAGGTGATTCAACCAAACTCAAAATAAAGCATGTGATATATAGATCCACATTAAACAAAACATAATAATCATAGGCTAAATTAGAAAATGGAAGGAGACGAGTGATGATTAGTACATGAGGAGGCAAAAAGTAGGGTTTTTGTTATGGGATTAGTATGAAGAGGCGAGAACTAGAGTATGATGAAACGGCTTCTTTGGGACTTTGATGGCCTGATCCTATGGATACAGATCTTTTAAATCAAGCTAAATGACCTGATCCATTACCACTTCATTGTGATGGAAAAAATAACTGAACTAAAAATTTTAATCAACATGTCTTTACAAAAGATCTCATAGAGAAGTTGAAGATCTTGATGCATGTGATAAGAATTGTATATATCTATTGCACTGTGGTAATGTGTTCAACTCAAACCCTATGCTTAAAGTACATAATCTCATAATAAAGTCACAATTAAAACTAAGCTTAATTATAGATATCTCCAAAAAACATGATATTAGGAATAAATAGTTAACTAAGGAACCAAATCTAATAGGTTCTTGTTATAAATTTGGTTTATTCAATTTTCATCAATCATGATCATTTAAATCTCTTTAGGTAAACAAGGTTGCTAAAACACAAAAAGTCACACCTAAGGACATACAAATAACTATTAGTTGGGCTTACTTTTCATGATTGGACTGATATATATATATATATATATATATATGCAAATTCACATATGTGCATGTTAAATGACACATTTATATATTTTAAGCCCTAAAAAGATAATAAAAATGGGTCTTCAAGGGTTGAGCAATAATAGAACTAAAACCCTTAATGAGTTGCCTATAAAAGATTATGCGCATAAACTAAAATGGATTCCTTTGTTAGCACATATGACAACAAAAGCAAATTGTCATATGGGATAAAATTAATTCGAAGTGACTTAATCAAATCAATTTAGTTGCTTCTCACCCATCCATTAATGATTATATTAGGCAAACATTAATGAAATTGTTCATAAAAAGAAATTAATTAAGCCAAAAAAGGATACTGCTTCAATAATCGAATTATAAACCGATAAAGCCGTTGGAAGTGACGTGTCCAATATGTAAAAGATTTAATAAAAATCAAAGTGATTATGATCATCATGGGTAAATTTAACTATTCATAAGCCCTGTTATGTGATAAGAATTGGTTTAGTGAATTCAATACGATTAGGGGTTAGGTTTTGGGTTTCAAGTTTATGTAGGAACCATTGTAGAAAATCACCGATTTCAAAATCAGCCATTTCAATTAATCCATACCAATATGCTAATTTTTGTATGAATATGATCACAAATCCGAAACCTTGATTCTAATACTAATACAAAACAGTTTATTTAATAAGTAACAAAATTACATAGTGATGTTTGGATTATTTTGATGACTTATAAGCTAAATTGGTATGTTCATGACCTTGTCCAATTATTAATGCTCCTAATGTGAACTAATTTTTTAATATTTATTTATGTATCAAGTAAATAACTTGGATTCAAACCTAATATAGTACCATTTAAAAATTTAGATATCTTAAATGATATAAATATCGCTTAACCCATACCATGAAACTCGAAATCACAAATAAGCTTATGGCTAAGCCTTAATATTTTCTCCGTGAAAATTAACAGACTCTGGGGTTAGAATCTTGAATTTTCTAAGGGCAATGATGGAATTAGCTTTTAATTTCAAGCGAATGTATTATGATATTCCTAAATTGTTAGGATGTCAAGATTCGATATTAGGTTTACAAGTGGGGGTTTGTGAATGGTTATAAATATGTTGAAACGTTAGATCAATTATATATATAACATATTAATTTCAAGATTCTCATTTGTTAATACTAAAATTACAAAAATTTCACGTACATCAAAAACTTCACTTCGTATGAAAACAAGATCTTAATTATTTTGAAGGACGCTCATGATATATCTTTTAACTAATAGAGTTTACTTTTAATGTTGATATCATAAAATAAGAATGAAATCATAGTTTAACATATCCATTTTTAGTTACATATCTATGGGATAATCTATTAAATTTGGTTCCAATAGCCTATAGCAAAATTCCTACTTAATGTATTTGTTCAATTATAAGATATTAGTATTAGCTGGATGACAAAAGAAACGTATTGACACCAGACAACCTAGGTAGTGATCTCCATGAATGTTAATGGTCATCAAGATCATTCACGAAATCATGCCTAACATAATCATGTGCACCATAATGTTTTATATTTAAAAATGAAAGCTAACAAGAATATCAACGAACGGAATGGATGAAAACAATATAACATTTTGAGATCGTAAATGTTCATAATGACCTTACCTATGAAATGATTTTCGATGCTATGTTGATGAGAATAAAGGGAAAATATAATTGGATCCCAAATTGGTATGTTAGGTATAACATTAATCAAAGTGTAGAAAACATATGATGACATAAAAACACAAACATAAGAAATGGGCTAACTTAAAACCTATGATGGGTATATGTTGCTAGAAATTTAGATCGGAGGGGTGTAATTCATATAATTGAACCCTATAAGAAGCAATCTTAAATATCATCTTATTGGATAATACAAACTTCATTCTTCATATACTTGAGAAACTCGTTCACCCATTTCTTTAGTACTATGTAGATTTCCACTTACTGCAAATTCCATCCATCAAACTTGAATTAAACAAGGTTGCTGCAACATAAATACGTAAGGTCAACTTTAGTTGATTTCAAATGATGATATCCCTTATTTTTCATAAGAACGAGGAAATAATAACTTGGATGTTATCCATTGATTTACTCTGCTACCAAGAAAGCATAACTAAGCCAAGCAATTCAATTAATTATACACATTTCATAAACTAACATTTTGTAAAGAAGAGATTTGACACCATAATTGTAGATTATTAGAGACCAATTAATAAATTGGGACAAAAAAGCAATTATTGTCTTGCAGGATTTAAAGTCAACTAGTCCAATATCATGAAGCTAACATTTGATTTGTTAGTCCTTAAGTAACAATAATTCCCTTGGACTCTAGGGCTATCATTTGGACTGTGGGGCTATCATTTTTAATAATAGAAATTAACCTATTAGACATGACTTTGTTCCTAAAATATCATCAAGATAAATGAGGTTAGAAACCCACGAGATCAATAATATAACTAAACCAAATACCTAGTTAATTTTTACCAATCAGACTTGGATGCTCATCTTAGTCATATCTTTTTGATTGTTAGTAGATAAACTATTTTGTTGCTTTCATTCAATAGGAAAAAAATCCATAGGATATGTAAATAAATAAGTGCTTGTTGCTCTTCCATCCTAGAAAACAAATATAGACAGGTAGATAATTCTTTGACACTTTTTGTAATTCAGTCCATTGAGTTCTCATATGTTAAACACAATTCAAATAAAATATTTTTAAATTGATCTAACCATGTGGCATAACTATAGAGCCATGCACCAATAATAATAAACAAGATGATAATTGGATGAATGGCATAGGAAGTGTTAGTTTATGAAATGTGTAAGATTTTATGAATGGCAAGAATTGGTTAAACTTCATAAAATTAAACTATTGGTAGAAGATCATGATAATATTTGATGTTAACAACCATATGACTCAAGAAGTATCTTAATTGTTAAATATTAAGCTCAATAATTGATCCTAATCAATTATGGTTAATATGTAGGAAAGAATAGTTAACAAATGATTGGTTCTATCATCTGTTAATGGTAAACCTATGCATAATATAAAGAAAGTTATTTATTCAAGTTACTTAGATGTGTGCCAATAAAATATTGATTAAATCATGTATTGTGCAAATATAATATTAAAAGAAATAGTGAAGCCTTTGAGAATTAAACAAACTATTTATTAAGTCTAATTAAATATTAGACCCAACTAATTTTGGGTAAAATTAAACTATATATTGTTTATTATGTTAATAAAATTTTATTTTTTTAAATTATATTCGATCATATTATCTAGTTATTGTATGTGGTTATAATCAACAACGTGAGATTAAAACACAATCCTTTTTTAATATAATATTTCTATATTAGTTCTTGTAAAGGTAAAGTAAAATTACATATTTTTCGTATTATCTTTCATTAAGGGTTCTTTGCTTGTTCTTTATCATTTAGTAGTGGTGTTTGTAATTATTATTTTAATTTACATAAGCTAATTACCTTTCGTTAGCTCTCACCAATAAATTCTAGCAATAGATATGATATAACAGTGAATGATTACAGCAAATCGTGCAACTAATAAGGATTGTATTGGCTAGAAAATCATAATTTAAATTTATACCTTTGCAAAGCCATTTTGTGGTATTGATTATATGTACTTAGTAGTACCTCACTAAAGAATAAACTACATAGGTTATAATTATATCTTTCATGATACATGCTTTCTTATCATTTCCTTGTTATTTGCTAAAGAAATTTATAGATATGATGTTCATCTTGATCTAGATCAAGGACATAATTATCCTAAATTTAAGCCCAAGACTTAATACATCAATTCTTATGTGAGAGTCAGATTTAGAATTAAAAGATTCAAAAGAAGAAGTGAATCTAAATTATTAATGTCACAAGTATGATATCAAAATTATAAAACCCTAAAATATAATTGATTGTGTTTAATAAACTTTCTCGATTATTGTCAGTCATGACATTTAGTTTAAATATATATGCTTTGAAGGTAAAACTACTCAATAAGCTTTCCTTTTAGTACGGCTATGGTCTTTTTTCATGTAATAGCAAAGATTAGTTTGCAAAATAGAGTGATACCAATGGCTTGATCTAATATTTAAAGTTTAATAGACGTAACTTCAGTTTACTAAGCCAAACTTAAAGGGAAAGCTTAATATATAATAGAGCTTAACTTTGATTGTGACTTCACTATGATCTTAACAAGCTCTAAGCATAGGGCTTGAGCTAATAACATTAGGAGAGCTTGCATGGGCTATTATCCAAGGTGTGAAGAGGCTAAATATAGAGGGAGAAAGACCAACATGGAGCCAAGAAGCCTATAGGAAGATATCTCAATTAAGTGGAGAGTTAAGCCCTAATTCTCTCACTTGATATTCCTATACCTTCAAATGTTTAGCAGCATTAGAGGAAGGATGATATCCTAATGTTATTTAGAGATAGTTTGCATTAAGTTTCTAGTTAAGATTAAAAAATAAAATATGCAATCTTGCTAACTATGATGCATTTAGATGTATCCTATTTGTAATCCGACCTGCACATGATTGAAGTTCTAATATTATAACTAGAAATTATCATGCACATCATTTATTAACAATTTGGCCATATAAATAACTTTCATATGATTATGATGAGGTTTCGGGTTTAAGATTGCTAATTGCAATTAATTTCCATTATGATGCATGCACTTGAATTATCTATATCAAGAGTTTGAGGAATTAAAGTGTCAATTGATGTCTAGGTGATAATATGGTTTCACTTAATTCCAAGGTTAGATGATTTTCTTGATCAATTATGTGGTGCATCAGTTTTCTCTAAAGTTGATTTGAGAAGTGGTTACCATCAATTTACAATGAAAGTTACAGATGAATGAAAGATAGCATTTAAAACTAGGATTGGTTTATATGAATTATTGGTTATGCCATTTGGACTAACTAATGCACGTGGTACTTTTATATGATTTATGCATCAAAAGATCATAGCACATCGTCTGAAGTAAGTGCAATCACACTCAATTATATTTCATAACTTCCATAGTTCATGAATTTTAAAGTTAATATAAAATTATATTGTTTTTAAAATCATGCCCTACATATGGTCTAGCTATTTACAACTCCCAATTGTTAAATAGTGATTATTAAAGATTAGTACAATTGAATGAAAATGAAAGGTCAAGAGTGTGAGTAATTCAACCAACATTATGGTCAACTAATGATAATATTGGGATAATTTGCATAAAACTGGCCCCAATATAAAAGAATCAGCTTCCAAAAAGTTATGCTTCAAACATATTAATGACTTGTGTTAACTTGTTCCTAATTTAATATTGTATATAGATGTCTAGGTAAATAATGAAAAGTTATTTCTTTAAAATTCTTGATCATTTCTCTTACCAATGAATAGTATACTAATTCCTGTGTAATCCAATTACCTTTCAACTGATATCACAAGAGCTGAATTACCTAACATCGTCATATGAGTTACTCTCTTACTGATCGTTGCTCATAAACCTATAAAACATGCTTTATATTTTGCTATGTTGATAGTTGAGATAAAATCCAACTGTGTTGTAAATGGACAATATTACCCCAGTGGAGATTTGAGAATTGGCCTAATACTATGTCTGAGTATATTAGAGGCTTTGTCAAAATACATTTGACTTAACTATATCTGTGATTTTATATTAATGTTAAGCCTAATTACTTGAGCTATAAATTAATCCATAAAGAAATATGGAGTGATTTATTCAAGGTTGGATAGAATGGTCATCTATTTTAGGAATCAATAAAGTGTTGTTTTGATAAGGAAAAATATCAGTTGATCACATTAATGTTGTCCACCATATTTTCGTTACTTTTAACATTCAAAAATCTAGATATTTAGGATCACATAAATGCAGAATAATTAAGACTTTTAACAATACAATGGATTGCCCAATTATAACAATCATTTCTAAATAAAGAAGACAAAAACATAAGGTGAGGAGATTTGGATCAATTATATCCTGAGTTGGGTCCTTAATTTAAACAAATAATTAAATCTAAGCATAAATTGGGCCTAAGATATAATGGCATGGTCATGGGTGTTAACGAATTATTCTAATATTAGTAGCGTACTCAACCCAGTTATGGTTTATATTTGGGGATGTATATATGGCGCGTGAACACTAAGCTTATCCGTAAATGGTCTTAAATCTTTGGATAAATCATGTATTAACTAATCATGTGACTGCCAACAGTACTTGGTTCTTTTGTTAATATATGATTTATCATAATGTCATGCACTACATTGTTCTTTTATTAATATATGATTTATCATAATGTTATGCGTTACATATGATTTAGGCTATATTTATTTAAATTAACAAATGTTGAATGACTAATTAATCTTTGCAAAATAAGGTAAAGTAAAAATAATAATAATAATAAAAGCATTACAAATTTTTAATTCTGAAGTTGTGAATTGAGTTTTAAAAATTAAACAAATCAAAAGAATGTAATAAAATTCCTTTTGTTTCGACTGTTTTAGCACCCAAAACATGTACAGTGTTTTAATAGTAATATTTAACTAATTATGGTTAATATATAGGAAAGAATAGTTTACAGATGACTGGTTATATCACTTGTTACCATCGAGATGTAACAGATGGCAAACAACATACTTCTTGAGTAAGAATGATTTTTTTTTTTTTTTGTAGATGTAATTATGTATGTGTTGGTGTAATTATGTTGAAAGAAGAAAGCAAGTATGGTTACATTGGATCAAGCCATATAAATTTCTTAAAATATATGCATTAAATTACTCAATAAAACCATTTAACTACATAAAGACATGAGACTCAACTAATTAGTAATATATAACTAATATATGAACATTTTGTTCTTAAACACTAGCTTAAACCAAATGGTTACTTGTACAAAAATAACAGAGTAAATAATCTGAAGACTTAAACCTGCATGGCAATTCCTAGATTTTATTTTAAAAAAGTTTTAGCACAAACAAGGGTGTGTATCGATAACGACGTTCGGTTGTATTGTTTACGTGTATTTCAAGCCAAATGCTTGAAATAGACATAGGTGTCCATGGAATGCATTAATAACTTAAGGGAATTTTGGAATATCAATTTAATATATAGAAATCAAAACATGTGTATACAAAGTTAGTAATGATGTATTTGAAATCAGATTAACATGTAAAAGTAATCATGGGGTTTAATAAGCAAAATATTAAATGATATTCTTGACATAATAATAGAATAATTGAGCTTCTTGAATCTGAAGGATGCATATTCTGTCAACTATATAGTTATGGAGTCATGACAAGGAATGATCATGACTAATATAATAGATATTTTATATATTTGGTAAATGGTATCAGTTAGCCATTAATGGTTTGGAAATATATATAGATTGATTTGCTATTAGTAACAGACTAAAAATGTGGAAAAGTAATTTTCTACTTTGTTGATGCGTTTATAATGTTAAATGTCGTAGACCATGTTCGTTTAGAACATAATGATATATAATTTGATTGTTAATTATAATCCAGATTTATGTGCTAGCGACTAAATAATAAATGAGCAAAATGTTAAAGGTTTTCCTTATATTATCGACCCACTTGTTGGTATATATTTGGGGATGCCATGTGGCATGATTCCAATAAGGTATATGTTATACAACACAACTTAGAAATCTTTAGGCTTAATGTTATTGCCGAACTAATTATTTATATAAGCAGATGGTGAAATGAACAACATTATGTTTTTTGTATTAATGCAATGACAAGTAGAAGTTTATTGCTGAGATTTTTTCTCAGCCCTGAAATAATAGGGTCTTATGGTTTAAGGTTTAGGATTTAAAGTTTAACGTAAATCTCAAAAGCTTATCTAATAAATAACCAGGAAATAACCAACAATAACCGAACTAGAGAAAAAATCCCTAGAAAAGTAGAAAACATACTAGTAATTGCCTACTATTCATTATTAATTATTAGCAACAGTGGTGTAAAGGCCTTATTCTGTGTATGTTGCAATAATAAAATTTATCACTCTAAACTTTTTGGGGCCTCTTTTAGTGTATATTTTAAAAATCTAAACTATTTTAAGTTATAACAAGTTAGCAACAAATTATATGCGCACCAATGCATGGCTTAATATGGTTTTCATAATGTAAATTAAACTACACCTGTTTACAGCTCTAGTCCTTTTGTTAATTTTTTAAAATGTATCATGGGACCTAAATCCAAATTAATTATTGATATTCCCTTCTTTTTGTTAAAGGCATTAATGCGCACACAGTAAATGTTGGTGTGTATGTTTAATCTTCCACTATTGAACATTTACCCCAGCTTGTGTGAATCTTATATTAAGTATAAGTTTCACACAAACATGGAATACCTAGATAATTAGGTATCTAGAATTATATAAAAAATCATCCATCTTGATGATGATCCAATCTTAATTTCTATTGATTTCATGATGATAATTCATTATCTTAAGTCAAAATTGTAATATTTTTGTGTGCTTATCTTGAATATTAACCTTAGATAAACTCAAATCTAATATAACGAAGGAACAAATTCAATATTCTAAGATTAATGATTAGGGTATCTAATATTAAGCACTATATATTTTGTTAATAAAATATAAGGAAAGTGTGTTATACTTATCATTTTGGATCAGTTTATTTTACATCGAAATGGTATAACTCATGAATTGGAACTCACCCTAGTGGACCAAAAATGGCACGACGAATTATGAAAGCAGCTAAGTGAATTTATATTAACTTGGATCATTATAGTGTGAGCCATGTATTATATTAATCCAAAACCATTTGTAAATGTTAATTTACAAATCATATGCTTTTAAAGTTTACAAATTAAAGATATTTAAATTAGAAGTTCTATAAAATAAATTTTGAATTTAAATTATAAAAAGTTAGATATTTTTTATTTAAATTCTATCCATCAAATTTGGACCTATTTAGTTTAATTCCTTATGCAAAATTAATATACATTAGGTGTCATTGGTTTTTTAGATCATTGAGATTGGTAACTATTTATCATCTATTCAAGCACTATTTCTTAAACCTTGCATGCAACATATAAACTGCTTTGAGTTTAATGGCTGGTTAAAGAGGGCTACTACTGACGACATGGAAATTGCAGTTTGTGCTCACCTCAATGGTTGAAAATTCATCTTCCTGAACGATGTTTAGGTATAAATTCACCACATTCTAATTCAATCTTATTGAATGTACTAAATTTTATAGTTAATTCTCAGGTAATTTACCAATGAGCTCTCTTTGCATTCAATGCTAGTGTGAATCACCAAAATCTTATAGGAAACAACCATAGAGGTGGCAATCTTGGACATATGCAGTTGTTCCATCTTTGTTTACCTAATATCATTTGTGCCAAGGTATATATTTCCTTTTTCTTTGGATTGATCTTGCTTATAGTTGCATTGTTGCTTGAGATTCTAATTACGTTAACTATTTCTGTTTGTTTGTAGATTAGTGTGTGGAATAAATTCAATTTAATATTTTTGTTCTTCCTGCTTAGGAAGTTGATCTAGCCTTTTTATTCTTTCACACTTTTTGCATAATTCTACCCATGACAATGTTCATTCCAAAGCTAAGCTCCCTGCTTAGGTTGTCTATTACATCCTTGCAGCCATGTCCTTTCTTAATATCCTCCTTGTCTCGAAATCTTTCCCCTTTATTCTCCCAGACCTTCTCTTTAAGAACACTATGTCCGTGACTAAGTTCAATGCCATGATCTCTAGCCTTTTCTAGCTTTAAAATGCATATGAGTGGTTATTAGTAAGAAATTTGATAGGTCATCTGAGGGTGATTTTGTTTCCTTGATTGAGAAATAGCCAAAGCATCAGAGAGATGTCTCGGTACCTTAGCTTGGCAAAATAAAGGTGGAAATTGAGTAGAAAGAGGCTAAAGCTTCTTTAAAGAATAATAAGCATAAAAAAATATATATGAAGAAGCTTTCTGTGGATTTCCTCTGATACAGCCTCGGCTAGAAGTCTCCTATTTGCTCAGGGATCCATTTTTACTTCTTGCTGTTTCATGATATATCATTTCTACTAGTTGGTTTAAACTTGATTGGTGAGAGTGATCAGCAGATAGTAGAGTTCATAGGGGAGCTGTGGATGCTATAAACACATGCTACATGGGTGGAAACCTGATCTGGGTATGTAGCAACTAATGCAAGAGAGGTTGTAGAAGGTTGCGAATGCTTCCTTTGTTGCTTGTCATGGACACCCTTCATACCCAAAAGTAGGAATTTCCACCCGATATAGGATGATAATTATGTTATATGGACATACAAATGGCTTCATAATCATCAGGCCTAAAATAATAATATTTAGTTAATTCATGACTAACTTATAATCGTCAGGCCTGGTATTTATCTACTTTTAAACCATAAGATATTATACTCAATGGCTTTATTTATAATGTATTTTAAGAGACTCATCGTACTCCATAAATTAGTTATTTCTTTTGGAACGTAATAGATGATAGAAAAATTTTCAAGTACCTCTGAAAAAAAAGTTTATCATTTCCTTGATATTTGCCTGAGAGACACATTAATTTTAGGGACACAATTCAGATGGTACTATCTATTTTGGGAAGGATCATATGGCTTTCTCCATAATTTTATGTTTCATTATCAAGTACTGATCTATGTTAATCTTAATGAACATATTCCATATAAATAGGGTGGTTTTGACATTAGCTCACCATTTAAACGTTATTGCACTAGATTGGATCATGTCTCCTAGATCTTAAAACGCTCAACCATAAAAAGGTCTAACCTTTCAATTATATATATATATATATATATGCGTGAAACCAAACTACCAAACTAATGATAATATTGGGATAACTTGCATGAAAATGGCCCTAAACATGAAGTTTATTAATCTCCAAAGTGCCATACTTTCTTGGTTACTTGAACCTTAAACCCTAAAACCTTCAAACCTTACGTAACATAAGGTCAATATCATCTTTGAGTATAAAACAGGAATAAATAGTTAATTGGACAACTTTGTCCCTACCTAATTGGTTATTTTAATCCTTTAGCATTGCCATTTGGCCATAAAGGTTTAAGAGAAAGATCAGAACACTAAACCCTAAATATCTATTAAGCCTAACTAATTTACTTTATGATGGATTGACCACCATCATAGTTTCTGCTTTAATATTAAAAAATAAAAGCTTTGAAATCTTTTCTTTAAAGATATTTTAAGCCTAGTTAATGCAAATGTCCTACCCCATGACCTAAACCTTGTACCTTAACTCTTTGAAAATTAATGCAATTTTTTTAATTTATGTATCGAATAAATAACTAGGATTTAGACCTGATATAGTACCTCACCAACCAAGGAATAGTAACCATTAATAACTCAATATTAACCATGCAATTTAAATCAAGTTGTTTATGGCACTAATTTTACAGGTCCTTCAAATCGATAGATGCTAATGAGTATACATGATGTGTTTATGATTCTAGCTAATATATATATATAGATTTCTAGAGTTGACCTTATGTTTTTATGTTGCAGTCTTTATTTAATTAAAGTCTAATGGAAGGAATTAGTAACAAGTAAATATCTAAATAATACTAAAAAAATTATTTTTCAAAGTCTCTTAAACAATGATATAAAAAATTTGGTAGTTTTATATTAAAAATTAGCTATAAAAAAGGGTAAATATGGCATTAAAGAGATTGATTAGGTCAACTCTCGATTCGATATGTACTTAGGCCTAAGATTTTTAGGAACAAATTGGATTGTTTTCATTTAAGATTACCCTACATCTAATCAAGGTATAATTCTTAATAATTTGTCGTCCATATTTAATATGACCACAGTTGGAAATGGTCTAGCTCATGTAAGTGGTATTCATAGGAGATTAGACTATAATTTAGCTAATCCTATAAATATTCAACTTGAATCCTTTCACCTTCCATACAATCGTATTTGTAGTAATTCACTGATGTTAATGTTCTATACTACCCTGCATTTGAGCTTACAAAATATAACTACCTATAAATTATTTTTGCCATGAATGGCCGATTATTTAATGGTGCAGTGGAAGGTTTGCTTCGAAAGAGAAGTAGAATAAAATTAAAGAACAAACTCAAAGATTAAATTTTAGAGAAAAATTTGATAAATTGTGTTGAACTACCTCTAACCATTATAATAATTCTTTAAATAATGCAAGTAAGTAAGTTAAAAATAAGAAATGTAAAACTAATAGAAAACTAACTTAGACTGGAAATGGGAAACCTAAAAGAATAAGAAATTGACTTAAACTATGAAACTAAGATAAAATAGTTATCTAATCAAAATAGAACACTATGTTAGTGTGTACTACATCAATCATTCCACTTTGAAAAAAACTCACCCTCGAGTTTTATGGCTGTAACGAAAACTTATTTGTGGGAAAGTACTCAAAGATATCAACAACATTGAAAGTATTGGAAATATTCATATCATGTGGAAGATCAATCTTGTAAGCATTGTCATTAATCTTCTGAATGATGTGAAAAGGACCAATCTTTCTTATCTTTGAGCTTATTATGTGTGCTAATAAGAAAACAATGCTTTTGAAGATGAATCATCACCAAATCACATTCATTAACTAACTTAAAACGTCGATGTTAGTCTGCAATAATATTTTAATAAAGATTAGTTGCTTCTAAATTCTTCATCACCTAATGATGAATATGTTGAATTTGCTCTACAAACTCTTCAGCATTAAGGTTGGCATTAAGGAAAAAAGGTGGACAAAGCAAATCTAATGTATGCCTTGGAATATTAGTGCAAACAACTTCAAAAAAAGCCTTTTTGGTTGAATGATTAGGAGTACTATTAAAAGCAAACTCAATATGTGCAAGAACAGCATCCTATTATTTTGATTTATCTCCTCTAACACATCGAATGATATTTCCAAGAGAACGATTAGTCATCTCAGTTTGTCCATCGATTTGCAGGTGACTTATGGTATTATACTTCAACAAAGCATCAAATAATTTCCATAGAGTTCTCCAAAAGTGACAGAAATTTTTTATCCCTATCAGAAGTTATTGAATCAGGATTACCATGTAAGTAAACAATCTCACAAAAAAAATAAATGAGCCATATAAGAAGCATCTAAAGTCTTCTTGCAAGGAAGAAAGTGAGCCATCTTGGAGAATCGATCAATTACAACAAAAACTGAATCAACTCCTTGTTAAGTCCTCCGGAGGCCAAGAATGAAATCCATAGTTAAATCTTGCCAAATTATCTCTTGAATACACAAAGGAGTATAAAACCCTATATTTTACATTTGTCCCTTAGCCCTTTGACACAGTGGGCAATGCTCAATAAAGAGGCACTATCAAGTGATAAGATCGAAGCTATTCTATCTAATTATTTTTATAAATAGTTTTCATGAATTAAAAAAAATGAAATTGAATTATAATTGGACATGCTTAGTGTTTTGTTGGAACCTTTTGAATCAAGTAATCATTCATTCTAATCGCAATTCTATAGATAAATCGATATTCTATTAATTTTTATATTTATATTATTATATATTATATAATATACATAATAGTATGAAATCTAGGATCTTTTTAGAAGTGATTGGTTTGACATAAAAAAACATAAAAGAAGGTTCTTGTAATTGAGGCCTATAAAATCTTCTTCGACCAAACTAATTGTTTTATCTCGACCGACATGTCCTCTTAATCCTCCGGCATGCAACTCCCTAATCAAATATTCGCATAAAGAATAACGAGGAATAAATAATTGTGTACCTTTTAATAAGAATCCATCTTGGATAAGAAAATCAGAAACAAACTCCTTACTTTTGCATTGTGTCTATATTTTGCCAAAGTCCTCATTAGTAGCATATATATCCTTTAAACAGTCAAACCCCACCACCTCAGTACTTATTGTAGTTAATAAAGAGGCACATCGACTTAATGCATCGTCTACTTTATTTTCTTTGCTAGATTAATGTTTGATAATAAAAGTGAACTTCTGCAAAAAGATAATCCATTGAGCATGCATCCAATTTATTATCTTTTATGAATTGATGAACTTTAAAGCTTGATGATCTATGAGTAACAAAAACTCTTATTGAATCAAGAAATGCTCCTAATGCTTCAAGGAGCGAACAACGGCATAAAATTCTAACTCATATGTAGTCTATTTTTGTCGGAATTCATCAGTCTTTTCATTAAAAAGCTTTATCAAATGCATTTCTTGGGATAATACTGCTCTAATTCCTAAAACTGATGCATCACATGCAACCTTAAATACTTTGTCAAACCTAGGGAGTGCTAATATTAGTGTATTGCATAATTTTTTCTTTATTATTGAGAAGTTGTCCACTTATGGTTTACTCCATTGGAATTGGCCTTTCTTTAGACAATTGGTAATAGGCGCCATAATTATCGTAAATTCTTGAACAAACGCTTATAAAAGGTGGCTAAACCATCGAAGCTTTGCAATTCACGCATAGTTTTAGGAATTGGCCACCCGTGACTTGCTTTCACCTTTGCCTTGTTAACTTCAATAGCATTTTTTCATACTATAAAGCCAAGGAATAAAAGATGGTCGGTCATAAAGCTACATTTGTTAAGATTGATATACAACTTGTTAGCTTGTAAAGCTAATAGAACTTTCTTGAGATATGACAAGTGCTCCCCTTCATCCTTATTGTAGATAAGAATATCGTCGAGATAAACCATCATAAATTTTTTGATAAATGGATGAATAACCTGATTCATCAATCGCATGAATGTGCTAAGCGTGTCTAATAACCCAAAAGGCATCACTAGCCATTCGTAAAGATCATCTTTTATTTTGAAAGCTATTTTCCACTCATCACCTAGTCGAATATGAATATGGTGATATCCATTTCGTAAGTAAAGTTTGGTGAATGCCACAACACCTTCTAACCTGTGAAGCATATCATTAAGATATGGGATGGGAAAGCTATACCTCACCAGTATTTTACTGATAGCTTTACTATCCACAACCATTCTCTAGCTGCCATCCTTTTTTAGGGTGAGTAAAGAAGGAACTACAGAAGGACCCATACTCTCATGAATCAAACCTTTGTCGAATAACTCATTAGCTTGCCACTATAACTCTTCATGCTCAGTTGGGCTTAAATGGTAATGTGACAAGTCAAAAAAACTGGCTTCAAGTATAAATCGATATGATATTGAATATTTCGCATAGGAGGTAGCTTATTAGGTAACTCATTAAGAGACACATTAGTAAAATCAGCAAGTACCTCTTGCATCTTAGGTGAAACCTCAACAGTTGCTTCATATTGGCCTTTCACCACTAACACTGTGATAAGTTTAGATTTTTAACCTGCTTAAATAATTTTGAGATTACTATGTTTGTGAATAATGGTTTATCTTCCTTAATAACAGGATTACTTTCCAAAGGTTGAGATTGTGGTAATAACATGATTTTCTTGTTAAGCCACCAAAAGATAAAACTATTAGCTCGTCCTTTATAAATGGCATTAACATCATAATGCCATGGTCTTCCTAATAGGATATGACCAGTGTCCATCTCTACTACGTCGCATACATCCTTATCTTTGTAATATTTCTCAATTGAAAAAGAAATCTTGCAAACTTCTTGCACTTGAACTTTCAGACCTTTCTTAATCCATGCGATCTTATTATGAACAGTGCACTAGGCTCGAAAGATCTTATGTCATTGAGTGTCATCAAGTTTTTTTGGGGCAAGCAAGAGTAATTGGACAATACATACAACTTCTCCCATATCTTCTTCTGCAAACTCAGCACTGTTATAAATTTATTCTTCAAGAACTTATTCTTCTTTGATGCCATCTTCTTCTGTAAACTTAACAGATCTTCTATGGGTGGCTTGATTGGTTGCGTTGAAAACACTTTCCAAGATTAAAAAGCACATAAAGGTCATTGTCGATTCGATGTTATTGTTAGTTACTACCTTGGGTGTTAGACTAAATAGAAGTTGAAGTGTTATTTTGATTTTGTGCTAAAATTTAAGTCAAACATGCATTTTTATTTTGACTACTATTGCTGCCTAGAGTTGTTGACTCTTTTAAAGCAAAAGAAACTTCTTGATTTTGTCATCAAAAGTTACTTTAGGGATGCATAATTAATTTTTTGATTTGATTTTTTACTTTTGTCGCCAAATTAATTGCATTTATCATGGTCTAAATCCTTTGAAGAGCAAGTAAATCATGAATAACCATCTTTAGGCCTCTAATATAATGAGCAATCAATTAATCCTCTATATAAGGTGTATTAACTCATGCATTTAATCGATAGAATTCTTCTATGTACTCATTAACAGTGCGGTTGACTTGTTGACAATTTTGATATTGTTGATATAATAACTGCTCATAATTTGGACGGAGGAATCATCTTTGTAGTAATTACTTCATCTTAGGCCAAGTGCAAACACGCTACTTTCCTTGGCATTGATGATTATATTAAAGTTGCTTCCGCCAAGCAAAGGCTCCACCTTTCAACTTATGTACCACGAACTTGAATTGGTTTTCTTCTAAAATATTCAAATAATCAAAAAAGTTTTCAATAGTTCTTACCCAATCGAGAAAATCTTGAATGTTTAATCGACTGCCAAAACTTGGTAAATCCATCTTCATCTTAAATTCTTGAGTGTGTGGGCCTCGATCTTTATCCTTAAAACAAAAATCTTCTTCTTCTTGAGATGAATAATCCAATCTCCATTGTTGGCTTTATTGAACATTCTTCCACCCTTAACGTCAAAAATCATTATCTCGAAAAGGTGCAAAATAGTCACATCGAACGTTAAAAGCCTTGGCCGCCCTTTATGGAAGGGCATCCTTATCATAAACTCACCATCACATCATCATATAGAAGCTCCTCGATTTTGCCATTCATAGACCCATAATGGAACACGCTCATCAAAATCATGATTCGTGGCTGGTCTTACTTGAAATAGGGCTTCTTATTAATTTGCGAGCTAATTTAGGGTTAGTATCGATCATCGTGGCCTGCCAGAAGTTGCTATTGACATCTTAAGCCTAAGTTGATAGGTAGTTGGTATCTAGGTTATAAATCCACATGATTTGCTACCCTAGAATTCGTTGGAATAAAATCTGCATGATTTAGGTCTTATTGGCCAGCATTCTTTATGTTACAATGATGATTTGGTCTTTGCTCCATGGAATCATGTCTTCCTTCCATAGTCATTATAGTCATCATTTACATGAGATTGCGAAGGGTTCCATTGATCCCATCAAGTCATTACTCAATCTTGTCTAACCACCATTCGTTATTGATGGTTTATATGCACTAGAATTTTCATCAGCTATCAAAATAAGGTAAAAATCCTTGTTCTAATACCAATTTGGTCCAACGAAAAGTTTGCTTCGAAAGAGAAGTGGAATAAAATTAAGGAATAAAGCTCAAAGGTTAAACTTTCAAGTAAAATTTAATAAACTGTGTTAAATAGCCTCTAACCATTGCAATAAGTCTTTAAATAATGCAAGAAAATAAAATAACAATAAGAAATGTAAAAATAAGAAACTGACATAGACTAGAAATGGGAAACCTGAAAAAATAAGAAACTGACTTAAACTGAGAAACTAAGATAAAATAGATATCTAATCAAAATAGGACACTATGTTAGTTTGTATTGCATCATTTAAAATTAATTAAGATATTCAAGATCATGGGGTTGAATTTTTATAGGATTTGAACTTATCATATTAGGATGTCTAACATCCATAAATAAACAAGGAATTAATTATCCATAACATGGTATCCTTTTTACTAACTAGGCCTATAAGAGTTGATAAATGTATTATTAATCTTAATTGCATCAAAGCTATTTATATGGCCAAATTGTTAATAAAATGATGTTATTAGATAATAAATCTTTGCATCTTTCCATTAAGTATTACAAATTTTTCCCGCCAAGAAACTTGAAGGATTTAGGCAATTTAAAAAGAATTGATATTGTTGTTATGCATGTGTCCCACGATCATTAAAAATTTATAGTAAACCCTAACATTATATTTGTTGAGATGGTTCAAGTAATCTAGATCAGGTGACAAACTTAATGATTCAACTTGGTGAATAAATACCACGTGGTAAATAGGATCACTTATCAAAGTTTGCTCAGTCTTGACTCAATTAATCCAATCAATAATATGACTACGTCAACATAGTCTTATTTATAGTTGACTAATGGGTTGGGTTTAAAGGGTCATAACTTTCACATGTCATATATATTTTTGAATCTAGGATCTAAGATAAAATTATACCCAATTTGGATGAAATAATAAATTGGGTTTAACTATTTTACAGATCATAAATTTAGTTGCACTACAAAATAATCCATTAATCCTATAGGCTTGATAATATGTGATAAACATTTGGGAGGCACACTAGTAATATTTATAATGAGTTAATCTATTTCTTACTTTGTGGTAATATGCATTGAGTTAGTATATCAGTCCATAACCTGAAGCCTTTGATGCAAGAATTTTTTCAATGATATGTAGTAATGAATTGGATATTTATGGACATGTTAAGGTTGTTTAAGCAGTATCAACAAATAAGAATCTAAACCTCACGAACCACGGATGTTTTGAGCCATTTGTTCTATGGAATTTCAAAAAGGAAGAAATTAATTTTGTCCTTTGTTTTATATCTAATGATACATGATCTTTAATTGAAAATAACATCACTTTATGTATTATGAAATCTAAATATCACTTCACATGAGTGTTTGGCAATTAACTACTAATACATAGTTGGCATAAGCATTCAACATTTTATATTGACAATATGTGTGACAATGGTAGTGTATCTTATAAAAATACACCAATAATAGAATTCAATAAGGTATAATTCTTGATAGTTTATTGTCCATTGACATGAAAATTTTGATCTAAGATGGTGAATCATCATGTCCATCATTTACAACTCAATCCATTTGTAATATACTATATCTATATTAGTTATCGTACATGTAAAGGTAAAGTAAAATTAAATAATTTTTATATTATCTTTCATTAAGGGTTAATTCTTTGCTTGTTCTCTATCATTTAGTAGAGTTGCTTATAATTATTATTTTAAATTCCCAAGATTCAATTATATAGGCAAGAATAAGTTTGTTATTATTATTTGAACACAATATTTAATAGCAAACACAATAAGTTTAGGCACATTGTCCTTTTTAAACCTATTGAAATCAATCGGTGAGATTGTCATTTCTAAGTTATATGCTTTATTTATATTAAATCAACGCACAATCAGCAATTAACTGTAAAGATGACACTTTTCATTCCATTATGATGGTTTTAAGGTAGAACTGCTTAATAAGCTTTCCCTTCAAGGGTCTTAACATGTTCCAATCGAGTATAACGAGAATAATCTTTTAAGATGGTGTAGTAATCCTAGATTCAATTGACCTTTTAACATCAGAGTAAGGTGGTATTGACCTTAGTTACCCAACCTAGTGTCCCACCAAGTTGGGTATCACTAGAAATTAGCAATAATCTTAGATAATTAGAATATTAGACTTTCAAAGATGATAGATAGTTAAATTTATTATATTACAAAAGCAATACATATATATGTAATGCTTTTGAGTTTTTGGTGAAATTAAATAAAAAAATCTATAAGTTTCGAATT
This sequence comes from Moringa oleifera, assembly GCA_021397835.1. Taxonomy (NCBI): domain Eukaryota; kingdom Viridiplantae; phylum Streptophyta; class Magnoliopsida; order Brassicales; family Moringaceae; genus Moringa; species Moringa oleifera. The sequence continues at coordinate 781,999 of JAJFZO010000345.1, forward strand.
CAATTAATCGAGAGCTACTAGTGACCAATTTCAAGATAAAATCTTTGTTCATCCTAATATTTTTAAATAAATAGTAGAGATGATAATTGGCAATAATTATGAAGTACTAGTTTCATATAGTTGAGCGAAAGTTAAAGCTAAAGCTTTTTTTTAGGTGAAAATAATTATAAATGGGCTAAGAATGTCATGTATATTAATGAATCATATTTTATGTGTCATTATTTGTAAACAGGCTAATTATTTGTCAACATAGAAATGACTTTGTAAATGTCAATTCAAAGTTGGAATGTTGATTTATGGCATACAGATGATAAGCACATAGGTTATGATAGAGTTTTTACAATCTCATTACCTTACTATCAAATCTGTTGTTCAAACTTTAAGCAATAGCCTTGATTTATAATGATACCTAACATAGTGGAATGTTTTAAGTTTAGTTGTATTTCTTGAACAGGTAATATTGTCTATTCATAACATGGTTAAATCTTATCTCAACTATCAACATATGTACATAGGAAGAGATATCTATTGCATATCCAAGGGGAAAATGAGACTTTAGTAGAGTCCTAAAAGGAAACTATCTTGATAAAAAAATTAAGCCATTTATAATTATGATTTTTTAAGCCTAATTATTTATTAAGATCAGTTGTATATTAAGCTTAATTTTTTATTAAGTCCAAAACCAAATTAGAAATGATGTAGACACTTGTTTTCCTCATCAGACATTGCGCTACTCTAGCTTGAGTTGTCTTATCCCAATTAGGATATTTTCGTTCCCTTATAGTCAATGGCAAAATCACTTATCCTAAAGAACAAGATGGAACACACAATGCATTAGCTTTGAAAAGAAAGCCATGCTTCTTTACTTGTGATTTTGAGATCTTTTTCCTAGAATTTTGCACTATCGTGAAATGGTCAAAGCCATTAATGAAGATAGATCTTTACTTACTATTACCCTAATCTTGGCATATCGGGTTGGTAAAACCTGAATTGTTGATGAAATTAAAACTTTTAAAATTTGAACTCCTAAGTTGAATTCTTAATGCAATGCTGGCAGGATCTTGAAGAGGACAGTTTAAAAATATTGTGAAGATTTAATTGGGCTAAGAGTCCATTTAAACGACACTCTTAGGCTAGTTTATTTGGTAATTTACCATAAAATATAAGGAATACATAGGCATTCAAATGTTTCTTTGGGGTTAAGGTTAGTTATATAAGATTTGATAGTTTCCCTTTCCTTCAAAATTGAAGGTTTAAATATTTGATGAGAAATTTTGATCTTGGTGGGATGCTACTAATGGAAAAGGAGGTAAAATGTTTTGTGCAAACACACAGCCAAGGGAACACAAGAGCGAAAAAGTAGTAAAGGGTTTTCCAATCTACATGTAACCAAAAAAGGAAAGGAAAGTAAAGGCAATGTCACTGTTAGAAGTTACATATCAAGCCATGTTAAAGCTTTATTCTAGGGCAAAAGCAAGGGAGGTCTTGTTGACTAGATGCTAGAGGGAGCACTTATGAAATAATGGTAGACTGAGGCGCAGGCCATGCTTGCAAGGAAAGTAAGGATGGTGCCAAGGAGGCACCAGAGTTGTAAGTGTGCAGCAGTAACTCATCAAACGGGAAAACATGTGTGAAGTCCAAAAGAGAGTGCTAGGGAGCACACTAGCTGCAACAACGGGGGTAGCAGTTAGCTTATCGAGGAACACTTTAGAGTATTAGTGCAATTCAATCCAACAAAGGTGTGACATCCATCTGGTAGGGGGTTTGTTAAACCCATAAATTTGATAATGCATTTCATATGCTTAGTGAGGTTATAAAGACACTCTAGGCAATAGGGTCAGGCGTGGAGCTTGTAACGCCACATAAGTTCAGTAACACACCACATTGGTTGTTATTTGTTGAGACTATGCACTTAAACTTGTTGGAAAGCTCAATTATAATGTTGGTTGGTATGAGAAGAATGGACAAACACAGAAACACCATAATGATGCAATAGAGGCAGCAGCTTAACAAAGGTGTGGAGAGAACACTTATTGTGGGGTACGTGACTAGTGGATCAAGATTTGCTTAGCACGAGTAGGAACCTAACAAGTCAAAGGTTTAATAGGCTATTGAATAAGGCTAGACACTATATTAAATCACCCATAAAGACAAAAATAATTTAGAAACACTAAGACTTCACTATGAGGTTAATAAGCTCTAAGCTTATAGCTTGAGCTAATCACATTGGAACAACTTGCATGGGCTGTTAGCATAGGGTTTGAAGAGGCTAAATGTAAAAAGGACAAGGCTTAGCATGGAGCCAAGAATCCCATATAGAGAGATCTTAACTAGGTGGCAAGTTGAGCCCAAGAAAGTAAAACATTACACAAGAAGTCTTACTGGTAGCAAAGTCTTGGGGAAACTAGTCTCTATTTGGATAAAGTCAAATAGGCATTGATAAAGTCAACAAAGACATCTAAAAGAAGTACAATCCTGCTAGGATAGGTCTATGCTTATCTAAAAAAGTTAGTACTTATATAAATAACTTGATCTTAGAGTTAGCACTCTTAAGTTGTATAAATTTGCCAGGTTGTATAGGGTTTTGAGAAATAAGAAAAAAAAAAATAAGAGCCTAGGGGATCACAAAAGGGTTTTGTGAGGGTTTGAGATGCTTAGGAGAACCATCCACCTTTTCCTCATGTATATTCTTTTATAAAGTCAATAAAGATCAGAATAGCTTTCCTGTAAACATTGTTATGTGTGCGTCTATCTTCTATATGTCTAATAGCAAATCAACATCCCTCTCCATTTATTCTGATCTTTCTACATAGACAATTAGATTAGAGTATGTTCCAAATGATGTTCTAATGGCATCTCTCTTTTGAGCCAATCTTAGAATCAATTATTTTAGAATCAGCTCAGATATCTTACTTTTATCCTTTTTCAAAAGCAAACTAAAGCATTTGAGCGGATTAATAGTGATAGGATTAATGAAAATATCTCAATTTGATGCAATATAACTTGATTAAAGGTGACCATATGTTAATTATTCCCTTCTTTAATTTATTAAGATTCTCTAGAGGACTTAATCTTCATGTATGCATAGAACATAATCAACTAACAACATAGGAAATTACAAAAAGGAAAAGCATTTGATCACAAAGGGACTTGAAGATCAATGAATCTTACACTCATAAAATTGGATAGAATCTTATAATCATGTGTTAGTTTAGAAGATAAAGAACTGCTAGGATTTCGTACATATAATGATGAAGAGATTATAGGAGTATCAACATCATATATATTATAAGATGACTGGTAGGCTTATATTAATGTTACGTAAGTCTCTTCAATCACGTACAACACTTGATCAAGATCTATAAATGTATTCAAGGTTTTTTATCCCCATCCATAAAATTAGGCCACTATATAGTTTGAAAACTTAATAAACATCTTACATGGCTCACACTACAATGATTTAGAAAACCACAAACTACGTTCTTAACACTATTAACATCTATTTACTATGAATAATACTGACATACCTATTTATTTATTAGGTCAACTAGCAAGAATAATTTATATTCTAAACCATAGAACACCAGTTAAAATGTAATAACTGGCTAAATTAGCATAAGAATAATGATGGGAATATGCATAATTTTAATCTCATAATATAGTTTTAAATAACACAATGTACATATTTCACATACACGTCTGTCATTACACTAATTGCAAACTTCATTCTTTTCCATACTCTAACTATTAAGTTTATGATATATAATTCTACATCTCATAATGGTATTTGGTAAATTAGTTATTATCTATGTCTTAAAATATTGAAAGGATGATCGCTAATAAGCCCATACCAATTTACTTTTATTTTAATGATCCCTAATAAGCCCATACCAATTTACTTTCATACAAGGAAACATTATGGTAAGTTATCCCATTAAGTTAGGACTGATCCCAAATTTTCAAATAAAATAATTTAACATATCACTTGGATGAATACAAAACACTAATTTGACCAAAATTTAAGGTGATTTTTTAAAAATTATGCTCTACGAAATATGCATTATTTTTATAGATGTCTTTAGAGTTAATTAATCACATCATAAAAAATGAAAAAATAAAATAAAAAATAACAAAAATATCAAAACCCAGATGTAAAGTATGTGTTTGTGTAAAAAAAATATATGAAAACAAATTAAGGTTACCTTATAAGGTTGATTCGCAAGCTTTCTTCTCCAAGCTTTCTCATACCCAAGAACTTGCTTAAGCCTTCTACCTATTTTCCTCTAAGAATCATCTCCTTTTTTTTTCTTCCCAAGAGAAATTTTTTTCTTCCCTATTCCTGTAGCAAAAATGAGGCATTCATATAATTAAGGTTTTGGTGCCTACCATTAGTGCAACATGAGCAACACAACATGCATCTTTTTTCTCTCTCTCTAAAATAAAAATATTCATATATATATAATCCTTTTATCTTTTTTTTAGCTAATCCTACTTTTAATTTTGAAAGATTCATTTAAATCAATCTAGATGATATTAGGTGTTTGTATTGCCAACACTAATTTAAGGCATTCACAAAATGGAATTACGACTTTGGATTCATTTTCTTAATTTTTTATGCTTGAAATACTTGTCAAGATGTTTATTATTTTATGCAAAAATTAAGTTTATTATCTAGGGCTATGATATAACTTAGTTATGAGGTTTTAATTTTTTTAATTTTAGTAATAAAGTATTTTTGAGTTCTCTACATGATGCTTACTGTTTTTAATTAATTCAGCACAAATTAGATGATAATAATCATATCAAACTTAAACTTCACCACAATTTATTACTTGTCTAAATACTTGGACCATTTGATTCTTGTGACAGGCTATCACAAATGTGTTCTTAGGAATAATTCGTGGCAAGAGATAAAGGGGAAAGAAAACTTATCACGCAAAAGATCCCAACATCACATGTGAAGAAGCAAAATAAGATTTTATATACTTGATTTTTGATTCACTTTTGATAGTTTATCTTTTTATGTTTACTTAGATATATATATAGATATATTTGTAGTAAGATATTCATATTTATTTAAGCATGTTAAATTTAGTACATGATGACAACTTAAATGTTGTTTATTTTACTCCATCCTAGCTATGGAAGAGTAAATATGCCCATAACGTTTTATCTTTCAAATGCATCTTCAGTTAAGGTCTAATCTTGTGCTTTATGATTTGACATTAAAGTGAATTATCTAAGTGAAATAAATTTTAGATAATTTAAAATAATGTTACTTTTTTTTAAAAGAAGACAAATCTAGAGTTTATGCTTTCATTCAAGAAAACAAATAAGCATTACACTCGTTAATGTACGTGTAATTTTTTTTAAATTATACTTTTGTAAACACAAATGAAAAGAACTCAATAACAATTAAAGAAATTTTTATCATGACTAATAAAATGCATGTAAGCATGATTAGTTCGTAAATAATTTTTTTGACTTTGGCGAAATTATAAAAATAATAATATAATAATAGTAATTTATATATTCATAAACATAACGCTTACCACACCCAATGTCTTTTATTTAAAAGTTAGACTAAATATTAACATTTTTCTCCATATCATTACTTTTACAATGTTCTTTTTCTAATAAACTTTACTTATATTTTTATAATTTTATCATGATTATTTTCATCATAAAATAAATAAAAAATTAAAAATAATGTTTAATTCTCATTAAATTTTGATTACGATGATACAAGGCAGATATGATAAACTCATAAGTAGGTTGTAGTCCAAAATATTCTATTAAACTCAATTCAAGCTAAAATTGTTGAAATTAATGTCAACTCAAAGTATATATTTTACTAGTTTTAAATTGATTATAAGTGGATCAAAAAATAGCTTCAATCTATTTAACATGCTACTTTAATATTAATTAACTTCAACTTTAATACAATGATATTCAAACACTCATAAGCATCTAGGATATTCAAAAGTGTTGCTTTAAACCCTCATTAGTTATGCACTCCACAAATAATATTCAAACACTCATTAATGTATTACTGGTCTAAATACTAAGATGACTTTCATGGTATAATTTGATTAATAACATAGATGACAGGCTAAGTGGATGGCACACTTGAATGTTAGTCATGGTCCTATAAGTGACCAAGCAATTTTATTCAACATAATGAACATGCTATAGTAAATGAGTATAAAAGATTTGCTTAAATGCCTTCTAAATTCCTTTACCTTTTTTTTTTTTTTTTTGTAGCATTCTTCCCATCTTTAATTTGAATGGATATAAGATTTCAATTGAAATCTTCTCAAAAGGCCATGAAAGCTCTAATGGAAACTAAAAATTACAAAGAGAATTTTATAAGAGAACTTTAGAGAAAGTTTCTTTCGTTTTTGTTGTGTTTTTGTGTGTCTCACTTTCGCTCAAGTCTTGCTTTCTCTTCCTCTTTTTGCCACTTTTCTCTCTATAGTTAAAATCTTGTTGTTGATTTAAAAGATTTTGATGGTGCACATTAGCATCAATGGCGGGCGAAAGAAATAAGTATAGGGCACTTAGTTGCCACTATCGTCAAGCTCGACATGCTCTCGCTTCCCATGCAAAATTTATCTCACTATTTGAAGCCCACTTAAGACTTTTTTGTGTTGTTCCCATTAAAGTTAACTACATTTTCACACTCACTAACCTTATTTGAGTAGGAAACTACCTTCACTTTTTCCAATCTTCAACCAAATAACTCAAGAATAGGTTCATCTAGTGAGCTACTACATCATCCAATAATTCCAATTTTAAACTCAATCTCAATAATTTAAGGAGGCTTATAGTTTACTTCATCATTTCATCCTTCTCTGTGCAATTTTCAGCTTAAATTTTGCTAAATTTGGTAGAGAATTGGGTGACATCGAGTTATAGGGTGCCCTATTGTTATGCTACTTTTGAACACCTTGTCACATCAATGACTTTTCCTTTTTAGACTAATGTGGCAGCATCACCAAATGATGCCCTGCCACATCAGCAGCTCTATTGCTAAGGACTTAACATTTCACTAGTCTTCCTCTTTTTAAAAGTATAGCATTACCTCATTAACAATAACGCTTCTAATAATAATGTGCCATTTCAACCACTTCTGCCTACCAATATGTTCTGAATTTGCTCTCTCTTTCAATATCGACGTTATAGTTTTATCTCTTATCTTTGCAGCACCACTTGAATTACCTCGATTAAATTTAAAAAAAAAAGAAGTTATGGCAAGTTCACTTGTTACTTTATCTCAACATCATGCATCTTTAGACAATGATAGAGCCTTGATGTGTTGATAATCTTTATTTGGCCTGGCATAACATTTGTAGCTCTTTATCTTAGCTTTCCAATGCCTTAATTGGACCTAAGATGTGGAAGTTATGGCAAATATTTTGAGTGTTCCTTTATGAAAATACTACAATAGAGTGTCTGAATGCTATGTGTTTCAGATCAAAGTAGACCCTTCAGGTTTGTAGAGTCTTCACTCAATTCTCTTAGCTTTCTAATACCACTTGAATCACTTTAATTAGATCTTAGATGTAGAAGTTATGGTACGCCTTTTAAGTATTCTTTTATCTAAGTAATTTCCCAACCTTAATTTAGCTCTCGACGTTAAGTTAACTCTCGATCTTGGATTAGCCAACCATACTTGAATTAACCACTGATCTTATATTGCTTTAACCTTAAGTTAACTCCTAACCATAGATTAGCTTTTTGGACCTCGAGTTAACTCTTGACCTTAGATTAGCCCTCGGTTTTAAGTTAACTTCTGAACTTGATTTAACTCTTGACCTTAGATTGGTTCTGAAACTTTAATTAACTCTTAACTTGGAGTTAATTGTTGACCTCAGATTAGCTCTCAACCTTCAGTTAACTCCCGACGTTTGATTAACTTTCAACCTTAAATTAAGCCCCGACCATGAGTTAACTCTCTACCCTAGATTAGCTCCTGATTTTGAAGTAACACCTAACTTTAAATTAATTTTTAACCTTGAGTTAAAGCCTAACCTTGGATTAGCTCTTGACCTTAAGTTAACTCTCGATCTTAAAAGATGATGTTAAAGGCAAAGTACAATAATGGCAGTTTGAGAAGACCTCAAATGTAACTCAACCATGTTCATCGAGTTTCTCGAAAAAAAAAATCTAGTTTCCACAAATCTCCATAGTGATAAAAAATATACTAGCTATAGGATGATAGTTGAACTTTTGGTCTAGATTTAATATGTGGGCAAACTTTGGGCATTGACAAGTGCCTTCTTTGTTTATGTTCGAAAGTTAAAATTTAAAAAAAGACCAAGAGATGACAAATTTTGTCATCATTACTCTTTTCCCTCTTAGATTTCATTTTAGAATTCTCTTATTTTTTCCTTTTTTTTCTTTTTCCTTTTATTTTTTTTCATTTTTGCCCTTTTTTATTCTTCTTTTCTTCTTCTTTTTCTTTTTTTGCTTTTAGTAAATTATACAAGAAATTAGTAAAAAATGAAGTTTGTTTGATGAAATGGGTTTGATAGTGATTATTTAACATCCAAGACATAATTCTTCCTTGTTTTTGATAACAAACACATCGCTTATCATTGAAAAGTTCTTAATTCTATCATTTTCTACTAGAATCATCCTCGACATCTGATGAAACATCTTTGCTTACATCTCATGATCAAATTCTTTCTCATATTTTGATGATAAGAAAATTTGAAATTTTATCATTTACTATCAAAATTCTTCCTTAATATTGGATGACTTTCATCTCCTACTAGAATTCTTCCTCAACATTTGATGAAACAAGGTTTTTATCTCCCATTAGAATCACCTTTGATGTTTGACATGTGCAAATATTTTTTGAAAGGTCTCATTTTCCATCGGAATCTCCTTGATTTGTGATCATTTGGCTGTTAAAATTCCTTCTCAATGTGCCTTATGAACATTGTCTCCTAATGAAATCACCTCAATATTTGACATTGTGAAGAATTTATATTTTGAAATGTCCTATCTTCCATCGAATCCTTAATGTACAAGGATTAGCTATCAAGATTCTTCCTCGAGTACTATACGAATGTTATCTTTGATTGAAATTACCTCGATATTCAAAATTATGAAGAATGGCATTTTAAAACGTCTTATCTTCCATCGAAATCTTTGATGTATGATGATTTGGTTATCAAAATTCTTTCATGACATGCCCTACAAATGTCGTCTCTTATCAAAATTGCCTTGACATTTGACATCATAAGAATGATATTTTGAAATTTCATATCTTCCATTGAAATCTCATCGAAGAGCAATAATTTAGCCATCAAAAATCTTCATTGACATGCCTTATGAACGTGATCTCTTCTCAGAGTCGCATCGACATTCAACATTATAAAGAATGACATTTTGAAATGTCACATCTTTTCGATATTTTTTGTTACCACTTAGATCCTTTAGTTTCTAAAGATTTTCTATCCTTCTAAATAGGTTCAACTTCTACCTCTCTTGATTTCATGAAAGAAGTTTTGACCACAAGCAATCATACTAGCGGGACTAAACCCTGAATTCTGCTCTGCACCGATTTGCTTTTCATTATATTGGGTGTTTCCTAAGCTTACTTCATTTTTCATTTTATCTACTAGTTGGACATCATCATATTTAAACGTTTTTCTAACCAATTTGTGTAAGATCAGCACCATTATTTCACACCCATCTGACGTCATACTGCTAGTGGTGTATACTTCATACTTCCCCATATTTTAAGTAAAGGTATAAAATCCTCCTGTTATAAAGAAAATAGCTTTTTATAAGATCCAGGGTGTTATCCACTCTATTTGTTCTTCAAGTTAAATAGACATTCGACCCACTTATACACGGTTATATACCCATTAGGTTTTCCCTCATGAAAGATCTCTATGAGATGTTGTTAAAGTTTAGATATTGTCCTATTCATTTTAGGATGGCTTTTGCGTCATGTAAAGAGTAAAGGAATTCCTCCTAGCAAATATGCTTCCCCATTAAATCCTCTTAGAAACAAGTCTTTCAACACTGAGAGATGGTAACCAATAGTATCAACCTCGAATGAGTTACCAAGTGACTTGTACCTATTAATCCTGCTAATTCCACCACCGCCACTGTAGTTTCTTAGGAATCAAAAAGAATTTCTATTTCATCAGGCTCAAATGGAGCAACCTTATTCCTTCCAACCTAGACCACATTCCTTTTTGTTTGCTTATCTAAGACATACTTATGGACATTTAATGGTGGATCACCATCAGAGTCTTCAAAAGCCTTGCGAATTCTCTCAATTAGTTTCGCACTCCAAAAATAAATCTATAAGCAATTAAATTTTGTATTCCAAAGGGCTGCCATTTCTTTATTAAAGGAAGAACTTCATGTATGGTACATGGAGGAATTGATACAAAGGGAAATCTGTTCTTGGTTAGAAGTTGTAAGCATGGCCTCTCTTTCTTGGCAACATAGAAGTATTTAGAATAAACCAATTTTGTTTCCACATCATACAAGAAATGTGAAATAGTGTCTTACACTCCCTTAAGATTAGGTGCCAAATTTTCAAAAAAGAATGAGGACTCAATGGTTGCATCATGAAGTGTCATATGCCTTAAATAACCTTATTTAGTATGAACTCTAAAACCTATTATTGGATTTAAGAGATAAATTGTCTTATCATCCCTATTCAAAATTTTTTTCTTAAACTCCCTCTACTTTTTCCATATAAAAGCTTCTCGCCTTGTGTTTAGCAAAGTCCTGAAGGCTTCCACTACTCTTCCAAAGAAAGTTCTTTCATAAGTGCATCGACAACCTTCGCCATCTGAGCAGCGAATATAAAATTATTTAAATATGTAATTGTGAAGTATGGACCACATCTTTCCATGGCTATTTTTACTTCCTCCACCTTGTACCCCATATTTGCTAAGGATTGCAACTTCATATCCTCATTAGGATTTAGGATTGAGGATTGAGGATTTAGAATTTAGGATTATCCAAGAAAGAAATTAACCCTAGATATTTTTTCATATTCTCTTTCTTTTTTCTTTAACTTTTATGGAATCTTTAGACTATTTTTTGGTGGAAGTTCAACTGCTTGATTCTTTTCAACTTGAGGCTTATGGCTTTCAATTTCTTTACTACTTTTTAGAGTAATTGCTTATCATTGATCTTTGTGGTTTTTCTCTATATCACTTGTGAATTTCTTAATAATTTACCTTTCAATGAATAGTAAGTTAGCCCATTTGCATTTCCAAATTCTTCATCAATGTACTCATGTTGCTGCAATCAGTCTATAGATTATCTATCCTTATTTCATTCTTTTTGACTTTATCGCTAGTCTTGACTGCAAAGATGTTGATTAACTTTGTCAAAGATGGCATTTTCTCTTGCATTGGTTTTGAAAAACCTTTAGGTGGTTACAAGATATTCCTCTAATTGACATAAGAAAAGTTTTCATGATTCTTGAACCTTGAATGATACTGATTCTAGAAAATAGTAACCTTGTAGTTATAGTTTCTGTAGTTGAGATATTGACATCGCTCTTACTCATACTCATCAAACAAAACTTGATACGCTGGTCATCCTAATTGATTCTTGATTCATTGACTTCTATCTAGCTATAAGATTCTAAAGCTAGTTGGTTAAGTCAAACACTTGAACTATCAAAGTTATATAGAGTCTACTCCATAATTAGATTCCAGCTACTTTTATAATAAATATTGCTCGTTTGACTCTTAATAATAATTGCAACCATTTCAGCTAGTAGTTTATATGCCTCCGGTATAGTTTCCCAAAACAATAAATCCTTAGTTGTTGCATTAACTATTGTCCTTGTTTACCCATTCAACCCAATGCAAAACAATTCAAGTCGAAACTAGTCTTAGTACACATGTTATGGGCATTTTTTAAGCAAATCCTTTGATTACTCCCATGGCTCACAATGAGGTACAACATTTAACTATCTAAATTGATAAATTTCACTTTGGAGTTGTGTAGTTGAAGGGTAGAAATTTTTTTTATCAAAAACTCTTGAGCCAATTTTTCCCACAAACTAATACTCCCAATTGGAATAGATTACCACTAACTACATGCCTTATCCCTTAAGGAGAACAGAAATAATTGTAGTATAATGTTATTTTATCTATATCCCATTCATCTTAATTGTATCATAGATCTCCGGGAATATAATCAAACGTACATTAGGATCTTTTTATGATAAACATCCATATTAATTCTACTACACCATATTAATCAAAGCTAGCTTTATTTCAAAGTTATTTGCATTGATTAGCTGTCATCTAATGGTAGAATAGTTTTCATTCATAACTTAATAAAAAATAATACCTCAAAATTTTTAGTTACTTATTGTTATTTACCTTAACCATGATTTGCTTCTTAATCTAGTTTTCTCTATGTCTTCTTCTAAATGTGTGGTCAATCTTTGGATCGAAAGGAAGAAATTTATAGTGATGACTTTTAGCATAAACTATGAACCATAAAAAGTAATGAAAATATAAACAATTTAAGAAAACAAAAGTTTAAATTAAGATCAACTCACTTGGCAGCAATATTAAACTACAAAAGCTATAGTATATTATAGCTCTATTTCTTAGATTTACATAACATCTTAAATCTTGCTATATAAATCTTGGATGGGAGAGTTACACCCAAAATACTCAAACAATGTCAATGCTATCTAAAATCCATCAATTTGCTATATTTTTTGCCTTTAATGCTTCCATTTGTGTTTAATCATTTAATCTTGCAAATAACATAATAAACACAAATAAACACACCAAAGAAGCTTTTAATAACCACAAAATTCTAAATAAAAAAGATCAAAATATTTTAGCCATCAATAGTAAGAATTGCTTATATCCAAAAATTTACTAGAAACATTAGTAAACAACAAAAAAGAGTGAGTACTCTTAACAAGATGCTTATGTTTTTTTTTCAGCAACTCTATTTTTCTTGGGAGTGTTTGCGTAAGAAGTTTAGTAAATGGTCACATCAATCATAAAAATTACCTTTCTCACATAAATTACATTGAAAACATTTGATAGTAACAAAATGTTAGGTTTTAACAAGAGCTTACATTTTTTTTTTAAATGCCAAAGTAGTCATAAGATAACATCATGACCCTCCATTGTGGTTACAAGAGAGAGTCCCCAAACATAAGAATAAACAAAATGAAATGGCATAAAAGTAACAAAAATTCATCTCAAAAGGCAATGTAAAAAATTTGGCCAAATAGCAACCGCCACAATCTAAAATATCATATATTTTTAAAATATATAACAAATTTTGAATTTTCTTGTGACGGTAGCCAAAATATTTCTATAGCTCTACCAAAATTTTCAAGTTAAAACTTATTTTTAAAAAAGACTAATTTGAATATACTTAATTATCAAATTTTTATTGATAAATTTTATTTTTGTTAAATTGATAAATAAAAGTGAACTCATTTTACAAGTTAGGATTCATTAAAAGATAGAGGTAAAACTTAAGGGCTTAAATGACTGTTACTTTTAAATTTACTAATTTTGTGATGAGGATATAAATTAAAGGTCACATTACATAAATTTATCAATTTAATGGATAATTTTACCAAACCAATTCAAGGCATAATTTAAAATTATCTTAATTTCTAAGTCATAAATATAAAATAAATTTTTTACTTAATTAATTCTTGAATATTTTAAAAATAAAATTGATGATTATATCTTTTTATGGTTAATCATCACAATTATTTTTTATGTGTTATTTTTTTGTCCCTCCAAAGGTCTTATCTACAATCACAATGTATTATTTTCATTATTCATTGTATCAAATTTTCTACTCAATTTGTTCTTGAATGTCACACATTATGCAACATATCGTAATATTAGAGAAGAGCTCTAATGGGGGATTAGAAAAAAAAAATAAAGAAATGGAAAATGATAATCAGTTACTATAGGATGTAATTGTCACTTCACGCGCTTAAAATTGAAATCTATTAGACAAATGTTCTTCATAGAAAAAATATTAATAAATATATTTTTAATGGATACATTATTTTTTCAATTCCATTGTAAAAATTTAAACAATGCATAAAATTTTATATTATTCTTTTCTTGATACATCATGTTTGCTTTTCTCACAATTCAATATATAATCATTATTTCAAACGATAACTACGAATATCATTATTATCTTTAAGATAATTAAAAAAAAAGATCTTTGCAATTCCTAGGTAAACAATAACCCTAGATTAGCTTGACAATATTTGAAATAAGAATGAGAAATTAAGATAAAAATGAATTTTAAAGATCCTATGTCAACGATATACCATTTGAAGACTTGCTTGTTAGTTATTAAACAAACTTACTACATACCGTTGTTTTTATTTTGTCTCATTCTAATCATTATATAACTTCCATATTCTTTTTCTCTTTCACAACCATATCCTTCTTTAGGTATCTTCCACTCCTTTTCCCCTAGGCAACTTATTCCTTTTTTTCTTTCGAGTACATAATCTATATATACCACACAGAGCTTCCCTCCAAAACCATCTAACTTTTAGTCGAAAGCTTCTGTTAAATACTAGCCAGAAACCACTTTTATTTTTCTTCAATTTTCCAAACACACAATCAATCGTTATACTCAAAACCCACAGTACTTTAGACTGATCCATCATGGGGTTCAAGACGAAGAAGGAATCACCTTTTCGAAGATTGTGTAAAAAACTATCTTCGAAAAAGAAGACAGACAAGTATTATCTTCCTTGTACGGTTAGGTTCAAGGATGCAAGATGTAACTGCGCCCACAGCAGCAGCAATAATGACAGCGATGAGCTACAAATGGTGTGCAATTACTTTGATGAGAATGGAGATGGGAAGATATCCGTGACAGAGCTTTAAAGTTATGTGATAATGTTAGGAGGCGGGCTTTCTCAAGAAGTCGCAAAAGAGGCAATCAAATTATTTGATTTGGATGGAGACAATCTCTTGGACTTTGATGAATTCCAAAAGTTGATAGAAGGTGAAAGCAATAACAAAGAGGATAAAGATTACGAGTTGAAGGATGCCTTTGGGATGTACACGATCAAGGGTATTGAATGTATAACCTCAGTCAGTTTAAAAAGGATGCTCTGTCAGTTAGGCGAGTCCAAGTTCCTTGATGATTGCAAAGCAGTGATCCACACCTTTGATCTAAATGGCGATGGTGTCCTCAGCTTTGATGAGTTCACAATCATGATGCCCTAGCTTTGTTCTTTTTTGCTTTCTTTGATATATAGGATAAGATTGCATTGTTTTTGTAAAATAAATATGAATTAAATTACAGGGTATAGGTTAGAAATTATGTTTACGATGTGTTTGATGTAATAAATGATATGATTAAAATTAATCATCATTTATTTTAAAATTATTTTACGAAAATAATAATAATATAATCTAATTTCTTTTACTAGTTTAAATGGTAGTTCGTATTATAATTAAATATTTATTCCTTTGACATTTCCATTGTACTTTGTTAAATTTTGACTAAAAAATATGATAACAAAAAAATTTAATAAATATTAAGAATTATTGAAAAATACTTAAAGTGTATAACAAATTTTGAATTTTCTTATGACGGTAACTAGAATATTTCTATACCTCCATCAAAATTTTCAAGTTAAAATTAATTTTAAAAGAAAGACTAATTTGAATATGCTTAATTAATTGTCAAATTTTTATTGATAAATTTTATTTTTGTTGAAATTGATAAATAAAAGTGAAGACATTTTATAAGTTAGCATTTATTAGAAGACAAACGTAAAACTTAGGGTCTTAAATGACTGTTGCTTTTAAATTTACTAATTTTGTGATGAGGATATAAATTGAAGGTCACATTACACAAATTTATCAATTTAATAAATAATTTTATCCAACCAATTGAAGGGATAATTTAAAATTATCTTGATTTTTAAGTCATAAATATAAAAAAAAAATTTTACTCAATTTGTTCTTGAATATTTTTAAAATAAAATTGATGATTATATCTTTTTATGGTTAATCATCACAATTATTTTTTATGTGTTATTTTTTGTCTCCCCAAAAGTCTTATCTACAATCACAATGTATTATTTTCATTAATCCTTGTGTCAAATTTTATATTCAATTTATTCTTAGAAGTCACATATTAAGCAACATATCCTAATATTAGAGAAGAGCTCTAATGGGGGATTAGAAAAAAAAAAGAAGAAATGGAAAAATGATAATTAGTTACTATAGGATGTAATTGTCACTTCACGTGTTTAAAACTAAAATCTTTTAGACAAATGTTCTTCATCGAAAAAATATTAATAAATATTTTTTTAATTGATACATTATTTTTTCAGTTCCATTGTAAAAATTTATACAATGCATAAAATTTAATATTATTCTTTTCTTAATACATCATGTTTGCTTTTCTAATAATCAAATATATAATCATTATTTCAAACGATAACTACGAATATCATTATTATCTTTAAGATAATTATAAAAAAAAACTTTGCAATTCCTAAGTAAACAATAACCCAAGATTAGCTTGACAATATTTGAAATAAGAATAAGAAATTAAGATAAAAATGAATTGTGAAGATCTTATCTCAACAATATACCATTTGAAGACTTGCTTGTTAGTTATCAAACAAACTAACTACATGCCGTTGTTTGTAATTTGTCTAATACTAATCGTTATGCAACTTCTATATTCTTTTTCTCTTTCATAACCATATCCTCCTCTAGGTAATTTTCACTCCTTTTCGCCTAGACAACCTTTTCCTTTTTTTCTTTCGAGTACGTAATCTATATATACCACACAGACCTCCCTCAAAAACCATCTAACTTCTAGTCGAAAGCTTCTGTCAAATACTAGCCAGATACCACTTTTATTTTTTTTTTTCATTTTTTCAAACTTACAATTAATCGTTATACTCAATACCCATAGTACTTTAGACTGATCCATCATGAGGTTCAGGATGAAGAAGGAATCTTCTTTCCGAAGATTGTGCAAAAAACTATCTCCGAAAAAGAAGACAGACAAGTATTCTCTTCCTTCTATGGTTGGGTTCTGGGATGCAAGATGTAGATGCGCCCACAGTAGTAACAATAACAACAACGATGAACTGCAAATAGTGTTCAATTACTTTGATGAGAATGGAGATGGGAAGATATCCGTGGCAGAGCTTTAGGAGGTGGGCTTTCTTAAGAAAAGGCAGAAGAGGCAATCAAATTATTTGATTTGGATGGAGATGATGTCATGGACTTTGATGAATTCCAAAAGCTGATGGAAGGTGCAGGCAACAACAAAGAGGATAAAGATTACGCGTTGAAGGATTCCTTTGGGATGTACACGATCAAGGGTACTGGACGTTTAACCTCGGTCAGTTTAAAGAGGATCCTCTGTCAGTTAGGTGAGCCCAAGTCCCTTGATGATTGCAAAGCAATGATCCACACCTGTGATCCAAATGGCGATGGTGTCCTTAGCTTTGATGAGTTTGTTATCATGATGCGCTAGCTTTGTTCTTTTTTGCTTTCTTTGATATATAGGATAAGATTGCATTGTTTTTGTAAAATAAATATGAATTAAATTATAGTGTATAGGTTCGAAATTATATTTACGATGTGTTTGATGTAATATATGATATGATTAGAATTAATCATCAATTATTTTAAAATTGTTTTATGAAAATAACAATAATATAATCTAATTTCTTTTACTAGTTTAAATGGTGGTTCATATTATAATTAAATATTTATTTCTTTGACATTTCCATTGTACTTTGTTAAATTTTGGCTAAAAGATATGATAACAAAAGAATTTTATAAGTGTTAACAATTACTGCAAAATACTTAAAGTTTATAACAAATTTCGAATTTTCTTATGACGGTAACTAGAATATTTCTATACCTTTATCAAAATTTTCAAGTTAAAATTCACTTTTAAAGAAAGACTATTTTGAATATGCTTAATTAATTGTCAAATTTTTATTGACAAATTTTATTTTTGTTGAAATTGATAAATAAAAGTGAAGACATTTTATAAGTTAGCATTGACTAGAAGACAAACGTAAAACATAGGGTCTTAAATGACTGTTGCTTTTCCAATAATCAAATATATAATCATCAATTCAAACGATAACTACGAATATCTTTATTATCTTTAAGATAATTATTTCAAAAAAATCTTTGCAATTCCTAGATTAACAGTAAACCTAGATTAGCTGGACAATATTTGAAATAAGAATGAGAAATTCTAATAAAAATGAATTTTGAAGATCCTATCTCAACAACATGCCATTTGAAGACTTGCTTGTCAGTTATCAAACTAACTACCTACATACCGTTGTTTTTATTTTGTCTAATACAAATCGTTATACAACTTCACCATTCTTTTTCTGTTTCATAATCATATCCTCCTCTAGGTATTTTTTACTCGTATCCCCTTAGACGACCTTTTCTTCTTTTTTTTTCTTTCGATTACATAATTTATATATACCCCACGCACCTTCACTCCATAACCATCTAAGTTCTAGTCGAAAGCTTCTCTCAAGTACTAGCTAGATACCACTTTTACTTTTTTTTTTTTTTTTGTTTTTCTAAACATCGAACCAGTTTATGAAAAGTGAAAATTGAACCAATGACAAGAATTGCCTAAACTTCATAAAACTGCTAGAAGATCATAATAATACTTGATGTTAACAGCAATATGACTCAAGAAGTATCTTAATTGTTAACTATTAAGCTCAATAATTGAGCCTAATCAATTATGGTTAATACATGGGAAAGAATAGTTAATCGATGATTGGTTATATTATCTGTTACCATTGAGATGTAATAAACGGTAAACCTATGCGCAATAAAAACAAAGTTATTTATTCAAGTTGCTTAGATGTGTGCCATTAAAATATTGATTAAATCATGTATCATGTAAATCTAATATTAAGGGAAATAATCGAACCTTTAAGATGAAAACGAACAGTTTATTAGGTCAAATTAAATATTAAACCATACATTTTTTAGGTAAAATTAAACTATATATTGTGTATTATATTAACAAAAATTTAGTTTGCTTAAAATTATGTTGGATTATATTGTCTAATTATTATACGTAGGTATGATCAATAACGCGAGATCAAAACTCAATCTTTTTGTAATATACTATTTTTGTATTAGTTATCGTAATTGTAAAGGTAAAGTAAAATAAAATAATTTTCATATTATTTTTCATTAAGGTTCTTTGCTTATTCTCTAGTGTTTATAATTATTATTTTAATTTACATAAGCTCATTACCTTTCATTAGCTCCCACAATCAGTTCTAATATTAAGAATGTTGGTTACATACTTAGAGTGATATGTATGGCACCATAGTGAATGATTACAACAAATCATGCAACTAATAGGGATTGTATTAGTTAAAAAATCATGGTCTAAATTTATACCTTTGCAAAGCCATCTCGTGGTGTTTATTATATTTGCTAAGTAGTACCCCACTAAAGAATAAACTACGTCCGTTATTCTTATATCTTTTATGATATATGCTTCCTTATCATTTCCTTGTTATTTGCTCAAGAAATTTATAGATATGATGTTCATCTCGATCTAGATCAAGGACATAATTATCCTAAATTTAAGCCCAAGACTTCATGCATTAGTTCTTGTATAAGAGTTAGGTTCAAAATTAGAAGATCAAAGGAAGAAACGAATAAATTTATTAACATCACAAGTATGACATCAAAATTATAGAAACCTAAAATATAACTTATTGTGTTTAATAAACTTCATCAATTATTTTAATTCACGACATTTAGTTTAAATAGATATGCTTTTAATGTAACACTGCTCAATAAACTTTCCTTTTAAGGGTGTTATGGTCCTTTTTATGAATTATGAAGATTAGTTTGTGAAATAGAGTCATACTAATGGCTTGATTTAGCATTTAGAGTTTAATAGACATAATTTTAGTTTACTTAGCCAAACTCAAAGGGAAAGCTTAATATATAATTAAGCTTAATTTCAATTGTCACTTCACTATGAGGTTAGTAAGCTCTAAGCATGGGGCTTCAGTTGAAAACATTGGAACTGGTTACATGGGCTATTAGCCTGAGGTATGAAAAGGCTAAATGCACGGTAAGAAAGCTTAGCATGGAGCCAAGAAGCCCACATAAAGAGATTTCAGCCAGGTGGAGAGTTGAGTTCTCTCACCTAGTATTCTAATACCTCTTAACCTCTAACGGCATTAGAGGAGGGATGATATCCTAATCTTAGTTAAAGATATTTTGTATTAAGTATCCAGTTGGGATGAAAAAATAACATACGCAGTTTTACTAACTATGACGCATTTAGATGTATCTTATTTACAATCTGACTTATACATGATTCAGTTTCAAAATATTATAAATTGAATTTATTCATGCATATCATTTATTAATAGTTTGGTCATATAAATAACTTTAATGTGATTAAGATGAGGCTTAGGGTTTAAGATTGCTAACCACAATTAATTTTATTACCATGCATGCACTAGAATTATCTACATCAAGGGTTTAAGGAATTAGAGTGTGAATTGATGTCTAGATGATAATACGATATCACTTAATTCCATGGTTAGATGATTTACTTGATCAATTATTTGGTGCATCCATTTTCTCTAAAGTTGATTTGAGAAGTGGTTACCATTAAATTACAATAAGGCTTATAGATAAATGGAAGATAACATTTAAAACAGGGGATGATTTACATGAATAATTGGTTATGCCATTTGAACTAGCTAATGCACCCAGCACTTTTATGTGATTTATGCATGAAAAGATCACAGAACACCATATGAAGTAAGTGTCATCATACCCAATTATAGTTCATAACATCATAACATCCACAGTTCATGAATTCCGAGGTTAATACATAATCCTATTTTAAAAATCATGCCCTATATATTGTCTAATTATTTACAACTCCCAATTGTCAAATAGTGATTGCTAAACATTAGTGCAATTGAATGAAAATGACAATTTAAGAGTGTGATGATAATTAAACCAACATTAAAAATGGTAAATTAATGATAATATTTAGATAACTAGCATAAAAGTGGCCACAATAGAAAAAAATCTACTTCCAAAAAGTTATGCTTTAAATATAATTATGACTAGTATTAACTTGTTCCTAACTTAATATTGTATATAGATGTCTAAGTGAATAACGAAAAGTTATTTCTTTAAAATTCTTGAACAATTCTTTTACTAAGGAATAGTATTTTACTAATCCCTAGGTAATCCAACTGCCTTTCAACTGATATATCACCAAAGTTGAATTACCAAACATTTTCATTTAAGTTCCCTCTTATTGATCATTGCTCATAAATCCATGATAAATTCTTCATATTTTGCTACGTTGATTCTTGAGAAAAAATCTAACCGTGCCGTAAATTGACAATATTGTCCATCTGAAGATTTGAGAAATGGCCCAATGCTATGTCTAAGTATATTAAACGCTTTGTCGAAATACATTTGATTCAACTATATCTGTAATTTTATCTTAATGTTATGCCCAATTAATTGAGCTAAAAATCAATCCATAAAGAAATGTAGAGTGATTTAGTCAAGGTTTGATGGCATGATAAGTTATTTTAGGGATCAATAAAGTGATGTTTTGATAAGGAAAAATATTGATTAGCCACATTATGCTGTCCATCCTATTTTCTTTATTTTTACCATTTAAAAATTTTGATATTCAAATGACATTAATGTGAAATAATTAAGACTCTTGATCATAGACTGGGTTGCCCACTTATATTGCAATTATACAATCAATCATATCAATGGTTGAAGCTTGAAACAGTCATTGCTAAATAAAGAAAAGGAAAACATAAGGTAAGGGGATTACAATCAACCAAATCCTTAGTTAGGTCCTTAATTTAAACAAATAATTAAATCTAGAAACAAATTGGGTTTAAGAAATAATTGCATGGTTATAGGTGTGAACGAATTATTCTAACATGAATAGTGTACTAAACCCAATTATGGTTTGTATATAGGGATGTTATATATGGCACGTGAACATTAAGCATATCCATAAATGGTCTTAAATCTTTGGATAGATCTTATATTAAGCAATCATGTGACATCAACAATACATTGTTCTTCTATTAATATATGATTTATCATAATGTTATGTGTTATATATGATTAAGACTATCTCTATTTAAATTGACAAATATCGAATGACCAATTAATCTTTGCCCAATATGGTAAAGTAATGAACAAAAAAAAGAGAAATGCATTACAAATTTATAATTCGAAAGTTCTGAATTGAATTTTAAAAATTAAACACATATACACTATTCCAAGAGTAATATTCAACTAATTATGGCTAATATATGGAAAAGAATAGTTAATAAATGATTGGTTGTTTCATTTGTTACCGTTGAGATGTAACAGATGGTAAACAACATACTTCTTGAGCAAGAATGATATTTTTTTGTAGAAATAATTATGTATATGTTGGTGTAATTTTGTTGAAGGAATAAAGAAAGTATGGTTGCATTGGATCACGATATGTAGAGATATTAATTATATAAGATGTTCGGTCTATTAAACTCTCATTTTTCTAATGTCATGAGAAATGTAACGATATGTACTAATTAAATCTTAAGCTCGACTGATATTAATATATAACCAGTAAATGAATATTCTATACTTAAACACTAGCTCAAACCAAATGGTTAGTTGTACAAAAATAATAGAGTAAATAATCTAAAGACTTAAACCAAAATGACTATTCCTAGATTTTTTTTAAAAAAAATTAGTTTTGGCATGAACAAGGTGTGAACCGATAATGATGTTCGATTGTACTATTTATATGTATTTCACACCAAATGCTTGAAACACATATCTATCCATGCAATGCATTAATGCCTTAAGGGAATTTTGCGATATCACATTGATAGAAATTAAAACCATGTCTACTAAGTTAGTGAATATGCATTTGAAATCAAATTAACATGTAAGAGTAATCACAACATTTAATAACCAGAATATTAAATGATATTCATGACATAATAACAAAATAATTGAGCTTATTAAATCTGAAGGATGCATATTCTGTTAGCTATACGGCTACGAAGTCATGAAAAGGAATGATCATGACTAATCTAATGGATATTTTATATATTTAGTAAATGATATCTATTAGCTGATGGTAATTCAAAAATATAGCTTCATTTGCTATTAGCAACTGATTTAAATGTTGAAAAGTATTTTTCTACTTTGTCAATGTGTTTATATTGTAAAATACCGTAGATCATGTTTGATTGAAACATCATGATATATGATTCACTTTTTATTTGTAATCAAGATTTATGTTTCGTCAACTAAATAATCAATGAGTGAATTATTTACGACGATCCTTACTTTTTTCGTCAACTTGATGGTTTATATTTGGAGATGCTATGTGGCATGAATCCAATAAGGTATATGTTGTACAACACACTTCAGAAATCCTTAGGTTTAATGCTATTGCCAAACTAATTGTTTATCTAGGCACATGGTGAAATGATCAACATCATGTTTTCATATTAATGCAATAAGTAAAAGTTTCTTACTGTGATTTTTATCAGCCCTAGAATAATCGGGTCTTATGGTTTAAGGTTTAATGTAAATCTCAAAAGCTAATTAAATAAATAACAAGGAAATAACCAATAATAATCTAGTCAAAGAAAGAATCCTTAGAGAGGTAGCAAACATACTAGTAATTGCCTACTACTCATGATTAATTATCAACAACTGTGGCTTAGAAGACTTATTGTATGTATGTTGCAATAATAAAATTTATCACTCTAATTCTTTTTGGGTCTCTTTCAGTGTATATTTTAAAAATCTAAACCATTTTATGTTACATTAGTAACTAATTATATGCGAATCAATGCATGGCTTAATTTGGTTTTCATAATCTAAATTAAACTACACCTATTTAGTCTTTTAGCTAATTTTTTGAAATGTATCATGGGACCCTAAATTCTAATTAATTATTTAGTCCATATATATTTTAAGCATAATTATATATTAAACTCATTTAATTCTTAGGTCTAATTATACATTTACATATTTTATAAAATAAATTTTTAACTTAAATTAGAAATTTTATAAAAAAAATTGAATTTAAATTATAAAAAAATTAGATATTTTGATATTGAAAATATTTTCCAGTTAAATTCCATCCATCAAACTAGGACCTTTTTCTTAATATGAGATTGATAAGATAATGCACATTTCATGATAACCATTAGATTCATCTCTTAGGATAGTAATTACAACATTATAACTATTTATCATCTCTTCAAGCACTATTTCTTAAACCCTGCATGCAACATATAAACTTATTTGAGTTTAATGGCTGGTTAGAGAGGGCTACTATCGAGAACATGGACATTGCAGTCAATGCTTATCTTAATGGCTCATAATTCATTTTCTTGAACGATGTTGAGGTATAAATTCATTACACTATTCTAATTTAATCCTGCTGAATGTACTAAATTTTATAATTAATTTTCATGTAGTTAACGATGAACTCTCATTGCATTTAGTGCTAGTGTGAATCACCAGAATCTTATGAAGCTTATAAGAAACAATCGCACAGGTGGCACTCCTAGATCAAAAAAGTTGTTTCATCTCTATTTACCTAATATCATTTATGCCAATGTATATATTTCCTTGTTTTTTAAATTGATCATGCTTATAGTTGCATTGTTGCTTGAGATTCTAGTACCGTCAACTATTTCTGTTAGTTTGTATGTTAGTGTGTGAAAGAAATTCAATTTGATATTTCTATTCTTCTTGCTTAGGAAGTTAATCTTGCCCTTTTATTCTTTCACTCTTTTCTCATAATTTTACCAATGAAAATGTTCATTCTAAAGGTTGAGCTCCCTACCTAGGTAGTCTGTTCATCCCGATAACCATGCAATTCTTTAATATCCTCCTTGCCCCGAAATCCTTCCCCTTCATTTTCTTATACCTTTTCTTCGAGGCCACTAAGTCTATGACCAAGTTCAATGCCATGGTCTCTAGCCTTTTCTAGCTTGGAAGTGCGTATGAATGAGTTGTCATTAAGAAATCTAGCAGGTCATCTAACGGTGATCTTGTTTTCTTAATTGAGAAAGAGCCAAAGCATTAGAGAGGTGTCTCAATACCCAAGGTTGGCAAAATAAAGGTGGAAATTGAGTAGCAAGAGGCTAAAGCTTCTTTGAAAAAGAATAATCATAATAGAATATATATCAAGGAGCTTTCTTTGGCTTTCCTCCTTCGTATAGCCTTGGTTGGAATCTCTTGTCTGCTCAAGAAATCCATTCCTACTTCTATTTTTTTTTTATAGAGTATATCAGTTCTACTAGTTGGTCTAGACTTCATTAGTGATTAGGTTCAATGATTAGCAAATTGTAGAGTTTGTAAGGAAGATGTAGATACTATAAACACAGGCTACATGGGTGGAAAATTGATTTGGGTATATATCAACTAATGCAGGAAAGGTCATAAAAGGCTGTGAATACTCTGTTTGTTGCTTGTACTTGGCACTCTTCATACCTAAAAGTAGGATTTTCCACTTATACAAAATGAAAATTGTGTTATATGGACATACTAATGGCTTTATTTTGGAGAGAAAGAGAGAAAATTTGGGAAAATGGTGATGCTCTTTAGCATATGTAAGGTTTCCTTTTTCTTCCATTTTGGTTTTGATTCTTTAGTTTATTGGTCAATTCTTTTATAAGAAAGATTGTCTTTCAAACGTCAAATAAGAATTTTAGTTAAAGTTTGAGACAGAATCTCTCTTGATTTAATGGTTCTTTCATTTCTTCCTTGATAAAAAATAATTTAGATTGCTAGTGGGTTTTAGAGTTTTAGCAGGTCCTGTTAGGATATACGAGCTTTCCTGTTGGTCTGAATTTAGGGATTAGAGCTTCAACTCTCCCTTCCCCACTTTTGATCTTAAATGGATAAATACTTTTGGGAATGATTAGGTCAAAATCTTCACTTTGCTTCCATTTTTTTGGTTACCCAAAATTTACTGATTAGCCTATTGATTTAGTCTTGTTGGTATTATTAACAAGTAACATTATCCACAAACATCCTACCTATTGGATATGCAAAGTACCATGTAGTGGATCTTCTTCAAAGAATTTTAAAAAAATTTCCACAAATATCAAATGAAATTTTGGGTAAAAGTTCTCTAAAATTTTTATGTTTATTATATATTATCAATTGATCTTTTGTGTTTAAAAAGTAATATCAATTTAGATTAAATTAAACTTTGTTAAAAAATTTAAAAATTTAAGTCTAAACATGTAACGTGAGCCTCTTATTCTAGGTCCCAAAGTATAAATGTTAAAATTTTTATATAATTTTTTAAACTTTTAAAAATATTTTGATTTGGCCATTTAGGATGATTTTAAAATTTTATTTAAATTATATGATTTTGTGGTTTCATTTTAGTTATGTTTAAATTTCAATTATTTTTGTATAAGATCTCGGTAAAATTTTGCACTAGACCTTTGCCATTAAAGCCCATTTACGAAGATAGACGACCCTTCAGGTTTTGTGGGAGTAAATTAACCTGAGAATGTTATAACAGGCACTCTCTTCTGTGCCCTATGAACCCAACACCCATTTGATGCAAAACTTAATATTCTTTTTGGTGACTCTTATTCTTTATTGATCATAATGATAGCCAATTGACCACATCTAATCAATGTTAGGCTTGGTATGTTGAAAACATGAAGGATGAACCCCAAATAATAGGTCATCCTTCACATCCTCATAACATTTGGTAATGGAACATAAAATTGGTCCACAATCCATCTAAATTATAGACAAAGCGTAAGTCCTTGGTATAGTCAAGTTCTTAATTGCAATCTCATAACCTTAAAGCTTATTGTTATCAATTAACAATCACTCTCTTTCTCATTCTTTGCAATCATAAATAATATATGATTCATTGATGATTCATGACATTAAGCTTAATCTTTTATTTTGCTTAATGTAACACTGTTTAATCCTTAGATTGAACAATTTAGTGGCTTTGGTACTCCTACCTAAACTTATTTGAATGATACCATCTTAATCAAATACTTTTAGTTTTGATTGACCCAAGTGTAGAAATCAGCATGATGTTACAGGTTGGTTAGCTTCATAAATAACTCGAGATATCACTTTGTGCATGACATTTAAAATAGTCTAGAAATTACCAGTAGATACCTTAAATCACAAAATTTGAATTGGAAAGTGTGTTGTTAGCCAACTTGGACATCATTACTAACTAATTGATTGATATTAAATGAAAGACTTAATAAGTCATTTTAGGATATTTTTAGACGTTGTAGAAATCTCATTTTTTTTTATTTCTTTTATAATGGGTGCTTTCATATTCCTCGAGAGAATCTTGATGTGAGTTCATTTGGTAAAAATTCTGATTTTACCATCCTACTACTTAACCTAAACAATGCTGCATCAAAAACATGAGAGTTGTAGGTTTTCAAAAAATTAAGATAATGAATAACCTAATTTTAAGGACACTTTCAAACATTCTTGAAATATTAATGTATATTAAAAGGGTTTGAGCATGTTAGGCCTAATATTTATCATTATAATTATTTTTTTCCAAAATACTAATATAATCCAACAAACTATTCTTAGCTAAACATGGCTAGTCGTCATATTTATCATAATAGAAACTACAATAAAATTGAGATACATTTCAACATGAACCTAACTCAAGGTTTTTAATTAGAGTATAATTATAATGCACCTAAATTATGGACAAATAAGCTTTTTTGAATTGAATCATTACAGATTCAAGATTAAACGGCTTAATATAATCCCAACAAATTCCAATGGACTTTTGAGCTTGACAGGTCTACATCAATAATTGGGTGCACAGAGTAAAGGAGATTAATATCAAATGATATCAAAATTTTTGTAGTGGGCTGTGATGATTATATTTACCCATATTAGAAAATCTTAAACATTTATTGGCTCATGTATGTTTTTCTATAGTTTAACTCTCATGAATCTGTGGAGCAATAATTTTCATATTAAAGTCTAAGTTGAGTGTGGCTAACTAAGTTGACGACCAAAGTTTATGCAATCTAACAATGTCATTTAATTATTAATGGTGAATATGCATTGGTTGCTTTAATTTTTTTTATTGACAAAAATTAATATGTAATATAATTTTCAGCTTAATAAAACTTACATTACGAGGCTTTGTCCATAATTTAGATGGATAATACTTCATACACTAGTAATTTAAAAAAGCATGTTGCTACGTTGTAACTTTGGAATGTATGTTGTAGTAATTTAAAGGACTATATGGATATCATATCAGTCAGCCCACCTAACTGATTATATATACAAGAAATATTAACTTAGGTGATTTAACTCAAAATTAAGCATGTCATATATAGATCCACATTAAACAAAACATAACAATCACAGGCTGAATTAGAAAACGGAAAGAGATCAGTGATGATTAGCACATGAAGAGGCCAGAAGTAAGGTTTTTGTTATGGGATTAGTATGAGGAGGCCAGAACTAGAGTATGATGAGATGGCTTCTTTGGGACTCTGATGGGCCGATCTTATGGATACGGATCTTTTAAATCCAATTAAATCACTCGATCCATTAACACTTCATTGTAATGGAAAAAAATAACTAAACAAAAAATTTTAATCATGTCTTTCTAAAGAGATCTCTTAGAGAGGTTAAAGACCTTGATGCATCTGATAAAGATAATATACACCCCATGCACTATTCCAATGTGTTCAATTGAAATTAGAAGTTTAGTTAAAGTTAAGCCATAATCTCTCTTGATTTAATGGTTCTTTCATTTCTTCCATAACTAAAAAAGAATTCAGGTTCTCAGTGGGTTTTCAAGTTTCAACAAGTGTTGTTAGGATTTACGAGCTCTTGTGTTTGTATGAATTTGGGAACTAGAGCTTCATTTCTCCCTTCCTCACTTTTGATCTAAAATGGATAAATACTTTTGGGCATGATTAGGCCAAAATCTTCACTTTACTTCAATTTTTTAGGTACCTAAAATTTACTGACAAGCTTGTTGATTTAGTCTTGTTGCTATTATTAACAGGCAACATTATCCATAAACTTCTTGCCTGTTAGGTATCCAAAGTACTAGGTTGCCCCATTCCTTACTCAGTTTAGTGTATTAATGGTTGGGAAGCAGCTGACCACACCATGATATGAAGAACCCTTTAGATCTTCTTTAAAGAATTTTAAAAAATTTTCCAAAAAAATCAAATCAAAATTTTATGTTTATTATATGTTATCAATTAATATTTTATATTTAAAAAGTAATATTAATTTAAACTAAATTGAACTTTGTTAAAAAATTTAAAAATTAGAGATATTCAAATTCAAAATCTTATGCAACAAAATTTAACTTGAAAATTTTTAATATTACAAAGAAATACATGAGTTACTGTCACAAAAAGTTTTAAAATTTTTTATATATTAAAAATATATATTTTTAATTTACACTATCAAATTTTTTAAAAAATCATAGAAAATAGATCTTGCATTGAAAATTGTTCGAATTTGAGGGATGGATCCAAAATAGAGTGAGGAATTCATTTAAATCATTTTTGAGGTACTTTAGTAATAAGTTTTCTATTCATAGTCATTTGAGTTAATATTCAAATTGATAAATAAAAATTGGATTTGTTATTTTTTAGACATAAGAATTTCATTGGTAACATTTTGCACTAGACCTCTAAAATGCCTGGACCGATATTACATGATATCAAAGTTAATTGGATCTATTATCTCATATCTTATGAAATATTAAAAATCAAAAATGGTCTAATAAACATAAAGTTTTAAACAATGATGAAAGCATAAGATGAAAAAAAGAAGATTTATAAAAGTGTTTTGGATTGAATTATCTAATAAGTAATAAAAGTTATGTGACTTCCTCTTGTGTGTATAGACCAAGCAAAAGATGAGGTAGCTTGCCTTCTTTTTCTACGTCATGACCTTTTTTCTCTTGTAATTTCATCTTTTCTAGGTCAAAATTTGAGTGGCTATGAATTAATGAAAACCAGGCAAAGTAAAAGCCTTAATCTAGCTGTGCAGCGTAACCCTTGCCATTAAAGCCCATTAAAGAATATAGACGACCCTGTGGAGTAAGCTTCACAAAGTTTGTAGAATCATGACTGCTTTATCTTACCTTAAGATGCTTTCCCTTTTGTGTCTTGTGAAATTGACACCCAAACAAGAACATCCATCTTGCCTCCTATGAACATAAATATTTACTTTGACATTAAGGGAAAACCATAATTTCTTTGGTTCCTTTTAAGTGTTTTAATCTAACCAAACAGGGAGAAGAAGTAAGAAATCTGAAAGGTAAATCATCTATCTTTCCTCTGCTTCATTCATTGTTAGTATTTTTTTTTTTTTTTTGGTGAATGGTTTGCATGGACAGCATGCATCATCATTCACAATATAGCCGCCCCTAATTGTTAAAGTTTAATTGAACCTAGCCTCACTCCAGCCAAATGTTTGTTATTTAAGCTAATTTTCCATAGCAATTTTATCATACTCAAGCTTAACTTTAACTCTTAAACCTTAAAACGTACTCTCTAAACCCTAAATCACTTTACACCAAAGGTTTTTTTTTTTTATAATAAACTAATGGAGGATATAGTCTCTTTTATGCATTTATGAATGTTGGAATCAACCAGTTGGTGATATTAAAGCATCATCAGTTCTAACATTAGAAATGTTAGTAGAGAAATCAACATTAATAATATGATGTCATTCAAAAAGTAAGAATTATGAAATAATAGTATTAAATGTTGAAAATATCTTGATTGTTGTACAGTTAAGTATGCAATGATCCCAAATTTCACCTTAAAAAATCCCATAAAGAAAATGGATTCCACATGGCTCACTTTTTGAATGGTATCATAGCATTGAATGTAACATTTTGTTACTAGTGGGCCATGATGATAGTACTTTAGGCTAAGGAAATACTTCTTAATTTTGAACATACCCTAAAATTTTCAATATTTTTAATTTTATAAAACATATTTTATATATAAAAGAAAACTTTTTATCAATAATTAATCACTTTTAATGTTGCTTGAATTATTGACACTCTTGACCTTTAAATTTGATTGAATTGAATAAATTTTTGGCAATCACTATTTAACAATTGGGAGTTGTAAATAACTAGACCATATGTAGGATGTCACTTTTAAAATAAGATTATATATTAACCTTAAAATTCATGAACCATGGATGTTATGTCTACCATATTACCAAACTAATTTCTAGGATAGTCTAACCTTTTCGAAGTTCTTATCAGTATAATTAGAAATATAGCTTAATCAGTTTCTCATGTCTGCCCTTGCTTCAAATGATGCAAGTGGTGCGACATATCTACCATCTAAGAAAACTTTATGGTTGCCAAATAAATAATTCGTGATTGTGTGTTGGTATTACAATTAATAAGAAATGATTTTTTTTTTAATCCTTAAAATACTCGTTTTTCATAATGAAGAATATGAATGTCTCATTCATGCAAATACAATGTTGACACTAAACTAAAATAAACATAAAGTACATAAATAATTCCAATGTTAGGTAACCCAAACACAATTAATTAATTAATATTTTACATATAAATTTATCTCTTAAACTCGTCTTTCATAATTCCTTAATTTGAAATAAAAATAAATTAGATACCATACAAAATATTTTTATCTTTTATTTTTTGAAAGTATTTTTAGAAAATATAAAAAATTTCTCTTTTAATATTTTTTTATTGTTCAAAAAAGTAATCCATTTTTTGTTTTTTGAA
Source organism: Moringa oleifera (assembly GCA_021397835.1). Taxonomy (NCBI): domain Eukaryota; kingdom Viridiplantae; phylum Streptophyta; class Magnoliopsida; order Brassicales; family Moringaceae; genus Moringa; species Moringa oleifera. The sequence goes on from JAJFZO010000345.1 coordinate 813,874, forward strand.
AATAACAATAATTTTACACTAAAAGGTGTGAAAATCTCTCTTGAGATTTTTTCATACTCTTAAAAACACAAAATATTCATTTGTTTTACTTTTGAAAATAATCTTTATATTAAAAAATACAAAAATCTCCCTTTTGAGGTTTTTTAATAATATTAAAACATTTTTGAATAAATTTTATAAAAAATAAAACATCTCATTGACATTTTTTATAATTCTCGAAACTAGAAACATATATATATTTAAAATAATTATATATTAAAAAGTATATACGTTTCTCTCTTAACAATTTTCCATATTTCTCAAAATTATTAAATATATATTTAATTTTTAAAAAATAAATATTATATTAAAGAATATGAAAATCTCGTAAGATTTTATTCATACTTCTAAAAAACTTGAAAAATTTTTTATTTTTAAAAATAAATTTAAAAAGTATATATGAAAACCTCTCTCTTGAAATTTTTCATCTCTCACAACATCAAATGTGTGTTTTATTATTTTTATATTAGATAATATGAAAACCTCTTTGATGAGATTTTTTATGCTTTTAGAAAAGTTGAAACATATATTTTTATTTTTGAAAATAAATTTTGAAAGTATATATGAAAATTTCACTCTTGAAATTTATTCATATTTCTCAAAAAGAGTAAATATACATTTTAATTTTTTGAAATTAATTTTTATATTAAAGAATATGAAAATCTCTCTCTTGATATTGTTTCATATTTCTTAAAAATACTAAATGTATTTTATATTTTTAAAAATAATTTTTATGTTAGAAAATATGAAAATAACTCTTTTGAGATTTTTTCATACTTTTCAAAAACTTGGAACATATATTTTCTTAAATAGTTTTTATTAAAAAATATGAAAATATCTATCTTTAAATTTTTTTATACTCTCAAAAATTTAAAACGTTATTTTTTATTTTGAAAATTTTTTAAAATTAAAATAATATTAAAATGATTCCAAGTTTTTTAAAATATAATTAAAATTAAGTGATTAAAAAATTATTTACCTAATAATTTTGAATTATCTTAATTTTATTATTTTTTAAAACAACCTTAATATCCTAAAGTCATCTATTTTGCTTCTCTTTTCTTTTTTTTTTATTTAAACAAACAAATACTCTTCATTCCGTAGCCATTTTTCTTCCATCTTTACTTTTCCTCCTTTTTCCTTTTCTACACAAACAATTACTGTTTTACTCATATCCACTCTTTTGTCATCATTTCTTCTTTGTTTTTTTTTTGGGCTACATACCAAACTCCACCCATTCCATACAACATAACATGTCTTTTGTTTATTTTTTTCATATTATTTTAACATATTATCTTGCTTTTTTTATGCATGATTTTTCATGTCCTTAACATGAAAGTATAAAAGGGTATGTATGCCCATAAGTAAAAATCATTAACCTAGTACATGCATCAATGTACAAAGTAAATGAAAATTTGAATAAAATAAAATTAAATTAAAAAAATAGAGCAAAGATAAAAGAGCAAGGAAATAAGTGATGATAAAATCTAAAAAATAAAAAAATGAGAGAAATAAAAATTACCTTATTCTACAAAAAGAAACATAATATTTGATTTGAAAATCTCTCCTCCAAATTCTTTCCTATCAAAGAAAATTTCTTAGATTATATATATATGTATATATAAAGCCACTATCCACAATTCAATAACCCTATTAAAATCCTCTCAAAACTCTTTTCTAAAAATCCCTCCAAAATTTTCTTCAAACCTCCTCCGTTGCTTGGCAAAAAAAAGGGCATTTATAGGTCAATTTCACCTTGTAGCTTAAAGCTAGTACTTGCATGAAATAGACCATTGCTTGCATGATGTAGATAGTCTACATTCTAGAAACAACAGAATGTAGTTGCATGCAAGCAGCACACTATTGCTTATGTGCAATAGGCACCTGTTGCATGTAGATACCGATATGAACCATACACTAGCACCACATTTGTGGTGCTTGTGTTTGTGTTTTTTTTTTCTTTTATTATATCATTTTTCTTTTTCTTTTATTATTTTCATTGTTTTAATTTTCTTATTATTATTTTTTTGCATCATTTTTTTTCTTTTCTCCTTTTTTGTTTATTTTTTGTTTTTGTTTTGTTTCCCATTTTTCATTTTTTGGTTTTGTCATTATTTTCTTAAAAAATACATATTTAATATTTACATTAATTTTAATTTTAATATATTTAAAGAAAACCTAATCAAGATAAAATTAGGTGTCTACAATTACCTTTCTTTGTTCATTTTTAGGAATTGAAAATTAAACAAAGACTTAAATGCCTAATTTTATCCCTAGAACTTAGAAACTTTTTCCCCTTCAATACCTTTATTCATGTTTCTTTCATTCTCATCTCCTCTCGTTTCTTTATTATTTTTGATCATATGCAATAAGAGCATAATGTTGTGAATAACTTAAATAATGTCATCTACATCTTGGTATAAAATCAAGTAGTCTTGTAGGTTTCGTTCAAGAATACTTAATAATGCTTTGAAAAATCTTAAAAGGCTCTATTCTAAGGATGATCTCAACTTAAGAAAATCTAGAAGGGCCCTGTTCTAATGATGGCATCAACTTCAAAACTTGAAGACTCTATTCTAAAGATGGCAATCAACTTAGGGAAATCTAAAATTGCTTCAAAAATGGTCATTTTACAATCTAAAATTTCATCCACTAACGACTATATTAAGAGCTCTAAAGATTTTTTGCCTATCGACAACTATTTTGATCAATATAAAAGAGTTTTATCCATTGACAACTATTCTAAGAAATGTGAAGAGACTTTATCTACTTACATATATTTTAAGAAATCTAGAGCGATTCTGTCCATCAATAACTATTTATTGAGAACTATTTTTAGTAATTAAAAGGGACTTCACTAACAACTATGAAAATTATGGGAATATAAAAAAGTTTCGTCCAATAAGGATTAAAGACCTTCATCCACTGATGGCTATACCATTTTGAAAAGACTAAAGGTTTTTGTCTATAAACAAATTTTTTATGGGAAAACTTAATGATCCATCTAAAGAGCACTTTCACAATTCCTTTCCTTATTTGGAATGATAAAAAGATTGTTCACACCTTTATTAATGGGTGTGTCCCTCCTCTCTCATTAAGATAAAATGCATGAAACGTTTCATGTATGCATGTTTATGCAAATGCAATGATCATTTCTTTTTTTCTTCATTCTTTTTTATCTTCTTTTAAAAACAATTACAATTATCTTTCTTCTTATTTTTTTCTTCCTCCCTTTTTTTTCGCTCTTTTCTATCTCTGTCTCTTTCTCTTTCTCTTTCTCTGTCTTTTCTTCTTCCTTTTCTTTTACGAGACCACTGATTCTTTTTTAGTATGACACATGATCTCAAAGCTTTGATCAAAATGTAAACTCTTTGTTTCCTTGAGGTTAATCATAGTGACAAATTTGATCCTAGCAATAGCCTTAACTTAATGCAAATAAATGTGGTTTATTGTTCTTTTGATATTGTGAAACTTGAATGTCCCACGCAAATCAGATTTTTGTTTGTGCTTTCAACTTCACTAAGGATTATCAAAACTCTTATCTATCCTTACATTTATCCTAATCAATTTGGAACTTACAAGCAACTCCTTTGAAAATAAATGTTGGTTATGTAATATCATAATTCGTTTAAATTTGATCACTATTTAGTTTTAGAAATGACATTCACTCATCGAATTATGTTTGTAAGGGTAATTTGGACTAGAATTTTTGTGAGGAAAGAATATTCGATAAGGATGCAATCAAGTAATTCGAAAGGAAATATTTAAAATGCCTTTTATATTGAATTGGATCAAGAGTCATAATGATTGATAGTAAGGTGTAATATTCAAAAGCAAAACAATGACCATTCCAATGCCAATCAGTTGTCCAAATCTCACCTGAGGGGCTTCTTGGTTTCATTTCTATATCTACGATCAGTATCATCTGAAAAAGATTTTGAACACTAATTTCAACCTAGATCTTCACATGAGTGGACAACTATTGGTATCTCTTCTTCTTTTTCTTCTCTTTTTTTTTCACTCAAAAACAATTCAAGCTCTTTATGATCTATGACACTACTTGTTTTTTCCCTTAAAAACAAACCACCATGTTTTATGTCTTCATTTTTTCAAGCATAATACTTCTTTACTATATATGAATTAAGCAGTTTAGGGAGATTACCATCATCCATTTCAGCTAAGATCAAGGCTCCTCAAAGAATGCTTTTTTCACAACATATAGGCCTTCCTAGTTTCGTGCCCATTTGCCCTGGCATCTAAAATATTCATGGAAATCTTCTTCAACACCAAATCAACTTCTTTGAATATCCTTGTGTTTACTTTCTTATTGTGCACTCTAGTTTGGTATAACTACCCATGACAAATAGCTTTAAGGCATTTCTCATCAATTAAGTATAATTGTTCATATTAGGGTTTGATCCACTATATTTCTTCCAGTTTGGATTCCATGACCACTCTTAGTGAAATAATTTCAACCTCTATGGGTAATACAACTTCGATCCCATAGACCAATGAACAAGTGGTTGCCTTAGTAGAGATTCTTATTGCAATTCTACAAGCACGTAATGCAAAAGGTAGTATTTCGTGCTGGTCTTTGTAGACTCTTATCATCTTTTGCACTAATTTTTTTTAATGTTTTTATTCATCATCTCTATTGCCCCACTCATTTTTTAATGGTAGGTTGCTGAATAGGGTGTCAAATCTTAAATTATTCACAAATCTCCTTCGTAGCCTTATTATTCAAATGTTGAGCATTGTTTAAGATTATTTATTATAGCATGTCATATTAGAAAATGGTTTTTTTTTATAACATTGTTGACCATGACCTTTAGTAATGTTAGCAAAAGAACTAACTTCAACCCATTTCATGAAGTAATCAATGTAGACTAGGATGAATCTGTGTCCATTAGAAGCTTTCAAGGTAATGGGTCCAATGACATTGAAACCCCATATTGAAAATGGCTAAGGTGCATTCAGTACATGTAAAGGGGATGGTAATACATGTATCTTATCCTTATAAATTTGACATTTATGACATATTCTCACATACTAGATGCAATCATTTTTCATTGTTAGCTAATAATAACGTGCTCTCATAATTTGCCGAGCCATTATGGGTCTATTAGAATGTGCTCCTAAAGTATCTTCATGGATTGCTCTTAAGATCTCTAGGCCTTACTTGTATTAGCATACTTTAATAGAGTCTAATCACATCATTTTTCGTAAAGCACTTATTTGTCTAATATGAAATTCATAGCTAACCTTCTTAAGGTTCTTTTGCCATTCTCTAATGCCCATTTGGGTATCGTTAATCCTTAACATAACTTTGAATATCATGATATAATGGATTGCCATCATTTTTTTCCTCAATCACTAAGCAGTGTGCTTTGCAGATCTAAAATACTCGTTCTTATCAATAGGACTCATAAACAATCCATCATTCGAAATATGGAAGCCAATGTTACTAATGCATCTATCATTTGATTTTTGTCTCGAGGGAGGTAATTAAAACTAACTTCCTTGAAATTCTTCAGTAATTTTGTGGCCACTTTTTTACTTATTGTAGCTTTTAATCCCACATACCTCATGCTTAGCGACATTATTGCTTTCTCGTGATTTTAAGACTATGCTAATCTCTTTTTTCTGTTCTTCAACAAATTGACTCACATTTAATGACAAGATGGAAACTTGTAACTTGGACTAATTACTAGCATGGCATCCACTGTAAATTGAGTATAAACTAAACTTAATGCACTAATTGGAACACAATAGTCAAAGAATCAACCTAGCATAACCATGTAAGCTTGTGCCTAATATCTTTATTAGTAAACACATTTTCAAGAGAAAATTCAGATCCTTTTGTTGTTCTTATAGCAAAGTAATTTTCGATCCCATAATTTCCTTTTTCTTTTGTTTTACTGTGAGTTAGCTTCTCAACATCAACTTCCATTCTTCTCTGATGTTTTACATAATTACCATATGGATTAATCATCTCGAATGCTTCTTAAGAATCTTTGTTCTATTCAACAATTCCTTCAAGATTTTTTTACGTTTGAAAATGAACATCATGTGGGTCCTTTTTACATGAACTATTTGTCCTTTTATGCCCACAAGATATTATTTCCTTTTATTAATTCACTCATTAATAAAAAAGGGAAAAGATAAAAGAATGATGATAATGATTGTTAGAATGCTCAAGGTCCATATGAGTAAAATTTTCAAAAATAAACTTATCAAAAGATGCCTCATGGTCGCTCAAACTACCAGAAGGATCATCTAGGGATAAAGCGATCAAAAGTTCCTCGCAAATGCTAAAAGAGGAGATACACCTCATATTCCTTAAGGAACTTGCTCGTTTCACCCTTGATGATGCACCACCAATAAATAGAATATCAATCTCGTAAGGTGCACCTTTAAAAAGGAAAATCTTTCTTTAAAAACAAAATAAAAACAAAAACTATGACAAAAATAAACTTTATATGACAAGCACTCACCTTTTGGATGCAAGAACTTCTTCTTCTACTTTGGTGAGTTTTTTCTTGTTAATACAAGTAACAAATCCAATAAAGAAATAATGAAGGTTTGAGGGGCATTTGGATGAAACTGATTAGAAGTGGTTATCATTAAAAATAGGATTAAGTAAATAACAATCAATGATGGTGCAAATGTTAAATGGTGATGACATAACAAGTTTATAAAAAATCTTTATTTCTAAGATCAAGGCTAAGCGACGTGTCTAACTCCAAACAAGGAAAGTTGGACCAAATCCAAGCAAACTTGGCAAGACTATTCCTAACTCTCAAAGAAGAAACAATTAACCAATGGTTTAATTTGTTTGGATGCTTAGTTAATAAATTATTTTTCAAATAGGAAAAAAGAAAGTGCCATTTAGTTCTATGGCTTCTTTACAAATCAAAAGGTTTCATGAAAAGATATTTCGTTGAAAAAAATAATAATAATAAAAAAGGAAAACTACCTCATAAGAGTTAGTTATGAAAGAGAAATATTAAGATAATAACAAACCTTAAAAATTAAAGGAGGAAAAGGAAGTTTCATCCTTGTTTGAAGGGTATCCTCATAAATACCTACATGAGATCGATGCATCAAAAATGCCCTATCATCAGTAGAAGGGCTAAACATAGAAATAAAATTGGAGAATCAGTGTTCTTGCTTCAAAGAGACCAACTGATCAAGCGTAACCAATGAAGAAATGTTGTAAGCGGCAAATTAAGCCATAGAAGTAGGAAAAGGAAATACGATAATCTTTGGCAAACTACGAAAAGGCTTTCAAAGCTTAAAGAGTTAAAAATGCATACAAAACAAAATGAGAGAGAAAACTAAAAACGCTAGACCCCAACAATCACATTTAAAGAGGGGCAGTTATCAAGGTATTCAAAATATTTAGGAAAACACACTGTGTGTTGTACAACAATAGTCCCCCATCATTAAGTTCTTTTATGCCACATTACTTCTAAGTTCTGATAATACAATTAAAACCAAAAAAACTCAATTCACCCTATATAAGAGAAAATGAGAGCAAAAACATAAAGCATCACATAAATAACCCAATGGAATAGCCTAGATGCGGTATGATAAATAAAGCAAAGCATTTCATAACAAATAAGCACATTTAGAAATTAGTAGTACAATATAAGATAAGAAAAGCTAATCCAGTTCCATGCATTAAGTGGATACCCAAAATTTATAGTATTAGAAACAGCATCAGTAATACCTCTACTAGCAAAAGATCCTTTAAAGATATGAAGACTTGAATGGTGAAGTCGTTCCTTCGGAGGAAGGATAAATCTAAATTAGCATAGGGTTGAAGTGTTTCATCCCAAATGGCTTTCATAATCACCTCCATGTCAGCACTGTAGGTAGTTTTACTAAAATTAATGGGAATTTGATGATTTATTTGAAAATAAAAGGTAACAGCATCTAAAAGTGCCTTTGAGCCTCTCCTTTGATCTTTAACATCTTTAATTGTAGCTAATAAACATGGAAGATTTTGAAAGAAAAGTCTTGGAAAAATATTGATATTTGGCCTCCAAAGTTCCCTTCTCATAGTCAAGTGGCTCCACCACCAAGAAGAGTTCAAGGTTCTATTTTTCAAGTCCTTGTTTTTGTTTTTCAAATTAATTGTTATTTTTCTGAATTGACGCACTAAAGCATGCTCTTTCTTCATGAGCTCTTTTGATAATCAAAGCAACTTGAAACCTTAGTGAAAGAAGGCCTTGAAAGACATACAACCTTCACTTAAATAGCTAACACCAATAACATCCAAACCTAAACTCAAGAAATGGCACACGTATTATACTAGAGGAAGAAATTGGCTCAGAATAACTAGAAAGTAATATTTATAGCATCACCGTAAAAGTGGGAGTTATTAAGGGACTAGTAGACAAAATCTTCATGATAACAGATATAGATAACCAGAGGATAACCACCAAGATCACATTGGGAGCAAAGCAATTGTGGGAGAATTAATTACTATAGATGATAGCAAAATCAAAGATTCAAGAATAGATGATATCAAAATAATGGGAGATTTGTAGGCATCCCAAGGAGCTTCATCAGGGGCATTAGTAACAATCATCATTGATCTGGTTGCGAAAACAGTTTTGTTAGTACTAAGGAAGCTAGAAGGTGACATTAAATGACTCAACCTTTTTTTTTCTTCTTCTCTTTGGACAAACCATGGTATAAAGGTCACTAATCTCAAGAAGAACCTCGAGAATCTCCATCATGAAGTCATCAGTGGAGTCTTAATATCATTGAGATTGGAAAGATTGAGCTCCAACCTTTAGGGCAAACTCTTTCAAAAAATAAAACAAATAACTTGAAGAAAAGCGAACAAAGAACAAATAGTTGAATCAAACATAGGTTATATGTGTAAAAGACTAGAGAATAATGGAAGCTACGATTAAACTAAGCAACAGTTTCATCATTTAACGTAACTGTCATAGTTGGGATAGTAGATAAAGGTAAAGTGTGAAGGTGCACACATGATAAACAAGAAACCAAAAAACATATATAGTTAACCACTTTTGAACAAACTAAGGACAAATCAAGATGGAGAAAATGATCCAGTCGATGATAAGTAACTACACTAAAAGTCTTCACTATAGGCAAAGGACGAAAGCCTCTTAAATTGAAGGAAGACCATGAATTATTATATGATTGAAGCCCATCCTAACAAATAAAAATGAAACAGCTTATCCAATCACAAGGTTCATTGAGGGAAGCCTAACAATATGTATCATTCCAAAGAAAATAAGTTAATAAAGACAAGTAATAGGCACTTTCAAAAGCCACCCTTGAAAAAAGTGCTTAAATACCACATAATTACACACCAACCATGTAGAGTCAATTATAGTGGGTGAATCTAGTAGTACTTACAAAAATTAAAAATGAAGGAAGGAAAAGAAAATCTTAACCTAAGGGATAAAAAGTCCATGTATACAAACCAAAAAAACGATAAGGGCTACAAGTCGTATCATTAAAAGATCAAGAAGAAAGATAGACAAGGTAAAAAATATTGTAATTTTTTTCAAAGAAATCAAGTCATCAACAATCATAGACAAAGAAATATCACCTACAGAAGAAAAAAAAATAACCATCATGGTAAGATCTAAAGTTTAAGAAGAATCCTAGAAAAAAAAAAGATGAGATGAATCAAAAGAAATTTACTAAGAAGTTTAGGAAACCAAAGGAAAATCTAAGAAGTCAAATTACTTAATGGTCAAATTATGGGAGCAACGCCAAAATAAAAGCCGAATCAACCTTATAATTGGGTCACGAAATAAACACCACAAAAGCCAAACGACGGTACAAGGGAGAGAGTTGGATGGTAAAGCTTAATCATGAGACAAAAAGACAATGGAATAAAGGCAAATAAGTGCAACTAAATATGTAAACATGGCCTTAAGAAAGCAATCAAAAAAGAAAGCAATGGATAGTTAAAGATGGAAGAACAAAACAACTTTTCACACAAGTAATAGAAATAATAAATGGCAGAAAAATAACCTTTATTCTTACAACTAAGGAGTATTGAACACACTGCATTAAGTGTAGGAATGAGGGACTTTAATATACCTATTAGTAGTCTTAATTCAAAAATATGGGCCTATTACCAAAAGCACTGATCACTAGGCCTGAGGGCCTTATTTTCAAACTGCGTCGCTTAAGCAAGTCCATGAATAGAACATAAACATTAGGCGATTGAACTAAACTTGACCTAACCTAAGAAGCTGGGGATAACCCATTATGCCCTCATAATAGATATGGGGGAGATGGACCAATGATATTAAGGATATTAAGGACATAACCCATCATGCCTTAAGGTAGCTAGCATTAGAGCGCCAAGCTACCTCGACATGTAAAGCACAAGTAGAATTGGTAGGAGTAGCCATTTCCATGCTTACCATAAATAAAGGTAAAAACACCACAACACACATAGGAAACTATATAAAATACCATGGGCAAGTAAACATATATTAAGCATTTTATTTATATAATCTTACTCTACCTATGCACTAACTGACTTGATTATTAAAGGATCTTCTAATCATCCAACAATACACCTATTAATTTCTTTAAATTGCAACCTTTTCACCCCTTAATCAAGGATAATTTAAAGATCCCTTGATGTGAATCCGACGATTAGATTTATGAAGTATCACATAGAATTACAGTGTTATTATGAGATTATTTTTCTTTATATTTTTTGAATCTTATTTGAATTTGCAAAGAATTAAAGTTCTAATGAGATTGTCAGCGTTGATTTTCAGTGTCATGATATTTAACTTGTTTTGAAATTTTGGTTAGATTAATTCTTTTGATAAAGCATTAATCTAAGTCTAATCATAATTTTAAACTTAATGTACATGATTGGTTTTGATTGATGAAGAAAGTATTCATGTTCTAAAAAAAGCTTTAAAAATCGGTTTAAGTCACATATCCAACCGGTTTAACTGTGACCCGAACCATTAACCAGCCTAATCTTTCTTCAAAACTGTATGATAATTAATTTATTTAAAAATCAATACCCACTTGAATTGGTTAATCGATGAAGAGTCCAGTTATAATCAAACCAGTTTGAAGTTGGTGGACAAGAAAATGGTGGTACTATGGCCAGGATGATGGTTGCATCCTTTGCTCTTTTTGCATTTCTAATCTTTTTCAGTAATGCGGCCATTAACGATGCCTTTAACTATTTATTTAATCAACTGAAACACATAAAGCTGACCAAAAATAGCCTAAATGTTTTCTTGTTCACCTAATAACAAAGAAGTATTGAAAATTGAAGCTATAAATCAAATGGAAAACAAGCAAAATATGAAATGCTAAAAAAGAAAAGAAAGAAAGAAATATCTAGAGCTAAGCATGTTGTGAATGGTTTGAGAAACCATGGTGGCTTCCTTGTCCATAATGAATTCAAATCCATCAGCATTTATTAGCTTTACACTATCCTTTCTCTTCATATTCTTCACCTAAATTTGTAGGTCTTCTTTTCTTTTTTACGTGACCAAACAAAAGACTAAAAATTAAAATTATAAATCAAATAGAAAAGAAAAAGCAAAACATGAAATGTTACAAAGGGAAGAGCGAGAGAAACATTTTAAAGAGGTAGTTATGTTATGAATGGTCTAAAAAACCATCACGGCTTCTTTGTTCATGACAAATTAAATTTTAAAGAAAGACTAATTTGAATATGCTCAATTAATTGTCAAATTTTTACTGATAAATTTTATTTTTGTTGAAATGGATAAGTAAAAGTGAAGACATTTTATAAGTTAGCATTTATTAGAAAACAAGGGTAAAACTTGGGGTCTTAAATGACTTGCTTTTACATTTACTAATTTTGATATAAGGATATAAATTGAAGGTCATATTACACAAATTTATCAATTTAATGGATAATTTTATCTAACCAATTCAAGGGATAATTTAAAATTATCTTAATTTTTAAGTCATAAATATAAAACAAATTTTTTACTCAATTTGTTCTTGAATATTTTAAAAATAAAACTAATGATTATATATTTTTATGGTTAATCATCGCCATTATTTTTTATGTATTATTTTTTGTCCCTCCAAATGTCTTATCTATAATCACAATGTATTATTTTCATTAATCATGGAATCAAATTTTCTATTCAATTTGTTCTTGAATGACACACATTAAGCAACATATCATAATACTAAAGAAGAGCTCCAATGGGGGATTAGAAAAAAAAGAAGAAATGAAAAAATTATAATTAATTACTATAGGATGTAATTGTCACTTCACACGTTTAAAATTAAAATCTGTTAGACAAATGTTCTTCATCGAAAAAATATTAATAAATCTTTTTTTAATTAACACATTATTTTTTTAGTTGCATCGTAAAAATTTACACAATGCATAAAATTTTATATTATTATTTTCTTGATACATCATGTTTGCTTTTCTAATAATCAAATATATAATCATTATTTCAAACGATAACTATGAATATCATTATTATCTTCAAGATAATTATAAAAAAATTCTTTGCAATTTCTAGATAAACAGTAACCCTAGATTCGCTTGACAGCATTTGAAATAAGAATGAGAAATTAAGATAAAAATGAATTTTGAAGATCCTATCTCAACAATATACCATTTGAAGACTTGTTTGTTAGTTATCAAACAAACTAACAACATACCGTTGTTTTTATTTTGTCGAATACTAATCGTTATACAACTTCTATATTCTTTTTCTCTTTTATAACCATATCCTCCTCTAGGTATTTTCCACTCCTTTTCCCCTAGACAACCTTTTCCTTTTTTTCTTTCGAGTATATAATCTATATATACCACATAGACCTTCACTCCAAAACCATCTAACTTCTAGTCGAAAGCTTCTGCTAAATACTAGCCAGATACCACTTTTATATTTTTTCATTTTTCCAAACATAAAATCAATCGTTATACTCAAAACCCATAGTACCTTAGACTAATCCATCATGGGGTTCAAGACGAATAAGGAATCACCTTTCCAAAGATTGTGCAAAAACCTATCTCCGAAAAAGAAGATAAACAAGTATTCTATTCCTTCTACGGTTGGGTTCAAGGATGCAAGACATAGCTGCGCCCACAGCAGTAGCAATAACAATAGCGATGAACCGCAAATGGTGTTCAATTACTTTGATGAGAATGGAGATGGGAAGATATCCGTGGCAGAGCTTTAAAGTTATGTGATAATGTTAGGAGGCGAGCTTTCTCAAGAAGAGGCTGAAGAGGTAATCAAATTATTTGATTTGGATGGAGACAATCTCTTGGACTTTTATGAATTCCAAAAGCTGATGGAAGGTGAAGGCAACAACAAAGAGGATAAAGATTACGATTTGAAGGATGCCTTTAGGATGTACGCGATCAAGGGTACTGAATGTATAACCTCGGTCAGTTTAAAGAGGATGTTCTGTCAATTAGGCTAGTCCAAGTCCCTAGATGATTGCAAAGCTATGATCTACACCTTTGACCTTAACGGCGATGGTGTCCTCAGCTTTGATGAGTTCGCTATCATGATACGCTAGCTCTGTTCTTTTTTGCTTTCTTTGATACATATAGGATAAGATTGCATTGTTTTTGTAAAATAAATGTGAATTAAATTACAGTGTATAGGTTCGAAATTATGTTTAGGATGTGTTTCATGTAATATGTGGTATGATTAAAATTAATCATCATTTATTTTAAAATGGTTTTACGAAAAAAAATAATAATATAATCCAATTTCTTTTACTAGTTTAAATGGTAGTTCGTATTATAATTAAATATTCATTTCCTTGACATTTCCATTGCACTGTGTTAAATTGTGACTGAAAAATATGACAACAAAAAAAATTTAATAAATATTAACAATTACTGAAAAATACTTAAAGTGTATAACAAATTTTGAATTTTCTTATGACGGTAACTAGAATATTTCTATACCTCCATCAAAATTTTAAAGTTAAAATTAATTTTTAAAGAAAGACTAATTTGAATATGCTCAATTAATTTTCAAATTTTTACTAATAATTTTATTTTTGTTGAAATATATAAATAAAAGTGAAGACATTTTATAAGTTAACATTTATTGGAAGACAAACGTAAAACTTAGGGTCCTAAATGACTGTTGCTTTTAAATTTACAAATTTTGTGATGAGGATATAAATTGAAGGTCACATTACACAAATTTATCAATTTAATGGACAATTTTATCCAACCAATTCAAGGGATAATTTAAAATTATCTTGACTTTAAGTCATAAATATAAAATAAATTTTTATTCAATTTGTTCTTGAATATTTTTAAAATAAAACTGATGATTATATCCTTTTATGGTTAATCATCGCCATTATTTTTTATGTATTATTTTTTTGTCCCTCCAAATGTCTTATCTACAATGACATTGTATTATTTTCATTAATCATTGTTTTAAAATTTCTTATTCAATTTGTTCTTGCATGTCACACATTAAGCAACATATCGTAATATTAAAGAAGAGCTCTAATGGGGGATTAGAAAAAATTAAAAAAGAAGGAATGGAAAATTGATAATAAATTACTATAGGACGTAATTGTCACTTCACGCGTTTAAAATTAAAATCTATTAAACAAATGTTCTTCCTCGAAAAATATTAATAAATATTTTTTTAAATGATACATTATTTTTTCAGTTCCATTGTAAAAATTTATACAATGCCAAAAATTTTATATTATTCTTTCCCAAATACATCATGTTTGCCTTTCTAATAATGAAATATATAATCACCATTTCAAACGATAACTGCGAATATCATTATTATATTTAGGATAATTATAAAAAAAATCTTTGCAATTCCTAGATAAACAGTAACCCTAGATTAGCTTGGCAATATTTGAAATAAGCATGAGAAATTAAGATAAAAATGAATTTTGAAGATCCTATCTCAACAATATACCATTTGAAGACTTGGTTATTAGTTATCAAACTAACTAACTACATACCTTTGTTTTTATTTTGTCTAATACTAATCGTTATACAACTTCTATATTCTTTTTCTCTTTCATAACCATATCCTCCTCTAGGTATTTTCCACTCCTTTTCCCCTAGACAACCTTTTCCTTTTTTTTTCTTTCGAGTACATAATCTATATATACCACACAGACCTTCCTTCCAAAACCATTTAACTTCTAGTCGACAGCTTCTGTCAAATATTAGCCAGATACCACAGTTATTTTTTTTTTGTTTTTCCAAATATACAATCAATCGTTATACTCAAAACCCACAATACTTTATACTGATCCATCATGGGGTTCAAGACGAAGAAGGAATCACCTTTTCGAAGATTGTGCAAAAAACTATTTTCGAAAAAGAAGACAGACAATTATTCTATTCCTTCTACGATTGGGCTCAAGGATGCAAGACGTAGCTGCGCCCACAGCAGCAGCAATAACGATAGCCATGAACTGCAAATGGTGTTCAATTACTTTGGTGATAATGGAGATGGGGAGATATCCGCGGTAAAGCTTCAAAGTTGTGTAATAATGTTAGGAGGCGGGCTTTCTCAAGAAGAGGCAGAAGAGGCAATCAAATTATTTGATTTTGATGGAGACAATCTCTTAGACTTTGACGAATTCCAAAAGCCGATGGAAGGTGAAGGCAACAAGAAAGAGGATAAAGATTATGAATTGAAGGATGCCTTTAGGATGTATGCGATCAAGGGTACTGAATGTATAACCTCGGTCAGTTTAAAGAGGATGCTCTGTCAGTTAGGCGAGTACCTGTCCCTGGATGATTGCATAGCTATAATCCACACCTTTGATCTAAACAGTGATGGTGTCCTCAGCTTTGATGAGTTCGCTATCATGATGCGCTAGCTCTATTCTTTTTTGCTTTCTTTGATACATATAGGATAAGATTGCATTATTTTTGCAAAATAAATATGAATTCAATTACAATATATAGGTTCAAAATAATGTTTACGATGTGTTTGATGAATTATATGATATGATAAAAATTAATCATCATTTATTTTAAAATTATTTTGTGAAAAAATAAAAATATAATCTAATTTTCTTTTACTAGTTTAAATTGTAGTTCGTATTATAATTAAATATTCATTTCTTTGACATTTTCATTGTACTTTGTTAAATTTTGAGTAAAAAATATGACAACAAAAAAAATTTAATAAATATTAACAATTACTGAAAAATACTTAAAGCGTATAACAAATTTTGAATTTTCTTATGACGGTAACTAGAATATTTATATACCTCCATCAAAAATTTCAAGTTAAAATTAATTTTTAAAGAAAGACTAATTTGAATATGCTCAATTAATTATCAAATTTTTACTAATAAATTTTATTTTTGTTGAAATATATAAATAAAAGTGAAGACATTTTATAAGTTAACATTTATTGGAAGACAAACGTAAAACTTATGATTGTTGCTTTTAAATTTACAAATTTTGTGATGAGGATATAAATTGAAGGTCACGTTACACAAATTTATCAATTTAATGGACAATTTTATCCTACCAATTCAAGGGATAATTTAAAATTATCTTGACTTTAAGTCATAAATATAAAATAAATTTTTACTCAATTTGTTCTTGAATATTTTTAAAATAAAACTGATGGTTATATCCTTTTATGGTTAATAATCACCATTATTTTTTATGTATTATTTTTTTGTCCCTCCAAATGTCTTATCTACAATCACAATGTATTATTTTCATTAATCATTGTTTTAAAATTTCTTATTCAATTTGTTCTTGAATGTCACACATTAAGCAACATATCGTAATATTAAAGAAGAGCTCTAATGGGGGATTAGAAAAAAAAAAGAACGAATGGAAAAATAATAATAAATTACTATAGGACGTAATTGTCACTTCACGCGTTTAAAATTAAAATCTATTAGACAAATGTTCTTCCTCGAAAAACATTAATAAATATTTTTTTAAATGATACATTATTTTTTCAGTTCCATTGTAAAAATTTATATAATGCCAAAAATTTTATATTATTCTTTCCCAAATACATAATGTTTGCTTCTCTAATATTACTCAAATATATAGTCATCATTTCGAACGATAACTGCGAATATCATTATTATCTTTAAGATAATTATAAAAAAAAATCTTTTCAATTCCTAGATAAACAGTAACCCTAGATTGGCTTGGGAATATTTGAAATAAGAATGAGAAATTAAGATAAAAATGAATTTTGAAGATCCTAACTCAACAATATACCATTTGAAGACTTGGCTGTTAGTTATCAAACTAACTAACTACATACCTTTGTTTTTATTTTGTCTAATACTAATCGTTATACAACTTCTATATTCTTTTTCTCTTTCATAACCATATCCTCCTCTAGGTATTTTCCACTCCTTTTCCCCTAGACAACCTTCTCCTTTTTTTCTTTCGAGTACATATATACCACACAGACCTTCCTTCAACAACCATCTACCTTCTAGTCGAAAGCTTCTGTCAAATACTGGCCAGATACCACTTTTACTTTTTTTCATTTTTCTAAATATACAATCGATCGTTATACTCAAAACCCACAATACTTTATACTGATCCATCATGGGGTTCAAGACGAAGAAGGAATCACCTTTCCGAAGATTGTGCAAAAAACTATCTTCGAAAAGAAGACAGACAATTATTCTATTCCTTCTACAATTGGGTTCAAGGATGCAAGACGTAGCTGCGCTCACAGCAGCAGCAATAACGATAGCCATGAACTGCAAATGGTGTTCAATTACTTTGATGATAACGGAGATGGGAAGATATCCGCGACAGAGCTTCAAAGTTGTGTGATAATGTTAGGAGGTAGGCTTTCAAAAGAAGAGGCAGAAGAGGCAATCAAATTATTTGATTTGGATGGAGACAATCTCTTAGACTTTGACGAATTCCAAAAGCTGATGGAAGGTGAAGGCAACAACAAAAAGGATAAATATTACGAGTTGAAGGATGCTTTTAGGATGTACGCGATCACGGGTACTGAATGTATAACCTCGGTCAGTTTAAAGAGGATGCTCTGTCAGTTAGGCGAGTCCCTGTCCCTGGATGATTGCAAAGCTATGATCCACACCTTTGATCTAAACGGCGATGGTGTCCTCAGCTTTGATGAGTTCGCTATCATGATGCGCTAGCTCTGTTCTTTTTTGCTTTCTTTGACAAATATAGGATAAGATTGCATGGTTTTTGTAAAATAAATATGAATTAAATTACTGTGTATAGGTTCAAAATTATGTTTACGATGTGTTTGATGTAATATATGATATGATTAAAATTAATCATCATGTATTTTAAAATTGTTTTACGAAGAAAATAAAAATATAATCTAATTTCTTTTACTTGTTTAAATGGTAGCTCGTATTATAATTAAATAATCATTTCTTTGACATTTCCATTGTACTTTGTTAAATTTTGACTAAAAAATATGACAACAGAAAAAATTTAATAAATATTAACAATTATTGAAAAATACTTAAAGTGTATAACAAATTTTGAATTTTCTTATGATGGTAACTAGAATATTTCTATACCTCCATCAAAATTTTCAAGTTAAAATTAATTTTTAAAGAAAGACTAATTTGAATATGCTCAATTAATTGTCAAATTTTTACTAATAATTTTATTTTTATTGAAATATATAAATAAAAGTGAAGACATTTTATAAGTTAACATTTATTGGAAGACAAACGTAAAACTTATGACTGTTGCTTTTAAATTTACAAATTTTGTGATGAGGATATAAATTGAAGGTCACATTACACAAATTTATCAATTTAATGGACAATTTTATCCTACCAATTCAAGGGATAATTTAAAATTATCTTGATTTTAAAGTCATAAATATAAAATAAATTTATACTTAATTTGTTCGTCAATATTTTTAAAATAAAACTGATGATTATATCCTTTTATGGTTAATCATCGCCATTATTTTTTATGTATTATTTTTTTGTCCCTCCAAATGTCTTATCTACAATGACATTGTATTATTTTCATTAATCATTGTTTTAAAATTTCTTATTCAATTTGTTCTTGAATGTCACACATTAAGCAACATATCGTAATATTAAAGAAGAGCTCTAATGGGGGATTAGAAAAAAATAAAAAAGAAGGAATGGAAAATTGATAATAAATTACTATAGGACGTAATTGTCATTTCACGCATTTAAAATTAAAATCTATTAGACAAATGTTCTTCCTCGAAAAATATTAATAAATATTTTTTTAAATGATACATTATTTTTTCAGTTCCATTGTAAAAATTTATATAATGCCAAAAATTTTATATTATTCTTTCCCAAATACATCATGTTTGCCTTTCTAATAATGAAATATATAATCACCATTTCAAACGATAACTGCGAATATCATTATTATCTTTAGGATAATTATAAAAAAAATTTTTGCAATTCCTAGATAAACAGTAACCCTAGATTGGCTTGGCAATATTTGAAATAAGAATGAGAAATTAAGATAAAAATGAATTTTGAAGATCCTATCTCAACAATATACAATTTGAAGAATTGGCTATTAGTTATCAAACTAACTAACTACATACCTTTGTTTTTATTTTGTCTAATACTAATCGTTATACAACTTCTATATTCTTTTTCTCTTTCATAACCATATCCTCCTCTAGGTATTTTCCACTCCTTTTCCCCCAGACAACCTTCTCCTTTTTTTCTTTCGAGTACATAATCTATATATACCACACAGACCTTCCTTCAAAAACCATCTAACTTCTAGTCGAAAGCTTCTGTCAAATACTGGTCAGATACCACTTTTACTTTTTTTTCGTTTTTCTAAATATACAATCGATCATTATACTCGAAACCCACAATACTTTATACTGATCCATCATGGGGTTCAAGACGAAGAAGGAATCACCTTTCCGAAGATTCTGTAAAAAACTATCTTCGAAAAAGAAGACAGACAATTATTCTATTCCTTCTACGGTTGGGTTCAAGGATGCAAGACGTAGCTGCGCTCACAGCAACAGCAATAACGATAGCCATGAACTGCAAATGGTGTTCAATTACTTTGATGATAACGGAGATGGGAAGATATCCGCGGCAGAGCTTCAAAGTTGTGTGGTAATGTTAGGAGGCGGGCTTTCTCAAGAAGAGGCAGAAGAGGCAATCAAATTATTTGATTTGGATGAAGACAATCTCTTAGACTTTGACGAATTCCAAAAGCTGATGGAAGGTGAAGGCAACAACAAAGAGGATAAAGATTACGAGTTGAAGGATGCCTTTAGGATGTACGCGATCACGGGTACTGAATGTATAACCTCGGTCAGTTTAAAGAGGATGCTTTGTCAGTTAGGCGAGTCCCTGTCCCTGGATGATTGCAAAGCTATGATCCACACCTTTGATCTAAACGGCGATGGTGTCCTCAGCTTTGATGAGTTCGCTATCATGATGCGCTAGCTCTGTTCTTTTTTGCTTTCTTTGATACATATAGGATAAGATTGCATGGTTTTTGTAAAATAAATATGAATTAAATTACAGTGTATAGGTTCGAAATTATGTTTACGATGTGTTTGATGTAATATATGATATGATTAAAATTAATCATCATGTATTTTAAAATTGTTTTACGAAGAAAATAAAAATATAATCTAATTTCTTTTACTTGTTTAAATGGTAGCTCGTATTATAATTAAATAATCATTTCTTTGACATTTCCATTGTACTTTGTTAAATTTTGACTAAAAAATATGACAACAGAAAAAATTTAATAAATATTAACAATTATTGAAAAATACTTAAAGTGTATAACAAATTTTGAATTTTCTTATGACGGTAACTAGAATATTTCTATACCTCCATCAAAATTTTCAAGTTAAAATTAATTTTTAAAGAAAGACTAATTTGAATATGCTCAATTAATTGTCAAATTTTTACTAATAATTTTATTTTTATTGAAATATATAAATAAAAGTGAAGACATCTTATAAGTTAACATTTATTGGAAGACAAACGTAAAACTTATGACTGTTGCTTTTAAATTTACAAATTTTGTGATGAGGATATAAATTGAAGGTCACATTACACAAATTTATCAATTTAATTGACAATTTTATCCTACCAATTCAAGGGATAATTTAAAATTATCTTGATTTTAAAGTCATAAATATAAAATAAATTTATACTCAATTTGTTCTTCGATATTTTTAAAATAAAACTGATGATTATATCCTTTTATGGTTAATCATCGCCATTATTTTTTATGTATTATTTTTTTGTCCCTCCAAATGTCTTATCTACAATGACATTGTATTATTTTCATTAGTCATTGTTTTAAAATTTCTTATTCAATTTGTTCTTGAATGTCACACATTAAGCAACATATCGTAATATTAAAGAAGAGCTCTAATGGGGGATTAGAAAAAAATAAAAAAGAAGGAATGGAAAATTGATAATAAATTACTATAGGACGTAATTGTCATTTCACGCGTTTAAAATTAAAATCTATTAGACAAATGTTCTTCCTCGAAAAACATTAATAAATATTTTTTTAAATGATACATTATTTTTTCAGTTCCATTGTAAAAATTTATATAATGCCAAAAATTTTATATTATTCTTTCCCAAATACATCATGTTTGCCTTTCTAATAATGAAATATATAATCACCATTTCAAACGATAACTGCGAATATCATTATTATCTTTAGGATAATTATAAAAAAAATCTTTGCAATTCCTAGATAAACAGTAACCCTAGATTGGCTTGGCAATATTTGAAATAAGAATGAGAAATTAAGATAAAAATGAATTTTGAAGATCCTATCTCAACAATATATAATTTGAAGAATTGGCTGTTAGTTATCAAACTAACTAAGTACATACCTTTGTTTTTATTTTGTCTAATACTAATCGTTATACAACTCTATATTCTTTTTCTCTTTCATGACCATATCCTCCTCTAGGTATTTTCCACTCCTTTTCCCCTAGACAACCTTCTCCTTTTTTTCTTTCGAGTACATATATACCACACAGACCTTCCTTCAAAAACCATCTAACTTCTAGTCGAAAGCTTCTGTCAAATACTGGCCAGATACAACTTTTCCTTTTTTTCGTTTTTCTAAATATACAATCGATCGTTATACTCAAAACCCACAATACTTTATACTGATCCATCATGGGGTTCAAGACGAAGAAGGAATCACCTTTCCGTAGATTGTGCAAAAAACTATCTTCGAAAAAGAAGACAGACAATTATTCTATTCCTTCTACGGTTGGGTTCAAGGATGCAAGACGTAGCTGCGCTCACAGCAACAGCAATAACGATAGCCATGAACTGCAAATGGTGTTCAATTACTTTGATGATAACGGAGATGGGAAGATATCCGCGGCAGAGCTTCAAAGTTGTGTGGTAATGTTAGGAGGCGGGCTTTCTCAAGAAGAGGCAGAAGAGGCAATCAAATTATTTGATTTGGATGGAGACAATCTCTTAGACTTTGACGAATTCCAAAAGCTGATGGAAGGTGAAGGCAACAACAAAGAGGATAAAGATTACGAGTTGAAGGATGCCTTTAGGATGTACGCGATCACGGGTACTGAATGTATAACCTCGGTCAGTTTAAAGAGGATGCTCTGTCAGTTAGGCGAGTCCCTGTCCCTGGATGATTGCAAAGCTATGATCCACACCTTTGATCTAAACGGCGATGGTGTCCTCAGCTTTGATGAGTTCGCTATCATGATGCGCTAGCTCTGTTCTTTTTTGCTTTCTTTGATACATATAGGATAAGATTGCATGGTTTTTGTAAAATAAATATGAATTAAATTACAGTGTATAGGTTCGAAATTATGTTTACGATGTGTTTGATGTAATATATGATATGATTAAAATTAATCATCATGTATTTTAAAATTGTTTTACGAAGAAAATAAAAATATAATCTAATTTCTTTTACTTGTTTAAATGGTAGCTCGTATTATAATTAAATAATCATTTCTTTGACATTTCCATTGTACTTTGTTAAATTTTGACTAAAAAATATGACAACAGAAAAAATTTAATAAATATTAACAATTATTGAAAAATACTTAAAGTGTATAACAAATTTTGAATTTTCTTATGACGGTAACTAGAATATTTCTATACCTCCATCAAAATTTTCAAGTTAAAATTAATTTTTAAAGAAAGACTAATTTGAATATGCTCAATTAATTGTCAAATTTTTACTAATAATTTTATTTTTATTGAAATATATAAATAAAAGTGAAGACATTTTATAAGTTAACATTTATTGGAAGACAAACGTAAAACTTATGACTGTTGCTTTTAAATTTACAAATTTTGTGATGAGGATATAAATTGAAGGTCACATTACACAAATTTATCAATTTAATGGACAATTTTATCCTACCAATTCAAGGGATAATTTAAAATTATCTTGATTTAAAGTCATAAATATAAAATAAATTTATACTCAATTTGTTCTTCAATATTTTTAAAATAAAACTGATGATTATATCCTTTTATGGTTAATCATCGCCATTATTTTTTATGTATTATTTTTTTGTCCCTCCAAATGTCTTATCTACAATGACATTGTATTATTTTCATTAATCATTGTTTTAAAATTTCTTATTCAATTTGTTCTTGAATGTCACACATTAAGCAACATATCGTAATATTAAAGAAGAGCTCTAATGGGGGATTAGAAAAAAATAAAAAAGAAGGAATGGAAAATTGATAATAAATTACTATAGGACGTAATTGTCATTTCACGCGTTTAAAATTAAAATCTATTAGACAAATGTTCTTCCTCGAAAAACATTAATAAATATTTTTTTAAATGATACATTATTTTTTCAGTTCCATTGTAAAAATTTATATAATGCCAAAAATTTTATATTATTCTTTCCCAAATACATCATGTTTGCCTTTCTAATAATGAAATATATAATCACCATTTCAAACGATAACTGCGAATATCATTATTATCTTTAGGATAATTATAAAAAAAATCTTTGCAATTCCTAGATAAACAGTAACCCTAGATTGGCTTGGCAATATTTGAAATAAGAATGAGAAATTAAGATAAAAATGAATTTTGAAGATCCTATCTCAACAATATATAATTTGAAGAATTGGCTGTTAGTTATCAAACTAACTAACTACATACCTTTGTTTTTATTTTGTCTAATACTAATCGTTATACAACTCTATATTCTTTTTCTCTTTCATGACCATATCCTCCTCTAGGTATTTTCCACTCCTTTTCCCCTAGACAACCTTCTCCTTTTTTTCTTTCGAGTACATATATACCACACAGACCTTCCTTCAAAAACCATCTAACTTCTAGTCGAAAGCTTCTGTCAAATACTGGCCAGATACAACTTTTCCTTTTTTTCGTTTTTCTAAATATACAATCGATCGTTATACTCAAAACCCACAATACTTTATACTGATCCATCATGGGGTTCAAGACGAAGAAGGAATCACCTTTCCGAAGATTGTGCAAAAAACTATCTTCGAAAAAGAAGACAGACAATTATTCTATTCCTTCTACGGTTGGGTTCAAGGATGCAAGACGTAGCTGCGCTCACAGCAACAGCAATAACGATAGCCATGAACTGCAAATGGTGTTCAATTACTTTGATGATAACGGAGATGGGAAGATATCCGCGGCAGAGCTTCAAAGTTGTGTGGTAATGTTAGGAGGCGGGCTTTCTCAAGAAGAGGCAGAAGAGGCAATCAAATTATTTGATTTGGATGGAGACAATCTCTTAGACTTTGACGAATTCCAAAAGCTGATGGAAGGTGAAGGCAACAACAAAGAGGATAAAGATTACGAGTTGAAGGATGCCTTTAGGATGTACGCGATCACGGGTACTGAATGTATAACCTCGGTCAGTTTAAAGAGGATGCTCTGTCAGTTAGGCGAGTCCCTGTCCCTGGATGATTGCAAAGCTATGATCCACACCTTTGATCTAAACGGCGATGGTGTCCTCAGCTTTGATGAGTTCGCTATCATGATGCGCTAGCTCTGTTCTTTTTTGCTTTCTTTGATACATATAGGATAAGATTGCATGGTTTTTGTAAAATAAATATGAATTAAATTACAGTGTATAGGTTCGAAATTATGTTTACGATGTGTTTGATGTAATATATGATATGATTAAAATTAATCATCATGTATTTTAAAATTGTTTTACGAAGAAAATAAAAATATAATCTAATTTCTTTTACTTGTTTAAATGGTAGCTCGTATTATAATTAAATAATCATTTCTTTGACATTTCCATTGTACTTTGTTAAATTTTGACTAAAAAATATGACAACAGAAAAAATTTAATAAATATTAACAATTACTGAAAAATACTTAAAGTGTATAACAAATTTTGAATTTTCTTATGACGGTAACTAGAATATTTCTATACCTCCATCAAAATTTTCAAGTTAAAATTAATTTTTAAAGAAAGACTAATTTGAATATGCTCAATTAATTGTCAAATTTTTACTAATAATTTTATTTTTATTGAAATATATAAATAAAAGTGAAGACATTTTATAAGTTAACATTTATTGGAAGACAAACGTAAAACTTATGACTGTTGCTTTTAAATTTACAAATTTTGTGATGAGGATATAAATTGAAGGTCACATTACACAAATTTATCAATTTAATGGACAATTTTATCCTACCAATTCAAGGGATAATTTAAAATTATCTTGATTTTAAAGTCATAAATATAAAATAAATTTATACTCAATTTGTTCTTCGATATTTTTAAAATAAAACTGATGATTATATCCTTTTATGGTTAATCATCGCCATTATTTTTTATGTATTATTTTTTTGTCCCTCCAAATGTCTTATCTACAATGACATTGTATTATTTTCATTAATCATTGTTTTAAAATTTCTTATTCAATTTGTTCTTGAATGTCACACATTAAGCAACATATCGTAATATTAAAGAAGAGCTCTAATGGGGGATTAGAAAAAAATAAAAAAGAAGGAATGGAAAATTGATAATAAATTACTATAGGACGTAATTGTCATTTCACGCGTTTAAAATTAAAATCTATTAGACAAATGTTCTTCCTCGAAAAACATTAATAAATATTTTTTTAAATGATACATTATTTTTTCAGTTCCATTGTAAAAATTTATATAATGCCAAAAATTTTATATTATTCTTTCCCAAATACATCATGTTTGCCTTTCTAATAATGAAATATATAATCACCATTTCAAACGATAACTGCGAATATCATTATTATCTTTAGGATAATTATAAAAAAAATCTTTGCAATTCCTAGATAAATAGTAACCCTAGATTGGCTTGGCAATATTTGAAATAAGAATGAGAAATTAAGATAAAAATGAATTTTGAAGATCCTATCTCAACAATATATAATTTGAAGAATTGGCTGTTAGTTATCAAACTAACTAAGTACATACCTTTGTTTTTATTTTGTCTAATACTAATCGTTATACAACTCTATATTCTTTTTCTCTTTCATGACCATATCCTCCTCTAGGTATTTTCCACTCCTTTTCCCCTAGACAACCTTCTCCTTTTTTTCTTTCGAGTACATATATACCACACAGACCTTCCTTCAAAAACCATCTAACTTCTAGTCGAAAGCTTCTGTCAAATACTGGCCAGATACAACTTTTCCTTTTTTTCGTTTTTCTAAATATACAATCGATCGTTATACTCAAAACCCACAATACTTTATACTGATCCATCATGGGGTTCAAGACGAAGAAGGAATCACCTTTCCGTAGATTGTGCAAAAAACTATCTTCGAAAAAGAAGACAGACAATTATTCTATTCCTTCTACGGTTGGGTTCAAGGATGCAAGACGTAGCTGCGCTCACAGCAACAGCAATAACGATAGCCATGAACTGCAAATGGTGTTCAATTACTTTGATGATAACGGAGATGGGAAGATATCCGCGGCAGAGCTTCAAAGTTGTGTGGTAATGTTAGGAGGCGGGCTTTCTCAAGAAGAGGCAGAAGAGGTAATCAAATTATTTGATTTGGATGGAGACAATCTCTTAGACTTTGACGAATTCCAAAAGCTGATGGAAGGTGAAGGCAACAACAAAGAGGATAAAGATTACGAGTTGAAGGATGCCTTTAGGATGTACGCGATCACGGGTACTGAATGTATAACCTCGGTCAGTTTAAAGAGGATGCTCTGTCAGTTAGGCGAGTCCCTGTCCCTGGATGATTGCAAAGCTATGATCCACACCTTTGATCTAAACGGCGATGGTGTCCTCAGCTTTGATGAGTTCGCTATCATGATGCGCTAGCTCTGTTCTTTTTTGCTTTCTTTGATACATATAGGATAAGATTGCATGGTTTTTGTAAAATAAATATGAATTAAATTACAGTGTATAGGTTCGAAATTATGTTTACGATGTGTTTGATGTAATATATGATATGATTAAAATTAATCATCATGTATTTTAAAATTGTTTTACGAAGAAAATAAAAATATAATCTAATTTCTTTTACTTGTTTAAATGGTAGCTCGTATTATAATTAAATAATCATTTCTTTGACATTTCCATTGTACTTTGTTAAATTTTGACTAAAAAATATGACAACAGAAAAAATTTAATAAATATTAACAATTACTGAAAAATACTTAAAGTGTATAACAAATTTTGAATTTTCTTATGACGGTAACTAGAATATTTCTATACCTCCATCAAAATTTTCAAGTTAAAATTAATTTTTAAAGAAAGACTAATTTGAATATGCTCAATTAATTGTCAAATTTTTACTAATAATTTTATTTTTATTGAAATATATAAATAAAAGTGAAGACATTTTATAAGTTAACATTTATTGGAAGACAAACGTAAAACTTATGACTGTTGCTTTTAAATTTACAAATTTTGTGATGAGGATATAAATTGAAGGTCACATTACACAAATTTATCAATTTAATGGACAATTTTATCCTACCAATTCAAGGGATAATTTAAAATTATCTTGATTGTAAAGTCATAAATATAAAATAAATTTATACTCAATTTGTTCTTCGATATTTTTAAAATAAAACTGATGATTATATCCTTTTATGGTTAATCATCGCCATTATTTTTTATGTATTATTTTTTTGTCCCTCCAAATGTCTTATCTACAATGACATTGTATTATTTTCATTAATCATTGTTTTAAAATTTCTTATTCAATTTGTTCTTGAATGTCACACATTAAGCAACATATCGTAATATTAAAGAAGAGCTCTAATGGGGGATTAGAAAAAAATAAAAAAGAAGGAATGGAAAATTGATAATAAATTACTATAGGACGTAATTGTCATTTCACGCGTTTAAAATTAAAATCTATTAGACAAATGTTCTTCCTCGAAAAATATTAATAAATATTTTTTTAAATGATACATTATTTTTTCAGTTCCATTGTAAAAATTTATATAATGCCAAAAATTTTATATTATTCTTTCCCAAATACATCATGTTTGCCTTTCTAATAATGAAATATATAATCACCATTTCAAACGATAACTGCGAATATCATTATTATCTTTAGGATAATTATAAAAAAAAATTTTGCAATTCCTAGATAAACAGTAACCCTAGATTGGCTTGGCAATATTTGAAATAAGAATGAGAAATTAAGATAAAAATGAATTTTGAAGATCCTATCTCAACAATATATAATTTGAAGAATTGGCTGTTAGTTATCAAACTAACTAACTACATACCTTTGTTTTTATTTTGTCTAATACTAATCGTTATACAACTTCTATATTCTTTTTCTCTTTCATGACCATATCCTCCTCTAGGTATTTTCCACTCCTTTTCCCCTAGACAACCTTCTCCTTTTTTTCTTTCGAGTACATAATCTATATATACCACACAGACCTTCCTTCAAAAACCATCTAACTTCTAGTCGAAAGCTTCTGTCAAATACTGGCCAGATACAACTTTTACTTTTTTTCGTTTTTCTAAATATACAATCGATCGTTATACTCGAAACCCACAATACTTTATACTGATCCATCATGGGGTTCAAGACGAAGAAGGAATCACCTTTCCGAAGATTGTGCAAAAAACTATCTTCGAAAAAGAAGACAGACAATTATTCTATTCCTTCTACGGTTGGGTTCAAGGATGCAAGACGTAGCTGCGCTCACAGCAACAGCAATAACGATAGCCATGAACTGCAAATGGTGTTCAATTACTTTGATGATAACGGAGATGGGAAGATATCCGCGGCAGAGCTTCAAAGTTGTGTGGTAATGTTAGGAGGCGGGCTTTCTCAAGAAGAGGCAGAAGAGGCAATCAAATTATTTGATTTGGATGGAGACAATCTCTTAGACTTTGACGAATTCCAAAAGCTGATGGAAGGTGAAGGCAACAACAAAGAGGATAAAGATTACGAGTTGAAGGATGCCTTTAGGATGTACGCGATCACGGGTACTGAATGTATAACCTCGGTCAGTTTAAAGAGGATGCTCTGTCAGTTAGGCGAGTCCCTGTCCCTGGATGATTGCAAAGCTATGATCCACACCTTTGATCTAAACGGCGATGGTGTCCTCAGCTTTGATGAGTTCGCTATCATGATGCGCTAGCTCTGTTCTTTTTTGCTTTCTTTGATACATATAGGATAAGATTGCATGGTTTTTGTAAAATAAATATGAATTAAATTACAGTGTATAGGTTCGAAATTATGTTTACGATGTGTTTGATGTAATATATGATATGATTAAAATTAATCATCATGTATTTTAAAATTGTTTTACGAAGAAAATAAAAATATAATCTAATTTCTTTTACTTGTTTAAATGGTAGCTCGTATTATAATTAAATAATCATTTCTTTGACATTTCCATTGTACTTTGTTAAATTTTGACTAAAAAATATGACAACAGAAAAAATTTAATAAATATTAACAATTACTGAAAAATACTTAAAGTGTATAACAAATTTTGAATTTTCTTATGACGGTAACTAGAATATTTCTATACCTCCATCAAAATTTTCAAGTTAAAATTAATTTTTAAAGAAAGACTAATTTGAATATGCTCAATTAATTGTCAAATTTTTACTAATAATTTTATTTTTATTGAAATATATAAATAAAAGTGAAGACATTTTATAAGTTAACATTTATTGGAAGACAAACGTAAAACTTATGACTGTTGCTTTTAAATTTACAAATTTTGTGATGAGGATATAAATTGAAGGTCACATTACACAAATTTATCAATTTAATGGACAATTTTATCCTACCAATTCAAGGGATAATTTAAAATTATCTTGATTGTAAAGTCATAAATATAAAATAAATTTATACTCAATTTGTTCTTCGATATTTTTAAAATAAAACTGATGATTATATCCTTTTATGGTTAATCATCGCCATTATTTTTTATGTATTATTTTTTTGTCCCTCCAAATGTCTTATCTACAATGACATTGTATTATTTTCATTAATCATTGTTTTAAAATTTCTTATTCAATTTGTTCTTGAATGTCACACATTAAGCAACATATCGTAATATTAAAGAAGAGCTCTAATGGGGGATTAGAAAAAAATAAAAAAGAAGGAATGGAAAATTGATAATAAATTACTATAGGACGTAATTGTCATTTCACGCATTTAAAATTAAAATCTATTAGACAAATGTTCTTCCTCGAAAAATATTAATAAATATTTTTTTAAATGATACATTATTTTTTCAGTTCCATTGTAAAAATTTATATAATGCCAAAAATTTTATATTATTCTTTCCCAAATACATCATGTTTGCCTTTCTAATAATGAAATATATAATCACCATTTCAAACGATAACTGCGAATATCATTATTATCTTTAGGATAATTATAAAAAAAATTTTTGCAATTCCTAGATAAACAGTAACCCTAGATTGGCTTGGCAATATTTGAAATAAGAATGAGAAATTAAGATAAAAATGAATTTTGAAGATCCTATCTCAACAATATACAATTTGAAGAATTGGCTATTAGTTATCAAACTAACTAACTACATACCTTTGTTTTTATTTTGTCTAATACTAATCGTTATACAACTTCTATATTCTTTTTCTCTTTCATAACCATATCCTCCTCTAGGTATTTTCCACTCCTTTTCCCCCAGACAACCTTCTCCTTTTTTTCTTTCGAGTACATAATCTATATATACCACACAGACCTTCTTTCAAAAACCATCTAACTTCTAGTCGAAAGCTTCTGTCAAATACTGGTCA
Organism: Moringa oleifera; assembly: GCA_021397835.1. Classification (NCBI taxonomy): domain Eukaryota; kingdom Viridiplantae; phylum Streptophyta; class Magnoliopsida; order Brassicales; family Moringaceae; genus Moringa; species Moringa oleifera. The sequence continues at coordinate 845,151 of JAJFZO010000345.1, forward strand.
GATACCACTTTTACTTTTTTTTCGTTTTTCTAAATATACAATCGATCGTTATACTCGAAACCCATAATACTTTATACTGATCCATCATGGGGTTCAAGACGAAGAAGGAATCACCTTTCCGAAGATTCTGTAAAAAACTATCTTCGAAAAAGAAGACAGACAATTATTCTATTCCTTCTACGGTTGGGTTCAAGGATGCAAGACGTAGCTGCGCTCACAGCAACAGCAATAACGATAGCCATGAACTGCAAATGGTGTTCAATTACTTTGATGATAACGGAGATGGGAAGATATCCGCGGCAGAGCTTCAAAGTTGTGTGGTAATGTTAGGAGGCGGGCTTTCTCAAGAAGAGGCAGAAGAGGCAATCAAATTATTTGATTTGGATGGAGACAATCTCTTAGACTTTGACGAATTCCAAAAGCTGATGGAAGGTGAAGGCAACAACAAAGAGGATAAAGATTACGAGTTGAAGGATGCCTTTAGGATGTACGCGATCACGGGTACTGAATGTATAACCTCGGTCAGTTTAAAGAGGATGCTTTGTCAGTTAGGCGAGTCCCTGTCCCTGGATGATTGCAAAGCTATGATCCACACCTTTGATCTAAACGGCGATGGTGTCCTCAGCTTTGATGAGTTCGCTATCATGATGCGCTAGCTCTGTTCTTTTTTGCTTTCTTTGATACATATAGGATAAGATTGCATGGTTTTTGTAAAATAAATATGAATTAAATTACAGTGTATAGGTTCGAAATTATGTTTACGATGTGTTTGATGTAATATATGATATGATTAAAATTAATCATCATGTATTTTAAAATTGTTTTACGAAGAAAATAAAAATATAATCTAATTTCTTTTACTTGTTTAAATGGTAGCTCGTATTATAATTAAATAATCATTTCTTTGACATTTCCATTGTACTTTGTTAAATTTTGACTAAAAAATATGACAACAGAAAAAATTTAATAAATATTAACAATTATTGAAAAATACTTAAAGTGTATAACAAATTTTGAATTTTCTTATGACGGTAACTAGAATATTTCTATACCTCCATCAAAATTTTCAAGTTAAAATTAATTTTTAAAGAAAGACTAATTTGAATATGCTCAATTAATTGTCAAATTTTTACTAATAATTTTATTTTTATTGAAATATATAAATAAAAGTGAAGACATCTTATAAGTTAACATTTATTGGAAGACAAACGTAAAACTTATGACTGTTGCTTTTAAATTTACAAATTTTGTGATGAGGATATAAATTGAAGGTCACATTACACAAATTTATCAATTTAATTGACAATTTTATCCTACCAATTCAAGGGATAATTTAAAATTATCTTGATTTTAAAGTCATAAATATAAAATAAATTTATACTCAATTTGTTCTTCGATATTTTTAAAATAAAACTGATGATTATATCCTTTTATGGTTAATCATCGCCATTATTTTTTATGTATTATTTTTTTGTCCCTCCAAATGTCTTATCTACAATGACATTGTATTATTTTCATTAATCATTGTTTTAAAATTTCTTATTCAATTTGTTCTTGAATGTCACACATTAAGCAACATATCGTAATATTAAAGAAGAGCTCTAATGGGGGATTAGAAAAAAATAAAAAAGAAGGAATGGAAAATTGATAATAAATTACTATAGGACGTAATTGTCATTTCACGCGTTTAAAATTAAAATCTATTAGACAAATGTTCTTCCTCGAAAAACATTAATAAATATTTTTTTAAATGATACATTATTTTTTCAGTTCCATTGTAAAAATTTATATAATGCCAAAAATTTTATATTATTCTTTCCCAAATACATCATGTTTGCCTTTCTAATAATGAAATATATAATCACCATTTCAAACGATAACTGCGAATATCATTATTATCTTTAGGATAATTATAAAAAAAATCTTTGCAATTCCTAGATAAATAGTAACCCTAGATTGGCTTGGCAATATTTGAAATAAGAATGAGAAATTAAGATAAAAATGAATTTTGAAGATCCTATCTCAACAATATATAATTTGAAGAATTGGCTGTTAGTTATCAAACTAACTAAGTACATACCTTTGTTTTTATTTTGTCTAATACTAATCGTTATACAACTCTATATTCTTTTTCTCTTTCATGACCATATCCTCCTCTAGGTATTTTCCACTCCTTTTCCCCTAGACAACCTTCTCCTTTTTTTCTTTCGAGTACATATATACCACACAGACCTTCCTTCAAAAACCATCTAACTTCTAGTCGAAAGCTTCTGTCAAATACTGGCCAGATACAACTTTTCCTTTTTTTCGTTTTTCTAAATATACAATCGATCGTTATACTCAAAACCCACAATACTTTATACTGATCCATCATGGGGTTCAAGACGAAGAAGGAATCACCTTTCCGTAGATTGTGCAAAAAACTATCTTCGAAAAAGAAGACAGACAATTATTCTATTCCTTCTACGGTTGGGTTCAAGGATGCAAGACGTAGCTGCGCTCACAGCAACAGCAATAACGATAGCCATGAACTGCAAATGGTGTTCAATTACTTTGATGATAACGGAGATGGGAAGATATCCGCGGCAGAGCTTCAAAGTTGTGTGGTAATGTTAGGAGGCGGGCTTTCTCAAGAAGAGGCAGAAGAGGTAATCAAATTATTTGATTTGGATGGAGACAATCTCTTAGACTTTGACGAATTCCAAAAGCTGATGGAAGGTGAAGGCAACAACAAAGAGGATAAAGTTTACGAGTTGAAGGATGCCTTTAGGATGTACGCGATCACGGGTACTGAATGTATAACCTCGGTCAGTTTAAAGAGGATGCTCTGTCAGTTAGGCGAGTCCCTGTCCCTGGATGATTGCAAAGCTATGATCCACACCTTTGATCTAAACGGCGATGGTGTCCTCAGCTTTGATGAGTTCGCTATCATGATGCGCTAGCTCTGTTCTTTTTTGCTTTCTTTGATACATATAGGATAAGATTGCATGGTTTTTGTAAAATAAATATGAATTAAATTACAGTGTATAGGTTCGAAATTATGTTTACGATGTGTTTGATGTAATATATGATATGATTAAAATTAATCATCATGTATTTTAAAATTGTTTTACGAAGAAAATAAAAATATAATCTAATTTCTTTTACTTGTTTAAATGGTAGCTCGTATTATAATTAAATAATCATTTCTTTGACATTTCCATTGTACTTTGTTAAATTTTGACTAAAAAATATGACAACAGAAAAAATTTAATAAATATTAACAATTACTGAAAAATACTTAAAGTGTATAACAAATTTTGAATTTTCTTATGACGGTAACTAGAATATTTCTATACCTCCATCAAAATTTTCAAGTTAAAATTAATTTTTAAAGAAAGACTAATTTGAATATGCTCAATTAATTGTCAAATTTTTACTAATAATTTTATTTTTATTGAAATATATAAATAAAAGTGAAGACATTTTATAAGTTAACATTTATTGGAAGACAAACGTAAAACTTATGACTGTTGCTTTTAAATTTACAAATTTTGTGATGAGGATATAAATTGAAGGTCACATTACACAAATTTATCAATTTAATGGACAATTTTATCCTACCAATTCAAGGGATAATTTAAAATTATCTTGATTGTAAAGTCATAAATATAAAATAAATTTATACTCAATTTGTTCTTCGATATTTTTAAAATAAAACTGATGATTATATCCTTTTATGGTTAATCATCGCCATTATTTTTTATGTATTATTTTTTTGTCCCTCCAAATGTCTTATCTACAATGACATTGTATTATTTTCATTAATCATTGTTTTAAAATTTCTTATTCAATTTGTTCTTGAATGTCACACATTAAGCAACATATCGTAATATTAAAGAAGAGCTCTAATGGGGGATTAGAAAAAAATAAAAAAGAAGGAATGGAAAATTGATAATAAATTACTATAGGACGTAATTGTCATTTCACGCGTTTAAAATGAAAATCTATTAGACAAATGTTCTTCCTCGAAAAACATTAATAAATATTTTTTTAAATGATACATTATTTTTTCAGTTCCATTGTAAAAATTTATATAACGCCAAAAATTTTATATTATTCTTTCCCAAATACATCATGTTTGCCTTTCTAATAATGAAATATATAATCGCCATTTCAAACGATAACTGCGAATATCATTATTATCTTTAGGATAATTATAAAAAAAAATCTTTGCAATTCCTAGATAAACAGTAACCCTAGATTGGCTTGGCAATATTTGAAATAAGAATGAGAAATTAAGATAAAAATGAATTTTGAAGATCCTATCTCAACAATATACCATTTGAAGACTTGGCTGTTAGTTATCAAACTAACTAACTACATACCTTTGTTTTTATTTTGTCTAATACTAATCGTTATACAACTTCTATATTCTTTTTCTCTTTCATAACCATATCCTCCTCTAGGTATTTTCCACTCCTTTTCCCCTAGACAACCTTCTCCTTTTTTTCTTTCGAGTACATATATACCACACAGACCTTCGTTCAAAAACCATCTGCCTTCTAGTCGAAAGCTTCTGTCAAATACTGGCCAGATACAACTTTTCCTTTTTTTCGTTTTTCTAAATATACAATCGATCGTTATACTCAAAACCCACAATACCTTATACTGATCCATCATGGGGTTCAAGACGAAGAAGGAATCACCTTTCCGAAGATTGTGCAAAAAACTATCTTCGAAAAGAAGACAGACAATTATTCTATTCCTTCTACGATTGGGTTCAAGGATGCAAGACGTAGCTGCGCTCACAGCAGCAGCAATAACGATAGCCATGAACTGTAAATGGTGTTCAATTACTTTGATGATAACGGAGATGGGAAGATATCCGCGGCAGAGCTTCAAAGTTGTGTGATAATGTTAGGAGGCAGGCTTTCAAAAGAAGAGGCAGAAGAGGCAATCAAATTATTTGATTTGGATGGAGACAATCTCTTAGACTTTGACGAATTCCAAAAGCTGATGGAAGGTGAAGGCAACAACAAAGAGGATAAATATTACGAGTTGAAGGATGCCTTTAGGATGTACGCGATCACGGGTACTGAATGTATAACCTCGGTCAGTTTAAAGAGGATGCTCTGTTAGTTAGGCGAGTCCCTGTCCCTGGATGATTGCAAAGCTATGATCCACACCTTTGATCTAAACGGCGATGGTGTCCTCAGCTTTGATGAGTTCGCTATCATGATGCGCTAGCTCTGTTCTTTTTTGCTTTCTTTGATACATATAGGATAAGATTGCATGGTTTTTGTAAAACAAATATGAATTAAATTACAGTGTATAGGTTCGAAATTATGTTTACGATGTGTTTGATGTAATATATGATATGATTAAAATTAATCATCATGTATTTTAAAATTGTTTTACGAAGAAAATAAAAATATAATCTAATTTCTTTTACTTGTTTAAATGGTAGCTCGTATTATAATTAAATAATCATTTCTTTGACATTTCCATTGGACTTTGTTAAATTTTGACTAAAAAATATGACAACAGAAAAAATTTAATAAATATTAACAATTACTGAAAAATACTTAAAGTGTATAACAAATTTTGAATTTTCTTATGACGGTAACTAGAATATTTCTATACCCCCATCAAAATTTTCAAGTTAAAATTAATTTTTAAAGAAAGACTAATTTGAATATGCTCAATTAATTGTCAAATTTTTACTAATAATTTTATTTTTATTGAAATATATAAATAAAAGTGAAGACATTTTATAAGTTAACATTTATTGGAAGACAAACGTAAAACTTATGACTGTTGCTTTTAAATTTACAAATTTTGTGATGAGGATATAAACTGAAGGTCACATTACACAAATTTATCAATTTAATGGACAATTTTATCCTACCAATTCAAGGGATAATTTAAAATTATCTTGATTGTAAAGTCATAAATATAAAATAAATTTATACTCAATTTGTTCTTCAATATTTTTAAAATAAAACTGATGATTATATCCTTTTATGGTTAATCATCGCCATTATTTTTTATGTATTATTTTTTTGTCCCTCCAAATGTCTTATCTACAATGACATTGTATTATTTTCATTAATCATTGTTTTAAAATTTCTTATTCAATTTGTTCTTGAATGTCACACATTAAGCAACATATCGTAATATTAAAGAAGAGCTCTAATGGGGGATTAGAAAAAAATAAAAAAGAAGGAATGGAAAATTGATAATAAATTACTATAGGACGTAATTGTCATTTCACGCGTTTAAAATTAAAATCTATTAGACAAATGTTCTTCCTCGAAAAACATTAATAAATATTTTTTTAAATGATACATTATTTTTTCAGTTCCATTGTAAAAATTTATATAATGCCAAAAATTTTATATTATTCTTTCCCAAATACATCATGTTTGCCTTTCTAATAATGAAATATATAATCACCATTTCAAACGATAACTGCGAATATCATTATTATCTTTAGGATAATTATAAAAAAAATCTTTGCAATTCCTAGATAAACAGTAACCCTAGATTGGCTTGGCAATATTTGAAATAAGAATGAGAAATTAAGATAAAAATGAATTTTGAAGATCCTATCTCAACAATATACCATTTGAAGACTTGGCTGTTAGTTATCAAACTAACTAACTACATACCTTTGTTTTTATTTTGTCTAATACTAATCGTTATACAACTTCTATATTCTTTTTCTCTTTCATAACCATATCCTCCTCTAGGTATTTTCCACTCCTTTTCCCCTAGACAACCTTCTCCTTTTTTTCTTTCGAGTACATATATACCACACAGACCTTCGTTCAAAAACCATCTGCCTTCTAGTCGAAAGCTTCTGTCAAATACTGGCCAGATACAACTTTTCCTTTTTTTCGTTTTTCTAAATATACAATCGATCGTTATACTCAAAACCCACAATACTTTATACTGATCCATCATGGGGTTCAAGACGAAGAAGGAATCACCTTTCCGAAGATTGTGCAAAAAACTATCTTCGAAAAGAAGACAGATAATTATTCTATTCCTTCTACGATTGGGTTCAAGGATGCAAGACGTAGCTGCGCTCACAGCAGCAGCAATAACGATAGCCATGAACTGTAAATGGTGTTCAATTACTTTGATGATAACGGAGATGGGAAGATATCCGCGGCAGAGCTTCAAAGTTGTGTGATAATGTTAGGAGGCAGGCTTTCAAAAGAAGATGCAGAAGAGGCAATCAAATTATTTGATTTGGATGGAGACAATCTCTTAGACTTTGACGAATTCCAAAAGCTGATGGAAGGTGAAGGCAACAACAAAGAGGATAAATATTACGAGTTGAAGGATGCCTTTAGGATGTACGCGATCACGGGTACTGAATGTATAACCTCGGTCAGTTTAAAGAGGATGCTCTGTCAGTTAGGCGAGTCCCTGTCCCTGGATGATTGCAAAGCTATGATCCACACCTTTGATCTAAACGGCGATGGTGTCCTCAGCTTTGATGAGTTCGCTATCATGATGCGCTAGCTCTGTTCTTTTTTGCTTTCTTTGATACATATAGGATAAGATTGCATGGTTTTTGTAAAATAAATATGAATTAAATTACAGTGTATAGGTTCGAAATTATGTTTACGATGTGTTTGATGTAATATATGATATGATTAAAATTAATCATCATGTATTTTAAAATTGTTTTACGAAGAAAATAAAAATATAATCTAATTTCTTTTACTTGTTTAAATGGTAGTTCGTATTATAATTAAATAATCATTTCTTTGACATTTCCATTGTACTTTGTTAAATTTTGACTAAAAAATATGACAACAGAAAAAATTTAATAAATATTAACAATTACTGAAAAATACTTAAAGTGTATAACAAATTTTGAATTTTCTTATGACGGTAACTAGAATATTTCTATACCCCCATCAAAATTTTCAAGTTAAAATTAATTTTTAAAGAAAGACTAATTTGAATATGCTCAATTAATTGTCAAATTTTTACTAATAATTTTATTTTTATTGAAATATATAAATAAAAGTGAAGACATTTTATAAGTTAACATTTATTGGAAGACAAACGTAAAACTTATGACTGTTGCTTTTAAATTTACAAATTTTGTGATGAGGATATAAATTGAAGGTCACATTACACAAATTTATCAATTTAATGGACAATTTTATCCTACCAATTCAAGGGATAATTTAAAATTATCTTGATTTTAAAGTCATAAATATAAAATAAATTTATACTCAATTTGTTCTTCGATATTTTTAAAATAAAACTGATGATTATATCCTTTTATGGTTAATCATCGCCATTATTTTTTATGTATTATTTTTTTGTCCCTCCAAATGTCTTATCTACAATGACATTGTATTATTTTCATTAATCATTGTTTTAAAATTTCTTATTCAATTTGTTCTTGAATGTCACACATTAAGCAACATATCGTAATATTAAAGAAGAGCTCTAATGGGGGATTAGAAAAAAATAAAAAAGAAGGAATGGAAAATTGATAATAAATTACTATAGGACGTAATTGTCATTTCACGCGTTTAAAATTAAAATCTATTAGACAAATGTTCTTCCTCGAAAAACATTAATAAATATTTTTTTAAATGATACATTATTTTTTCAGTTCCATTGTAAAAATTTATATAATGCCAAAAATTTTATATTATTCTTTCCCAAATACATCATGTTTGCCTTTCTAATAATGAAATATATAATCACCATTTCAAACGATAACTGCGAATATCATTATTATCTTTAGGATAATTATAAAAAAAATCTTTGCAATTCCTAGATAAACAGTAACCCTAGATTGGCTTGGCAATATTTGAAATAAGAATGAGAAATTAAGATAAAAATGAATTTTGAAGATCCTATCTCAACAATATACAATTTGAAGAATTGGCTGTTAGTTATCAAACTAACTAACTACATACCTTTGTTTTTATTTTGTCTAATACTAATCGTTATACAACTTCTATATTCTTTTTCTCTTTCATAACCATATCCTCCTTTAGGTATTTTCCACTCCTTTTCCCCTAGACAACCTTCTCCTTTTTTTCTTTCGAGTACATATATACCACACAGACCTTCCTTCAAAAACCATCTAACTTCTAGTCGAAAGCTTCTGTCAAATACTGGCCAGATACAACTTTTACTTTTTTTCGTTTTTCTAAATATACAATCGATCGTTATACTCGAAACCCACAATACTTTATACTGATCCATCATGGGGTTCAAGACGAAGAAGGAATCACCTTTCCGAAGATTGTGCAAAAAACTATCTTCGAAAAAGAAGACAGACAATTATTCTATTCCTTCTACGGTTGGGTTCAAGGATGCAAGACGTAGCTGCGCTCACAGCAACAGCAATAACGATAGCCATGAACTGCAAATGGTGTTCAATTACTTTGATGATAACGGAGATGGGAAGATATCCGCGGCAGAGCTTCAAAGTTGTGTGGTAATGTTAGGAGGCGGGCTTTCTCAAGAAGAGGCAGAAGAGGCAATCAAATTATTTGATTTGGATGGAGACAATCTCTTAGACTTTGACGAATTCCAAAAGCCGATGGAATGTGAAGGCAACAACAAAGAGGATAAAGATTACGAGTTGAAGGATGCCTTTAGGATGTACGCGATCACGGGTACTGAATGTATAACCTCGGTCAGTTTAAAGAGGATGCTCTGACAGTTAGGCGAGTCCCTGTCCCTGGATGATTGCAAAGCTATGGTCCACTCCTTTGATCTAAACGGCGATGGTGTCCTCAGCTTTGATGAGTTCGCTATCATGATGCGCTAACTCTGTTCTTTTTTGCTTTCTTTGATACATATAGGATAAGATTGCATGGTTTTTGTAAAATAAATATGAATTAAATTACAGTGTATAGGTTCGAAATTATGTTTACGATGTGTTTGATGTAATATATGATATGATTAAAATTAATCATCATGTATTTTAAAATTGTTTTACGAAGAAAAGAAAAATATAATCTAATTTCTTTTACTTGTTTAAATGGTAGCTCGTATTATAATTAAATAATCATTTCTTTGACATTTCCATTGTACTTTGTTAAATTTTGACTAAAAAATATGACAACAGAAAAAATTTAATAAATATTAACAATTACTGAAAAATACTTAAAGTGTATAACAAATTTTGAATTTTCTTATGACGGTAACTAGAATATTTCTATACCCCCATCAAAATTTTCAAGTTAAAATTAATTTTTAAAGAAAGACTAATTTGAATATGCTCAATTAATTGTCAAATTTTTACTAATAATTTTATTTTTATTGAAATATATAAATAAAAGTGAAGACATCTTATAAGTTAACATTTATTGGAAGACAAACGTAAAACTTATGACTGTTGCTTTTAAATTTACAAATTTTGTGATGAGGATATAAATTGAAGGTCACATTACACAAATTTATCAATTTAATGGACAATTTTATCCTACCAATTCAAGGGATAATTTAAAATTATCTTGATTGTAAAGTCATAAATATAAAATAAATTTATACTCAATTTGTTCTTCGATATTTTTAAAATAAAACTGATGATTATATCCTTTTATGGTTAATCATCGCCATTATTTTTTATGTATTATTTTTTTGTCCCTCCAAATGTCTTATCTACAATGACATTGTATTATTTTCATTAATCATTGTTTTAAAATTTCTTATTCAATTTGTTCTTGAATGTCACACATTAAGCAACATATCGTAATATTAAAGAAGAGCTCTAATGGGGGATTAGAAAAAAATAAAAAAGAAGGAATGGAAAATTGATAATAAATTACTATAGGACGTCATTGTCATTTCACGCGTTTAAAATTAAAATCTATTAGACAAATGTTCTTCCTCGAAAAACATTAATAAATATTTTTCTAAATGATACATTATTTTTTCAGTTCCATTGTAAAAATTTATATAATGCCAAAAATTTTATATTATTCTTTCCCAAATACATCATGTTTGCCTTTCTAATAATGAAATATATAATCACCATTTCAAACGATAACTGCGAATATCATTATTATCTTTAGGATAATTATAAAAAAATCTTTGCAATTCCTAGATAAACAGTAACCCTAGATTGGCTTGGCAATATTTGAAATAAGAATGAGAAATTAAGATAAAAATGAATTTTGAAGATCCTATCTCAACAATATACAATTTGAATAATTGGCTGTTAGTTATCAAACTAACTAACTACATACCTTTGTTTTTATTTTGTCTAATACTAATCGTTATACAACTTCTATATTCTTTTTCTCTTTCATAACCATATCCTCCTCTAGGTATTTTCCACTCCTTTTCCCCTAGACAACCTTCTCCTTTTTTTCTTTCGAGTACATATATACCACACAGACCTTCCTTCAAAAACCATCTAACTTCTAGTCGAAAGCTTCTGTCAAATACTGGCCAGATACAACTTTTCCTTTTTTTCGTTTTTCTAAATATACAATCGATCGTTATACTCGAAACCCACAATACTTTATACTGATCCATCATGGGGTTCAAGACGAAGAAGGAATCACCTTTCCGAAGATTGTGCAAAAAACTATCTTCGAAAAAGAAGACAGATAATTATTATATTCCTTCTACGGTTGGGTTCAAGGATGCAAGACGTTGCTGCGCTCACAGCAACAGCAATAACGATAGCCATGAACTGCAAATGGTGTTCAATTACTTTGATGATAACGGAGATGGGAAGATATCCGCGGCAGAGCTTCAAAGTTGTGTGGTAATGTTAGGAGGCGGGCTTTCTCAAGAAGAGGCAGAAGAGGCAATCAAATTATTTGATTTGGATGGAGACAATCTCTTAGACTTTAACGAATTCCAAAAGCTGATGGAAGGTGAAGGCAACAACAAAGAGGATAAAGATTACGAGTTGAAGGATGCCTTTAGGATGTACGCGATCACGGGTACTGAATGTATAACCTCGGTCAGTTTAAAGAGGATGCTCTGTCAGTTAGGCGAGTCCCTGTCCCTGGATGATTGCAAAGCTATGATCCACACCTTTGATCTAAACGGCGATGGTGTCCTCAGCTTTGATGAGTTCGCTATCATGATGCGCTAGCTCTGTTCTTTTTTGCTTTCTTTGATACATATAGGATAAGATTGCATGGTTTTTGTAAAATAAATATGAATTAAATTACAGTGTATAGGTTCGAAATTACGTTTACGATGTGTTTGATGTAATATATGATATGATTAAAATTAATCATCATTTATTTTAAAATTGTTTTACGAAGAAAAGAAAAATATAATCTAATTTCTTTTACTTGTTTAAATGGTAGCTCGTATTATAATTAAATAATCATTTCTTTGACATTTCCATTGTACTTTGTTAAATTTTGACTAAAAAATATGACAACAGAAAAAATTTAATAAATATTAACAATTACTGAAAAATACTTAAAGTGTATAACAAATTTTGAATTTTCTTATGACGGTAACTAGAATATTTCTATACCCCCATCAAAATTTTCAAGTTAAAATTAATTTTTAAAGAAAGACTAATTTGAATATGCTCAATTAATTGTCAAATTTTTACTAATAATTTTATTTTTATTGAAATATATAAATAAAAGTGAAGACATTTTATAAGTTAACATTTATTGGAAGACAAACGTAAAACTTATGACTGTTGCTTTTAAATTTACAAATTTTGTGATGAGGATATAAATTGAAGGTCACATTACACAAATTTATCAATTTAATGGACAATTTTATCCTACCAATTCAAGGGATAATTTAAAATTATCTTGATTGTAAAGTCGTAAATATAAAATAAATTTATACTCAATTTGTTCTTCAATATTTTTAAAATAAAACTGATGATTATATCCTTTTATGGTTAATCATCGCCATTATTTTTTATGTATTATTTTTTTGTCCCTCCAAATGTCTTATCTACAATGACATTGTATTATTTTCATTAATCATTGTTTTAAAATTTCTTATTCAATTTGTTCTTGAATGTCACACATTAAGCAACATATCGTAATATTAAAGAAGAGCTCTAATGGGGGATTAGAAAAAAATAAAAAAGAAGGAATGGAAAATTGATAATAAATTACTATAGGACGTCATTGTCATTTCACGCGTTTAAAATTAAAATCTATTAGACAAATGTTCTTCCTCGAAAAACATTAATAAATATTTTTCTAAATGATACATTATTTTTTCAGTTCCATTGTAAAAATTTATATAATGCCAAAAATTTTATATTATTCTTTCCCAAATAAATCATGTTTGCCTTTCTAATAATGAAATATATAATCACCATTTCAAACGATAACTGCGAATATCATTATTATCTTTAGGATAATTATAAAAAAAATCTTTGCAATTCCTAGATAAACAGTAACCCTAGATTGGCTTGGCAATATTTGAAATAAGAATGAGAAATTAAGAAAAAAATGAATTTTGAAGATCCTATCTCAACAATATATAATTTGAAGAATTGGCTGTTAGTTATCAAACTAACTAACTACATACCTTTGTTTTTATTTTGTCTAATACTAATCGTTATACAACTCTATATTCTTTTTCTCTTTCATGACCATATCCTCCTCTAGGTATTTTCCACTCCTTTTCCCCTAGACAACCTTCTCCTTTTTTTCTTTCGAGTACATATATACCACACAGACCTTCCTTCAAAAACCATCTAACTTCTAGTCGAAAGCTTCTGTCAAATACTGGCCAGATACAACTTTTCCTTTTTTTCGTTTTTCTAAATATACAATCGATCGTTATACTCGAAACCCACAATACTTTATACTGATCCATCATGGGGTTCAAGACGAAGAAGGAATCACCTTTCCGAAGATTGTGCAAAAAACTATCTTCGAAAAAGAAGACAGATAATTATTATATTCCTTCTACGGTTGGGTTCAAGGATGCAAGACGTTGCTGCGCTCACAGCAACAGCAATAACGATAGCCATGAACTGCAAATGGTGTTCAATTACTTTGATGATAACGGAGATGGGAAGATATCCGCGGCAGAGCTTCAAAGTTGTGTGGTAATGTTAGGAGGCGGGCTTTCTCAAGAAGAGGCAGAAAAGGCAATCAAATTATTTGATTTGGATGGAGACAATCTCTTAGACTTTGACGAATTCCAAAAGTTGATGGAGGGTGAAGGCAACAACAAAGAGGATAAAGATTACGAGTTGAAGGATGCCTTTAGGATATATGCGATCAAGGGCACTAAATGTATAACCTCGGTCAGTTTAAAAATGATGCTCTGTCAGTTAGGCGAGTCCCTGTCCCTGGATGATTGCAACGCTATGATCCACACCTTTGATCGAAATGACGATGGTGTCCTCAGCTTTGATGAGTTCGCTATCATGATGCGCTAGCTCTGTTCTTTTTTGCTTTCTTTGATACATATAGGATAAGATTTCATTGTTTTTGTAAAATAAATATGAATTAATTACAGTGTATAGGTTCGAAATTATGTTTACGATGTGTTTGATGTAATAAATGATATGATTAAAATTAATCATCATTTATTTTAAAATTGTTTTACAAAAAAAATAAAAATATAATCTAATTTCTTTTACAAGTTTAAATAGTAGTTCGTATTATAATTAAATATTCGTTTCTTTGACATTTCCATTGTACTTTGTTAAATTTTGACTAAAAAATATGACAACAAAAAAAATTTAATAAATATTAACAATTACTGAAAAATACTTAAAGTGTATAACAAATTTTGTATTTTCTTATGACGGTAACTAGAATATTTCTATACCTCCATCAAAATTTTCAAGTTAAAATTAATTTTTAAAGAAAGACTAATTTGAATATGCTCAATTAATTGTCAAATTTTTACTAATAAATTTTATTTTTGTTGAAATATATAAATAAAAGTGAAGACATTTTATAAGTTAACATTAATTGAAAGACAAACGTAAAACTTATGATTGTTGCTTTTAAATTTACTAATTTTGTGATGAAGATGTAAATTGAAGGTCACATTACACAAATTTATCAATTTAATGGACAATTTTATCCAACCAATTCAAGGGATAATTTTAAAATTATCTTGATTTTTAAGTCATAAATATAAAATAAATTTTTTACTTAATTTTTTCTTGTATATTTTTAAAATAAAACTGATGATTATATCCTTTTATGGTTAATCATCGCCATTATTTTTTATGTATTATTTTTTTGTCCCTCCAAATGTCTTATCTACAATCACAATGTACTATTTTCATTAATCATTGTTTTAAAATTTCTTATTCAATTTGTTCTTGAATGTTACATATTAAGTAACATATCGTAATATTAAAGAAGAGCTCTAATGGAGGATTAGAAAAAAAAAATAGAAGGAATGGAAAAATGATAAAAAATTACTATAGGACGTAATTGTCACTTCACGCGTTTAAAATTAAAATCTATTAGACAAATGTTCTTCATCGAAATATATTAATTAATATTTTTTTAAATGGTGCATTATTTTTTCAGTTCCACTGTAAAAATTTATACAATGCAAAAAATTTTATATTATTCTTTCCCAAATAGATCATGTTTGCTTTTCTAATAATCAAATATATAATCACAATTTCAAACGATAACTACGAATATCATTATTATCTTTAAGATAATTATAAAAAAAATCTTTGCAATTCCTGGATAGACAGTAACCCTAGATTAGCTTGACAATATTTGAAATAAGAATGAGAAATTAAGATACAAATGAATTTTGAAGATCCTATCTCAACAATATACCATTTGAAGACTTGGTTGTTAGTTATCAAACTAACTAACTACATACTTTTTTTTTTATATTGTCTAATACTAATCGTTATACAACTTATATATTCTTTTTCTCTTTCATAACCATATCCTCCTCTAGGTATTTTCCACTTCTTTTTCCCTAGACAACCTTTTCCTTTTCTTCTTTCGAGTACATAATCTATATATACCACACAGACCTTCCTTCCAAAACCATCGAACTTCTAGTCGAAAGCTTCTGTCAAATACTAGTCAAATACCACTTTTATTTTTTTTCGTTTTTCCAGATATACAATCAATTGTTATACTCAAAACCCACAATACTTTAGACTGATCCATCATGGGGTTCAAGACAAAGAAGGAATCACCTTTCCGAAGATTGTGCAAAAAACTATCTCCAAAAAAGGAAGACAGACAAGTATTCTATTCCTTCTACGATTAGGTTCAAGGATGCAAGACGTAGCTGCGCCCGCAGCAGCAATAATAACGATAGCCATGAATTGCAAATGGTGTTCAATTACTTTGATGATAATGGAGATGGGAAGATATCCGCGGCAGAGCTTCAAAGTTGTGTGATAATGTTAGGAGGCGGGCTTTCTTAAGAAGAGGCAGAAGAGGCAATCAAATTATTTGATTTGGATGGAGACAATCTCTTAGACTTTGACGAATTCCAAAAGTTGATGGAGGGTGAAGGCAACAACAAAGAGGATAAAGATTACGAGTTGAAGGATGCCTTTAGGATATACGCGATCAAGGGCACTAAATGTATAACCTCGGTCAGTTTAAAAATGATGCTCTCTCAGTTAGGCGAGTCCCTGTCCCT
This sequence comes from Moringa oleifera, assembly GCA_021397835.1. Lineage (NCBI taxonomy): Eukaryota > Viridiplantae > Streptophyta > Magnoliopsida > Brassicales > Moringaceae > Moringa > Moringa oleifera. The sequence goes on from JAJFZO010000345.1 coordinate 861,732, forward strand.
GGATGATTGCAACGCTATGATCCACACCTTTGATCGAAATGACGATGGTGTCCTCAGCTTTGATGAGTTCGCTATCATGATGCGCTAGCTCTGTTCTTTTTTGCTTTCTTTGATACATATAGGATAAGATTTCATTGTTTTTGTAAAATAAATGTGAATTAATTACAGTGTATAGGTTCGAAATTATGTTTACGATGTGTTTGATGTAATATATGATATGATTAAAATTAATCATCATTTATTTTAAAATTGTTTTACAAAAAAAATAAAAATATAATCTAATTTCTTTTACAAGTTTAAATAGTAGTTCGTATTATAATTAAATATTCGTTTCTTTGACATTTCCATTGTACTTTGTTAAATTTTGACTAAAAAATATGACAACAAAAAAAAATTTAATAAATATTAACAATTACTGAAAAATACTTAAAGTGTATAACAAATTTTGTATTTTCTTATGACGGTAACTAGAATATTTCTATGCCTCCATCAAAATTTTCAAGTTAAAATTAATTTTTAAAGAAAGACTAATTTGAATATGCTCAATTAATTGTCAAATTTTTACTAATAAATTTTATTTTTGTTGAAATATATAAATAAAAGTGAAGACATTTTATAAGTTAACATTAATTGAAAGACAAACGTAAAACTTATGACTGTTGCTTTTAAATTTACTAATTTTGTGATGAAGATGTAAATTGAAGGTCACATTACACAAATTTATCAATTTAATGGACAATTTTATCCAACCAATTCAAGGGATAATTTTAAAATTATCTTGATTTTTAAGTCATAAATATAAAATAAATTTTTTACTTAATTTTTTCTTGTATATTTTTAAAATAAAACTGATGATTATATCCTTTTATGGTTAATCATCGCCATTATTTTTTATGTATTATTTTTTTGTCCCTCCAAATGTCTTATCTACAATCACAATGTACTATTTTCATTAATCATTGTTTTAAAATTTCTTATTCAATTTGTTCTTGAATGTTACATATTAAGTAACATATCGTAATATTAAAGAAGAGCTCTAATGGAGGATTAGAAAAAAAAAATAGAAGGAATGGAAAAATGATAAAAAATTACTATAGGACGTAATTGTCACTTCACGCGTTTAAAATTAAAATCTATTAGACAAATGTTCTTCATCGAAAAATATTAATTAATATTTTTTTAAATGGTGCATTATTTTTTCAGTTCCACTGTAAAAATTTATACAATGCACAAAATTTTATATTATTCTTTCCCAAATAGATCATGTTTGCTTTACTAATAATCAAATATATAATCACAATTTCAAATGATAACTACGAATATCATTATTATCTTTAAGATAATTATAAAAAAAATCTTTGCAATTCCTAGATAAACAGTAACCCTAGATTAGCTTGACAATATTTGAAATAAGAATGAGAAATTAAGATACAAATGAATTTTGAAGATCCTATCTCAACAATATACCATTTGAAGACTTGGTTGTTAGTTATCAAACTAACTAACTACATACTTTTTTTTTTATATTGTCTAATACTAATCGTTATACAACTTATATATTCTTTTTCTCTTTCATAACCATATCCTCCTCTAGGTATTTTCCACTTCTTTTTCCCTAGACAACCTTTTCCTTTTCTTCTTTCGAGTACATAATCTATATATACCACACAGACCTTCCTTCCAAAACCATCGAACTTCTAGTCGAAAGCTTCTGTCAAATACTAGTCAAATACCACTTTTATTTTTTTTTCGTTTTTCCAGATATACAATCAATTGTTATACTCAAAACCCACAATACTTTAGACTGATCCATCATGGGGTTCAAGACAAAGAAGGAATCACCTTTCCGAAGATTGTGCAAAAAACTATCTCCAAAAAAGGAAGACAGACAAGTATTCTATTCCTTCTACGATTAGGTTCAAGGATGCAAGACGTAGCTGCGCCCGCAGCAGCAATAATAACGATAGCCATGAATTGCAAATGGTGTTCAATTACTTTGATGATAATGGAGATGGGAAGATATCCGCGGCAGAGCTTCAAAGTTGTGTGATAATGTTAGGAGGCGGGCTTTCTTAAGAAGAGGCAGAAGAGGCAATCAAATTATTTGATTTGGATGGAGACAATCTCTTAGACTTTGACGAATTCCAAAAGTTGATGGAGGGTGAAGGCAACAACAAAGAGGATAAAGATTACGAGTTGAAGGATGCCTTTAGGATATACGCGATCAAGGGCACTAAATGTATAACCTCGGTCAGTTTAAAAATGATGCTCTCTCAGTTAGGCGAGTCCCTGTCCCTGGATGATTGCAACGCTATGATCCACACCTTTGATCGAAATGACGATGGTGTCCTCAGCTTTGATGAGTTCGCTATCATGATGCGCTAGCTCTGTTCTTTTTTGCTTTCTTTGATACATATAGGATAAGATTTCATTGTTTTTGTAAAATAAATGTGAATTAATTACAGTGTATAGGTTCGAAATTATGTTTACGATGTGTTTGATGTAATATATGATATGATTAAAATTAATCATCATTTATTTTAAAATTGTTTTACAAAAAAAATAAAAATATAATCTAATTTCTTTTACAAGTTTAAATAGTAGTTCGTATTATAATTAAATATTCGTTTCTTTGACATTTCCATTGTACTTTGTTAAATTTTGACTAAAAAATATGACAACAAAAAAAATTTAATAAATATTAACAATTACTGAAAAATACTTAAAGTGTATAACAAATTTTGTATTTTCTTATGACGGTAACTAGAATATTTCTATACCTCCATCAAAATTTTCAAGTTAAAATTAATTTTTAAAGAAAGACTAATTTGAATATGCTCAATTAATTGTCAAATTTTTACTAATAAATTTTATTTTTGTTGAAATATATAAATAAAAGTGAAGACATTTTATAAGTTAACATTAATTGAAAGACAAACGTAAAACTTATGACTGTTGCTTTTAAATTTACTAATTTTGTGATGAAGATGTAAATTGAAGGTCACATCACACAAATTTATCAATTTAATGGACAATTTTATCCAACCAATTCAAGGGATAATTTTAAAATTATCTTGATTTTTAAGTCATAAATATAAAATAAATTTTTTACTTAATTTTTTCTTGTATATTTTTAAAATAAAACTGATGATTATATCCTTTTATGGTTAATCATCGCCATTATTTTTTATGTATTATTTTTTTGTCCCTCCAAATGTCTTATCTACAATCACAATGTACTATTTTCATTAATCATTGTTTTAAAATTTCTTATTCAATTTGTTCTTGAATGTTACATATTAAGTAACATATCGTAATATTAAAGAAGAGCTCTAATGGAGGATTAGAAAAAAAAAATAGAAGGAATGGAAAAATGATAAAAAATTACTATAGGACGTAATTGTCACTTCACGCGTTTAAAATTAAAATCTATTAGACAAATGTTCTTCATCGAAAAATATTAATTAATATTTTTTTAAATGGTGCATTATTTTTTCAGTTCCACTGTAAAAATTTATACAATGCACAAAATTTTATATTATTCTTTCCCAAATAGATCATGTTTGCTTTACTAATAATCAAATATATAATCACAATTTCAAATGATAACTACGAATATCATTATTATCTTTAAGATAATTATAAAAAAAATCTTTGCAATTCCTAGATAAACAGTAACCCTAGATTAGCTTGACAATATTTGAAATAAGAATGAGAAATTAAGATACAAATGAATTTTGAAGATCCTATCTCAACAATATACCATTTGAAGACTTGGTTGTTAGTTATCAAACTAACTAACTACATACTTTTTTTTTTATATTGTCTAATACTAATCGTTATACAACTTATATATTCTTTTTCTCTTTCATAACCATATCCTCCTCTAGGTATTTTCCACTTCTTTTTCCCTAGACAACCTTTTCCTTTTCTTCTTTCGAGTACATAATCTATATATACCACACAGACCTTCCTTCCAAAACCATCGAACTTCTAGTCGAAAGCTTCTGTCAAATACTAGTCAAATACCACTTTTATTTTTTTTTCGTTTTTCCAGATATACAATCAATTGTTATACTCAAAACCCACAATACTTTAGACTGATCCATCATGGGGTTCAAGACAAAGAAGGAATCACCTTTCCGAAGATTGTGCAAAAAACTATCTCCAAAAAAGGAAGACAGACAAGTATTTTATTCCTTCTACGATTAGGTTCAAGGATGCAAGACGTAGCTGCGCCCGCAGCAGCAATAATAACGATAGCCATGAATTGCAAATGGTGTTCAATTACTTTGATGATAATGGAGATGGGAAGATATCCGCGGCAGAGCTTCAAAGTTGTGTGATAATGTTAGGAGGCGGGCTTTCTTAAGAAGAGGCAGAAGAGGCAATCAAATTATTTGATTTGGATGGAGACAATCTCTTAGACTTTGACGAATTCCAAAAGTTGATGGAGGGTGAAGGCAACAACAAAGAGGATAAAGATTACGAGTTGAAGGATGCCTTTAGGATATACGCGATCAAGGGCACTAAATGTATAACCTCGGTCAGTTTAAAAATGATGCTCTCTCAGTTAGGCGAGTCCCTGTCCCTGAATGATTGCAACGCTATGATCCACACCTTTGATCGAAATGACGATGGTGTCCTCAGCTTTGATGAGTTCGCTATCATGATGCGCTAGCTCTGTTCTTTTTTGCTTTCTTTGATACATATAGGATAAGATTTCATTGTTTTTGTAAAATAAATGTGAATTAATTACAGTGTATAGGTTCGAAATTATGTTTACGATGTGTTTGATGTAATATATGATATGATTAAAATTAATCATCATTTATTTTAAAATTGTTTTACAAAAAAAATAAAAATATAATCTAATTTCTTTTACAAGTTTAAATAGTAGTTCGTATTATAATTAAATATTCGTTTCTTTGACATTTCCATTGTACTTTGTTAAATTTTGACTAAAAAATATGACAACAAAAAAAAATTTAATAAATATTAACAATTACTGAAAAATACTTAAAGTGTATAACAAATTTTGTATTTTCTTATTACGGTAACTAGAATATTTCTATACCTCCATCAAAATTTTCAAGTTAAAATTAATTTTTAAAGAAAGACTAATTTGAATATGCTCAATTAATTGTCAAATTTTTACTAATAAATTTTATTTTTGTTGAAATATATAAATAAAAGTGAAGACATTTTATAAGTTAACATTAATTGAAAGACAAACGTAAAACTTATGACTGTTGCTTTTAAATTTACTAATTTTGTGATGAAGATGTAAATTGAAGGTCACATTACACAAATTTATCAATTTAATGGACAATTTTATCCAACCAATTCAAGGGATAATTTTAAAATTATCTTGATTTTTAAGTCATAAATATAAAATAAATTTTTTACTTAATTTTTTCTTGAATATTTTTAAAATAAAACTGATGATTATATCCTTTTATGGTTAATCATCGCCATTATTTTTTATGTATTATTTTTTTGTCCCTCCAAATGTCTTATCTACAATCACAATGTACTATTTTCATTAATCATTGTTTTAAAATTTCTTATTCAATTTGTTCTTGAATGTTACATATTAAGTAACATATCGTAATATTAAAGAAGAGCTCTAATGGATGATTAGAAAAAAAAAAGAAGGAATGGAAAAATGATAAAAAATTACTATAGGACGTAATTGTCACTTCACGCATTTAAAATTAAAATCTATTGGACAAATGTTCTTCATCGACAAATATTAATTAATATTTTTTTAAATGGTGCATTATTTTTTAAATGGTGCATTATTTTAAAATTATCTTGATTTTTAAGTTATAAATATAAAAATAAATTTTTTACTTAATATGTTCTTGAATATTTTTAAAATAAAAATGATGATTATATCCTTTTATGATTAATCATCGCCATTATTTTTTGTGTATTATTTTTTTCTCCCTCCAAATGTCTTATCTACAATCAAAATGTATTATTTTCATTAATCATTGTATCAAATTTTCTATTCAATTTGTTTTGGAATGTCACACATTAAGCAACATATCGTAATAGTAAAGAAGAGCTCTAATGGGGAATTAAAAGAAAAAGAAGAAATGGAAAAATGATAATTAATTACTATAAGATGTAACTGTCACTTCACACCTTTAAAATTAAAATCTATTATATTAGACAAGTGTTCGTCATTAAAAAAATATTAATAAATATTATTTTAATTGATACATTATTTTTTCAATTTCATTGTAAAAATTCATACAAGGCACAAAATTTTATATTATTCTTTTCTTGATACATCATGTTTACGAATATCATTATTATCTTTGAGATAATTATTAAAAAAAATATTTACAATTCCTAGATAAACAGTAATCATAGATTAGCTTGAATATATTTGAAATAAGAATGAGAAATTAAGATAAAAATGAATTTTGAAGATCCTATCTCAACAATATACCATTTGAAGACTTGGTTGTTAGTTATCAAACAAACTAACTACACACCGTCGTTTTTATTTTGTCTAATACTAATCATTATACAGCTTCTACATTTTTCTTCTTTTTCATAACCATATCCTCCTTTAGGTATTTTCCATTCCTTTTCCCTTAGACAACCTTTTCCATTTTTTCTTTCGAGTACATAATCTATATATACCACATAGACCTTCCCTCCAAAACCATCTTACTTCTAGTCGAAAGCTTCTGTCAAATACTAGCCAGATACCACATTTATTTTTTTTCATTTGTTCAAACATACAATCAATTGTTATACTCAAAACCCACTGTACTTTAGACTAATCCATCATGGGGTTCAAGACGAAGAAGGAATCACCTTTTCAAAGATTGTGCAAAAAACTATCTCTGAAAAAGAAGATAGACAAGTATTCTCTTCCTTCTATGGTTAGGTTCAAGGATGCAAGACGTAGCTGCGCCCACAGCAGCAGCAATAACGACAGTGGTGAACTGCAAATGGTGTTCAATTACTTAGATGAGAATGAAGATAGGAGCATATCCGCGACAGAGCTTCAAAGTTGTGTGATAATGTTAGGAGGTGGGCTTTCTCAAGAAGAGGTAGAAGAAGTAATCAAATTATTTGATTTAGATGGAGACAATCTCTTGGACTTTGATGAATTCCAAAAGCTGATGGAAGGTGAAGGCAATAACAAAGAGGATAAAGATTATGAGTTGAAGGATGCCTTTCGGGATGTACATGATCAAGGGTACTGAATGTATAACCTCGGTTAGTTTAAAGAGGATGCTCTGTCAGTTAGGCGAGTCCAAGTCCTTGGATGATTGCAAAGCTATGATCCACACCTTTGATCTAAATGGCGATGGTGTCCTCAGCTTTGATGAGTTCGCTATCATGATGTGCTAGCTCTATTCTTTTTTGCTTTCTTTGATACATATAGGATAAGATTGCATTGTTTTTGTAAAATAAATTTAAATTAAATTACAGTGTATAGGTTCGAAATTATTTTTACGATGTGTTTGATGTAATATATGATATGATTAAAATTAATCATCGTTTATTTTAAAATTGTTTTATGAAAAAAATAATAATATAATCTAATTTCTTTTACTAGTTTAAATGGTAGTTCGTATTATAATTAAATATTCATTTCTTTGACATTTCCATTGTACTTTGTTAAATTTTGACTAAAAAATATGTAACAAAAAAATTTAATAAATATTAACAATTACTAAAAAATACTTTTTCTTATGGTTAATCATCGCAACTATTTTTATGTATTAATTTTTTGTCCCACCAAAAGTGTTATCTACAATCACAACTTATTATTTTCATTAATCATTGTATCAAATTTTCTATTCAATTTGTTCTTGAATGTCACACATTAAGCAACATATCATAATATTAGAGAAGAGCTCTAATGGGGGATTAGAAAAAAAAGGAGAAATGGAAAAATGATCATTTACATTAGGATATAATTGTCACTTCATGCGTTTAAAATTTTAATCTATTAGACAAAAGTTCTTTATCGAAAAAATATTAATAAACATTTTTTAATTGATATATTATTTTGGAAGTTCCATTCTAAAAATTTATGCGATACATAAGATTTTGAATTTTTTTTTTGTTGATACATCATGTTTGCTTTTCCAATAATCAAATATCTAATAGTCATTTCAAACGATAACTACGAATATCTTTATTATCTTTAAGATAATTATTTCAAGAAAATCTTTGCAATTCCTAGATTAACAGTAAACCTTGATTAGTTTGACAATATTTGAAATAAGAATGAGAAATTATGACAAAAATGAATTTTGAAGATCCTATCTCAATAATGTGCCATTTGAAGACTTGCTTGTTAGTTATGAAACTAACTACCTATATACAGTTGTTTTTATTTTGTCTAATACTAATCGTTATATAACTTCAATATTCTTTTTCTCTTTCATAATCATATCCTCCTCTAGGTATTTTCCATTTGTGTCCCCCTAGACAACCTTTTCTTTTTTTTCTTTCGATTACATAATCTATATATATCAGACAGACCTTCACTCCATAACCATCTAACTTCTAGTCGAAAGCTTCTCTCAACTACTAGCTAGATACCACTTTTTTTTTTTCCTAAACATAGAACTAGTTTATGAAAATTGAACAAATGACAAGAATTGCCTAAACTTCATAAAACTGGTAGAATATCATAATAATACTTGATGTTAACAATAATATGACTCAAGAAGTATCTTAATTATTAACTATTAAGCTCAATAATTGAGCCTAATCAATTATGGTTAATACATGGGAAAGAATAGTTAACCGATGATTGGTTATATTATCTGTTACCATCGAGATGTAACAAACGGTAAACCTATGCGCAATAAAAACAAAGTTATTTATTCAAGTTGCTTAGATGTGTGCCATTAAAATATTGATTAAATCATTTATCATGTAAATCTAATATTGAAGGAAATAATCGAACCTTTAAGAAGAAAAAAACAATTTATTAGGTCCAATTAAATATTAAACCATACATTTTTTAGGTAAAATTAAACTATATATTGTGTATCATATTAACAAAAATTTAGTTTGCATAAAATTATGTTGGATTACATTGTCTAATTATTATATGTAGGTATGATCAATAACGCGAGATCAAAACTCAATCTTTTTGTAATATACTATTTCCGTATTAGTTATCGTAATTGTAAAGGTAAAGTCAAATAAAATAATTTTCATATTATTTTTCATTAAGGTTATTTGCTTGTTCTCTGGTGTTTGTAATTATTATTTTAATTTTCATAAGCTCATTACCTTTCATTAGCTTCCACAATCAGTTATAATATTAGAAATGTTGGTTACATACTTAGAGTGATATGTATGGCACCATTGTGAATGATTACAACAAATCATTCAACTAATAAGGATTGTATTGGTTAAAAAATCATGGTCTAAATTTATACCTTCGCAAAGCCATTTCATGGTGTTTATCATATTTGCTAAGTAGTACCCCACTAAAGAATAAACTACATCGGTTATTCTTATATCTTTTATGATATATGCTTCCTTATCATTTCCTTGTTATTTGCTGAAGAAATTTAAAGATATGATGTTCATCTCGATCTAGATCAAGGACATAATTATCCTAAATTTAAGCCCAAGACTTAATACATTAGTTCTTATATGAGAGTTAGGTTCAAAATTAGAAGATTCAAAGGAAGAAATGAATAAAATTTATTAACATCACAAGTATGACATCAAAATTATAAAAACCTAAAATATAACTTATTGTGTTTAATAAAATTCATCAATTATTTTAATTCACGACATTTAGTTTAAATAGATATGCTCTAATGTAAAACTACTCAATAAACTTTCTGTTTAAGGGTGCTATGGTCCTTTATATGAATTATGAAGATTAATTTGTGAAATAGAGTCATACTAATGGCTTGATTTAGCATTTAGAGTTTAATAGACATAATTTTAGTTTACTAAGCCAAACTCAAAGGGAAAGCTTAATATATAATTAATCTTAATTTTCATTGTCACTTCACTATGAGGTTAGTACGCTCTAAGCATGAGGCTTAAGTTGAAAACATTAGAACTGCTTACATGGGCTACTAGCCTGAGGTGTGAAAAGGCTAAATGCACAGTAAGAAAGCTTAACATGGAGCCAAGAAGCCCATATAAAGAGATCTCAGCCAAGTGGAGAGTTGAGTTTTCTCATCTGGTATTCTAATACCTTTTAACCTTTAACAGCATTGGAAGAGGGATGATATTCTAATCTTAGTTAAAGATATTTTGGATTAAGTATCCAGTTGGGATGAAAAAATAAAATATGCAATTTTGCTAACTATGATGCATTTAGATGTATCTTATTTGCAATCCGGCTTGTACATGATTCAATTTCAAAATATTATAAATTGAAATTATTCATGCATATCATTTATTAACAGTTTGGTCATATAAATAACTTTAATGTGATTAAGATGAGGTTTAGGGTTTAAGATTGCTAACCACAATTAATTTTAATACCATGCATGCACTAGAATTATCTACATCAAGGGTTTAAGGAATTAGAGTATGAATTGATGTCTATATGATAATACGATATCACTTAATTCCAAGGTTAGATGATTTACTTGATCAATTGTGTGGTGCATCTGTTTTCTCTAAAGTTGATTTGAGAAGTGGTTACCATTAAATTACAATGAGGCTTATAGATAAATGGAAGATAACATTTAAAACAGGCGATGATTTACATGAAAAGATCACAGAACACCATATGAAGTAAGTGTCATCATACCCAATTATAGTTCATAACATCGCAACATCCACAATTCATGAATTCTGAGGTTAATACATAATCCTATTTTAAAAATCATGCCTACATATTGTCTAATTATTTACAAACTCCCAATTGTCAAATAGTGATTGCTAAACATTAATGCAATTGAATGAAAATGACAATTTGAGAGTGTCATGATAATTAAACCAACATTAGAAATGGTAAATTAATGATAATATTTAGATAACTAACATAAAAGTGGCCACAATAGAAAAAAATCTAATTCCAAAAAGTTTTGCTTTAAATATAATTATGACTGGTATTAACTTGTGACTAACTTAATATTGTATACAGATGTCTAAGTGAATAACGAAAAGTTATTTCTTTAAAATTCTTGAATAATTCTTTTACTAAGGAATTGCATTTTACTAATTCCTAAGTAATCCAACTGCCTTTCAACTGATATATCACCAAAGTTGAATTACCAAACATTTTCATATAAGTTCCCTCCTACCAATCATTGCTAATAAATCCATGATAAATGCTTCATATTTTGCTATGTTGATTCTTGAGAAGAAATCTAACCGTGCCAAATGACACTAATGTGAAATAATTAAGATTCTTGATCATACACTGGGTTGCCCACTTATATTGCAATTATACAATCAATCATATCAATGGTTGAAGCTCGAAATAGTCATTGCTAAATAAAGAAAAGGAAAACATAAGGTAAGGGGATTATAATCAACCAAATCCTTAGTTAGATCCTTAATTTAAACAAATAATTAAACCTAGAAACAAATTGGGTCTAAGATATAATTGCATGGTTATAGGTGTGAACGAATTATTCTAACATGAATAGTGTACTAAACCCAATTATGGTTTGTATTTAGGGATGCTATGTATGGCATGTGAACATTAAGCAATCATGTGACATCAACAATACATTGTTCTTCTATTAATATATGATTTATCATAATGTTATGTGTTATATATGATTTAGACTATCTCTATTTAAATTGACAAATATCGAATGACCAATTAATCTTTGCCAAATATGGTAAAGTAATGGAAAAAAAAAAAAAAGAAATGCATTACAAATTTATAATTCTAAAGTTCTGAATTGAATTTTAAAAATTAAACACATATACACTATTGCAAGAGTAATATTGAACTAATTATGGCTAATAAATGGAAAATAATAGTTACTAAATGATTGGTTGTTTCATTTGTTACTGTCGAGATGTAACAGATAGTAAACAACATGCTTCTTAAGCAAGAATGATATTTTTTTGTAGAAATGATTATGTATATGTTTGTGTAATTTTGTTGAAGGAAGAAAGAAAGTATGGCTACATTGGATCACGATATGTAGAGAAATTAATTATATAAGATGTTCGGTCTATTAAACTCTCATTTGTCTAATGTCATGAGAAATGTAACGATATGTACTAATTAAATCTTAAGCTCGACTGATATTAATATATAACTAGTAAGTGAATATTGTATACTTAAACACTAGCTCAAACCAAATGGTTAGTTGTACAAAAATAATAAAGTAAATAATCTAAAGACTTGAACCAAATTAAATGACTATTCCTAGATTTTTTTAAAAAAAAAATTAGTTTTGGCACGAACAAGGGTGTGAACCGATAATGATGTTCGATTGTACTATTTATGTGTATTTCACGCCAAATGCTTGAAACACATATCTATCCATGCAATGCATTAATGCCTTAAGGGAATTTTGGGATATCATACTAATAAAAATTAAAACCCATGTCTACTAAGTTAGTGAATATGCATTAATTTGAAATCAAATTAACATGTAAGAGTAATCACAACATTTAATAACCAGAATATTAAATGATATTCATGACATAATAACAAAATAATTGAGCTTATTAAATCTGAAGGATGCATATTCTGTTAGCTATACGGCTATGAAGTCATGAGAAGGAATGATCACGACTAATATAATAGATATTTTAGAAATTTGGTAAACAATATCTGTTAGCTGCTGGTAATTCAAAAATATAGCTTCATTTGCTATTAGAAACTGATTTAAATGTTGAAAAGTATTTTTCTACTTTGTCGACGTGTTTACATTGTAAAATACCTTAGATCATGTTTGATTGAAACATCATGATATATGATTCACTTTTTATTTGTAATCAAGATTAATGTTCCGTCAACTAAATAATAAATGAGTGAATTATTTACAGTGATCCTTACTTTTTTCGTCAACTTGACGGTTTATATTTGGAGATGCTATGTGGCATGAATCCAATAAGGTATATGTTTTACAGCACAATTCAGAAATCTTTAGGTTTAATGCTATTGCCAAACTAATTGTTTATCTAGGCACATGGTGAAATGATCAACATCATGTTTTCGTATTAATGCAATAAGTAAAAGTTTCTTACTGTGATTTTTATTAGCCCTAGAGTAATCGGGTCTTATGGTTTAAGGTTTAATGTAAATCTCAAAAGCTAATTAAATAAATTACAAGGAAATAACCAATAATAACCTAGTCAGAGAAAGAATCCCTAGAGAGGTAGAAAACATACAAGTAATTGCCTACTACTCATGATTAATTATCAACAACAGTGGCTTAGAAGACTTATTGTATGTATGTTGCAATAATAAAATTTATCACTCTAATTCTTTTTGGGTCTCTTTTAATGTATATTTTAAAAATCTAAACCATTTTATGTTATAACAAGTTAGTAACTAATTATATGCGAATCAATGCATGGCTTAATTTGGTTTTCATAATCTAAATTAAACTGCACCTATTTACTACTCTAGTCTTTTAGCTAATTTTTTGAAATGTATCATGGGACCTTAAATTCTAATTAATTATTTAGTCCATATATATTTTAAGCATAATTATATATTAAACTCATTTAATTCTTAAGTCTAATTATACATTTAAATATTTTATAAAATAAATTTTTAACTTAAATTAGAAGTTTTATAAAAAAATTGGATTTAAATTATAAAAAAAATTAGATATTTTTTATATTGAAATTATTTTCTAGTTAAATTCCATCCATCAAACTTGGACCTTTTTTTTAATATGAGATTGATAAGATAATGCACATTTCATGATAACCATTAGTTTCATTTCTTAGGATAGTAATTACAACATTATAACTATTTATCATCTCTTCAAGGACTATTTCTTGAACCCTGCATGCAACATACAAACTGATTTTAGTTTAATGGCTGGTTAGGGAGGGCTACTATCGAGAACATGGACATTGCAGTCAATGCTTATCTTAATGGCTCAAAATTCATTTTCTTGAACGATGTTAAGGTATAAATTCATTGAAACTGTTCTAATTCAATCCTGCTGAATGTACTAAATTTTATAATTAATTTTCACGTAGTTAACCATGAACTCTCATTGCATTCAGTGCCAGTGTGAATCACCAGAATCTTATGAAGCTTATAAGAAACAGTCGCACAGGTGGCACTCCTAGATCAAAAAAGTTGTTTCGTCTCTATTTACCTAATATCATTTATGCCAAGGTATATATTTCCTTGTTCTTTAAATTGATCATGCTTATAGTTGCATTGTTGCTTGAGATTCTAGTACCGTTAACTATTTCTGTTAGTTTGTATGTTAGTGCGAGAAAGAAATTCAATTTGATATTTCTATTCTTCTTGCTTAGGAAGTTAATCTTGCCCTTTTATTGTTTCACTCTTTTCTCACAATTTTACCAATGAAAATGTTCATTCTAAAGGTTGAGCTCCCTACCTAGGCGGTCTGTTCATCCCGGCAACCATGTAATTTTTTAATATCCTTTTTGCCTCGAAATCCTTCCCTTTAATTGTCTTATACCTTTTCTTTGAGACCACTAGGTCTATGACCAAGTTCAATGCCATGGTCTCTAGCCTTTTCTAGCTTAGAAGGGCGTATGAGTGGGTTGTCATTAAGAAATCTGGCAGGTCTTTTGACGATGATCTTGTTTTCTTGATTGAGAAAGAGCCAAAGCATTAAAGAGGTGTCTCAGTACCCAAGGTTGGCAAAATAAATGTGGAAATTGAGTAGCAAGAGGCTAAAGCTTCTTTGAAAAAGAATAAGCATAACAAAATATATACGAAGGAGCTTTCTTTGGCTTTCCTCCTCCTTACAGCCTCAGTTGGAATCTCTCACTTGCTCAAGAAATCCATTTCTACTTCTTGCTTTTTAAAAGTATATCAGTTCTAGCAGTTGGTCTAGACTTGATTGGTGATTAGGTTCAATGATTAGCAAATTGTAGAGTTTGTAAGAAAGATGTGGATACTATAAACACAGGCTACATGGGTGGAAAATTGATTTGGGTATATATCAACTAATGTAGGAAAGGTCATAAAAGACTGTGAATACTCAGTTTGTTGCTTGTACTCGGCACTCTTCATACCTAAAAGTAGGATTTTTCACCTGATACAAAATGAAAATTGTGTTATATGGACATACTAATGGCTTCATTTTGGAGAGAAAGAGAAAAATTAGGAAAATGGTAATGCTCTTTAGCACATGTAAGGTTTTCTTTTTCTTCCATTTTGGTTTTGATTCTTTAGTTTCTAGGTCAATTCTTTTATAAGAAAGATTGTCTTTCAAACGTCAAATAAGAATTTTGGTTAAAGTTTGAGCCAGAATCTCTCTTGATTTAATGGTTCTTTCATTTCTTCCTTGATAAAAAATAATTTAGATTGCTAATGGGTTTTAAAGTTTTAGCAGGTCCTGTTAGGATATACAAGCTTTCCTGTTGGTCTGAATTTAGGGATTAAAGCTTCAACTCTCCCTTCCTCACTTTTGATCTTACATGGATAAATACTTTTGGGCATGATTAGGTCAAAATATTCACTTTGCTTCCATTTTTTGGTTACCCAGAATTTACTGATTAGCTTATTGATTTAGTCTTGTTGGTATTATTAACAAGTAACATTATCCACAAACATCCTGCCTATTGGATATGCAAAGTACCATGTAGTGGATCTTCTTCAAAGAATTTTAAAAAAATTTCCACAAATATCAAATGAAATTTTGGGTAAAAGTTCTCTAAAATTTTTATGTTTATTATGTATTATCAATTAATCTTTTATGTTTAAAAAGTAATATCAATTTAAATAAAATTAAACTTTGTTAAAAAATTTAAAAATTTAAGTCTAAACATTTAACATGAGCCTCTTATTCTAGGTCCCAAAGTATAAATGTTAAAATTTTCATATAATTTTTTAAACTTTTAAAAATATTTGGATTTGGCCATTTAGGATGATTTTAAAATTTTATTTAAATTATATGATTTTGTGGTTTCATTTTAGTTATGTTTAAATTTCAATTGTTTTTTCATAAGATCTCGATAAAATTTTGCACTAGACCTCTGCCTTTAAAGCCTAGTTAAGAAGATAGGCGACCCTTCAAGTTTTATGGGAGTAAATTAACTTGACAAAGTTATAACAGGCACTCTCTTCAGTGCCTTATGAAACCAACACCCATTTGGTGCAAAACTTAATATTCTTTTTGGTGACTCTTATTCTTTATTGATCATAATGATAGCCAGTTGACCACATCTAATAAATATTAGGCCTGGTATGTTGAAAACATGAATGATAAACCCCAAATAATAAGTCATCCTTCACATCCTCATAACATTTGGTAATGGAACCTAAAATTGGTCCATAATCCATCTAAATTATAAACAAAGCATAAGTCCTTGGTATAGTCAGGTTCTTAATTGCAATCTCATAACCTTAAAGCTTGTTGTTATCAATTAACAATCGCTCTCTTTCTCATTCTTTGCAATCACAAACAATACATGATTCATTGATGATTCATGACATTAAGCCTAATCTTTTATTTTGCTTAATGTAACACTGTTTAATCCTTAGATTGAACAATTTAGTGGCTTTAGGACTCTTACCTAAACTTATCTGAATGATACCATCTTAATCAAATACTTTTAGTTTTGATTGACCTAAGTGTAGAAATCAGCATGATGTTACAAGTTGGTTAGCTTCATAAATAACTCGAGATATCACTTTGTGCATGGCATTTAAAATAGTCTAGAAATCAATAGTAGATACCTTAAATCACAAAAATCAAAGCGCGTTGTTAGCCCACTTGGACATCATTACTAACTAATTGATTGATATTAAATGAAAGACTTAATAAGTCATATTAGGATATTTTTAGACTTTGTGGAAATCTCATTTTTTTATTTTTTTTATAATGGGTGCTTTCATATTCCTCGAAAGAATCTTGATGTGAGTTCATTTGGTAAAAATTTTGATTTTACCATCCTACTACTTAACCTAAACAATGTTGCATCAAAAACATGAAAGTTTCAGGTTTTCAAAAAATTAAGATAATGAATAACCTAATTTTAAGGACACTTTCAAACATTCTTGAAATATTAATGTATATTAAAAGGGTTTAAGCATGTTAGGCCTAATATTTATCATTATAATTATTTTTTCCAAAATACTAATATAATCCAACAAACTATTCTTAGCTAAACATGGCCAGTCGTCATATTTATCATAATAGAAAGTACGATAAAATTGACATACATTTCAACATGAACCTAACTCAAGGCTTTTAATTAGAGTACAATTATAATTCATCTAAATTATGGACAAATAGGCTTGCTTGAATTGAATCATTACAGATTCAAGATTAAACGGCTTAATATAATCCCAACAAATTCTAATGGACTTTTGAGCTTGACAGGTCTAGATCAGTAATTGGGTGCACAAAGTAAAGGAGATTAATATCAAACGATATCAACATTTTTGTAGTGGGCTGTGATGATTATATTTACCCATATTAGAAAATCTTAAACATTTATTGGCTCATGTATGTTTTTCTATAGTTTAACTCTCATGAATTTGTGAAGCAATAATTTTCATATTAAAGTCTAAGTTGAGTGTGGCTAACTGAGTTAACGACCAAAGTTTATGCAATCCAACAATGTCATTTAATTATTAATGGTATATATGCATTGGTTACTTTAATTTTCTTTATTGACAAAAATTGATATGTAATATAATTTTCAGCTTAATAAAAGTTGCATTACGAGGCTTTGTCCATAATTTAGATGGATAATACTTCATACACCAGTAATTAAAAAAGGCATGTTGCTATGTTGTAACTTTGGAATGTATGTTGTAATAATTTAAAGGATTGTATGGATATCACATCAGTTAGCCCACCTAATTGATTATATATACAAGAAATATTAACTTAGGTGATTTAACTCAAAATTAAGTATGTCATATATAGATCCACATTAAACAAAACATAACAATCATAGGCTGAATTAGAAAATGGAAGGAGATCAGTGATGATTAGTACATGAAGAGGCCAGAAGTAGGGTTTTTGTTATGGGATTAGTATGATGAGGCCAGAACTAGAGTGTGATGAGATGGCTTCTTTGGGACTCTGATGGCCCGATCTTATGGATATGGATCTTTTAAATCCAATTAAATGACCCGATCCATTACCACTTCATTGTAATGGAAAAAAAATAACTAAACAAAAAATTTTAATCAACATGTCTTCCTAAAGAGATCTCTTGGAGAGGTTAAAGACCTTGATGCATCTGATAAAGATAGTATACACCCCATGCACTATTCCAATGTGTTCAACTAAAATAGGAAGTTTAGTTAAAGTTAAGCCATAATCTCTCTTGATTTAATGGTTCTTTCGTTTCTTCCTTAACTGAAAAAGAATTCAGATTCTTGGTGGGTTTTCAAGTTTCAACAAGTGCTATTAGGATCTACGAGCTCTCGTGTTGGTATGAATTTGGGAACTAGAGCTTCATTTCTCCCTTCATCACTTTTGATCTTAAATGGATAAATACTTTTGGGCATGATTAGGCCAAAATCTTCACTCTACTTCAATTTTTTGGGTACAAAAATTTACTAACAAGCTTGTTGATTTAGTCTTGTTGCTATTACTAGTAGGCAGCATTATCCACAAACGTCTTGCCTGTTAGGTGTCCAAAGTACTAGGCGCCCCATTCCTTACTCGGTTTAGTGTATTAATGGTTGGGAAGCAGCTGACCACACCATGATATGAAGAACCCTTTAGATCTTCTTTAAAGAATTTTTAAAAATTTTCCAAAAAAATCAAATCAAAATTTTATGTTTATTATATGTTATCAATTAATATTTATATTTAAAAAGTAATATTAATTTAAACTAAATTGAACTTTGTTAAAAAATTTAAAAATTAGAGATATTCAGATTCAAAATCTTATGCAACAAAATTTAACTTGAAAATTTTTAATATTACAAAGAAATACATGAGTTACTATCACAAAAAGTTTTAAAATTTTTTATATATTAAAAATATATATTTTTCATTTACACTATCAAATTTTTGAAAAGATAAGAGAAAATAGATCTTGCATTGAAAATTGTTCTAATTTGAGGGATGGATCCAAAATAGAGTGAGGAATTCATTTAAATCATTTTTGAGGTACTTTAATAATAAGTTTTCTTTAATTTTTCACAGTCATTTGAGTTAATATTCAAATTGATAAATAAAAATTGGATTTGTCATTTTTTGAACATAAGAATTTCGTTGGTAACATTTTGCACTAGACCTCTAAAATGCCTAGACCGATATTACATGATATCAAAGTTAATTGGATCTATTATCTCATATCTTATGAAATATTAAAATTCAAAAATGTTCTAGTAAACATAAAGTTTTAAACAATGATGAAAGCATGAGATGAAAAAAAGAAGATTTATAAAAGTGTTTTGGATTGAATTATCTAATAAGTAATAAAAGTTATGTGACTTCCTCTTGTATTTATAGATTAAGCAAAAGATGAGGTAGCTTGCCTTCTTTTTCTAGGCCATGACCTTTTTGCTCTTGTAATTTCATCTCTTCTAGGTCAGCATTTGAATGGCTATGAATTAATGAAAACCAGGTAAAGCAAAAGCCTTAATCTAGCTGTGCAGCGTAACCTCTGCCATTAAAGCCCATTAAAGAACATAGACGACCCTGTAGGAGTAAGCTTGACAAAGTTTGTAGAATCATGACTGCTTTATCTTACCTTAAGATGCTTTCTCTTTTGTGCCTTGTGAAATTGACACCCATACAACAACATCCATCTTACTTCCTATGAACAAAAATATTTACTTTAACATTAAGGGAAAACAATAATTTCTTTGGTTCCTTTTATATGGATTAATCTAACCAAACAAGGAGAAGAAGTAAGAAATCTGAAAGGTAAATCATCTATCTTTCCTCTGCTTCATTCATTGTTAGTATATATTTTTTTTTTTGGTGAATGGTTTGCATGGACAGCATGCATCATCGTTCATAAGATAGCCACATCTAATTGTTAGAGTTTAATTGAACCTAGCCTCATTCAAGCCAAATGTTTGTTATTTAAGCTAATTTTCCATAGCAATTTTATCATACTCAAGCTTAACTTTTAACTCTTAAATCTTAAAATGTACTCTCTAAACCCTAAATCACTTTACAACAATGGTTTTTTTATAATAAACTAATGGAGGATTTAGTCCCTTTTATGCAGTTATGAATGTTGGAATCAGCCAGTTTGTGATATTAAAGCACCAACAGTTCTAACATTAGAAATGTTAGTAGAGAAATCAACATTAATAATATGATGTCATTTAAAAAGTAAGAATTATGAAATAATAGTATTAAATGTTGAAAATATCTTGATTGTTGTACAGTTAAGTTTGCAATGATCCCAAATTTCACCTTAAAAAATCCCATAAAGAAAATGGATTCCGCATGGCTCACTTTCTGAATGGTATCATAGCATTGAATGTAACATTTTGTTACTAGTGGGCCATGATGATAGTACTTTAGGCTAAGGAAATACTTCTTAATTTTGGACATACCCTAAAATTTTCAATATTTTTAATTTTATAAAGCATATTTTATATATAAAAGAAAACTTTTTATCAATAATTAATCATTTTTAATGTTGCTTGAATTATTGACACTCTTGACCTTTAAATTTGATTCAATTGAATAAAATTTTTGTAATCACTATTTAACAATTGGGAGTTGTAAATAACTAGACCATATGTAGGATATCACTTTTAAAATAAGATTATATATTAACCTTAAAATTCCTGAACCATGGATGTTATATCTACCATATTACCAAACTGATTTATAGGATAGTCTAACCTTTTTGAAGTTCTTATCAATATAATTCGAAATATAGCTTAATCAGTTTCTCATGTCTTCCTTTGCTTCAAATGATGCAAGTGATGCGACATATCTACCATTTGAGAAAACTTAATGGTTGCCAAATAAATAATTGGTGATTGTGTGTTGGCATTACAATTAATAACAAATGATTTTTTTTAATCCTTAAAATACTTCTTTTTTATAATGAAGAATATGAATATCTCATTCTTGCAAATACAATGTTGACACTAAACTAAAATAAACGTAAAGTACATAAATAATTCCAATGTTAAGTAACCCTAACACAAGTAATTAATTAATATTTTGCATATAAATTTATCTCTCAAACTTGACTTTCATAATTCCTTAATTTGAAATAAAAATAAATTAGATACCATACAAAATATTTTTATCTTTTATTTTTTGAAAGTATTTTAGAAAATATAAAAAATTTCCCTTTTAAGATTTTTTTATTGTTTCAAAAAAGTAATATATTTTTTGTTTTTTTTGAAAATAACAATAATTTTCTACTAAAAGGTATGAAAATCTCTCTTGAGATTTTTTCATACTTTCAGAAACACAAAATATTCATTTGTTTTACTTTTGAAAATAATCTTTATAAAATATAAAAATCTCCCTTTTGAGGTTTTTTAATAATATTAAAATATTTTTAAATAAATTTTATAAAAAATAAAACATCTCATTGAGATTTTTTATATTTCTCAAAACTAGAAACATATATATATTTAAAATAATTATATATTAAAAAGTATATAAATTTCTCTCTTAACAATTTTTCATATTTCTCAAAATTATTAAATATATATTTTATTTTTAAAAAATAAGTATTACATTAAAGAATATGAAAATCTCGTAAGATTTTATTCATACTTCTAAAAAACTTGAAATAAATTTTTTTATTTTTGAAAATAAATTTAAAAAGTATACACGATGTTAACCAACACATAGTAGTATCCTTAACATAAAACTAAGAGTTAGATGACAAGACAACCATTTACTTCTCCATAGACAATAAAATCTTCATTAGGAAGTAAAAAAATGAAGGAAATAAATAATTAGAAATATCAAAACAAACAATTAAAGATGTGAAAATGTAACATTACATTCATCTTATAAGAAAACACATGATAATTTTGATCGTTATGGAAGAGTGCACCAGCATATATACATATATGCATTCTAAAACACATTTAAAGAATAGAATCCAATCTTGTTAAAACCAATGTAGTGATAAAAAGTATCAATAATCCACCCAAAAATATCACCATCAAACATACAAGCGGTATGAGAAATTATAAGAGATGCTCATTTGATAACAAAGTATGCTCTATGGTTAACCTAAATGAAATTACGAGAAATAATAGTACTAGTCACTCACACTCATAGGGAATAGTACTCACAAAGTGAAGTTGGATAGTGGTGTTATGACACGAAAACTCTTCGTAATATTTAGATAGCTCTAATAGAAGGTTAGATCCACAAACAACTCAAACCACATCCATAAGAACAAAAATTATCCAAATTATAATGAATCCATGTTCGACCTTTGACAAAAAGCCTAATATGCTCCATCATAATAGATAAATGTCAAAGAGCTATTACCACAAGATAAAAGGGGAAATAAATTGTTTAACATGGAATGACAACAGGTCTTTGTGCCACTTTGCATTATAGAAAACAAGTAGTATCTAACTTTATCAACAAAGTCATTGCACAACATATTGTTAAGGGTGGCATCAATATCGTAAGAATCTGTTCCAAGAAGATGTAGGGGATATGAAATAAACATAAAAGACATACAAAAAATTAAAATAAATCTAAACCATAACAAAAATTCTTTAAATGGTCTATAAATCACATAAGTTATTGATTGTATAAATGCAATTTGTACAAAAAATTCAATCTAAAAGGATTTTCATTTCATGTTAAAATAGAAAAACTAGTTTCAATGGTACTTAGATGTAGCAGTTGATGATCTAACTAGATTCAAGAAGGTCACTTTTACTCAGCTACCAATCCAACAAGTGATTTTGCTTTGCTTCCCTATAAATTTCCTTAATATTGTAACCATACTTTCATCATCCTTTGGAAATGTAACCCTTGATCCTCAAGATGATCATTCCATCTTTTACACTGTACTAATCAGGACACATGCACTTCATATGCCACACTACTTCATCATGCAACTCTTTTTCTTTTCTATTTGCTTTCTCTATTTACCTGCTCACTTTATAGAAATAGGTTATGGATCAATTTACACTGACACCTCTAGCTTTTATAGACACTTAAAATCAATAACAACATTTACAAGGCATACCAAATGGAAAGAGACCAAATCAACCATTCAACATCCCGAACGGAGATAATATTTACTTGCAAAAGATCACTAATCGATGTTGCCTGTAAACCACAACAGTGAATGTTTAAACCTTGAAAGTCATTTCTTTAGCTAGAGTAAAGAAACTAAGACACTATTAACAAAAGGTTGTTTATTGACATCTCAACATTCTCTACAAATCCTTACTTAGTATTCCATGCGAATGAGGAGATAGGCATATGGCTTCCACTCTCTAGGTTCACTACACTAGCGATCAACACATTGCTAGCAGAAAGTTTTAGGAAAAGGATAGAGATCAAGAAAAAGAGAGAGTATGAGGACACCATTGTGACTTTGAAAATGAAAACTACATTCATTTCTCTTGGCACACACACATATACAAGGGTTTTACATAAGCTTGGCGGTTGCAGAGGAAGAGTTCGAAAAGACGAACCTATATGTCTTGTGTTTAGCTCGGAAACCACACACCTCCATGAGCGAGAATCAACCATTGCAAGCTTCCTCTACTTCTCGCGTCGTGATGACTTATCAATTTTGCTAAAATTTTGGGTTGGGGCCAATAATGGCAGTTGCCTTATGGGTTTAAAGATAATTGAAAATTTTCTTTTATTATTTTTTTAGTTTATAATTATGTTTTAATTTTTTAAAAATAATAAATATTTAGGTTTTAATTGTCCTTGAGAGACTAATGAAGAGAAAAATTAAAACTTTTTAAAAATGCATCTTAAATTCTTCATTTTCTAAAAAAAAATAAATTTAGTTAACATTTTAAAAATAACTAAAAAAATGATTCAAAATGAGAGAATGATAAGTGGCTCAAAATTAAAATGAATCTATAACCCTATTGAAATTTATATATTTAATTTAAGATTCAAACATCATTTAAGAGATTCACATGTCTTAATTTCATATCATAACAATACTTATAATTTTAAAAATATTTTCAAATAATTTAATTTATGAGAAAATTTTAAAAGTTTAATTGCATTTGAATTAATCATTATCTTATAGCGGCCATTAATTATTATTATTTTTTGGATATCATAATTTCGATGTCCTTAGATAATAAAACTTTTTAATTTCTATTTAATTTTTTTTAAGTGATATAAGAATAATTTATCTTAGTTTTGTTTAGTTATTTGAATCTTACATTAATGCAATTAGTACTATCATAAAAAGAGAATTAAAATAATATTAAATCAACCCAATTGCGTATTGATTTGAAAAAATAAAATAAAATAAAATAATTTTTATTTTATTTTTAAAATAAAAATAATATTAAATCTTAAAAAACATGGAGTGAAGAATAAGAATTACACCAAAACATTTATAGCATCATTCCATCATTTAAATGCATATTGTCAAATATTATTTAGATAACATTATTATTAATAGAAATAATAATTAAAAAGATAACATATAATCACCAATCTACTCTTTAATTATCTTCTATCCTAAAATAAAATGGCCTGTAAATAGATAATCTTAAGAAAGAAAAACGAAAATAAGATATGAAATACTTCATGCTGATTTTATATTTCAAACTTTAAATTAATGTAAAGTTGATAGTAATATGATTAGTAACATGTTATTCAGTCACAAAATAAAAATATCAAGACTCATGAAAAGTACAATGGGAAGCAAAAGAACCTTGAGTAGATCAATGGCCCTTTCAGTAAATAGCTATACTCTAAATTTTAACGCAACAATAATATATATACCAATTTCACATGACTATTCTTACATTTTACTCTTAGAATTAAAATTAAAATCAAACTATACAAAAACAAATAAGGACAGAAAAGAGAAAACTAAAAAAAGCATGATTTAGAACCAACTTAAAGTAATACATTATATACTTTGAAATGAGAAGTTAAGCGACTCTAGCATGTCAAAATACGAATATGATCAATGGTGTAAATTAAGGCAATCAAGCACATAATGTATCTAGCATGCCAGTCAACATGCGACATAAGTCTACTTTATTACTTTGTTCTCTCCACATCTCACTTGCTAGAAATATATATCGATAAGCATGAAACAGATAGATGCAAAATTCAAAATTACTGAAACACTAATCAAATGCCAAATTATTTTCTTAAACTAATAGCAAAAAGTATTAACCAAAATAAAGTTGAACATGAAAAACACATAATTAAACACCTAGATACAAGTTAATGTCTAAAAGGTAAAAACCATAAGCTTCTGGGTAATCAAGCAAGTAGTGCAAGTGATCAAAAAAGGTAAAACACTAGCAAAAATATTGTGCCAACTCAATGACATATCACAATCTTGTATGTGCAGGCAGAGCAATAGTACGAAGTGAAGTTTGGGAACAAATCAACTTTTAAAGCTAAAACTACTTAAGAAGAAGTTCTACAATTTGTCAAATGTTACGGTTTGTAGCTAAATGAAGAAAATGTATTGGCAAAGATTTTAAATCATGGCGAAGATATCATATCCTAATTTAGGTCAACCTCTATCTTGGTTCTACATATGGGACTTTATGTCCATGACAATGTTCATGATTGCTTTGCATAATTGAGAATTTTAAAACAATGTGACCTCTCAAGTTCATGGGATGACTAATACCAAATGATCAGTCATTGGCCTAACAAACATACCATTGTCTCCTTGGCTATAGGCTTAGGCTTATTGTAATGATCATAATGGAGAAGCTTATCAACAAAAGTAATAGCCTAAATGTAACATAAATACACTAAAAGAGTTAATAAGATTAAGAGAAAAAAAACCTGGTAACTCATTAAGCATTGTTAAATGATGTGAGATAAAATTAATGACCTTTGCTAAAACTAGATACTGATTATCTGCAGTAACAGATATGGACAATAGCTTCCTATCGTGCATGTAATCAAATTGAATCCAAAGCCACAAATTAGTGTCATGCTATGGCAAAATGCTTTTTACACATAATCAATATTTTGAAGCTTGTTCAATGGGTATAATAAACTAAGTAGGAATTGAATTACTATCACTATTCCTTGATGACAGCTCTAGGTATACCTTCCAACAAAAGCATCAAGCTAAGGATTAAGCTCAAACTGATATTTATTTAATTCATCTATCTATAAAATATGGAAAATGCATGCATCCATCATAGAACAACGAATCACAACAGTAGTTCTTACAAATAAATAATTCGGCTAATAAATCTCTATATAGCTTCGAGATTATATATAAGTTAGATCCTACTCGGTAGCAATAAAGGAAAATGAGACTTTGATTGTCTTTAGGTAAGAACAAGACCCCAGAGATCAATGATAAACTTCTTTGCTTCATTCATGTCTTTTTCGTCCCTTTTAAACAGTCAATGCAACCAAAATAAAACTAAATAAAGTTAATAGTTGAGTATTCAGGAGACCTTATCCCTCACTATAGCAATTGGTTATTATCTTGGATATATAAGATTAAGCTTGCAGGCTTGAGTTGATCTTTAAGGTTTATTAAGATATCATTGCGCTACATAGTTCAGAATGATGTCATCATTTTTCATCTATAGCATTGTTTAAGTTAGTACTATAACATTGCACTACACAATTAAAACCTACAATCCATAACTATAAACAATTATTCAATTAGTAAAGAAACTAAGATATCATCAATAGAAGGCTATTAATTGACATCTCGTCTTTCTCCATAAACCCAAAAGTTCATTGTCTCTTTCCTTAAAAAAGAAAAAAAAGAAAAAAAAAAGTGGAACAACTATGGATTCACCTAACATAATGAATTACAAAGACAAAGATTAAGAGCTTTAGGTTCATTGAGAGAGGATGTGGAGGCTTCTTTTTGCAAAGAGTATAGTGGAAGAGGTGAAAATTTTACTAAAGCCCTTTTGAATGAAACAATCATTTGTCAGAAAAACAAAAAGGCAACATACAAATTTTGTCACCTTTTTACATCTCTAAGTCATAAGGCAAATCATGAGCTCACACCTATGTAATAAATATGTTATAAGAGACCTTTCAAAAAGACTAAGTGGAAAGCTGACTTGGCACTAAAGATATGTTTTTTCAACTTACACCCACCCCGATCACTCATCAGGTTGACATACATCTTCCTCAATCTGGGCCAAAGCCTTAGTCATTGATCAGGTTGCTCAACAAGATCCCGACCTAAGCATATCTCCTATCACTCATTGGGCCATCTGTGACATCAAAATCTCGATATAGGAATTCTCGGGTTACACTAAGTCATGAACATTGTAATGCAAGTCACATATTTCTAAAAGAATTATGTAAATTTCTAGAGGTTGTCTAGAAGATTGTAGATTCAAGAAAAAGTCACACATTTCTAAAAGAATTTTGCAAATTTCTAAAGGCTTTCCAGAAGATTTTATGTTTAAAAAAAAGTCACATTGTAAAAGATCTATGTATCTAAGCATTTTAAATCAATGGTATGTACCCATCATTTTTATACCTCTTCAATCCAAGGAGAATAGAACCAAACTTTTCATGTGTAAGTTGTGTGCTTTTAGCTATACACTTTAGAGAGATTTTACTATAGAGAATTTCTAAAGAGGAATTTTTAGAGAAAAATAGCTTTTCTTTCTTTTAAGAGTGAAACACTTTCATTTCCTTTAAAAAGATTGAGAGTATAAGCTTGAAAGAGTGTGAAAGTTTTTCTGAAAAGACTATGGAAAGGTTGCTGTATTATTTCAGCAGAACTTTTTCTTGTAACCGATTCAATAATCTATAAAATCTCAATATTATTCTTATGCTTTCTTGGTACTTTCTTTATGCTTTCTATTATATTTTCCTACTTTCTTGATATCTTCTTGCTGCTATGAGCTCTTTCTTTATCGTTCCTGCACGTTATATCCATTCTTTCTACCTAAACGAATTTCAAAACGAAGTGTGTGCAAGGGTCAATTCTCACTTGGAGCTCTAAACAAAATGATGTTATGAGAAAATAAGATCTTGCCTAAAATGCATCACTCTGAGTGTTCTTTGGAGATTTTAAGAAAATAAAATTCTTTATTTTTTTTTTCAAGATTTGAAGATTTAGTGAAAGTCAACCTTTGGGGTCCTACATAAAATGATCTTGAAACCAAGTTTCCATCATTCATGCATTCTATAAAAAAATGTTCTCTCTTTATAATTATGTGTTGCTTTGTGTGAGAATTAAGTTTGAATCTTTTTACCACCCAAGAATATTTTTTGTTTTAACTAGTACCAATTTTGGGCATTGTGACGGTGCTAATCCTTCCTCACATGTAACTGACTCGTGGATCCAGATTTCTTAGTAAAGTTTTACCAGTGTCAAAACTTTTCTTTTGCCTTGCTTTGGTTTTTTTTCATGAAAAGGATTAGCAGGAAAGTAAGAGAATTTTCGATGACCAATCACACCACAAAAAGATTGGTGGTGATTCCCAATTTTCTTAATTTTCATTAAAAAATTAGCCAAAATGAATTTTAAGATTTACTATCTCTAAACCAAACTAAATAAAAGAAAAGCGATAAATTCTCTCATTTCTCACTCATGGGGAATGGAGCGCCTTGGCCTTGCCGCTTGGGCTCTATCATGACACCACGTATTTATATATCAGTAATTCAATTGGTTATGGGTGCATCATGTCATTCTCCTCACCATACTTATGCTAATGGTAATAACTGAGTTAAAACATTTTATAGGCATGTAGCAATATATGACCAACCTCAATATTCATGTATCAAACCTTGCTAAAAAGGAAAGGAAAAGTGAGGATGATGGCACTGTCAAGAGTTATAAATCCAGTTGTTATGAAGCTTGATTCAGATCAAGCGATATACAAGAGTCAAGGATCAGATACAAAGTAGTTCATCAATCTTGCCATAATTTAGGGTTTAGCTGTATCTAAGGTTAGTCATAATTATGTTTCCATATCCCAAAACATAGAATGGATACCTTATAGATATTATATCTACTATCTCGCTTTAGATATTCGTTAGACCACAATGAAGTACCTTACTGAGTCTAGCAGTAAAGATATCTTAAGTGGAACATAAGCTTAGGGATCATAGCCTAATATATGATTGGTGTTTACGACGAAATGATCACTCATTATCATCTAGGAAAATGAATAAGAATCGACCATTTATAAGACCTCTCTTATGATTTCCTTCTCAGTGGGATAGTAAAGAGAGTGTTTGAGTAGGACACATCTCAAATAGTATATAGAAAGGGGCTTGGGTTTATTTGTAAACATATTAAGGAGCAAGTATGTGGGTAGCTCATGGTACTAGGGTAGTTTTAGTGACACCTTTTGTAATAGATTTCCTTTATAATCAATAAAGATTAAGAAAAAGTTCTCATAATAAATTGTCTCATTTACTCTACTAGATGTTCGTTGATCCATACTAAGGTTTATCATTGTCTATGGTTTGATTAATGGTCTATATTTGTACACTAATTTATTGAATTATCTTACATATACTATATCTATATGAGATTGATCATAGATGAACATATTGGAATTATAATTACCATATAATCATTGTTCTAAAGATTACAAACTCATTCCCTTAATAAATTGACAAATGTAATTTCCTTTCCTAGTAGGATTGTACTTCCTCTGGATTCCTTTCTTGATTTTATCCACATCGCTTTGAGTTTATCCAAATAAGGTCCAACTTCCTTAAGATTTTGCTACTAGCAAGACTTAC
The DNA here is from genome assembly GCA_021397835.1 of Moringa oleifera. Lineage (NCBI taxonomy): Eukaryota > Viridiplantae > Streptophyta > Magnoliopsida > Brassicales > Moringaceae > Moringa > Moringa oleifera. Next base: position 891,692 of record JAJFZO010000345.1, read on the forward strand.
TGGCAGACAAATGTAAATTAGAGGCCTAAAAAGAAACCCAAGTACATGATTAAGATACTCACACTATCAAATTTTTAACCAATATTTTGATATATTATTCCACTTATTGGCTTCAGTGATGCATGGCATACTCATTATATTGAATTATCCATATCTTGACATATTGAGTGTATATTATAATAATAAATATCTTACCCTCGTATATACATATGACAAGGCTTTATTATTATTTGAAAATATTAAATATCTTACTCTTAACCAAATATAATCAATATCATGTTGAATATAATGTCTTCTTTAAACTATGCGATAAAGGTACCACCCAACGCCATTATAGTGTGGTTAATATCATTCATTTATCAACTTGCCTTAATGTCCTCACAGATTATTACATAATCCCTAATAATATTAGGATATATTACACCATGACACAACCATATTGAGGTCTCAAGGTAATGATCAGGACAATGATCAGCACACTACTAAAATTAGGGCATTGCAAAAGGAGAAGAAGGATGAGAGAGGCCAACATTAACTTGGATTTGCATCCATAAAGAATGATAGTCCATACTTGTTGGGTATAGTCCATCCATAGTTGTGACTGCTCCCTCTATCATCTAAGCGTATGATGGCCTCATACTAAATTAGTATGATCACATTACAGTTTATAGGGACCCTCAGCTCATAATAATTAATCATATACTCCTCTCCAGCCAGGGTAGATATCTTGGAAGAAGTAGAGGGTTATTGCTTATATAAGGCTAAATGGTACAACTTACTTATCCTGGATCAATTTGAACATGAATTAATATATCTTATCAGGATATATATGAATTATATATTGCTTGATGATCAATAACCTCCTGTAAGTTTTCAAATAACCGATCCTCATTGACCCTTGATACCTAATGAAGTCCCAACATGACAATTATCGACTGTGTTAATTAGATATACATAACTCAAAGGTATGTCTCCGTTAGTATGGACCTTACTAATTAATTATCAAGCAAAAAGTCTAATTAAGCATGATATTATTGGACTTATAAGAAATAACAACTCTACTTCTTTGTAGCCATATCACTGATGATTCACCCATATCTGGGAAGGATTGATATGGTTTATTGCATAGGTATCCATCGAGAAGGATTAGTAATTTCTCGATTTGTATCACTTTATCTTGGCCAATCTCATAAATATGAGTAATATATAACTCATGAGATCTATTATGATCCAACATCAAGGATTATCAAGGGCATTGAATAATGTGGACAATAACTTATCAAGAATTATGGAAACAAGATAATCAGAAAATAGATAATAGTTTATGGATGCCAAGGTATCACACTATCCATTATCAATAAAGATTGGGTAGTACCACCCCATTATTCACGGGCCAAAGGAGTAGTCTTTAATTAGGGGATGTGAGGTGGATATTTTTGAAAGTATATAAATCAGTAACTTAAAATAATGAGGGTGGTGCAATAATTATTGTTTTGGTAAGATATATTAATTATTGATTCTTGTAATGACTACATACCTCTTTGCCAGTTGGTTGGGAGACTTATATTGGGCTAATCCAAGATTGTGATCAAATATAATAATACCCCAACGATGTTAATTATGATTTTTAATCGTGCCTAAGTACAAATAGAATGAAATTACCATATTAATTTCATAAAGATACCAAAAATCCAAATAATAATTGGTTTAGTGATAATTTAGAATAACCATTCTTTGTCTTCTAAGCACATAATATTCACAACTTCATACAATGTTACCATAAGTGATAATCTTATTTGAGTTAAAGACCCCAATGATTGTAATATGCTACAAATTATTAATGATTACATGTCACTTAACGAACTATGCGTTAAACAAGGAGTGAAGGACAAGTATCATTAATTTGGATCATTCCTTCACATTATTTAATAATTATTGGTATTTGACATTAGTGGGTAGGTCTAAATATTTGGTATAGCTTCCTTTTTACAAACAAATGCAGTGGTGATGTCGTATCTTAGTGGGATGCTAACAACAAATAAGGAAAAGAAATCTTGTAAAAGATCAATTTAAAATAATTATTAATTATCTAATTACTCTAAACCTTAAACCCTAGTATAGGTAAGTTAATCCACATTGGTCTAAATAATTCTAAACATATTATAGGGCTTAGGGGGATAAGAAACTTACAAGGGGTTAGTAGTCGATAGTGCCATTAAAAGTTAATCATCACTTGACATGTTTGGATATTTATCCAATTGTGGATGATACTAATTAGGATAATTTTCCCATCATTACCTTATACTAATGGCATACATTAGTCTAATTAATGATAATGGAGTACTAACATATGGTATCTCTAATTACCGATGGACAAGATTACTACAAAGATTAGGATTGGAGCTTGTAATTAGTTATAATTGTAACCAACATGTCCATTATCAGTGACTATTTGTATTATTAGTGCAAGAAACTCACAAATGTGTTATGGTTAACATTACTATCATAGTGTTCCTTATTAATGGTCATACCTTTTGCTTGGGATATTATTCAATACTGTATATCAAATAACCAATTAATCAATTATTGATGATCTGAGGGTGTTAGTGGTAACATAAATGTGAATTGATTATGTGTATAATTGATATAAGGATGTTCATTATCATTGAGCAGTTGGCTTTATTAACAACTCGATTGTTCATAAGTCATGCCATAAACCTAAATAGGATAATGACAATCATTACAAAAAAGACAAGATTTAGTGATCGATGAATCCGTTACTAAATTGAAACAATCTGTCACTAAAAAATTTAGCGACAGATTAATGACAGATTAAATTAGTAGTTGAAATCATTGTCGCGAGAAAAACGATTGAATTTTACGTCTGTCGCTAATTGGTAAAAGGTTAGAGACCAATAAGGATCTGTTGTTAAATTAGTGACAGATTAATATTTGTCGCTCAACTAGTGGCAAAAAAGAATTCTATCGGTTAAGTATAGCAACAGATTCATTTAGCAACACATAAGAATCTATCACTATATTAATGACCGATTTACGTCTGTCGCTGCGTGTAGTGATAGCATAATATCAGTCGCTATTTTTAACAACAGATTGGTGTTTGTCACTAGTTTAGTGACAGATTGGTGTCTATTGCTAAAACAGCAACCAATTCTATTTTATCGCTATACTTAGTGATAGATATAAATCTGTCACTAGCTTAGCGACAAACACCAATCTATCGCTAAACTCAGAGGCTTCACTAGAAATTGATTAGTGACTGATGGATCTATCGTTAATATAATTAATTTTTTATAAAAAATAAATTTAAATAACTAAACAAAAACAAAATAAACAAAAATTCATAAAACATAATAAAAATCATATTATGTATTATATTCTTGTGAAATAAAATATGCATACAAGAAATTACATCTAATTATTAGGCAGTGCCTGGGGGTCCATTTCCCAAAATGAGAGCCTTCATCTCTTGGATGCACTCATTCATGTCGACCTCTATATGTAAGCGCTTTTACAATTCGATCTCGAAGCATATGCGATCATGCTCCCTAGCCTTACACTCATTCTCCAATATCTTTTATAAAGTCCTATGCTCCTCCTCCATATGTTCCTCCTTTATACGCTCCTCTATAGACTTATGCTCCAACTCTATGCGCTCTTCCATATTCTTCATCTAAGAGCACATATCTTGCATAGCTACGTCATCAAGAGGGCATCCATTGCTAGAGCTGTTGCCTGAATACCATGGTAGAGCTTGACTCCCAAGCCCGTACACTCGCTGCTTTTTCTCTCCACCTATTGTCTCATAGTAAAGCTTACTGTAGTCTACTTCAAGCATATCTAAAGATCCTTCCTGCAGCTGAGAAACTATGGCAACCAACTCTTCAACCGTTCATACAATAAAGAAATCATTTTGTTAACTTATTAGCTAAACTGAGTAGTGAAATAAAAAAAGATATAATTAACTTTACTTATTAAATATTAAAAACAATAAACTTACATTCATATTTTTGGAACACTCATCTATGAACTCATCAAAATTAGTTTTTTAATGTGAGTCCGTTTAAAAGGCTCTATTGCAACAAGCTCACGACCCAACTCTTATGCTTGAAAAAAATACATAATAAATAATCATAACATTTTCACTTATATTTCTTTAAAAAATTTAAATATCATACATACCAAGCATCAACAATGGTTCTGCAGTGAACATGAATCGGCATTATGTTGAGAGGGACCTAACTCGGGTCCACTTGTTTTGCTCCGATGATTGTGGGACATAGTTTCATACTTTTGTTTGTACTCTGATCCGTTCCATTCTATTTGCCAATGCTTCCATACAGTATCAAGGATAAATTGAGGCTTATTCCTCACCTTGTGATGACATGCATACATCAAATCAGCATATCGAGCTGTAGCTCAAACCTCCTATTCGACCTTCACCATGCCATCCATAGCCTCGTCCCATGTAAAATATTTCTGCAGCAAAAATAAATGTTAGTAAGTATGATAAAATGGAATAGAATTTTTTTTGGTAAATAATTATACATACTTTGAATTCCTGATAATAAAAATCTTTAGTTTCCTGAGAAACCATCTTTCACATGTACCCACATGGATCGACCCTCTCTTGAAAAATTTTATAAATCTTCGTAGAGTATTGATGTGAAGGCTTGATCCTGTCAAATAAGATAATGAATAAATATTAACAAAATTTATATATAAAGATAATGATACAAAGTACTAAAAATAATAATTATAAATACTTATGTGTTATTATCTACATCAATCAGTTGTCTACCTGAACTTTGCATACTCCCTGAGCTAGACATCCTAGTAGCAGCAAAGCTAGAAGTGGCTGAAACACACGGAGATGGTGCAACTGTGTCCTCTTCTTCATCTTGGATATGTGGAAGTGAAGATACAGATCGTGGATCTCTCCTTCCCAGATACTTATCTTTCCCTCTAAAGTCACTTCTCCCTTCGAAGTCACCTTGTTTCCCTCGGCCTCTAATCTAATCATGTTAATGAACTTGATAAAATTTAGTTTCATAAATTAATAAAAAATTTGAGAAAATCTCCCCTGAAAATCGAACTCAAACCCTCTAAAATACATGATGAAAAGATAATACAAAGAATAACTAGTTCAACACACATTTCTTATGATAGATTATATAATTAAAATGGTACATTAAATAATTAAAAAAATAAAAAAACAAACTAATCATCATGTTCAAGATCTTCCTCTTCTTCATCCGCAGAATAATTTTCAAAATCTGGCTCATCTAACATATTTTCTTCTTCTTCATCAATATCTATTGATGTCCCACTTAAATCATTCAAAGTATAAGATGATCGTACGTATCATTCTCAATTTCATGGGCATCTCTTTCATCATCTTGAAAAGGAGCATCTTGGCTTGATCCACATGTCAAATTAGATTCTGGAAGTTCAATGACAAATTTGGCCTTTATCTTGCAAATAACCCACCAATCACGCTTATCGCGCTTTAAACTTGGATAAGGAACATAATAAACGTGAGCTGCTTGTAAAGCTAACACAAATGATTCATACTTATTTAATCTCCTTGTGTGATTCACATCGACCAGATTATATCATTTATGTACTTTTGTGCTCATATTCGGTGTAGGATCAAACCATTCACACTTGAATAAAATATTTCTCTTGATTAGTAATGCAGGATATTGTAACTGTAACACTTCCATCAATATACCGAAATAGTCACTTTCATCTGCATTATAATTGGACCTTTTAATACAGACTCCACTATTTATTGTAGCTCTATCTGAACCATGTCTTTCAGTGTGAAATTTATACCTATTGACATAGTAACCTGGGTATGATTTCATCGACATTAATGACCTTTTGCAACATCCTTGATAGAATTGCAATTAACAAAGTTTAGTGGATCATGAACCTGTAAGTATTAAAAAATGAATCATTTGACTACATAACCAAAAATGATTTAACCAAACAAGAAATTAGATTAAAATGAGGCACGTATATATTAAACAAACTAGAAAAATGAAGCTCTAAATGAGTGTCAACCTCACGATCAGTTATACGTGGACAATGTTCATGTAATTAAGAAATATAAATCCTATAAAATATTAGTATGAAAAATGACGATCATTATCAAAGAACATTTTTAATGTGCGAAATGGCTATGTCAATTGCTATGATTAAGTTATGAAATACGTACTCTGTGAACAGTTCGACCTTAGGGCAATTCAAAAAAACATATTATGTGCGGCTTGATATTCTTTCTTTGTTAAGTATCTAGATTTTTCCTTTCCAAATGATCGACCATGATGTTTAAAGATCAAGATATTTTTTTCATGCTCTTTCAGCTCATAATAACCAGCATCATTCCATGACAATTTTTCTTTAAGGCATTTTCAGTGGTCGTATTTCTCGCTAACTCAAGGCGTTTGCAAAATGCCTTCAAGTCTTCCCTTGACTTTGCATTATCCTTTGTCTTTACTTCTACATTCATGACTATGTTGAACACATTATTGAGCACATTTTTTTCTATGTGCGTGACATCAAGATTATGTCATATTAAGTTGTTGTACTAATAAGGTAAATCCCAAAATATACTTTGTTTCCTCCAACCGCATGTCTTGCAAAAAAGACCATTTATCTGATCATATCCCACTTCTGTAACTTTTCTCAGCCCTAATTGATCTATATCATATAGCAATGCATACCCTCATTTAATAGGAGCTACTATTCTCACCATTTTATTCTTAATGAATGCAGTTTTATCCCTTCAAAATGGATGATCTTCTGAAAATAACTTATGATGATTATCAAACCAAGACTGCTTTCATCCACTGGGAAGAGTAAATGCATATGAATCTTCTCCACAGTAAGGACAAGCCAGTCTTCCTGCTATACTTCATCCAGACAACATTGAGTAGGCAGGAAAATCACTAATGGTCCACATCAGAGCAACTTTCAGGATAAAATTTTGTTTACAAGAGATATCATACGTGAGCACCCCAACCTCCCATAACATTTGCAACTCTACTATCAAAGGCTACAAATAAACATCTAATTTATCGGTCCAAGAATGATTATAGTTAGGAACATGCACTCCTCATTCATGAACATCCACGGGGGGCATGTTATATGGTGTCATTATTATCAGCCATGAAGAATATTGTTAACATAATTGACCAAACGGTTAAAATCCATCAGTACCCAAACCTTTTCTAACATTCCTACAGTCAATAACAAAAGATGGATGCAACTGATTAAAATGCATCCACGCAGAAGAGTTAGAGCAATGACTGATTAAAATGCATCCACGCAGTTAGAGCAATGATGCATTACACCATCTTCAATCTCGTGCTTGGCATGCCATCTTATGTTCTTAGTTATGGCTTCTGATGGATATAGTCTATGTAACCATGGACTGAGAGGAAAATAATACAGCTTCTTATATGGAACAAGTGTTTGTTGTTTGTCAGATTCTCGTCTTCATCTTTTATACCACGAATGACTGCAAAACTTACAAGAACTTAGTTCATTGTCTTTACCTCAATATGTCATGCACTTGTTGTTACAAGAATGAATCTTTTCAATCGGCAACCCCATACCTTGCATGCATTTCTTTATAGTGTAAAAATTCTCAGTCATGAGATTACCAATATGCATCATCTCTTTCATTAATTGACAAATATCATCATAGTATCTCTTCGAAATATGATGTTCTAACTTTATGTTCATCATTCTAGTAACAGCAGATAATTATGAATGATGTTAACACCCATCCCATAACTGTTGATTAGCAGCATTTAACATATCATAAAAACGTTGAGCATTTGGATTAGTAGATTCTTCCATATGTTTTGGATTAAATTTCGGACCAGCGGCATCCATTACCATTGTTTGGTATGTATTAACTTCATGCACAGTGGTAGATCCTTCCCCGATATAATATTCAGTTGCCCCATTATTATAACTCTTATGGTTTTCCCCATGACAATTCCAAACATAATATCCCTATACGAAACCATAGTTAGTCCAATGATATCTAACCATATTAACAGTTCATAACGACGGTTCTGACACTTTCTACGATTACATGGACACCTTATCTTATCTCCATCTATGAATGCTGATTGACTACAAGCAAACTGAATGAAATTTTCCATACCGTCTAAAAATTCCTGATTTAGGAATCCATCTATAAGCCTGAAGTACATCCATTAGTGATCTAATGTACTCATTTTTCTATTTCTCAAGTCATTCTAATTAAACTAGTTTCGAAAAACTTGCCTCGTGAAAATTTCAATAATTTAAAAAACTTATTATAATATAAAATAATTGTCAAACAATTTTGAGGACACATAAAACGCACATGACTTGTAATACGACTTGTTTAACATTTTATGCATCCCACCCAAACTTCAAAGGCAAGTCGTCTTATACCATTCAGAAATGTACACTTATGTGAAGCACAATGTAATAATTGATTGTTCACTTCATTTTGTAAAATTTCGACAGCATTTCCACATAGTTCTCTAAGTACATCACATGCATAGATATGAGTTAGTGTTTTTCATTAAAACACACACTCATATCCATTAGTATGTACCCGAAGAACAAAGGAGATACCACACAAAATTTTTATAAAATAAAAGGAACAACAATTTACACATGTGCTGTACATAAATGTTACATTTCTAAACTGTCCAATCTAGACAATTCAAGAATTATTATTGAACAATTTATTTTGATGCACATACAAACACGTGACTGACAATAAATATTCACTAATAATTCTCAAACGGTGTATCTAAAAAATATGTGTAAAGTCTAACTTTGCTAACAGTAACATTTTATGATTATCATAAAATAGATTAATTTAATTGATTTACATATAAATAAATTTCCTCAACATTAGTAATAATCATCCAAATGTAAATATGTAATTAACATAAACTAAATTTATTTGAAAAAATAAAATTAACAACTCCAAAATTTAATCAACATCTAAGTAAATTAATTTTTGCAAAAATCTAATTAATTAAATTATTTTTGTCATGAAATTACAATGTGATTAAACTATTATCTATGTAATCAATAACAAATTAACTAATTTTATTAACAAATAAAATTAACAATTGTAAAATTTAATTAACATTTAACTAATTTAAATTTCATAAAAATCTAATTAAATTATTTATTCCGAATTATATTCTAATTAAACTATTATCTATCTAATTTAATATAAACAAAAATTTTAATTAACTTATAAAATTAACAATTACACAATTTAATTAACACCTAACTAATTTAAATTCCATAATTATTTATCTTACATTACAAACTAATTAAATTATTTTCTAAATAACATAACATAAACTAAATGTATTAACAAATAAAATTAACAATTATAAAATTTAATAAATATCTAACTAATTTAAATTTCATGAAAATGTAATTAAAATATTTATCTTAAATTACAACCAAATTCAAAAAGTTACCTAATAATATACGATAAATTAAATTTATTAAAACATAAAATAAATAACAAAAAAATTTATTTAAAATCTACAATATTTCTATAATTACAAAATGTAATCATAATATTCCTATATAAAATTTTCTAATCATCAATATCATCATTAATAATTTTGATAATTAACCATACAAATTATCAAGTAAAAAGGAAAGATGAAAATGGCTACTCACAACAAAGAAAATAGAAGAGAAAATGGCACACACTAAGATGCTGAGCAAGGAGAGAATGGCGACAACTCGGCTCTAAGACAACAAAATAAATGGGGGAAAAACAGTGCCACTTGCTGATGAAAAAGAGCAATTTCACAATCCTGATAGATGCAGAGTCAACAGAGGGAAAAGGAATCGGGCAAAAAGAAAAAATTTTAAGAACACAAAAGCAGAGATGGCAATAGAAAAAGGGGGAAAGGAAATGGTGCTCGCGTGAAAGGAAAAAAAATTAAGGTTTCAATTTATAAGTACTTTAATGATGGAAGTAAGAGGCGGTCGCTAGAAGTGAAATCTAGCGATAGAAGTGCAGTTCATCATTGAATCCATAGTGAAAATAAAATCAAGCGAAGGCAGCATTGCCTTCGCTTCCATGGCTGCCCCCTTCGAGGCCATGCATGGGGCGCTTTTGCGGCAGCCACGACTACCTTCACAGCCATGCATGGAGGCTTTCGCGGCAGCCATGGCTGCCTTCACTGTCACAGCGGCCATCGCTGCCACCTTCGAAGGCCATGGCTACCACCTTCCAAGGCCATGGCTACCCCCTTGGAGGCCATGGCTGCCACCTTTGAAGGCCATGGTAGCCGCCTTCAAAGGCCATGGCTGCCTTTGTGGGCACCCATTTTTACCTTTGTTAGCGTCGTGGCTGCCTTCGTGGGCGCCTTGGCTGCCTTCGTGGGTGCCTTGGCTGCCTTTCTGGGCTGCCATGGCTGCCTTCAGGGGTGCCAATGGCGGCCTTCGTGGGCACCATTGCTGGCTGTCGTGGCTGCCTTCGTGGATGATGTGGCTGCCTTCTCCGTGGTCATAGCAGCCACCTTTGAAGGCCAAGCTTACCTTCATGGCCATGGCTGCCACATTCGTGGCCATGGCTGCCACATTCGTGGCCATTGTAGTCACCTTTGAAGGTCATGCATGGCTGCCATGGCAGTGCCCATGCATGGCCACCTTTGAATTATGACAGTAAGCTAGCGGCCATGCATGGCTGCCTTCGAAGGCAGCAAGCTGGCGGCCAGCTTGCTTTAGTAGTGGCCATGCATTATTGCCTTCCAAGGTAGCATGATGGTGGCCAGCTTGATTTTGCCATCACCATGCATGGTTGAGTTTGAAGGCAGCAAGCTTGCAGCCTTCGCGACTGCCCATGAGGTGGTCGTTAGGCTGCATGGCCTAAATAGTGACCAAAACCTTATAGTCACTAAATCTTTGATTAGGTGTCGATTAAAATTCGATCGCTAATCTGTTGTTAAGGTAATTGAAACTTCAAATAAATAAATTGAAAATAAATTTAGTGACGAATATAGCATTTGTGGTTAATGTGTGTTGCTAATTTGTCATTATTCCATCGCTATGATAAAATTTTCGTTTTGTAATAAATCTGTTGCTATTTTGTCATTATTTAGTAACTTAACAGATCAATCGCTATATTGTGTCGCATTTTTTTAATTTTTTTGTAATGAATGATATATGTCAATTCTAGAGTTATCACCTAGTTATATGCAGTGATATTGTGAAATTAATTACCATATTCAATTTGATAAGTTATTAAATGGTGACCAGTACTCCCACATATAAAATGGGTATTATGATAGCTCTGGCCTTATTGGTCACATAAAATAGTTTTCACTTATGATAAGCCAATAGTTTACATGGTGGATGCCTCTTCTTCCCTGTTTAATTCTATCAACACTACACTTGACAAGAATGACATATCAAGGTGACACTTAAGAAGTCACATATCTACTTGGATACATTGATGTTCAACCTAGAATAAAGATAGCTTATGAGAACCATTAATTATTTTATATTGTAATGAAGACCTATTTATCCAACATGCGACTCTTATATACATTATTATAAAAATTATAACAATTTATAGTAATTTAATAATTTTTAAACAACATACATTAAAGGATACTTTTAATATTAGTTTTTCTAAAATTGACATCTAAGGTCCATTTTTAATGTTAGTTTTAAAATAACTGACATTAAAAGGGTTTAGTCTATTAGCCTTTAATGTCAGTTCCCATGGAACTGACGTTAAAGGGCCTCTTTAAAGGGGAACACTAGCTACTTCTTCTCCTGAAGCAGCCACGCGCAGATATCTCTCTTTCCTCTTCGAAGAAACCTTCCTTTTTCCTTGCTCATTCTTCTCTTATTTATCTCAATCTCTAAAAGGAGGAACCGCACCCTCCCCTTCCATTCATTCATTTTCTCTTTATCCTTGGCATTCAGACATGCAAGTACTTTGGTACATTCAAAATTTGTTTTTATGGAAATTTTTTTCACAATTTTTATTCAATTTGGTTTTGATTTGAAGAATGAATTGAGTGTATATATTATTTTGAGATTTTCTTCATTAGAATGTTTGATGATTTTTATTAGTTAAATTTGGGTTTTTCTGTTACTATATTTGGATGAATATATTAGGTATGAATGGGTATTATATATTGATGAATTTATTATTTGATAATTTTTAAGATTTTTAGATTAATTGATGAATAAAGTATATGTTAGTTAGATGAATTTATATTTTGATGAATTGAGTAGATATTAGTTAGATGAGTTTGTATTTTCATGAATTTATTGGTAAGATTTGGTATATTTGTCAAATTTACATTGATTTTGTAATTAACATAGTTTAATATTAGTTAAATCTTAAATAGACAATTAATTAATTTAATGCTTGCAAAGTAAATAATTAAATGTTATTTGAATTTTAATTAATTCGCTATTGCTTGTAAAGTGATTAATTAGATGTTAATTAATTGATTATGTATTAATTGACTAACTAATTATAAATAAAGGACATCATTGAGAGACGTGACAAAAATACCCATATGTGAATGTAATTGCTTTCGTAATTAATGAGCTTAGTAGAAGTTTTAATTAGTCTAACATTTTTTTTGGTGATAAATATAGTTAGTGGACATAGATACTTATACCTAATCGGATATTGATGAAGTTATAAAGGAGGTTGGATAGTTTATTTGGAGTGCCAAATTAGAAAGTTGAACCTTGAAGATTTTTGTAGACATAAACATCATTAAATTTATATAGTTGAACTTTTAGGGTTATGTATGATAATGTGTATTTAAACTCATGTACTGTACATACGGAGTTCAGTTATGACATCAAGTTTTTCTTTTCTTTCTTTATCTTTTATTTCTTTTTGGATTGGATTATGCTGAAGTGTTTTCAAATATGGAAGAAGTGATGATGGTTTGAGTAAGAATGGTACGTATTGAAGTGTATAGAAAGAAAAATGTTGTTTCATTGAAGTGTTGGTGCAATTATGTTGAAGGAAGAAAGATAATATAGTTATTTCATTGAAGTTTAAAAAAAGAGTAAGGACTAATGTATTTGATAATTATGTACTTATATATGCTAACTAAGTTTAATTGAAGTATGTAAAATTTTTATATTGCAATGTAATTTTGATGGAAAAAATTTTGTGTGGATATTATGAAGAATTATGCTGATGTGTACAAGATAAAGATATGTGGTTAATATGTGGAAAAGATGTAGTTAATGGGAAGAATTGTATAAATATAGATTTTACATATGTAAGAATTTTGTATTTATTTCAAAATTATTACATAAATACTTTTAATGGCAGTTCTATTAGAACTATCATTAAAAAGGAGCACCTTTAATGATAGTTCATTGAAAACTGACGTTAAAGGTACCTTTTTTTAATGACAGTTCTACTAGAGCTACCATTAAATATTATCGTTTAATGACAGTTCTACTAGAACTATAATTAAATATTGGCATTTAATGACAGTTCTTTTTAAAACTATCGTTAAATAGAGGGTCTTTAATGATAGTTCTTTTATAAGTGTTGTGAAAACTACCCCTTTTAATGACAGTTTTAAAACAACTGTCATTAAAGAGGGGAAAATTTTAATGATAATTTCCAATAACTATCATTAAAAGTTAACCCTCTTTTAATGACACCAACAAAGATGACAGTTCAAAAACTATCATTAAAAATCATTTTTAAATGTCACTAAATCTCTTTTTTATAGTAGTATGTGATCATGACAAGATTTAGCATGTTTCTTATTATCAATTTTAAGGGACAATGTCACTCATTCTTCCTAGCTCCCTATATCATGTCTAACATCAAATAATTAATGGTGGTTGTCTTTCCAATTATAACAGTTTCAAACATAAACAACATACTGCTATGCAATAATATTAATCCTCCATACTACTTAGTTATTCCATCAAATTGACTTATTATGACCTACATCCCAAAGTAAGTGAGTTAATCATGGTTGAGGATCTCCTTGAAGACTATATTTTGGGTACTACTACTTGTTGAGGTGGACTTCACAAGTAATGGATTATATAATGCTTCAGAGTCATGAACAAATCTAATCATAGAAAAGTGATTAAGCACACAGTCTAAACTAGATAGATATCTTGAATGGATGGGTTGTAAACCAACTTAGCGTTAATAAGTTACCTTATCGATAGAGAAAGGAAGGATATCTCATAATTGTTTTGATATGTTGTTCCACTTATTGGATTAAGGTATCTTTATTGAGTTGGGATAATTGATTATGACCTGAAGTATTTACCAATTTGTATGGCAAAAAATAAAAAGGTAACAATGGAGTTGATATTATATGTATGAACAAACATAACATTCCTTGATTATGATTAATTTAAACATAATTAAAGGAAAAGGATTAATTTAGGGTTAGGTTATTATATTGAACCCAAGTTATTACCTGATAAAGAGTCTTTTAGTGGGACATGGGATAAACCATACCAAATAACTAAACTACCCTAATTAGACATGGATGAGAAATTAACAATAAGTTTATGCCTAATAGTCTTCAATGCATAAATTGTTAACGATTGATATCCCCCATGTCTTATCCTCTTGCCCGTTATCTTTATGTTTTGTCATTATAGTAATCGTTTATCATATATACTAGTATGTTCCATTGTAGTCTAATTCAAGACTATCAACAAGGATAATGGAAAGCAGTAGGCATATGATCACAGACGAGGTTTTGATTGGGATTGATGTATGGGACAAAATATTTGATTACCCTATTACTTGATGTTCACACAAATTGCTATCTAAATTGATGCATATCTTCAAAAGTTGACTTGCAACTTTCTTTCATGAGGACTTTTTTAACTTACAGTTGATGTGTATAATTTTCAATGATCTATCATGGTTAATAATTAATTAGGTCTAATAAAAAATGTGCGCCATTTCATTCTTACCCTCATGCTTGAGGAATTCAAAGGTTGGATGGGGTAACAACCTTTACCCATGTATTTATTTTCTGGTACCAATCTTGTCACTCCAACCCACACGTATACAATGGCATCACATTAGATATGGGAACTCACAAAGTCAAATTATTGGGTATGTAGACACCTAATTTTAACTCTGAATTGAAAGACATTCAAAAATGGTTAAATGACAAGTCAACTATAAGGTCGGGTTTATGCTTTAGATTGGGATTATGTAGAGCTCAAGATCAAATTTATGTGTCAAATTTAACATTGAGATTATGCCATTAAGCAATAGGTCATGCATATTTTACTCTGATGTAAGGTCAAGAATAGCTTGAACATACTCTACCTCGATGTCAAGTCGGGTATCGCTCAATAAGCACATTCATTTTAATGCAGTTTAACTGAATGTGGTTTACCTTGATGCAATGCATCACGACATGGTGTACCTTCACATGATTTACTCAATCACTCACAAGATTTAGATGCACAGTAGCTTGGAGAGGAAGAATCGCGAAGGCTCAAAAATGCTGGTTGAAGACTTTTTATAGAATTCACATAGAGAATATTCTAGCATTATGATCTCCTTCCTCCTATGATAGAATCTTGAATTTCAAGTTGGGTTGATCTCAATCTCACTTGCAGAGTGTACACATTATCTAGTGATAGATTTTTTAATTTAAAAATTAGGTTCATTACACTATAATTCCTTTTTATCTACAACAAATTTTTGAATGCTTGATGAAGCTTATCCCATTTTCTTTCCTATAAATAGACCCCTCAATCTTGGTAGAAAAACATCGATAAAAAATAAGAGATCCTTCGAGAATAATCACGCATCCAATCGATGATCAACTAAAGACACTTACGCACTTGCATACCTAAACCTCTACAATCTCTGCAACTTTCTTTTGTAGTCACCAAGAAATCTTTGAATCTCATAGAAAAATATCTAAATCTCAGCAACTAGATATCGAAAGCTAGCATTATGAAGCTTAAAGTCTCTCTTTAGGAAATTCTCTTAAGATTGTTCACTTGTTTGATAGAGAGGCATGAATTGTATTAAGATATTATATCCTTGTGGTTATTGAATTTATGAAAGTGTATGAAACGATGATTCCCATTGTCAATTATTTATTGAAGTTATAGATTCTATGATGCATCTCATAATTTTGTAAATTTATTTTGGAGAGAGGACTTTGATGAAGTTCACATGCTAATTTTCCAATTAAAACATATTTGTTTTTTAGACTAAAAAATCTTATGTCAGTCAGATTTAGATCCTTGCATAAAAGCGCATAATAAGTCATTTTGAAATCTGATGTCATTCATATATTTATTAATAATATATTAGGATCAACTTCAAATTATTATAAATTAAAAATACAAGATCAATCTGTTTAAATGGTACTAATTTTTTGGTGCTGATAGGGATAATAGTCCTTCTGCATAGGTAATCGACTCCTAATCTTAGATCTTCAAGTAAAATAGACTACTAATTATTTTCAAATAGAATTCACTAGTCTTCTTCGTTAAAAGAAAAAAAAGTTTTCAAATAAAATTGGTTACCAATCACACCACAAAAAAGATTAATGGTAACTCTTTTATTAATTAAAACAAAAAAAAAAGTCATTTTTCTCCCATTAGATCTTCGTCCAAAAAAGTCTGGTTGTGATAAGGTGAACAAAGCCTTATGAAAATGGACACTCACATGTTTTGCTCATGTCATTACTTAGCCAAAATCATATCCATATAATTAGGCCTATACAACACTTATACTATCACTAGTAGGGCTGCTCGATTATGACAATGGAAGCATCCACCTTTTTTCTCATGTGTATTCCTTTACAAAGTTAATAAAGGATTGGAATATAGTTCCCATTAAATCTATGAACATTATGACTAACCTAATTGTTTATTCCATCACCCAAAATTATATAGTTTCGTAGCATAATTTGTGCCATTAATTATACACCATACCATTTGAAAAAATTATTAGTGTTATATAAGTACCTTATACAATTTAGAGGATATGACCCACATATAAACCATGTCTTTTTCTCAACTAATAGATATTATAAAAGGACTTCACCAATAACATAATCTAGCACACTTTATGGCAAATAACATTCCCCACTAAGGTAGGTAATTCCTTTTTATATGTCCAATGTAAATGGCAATGTTTATCATAATTATTATAAAAAATAAATATAACTTTAATTCAACATATATGACATCATCATTCCAAGTTTAGTCAACCAATAATTGAGTATGGTGGTTTGGTAATATAATTCATTATGGATAGTCAATTAGGAATTGCCTATTAAGATATATGTTCTTCATGGACATCAATTCAGATAATGCCTAACAATTCAATAATTATAGCAATATGTTGGTTTTTTGGGATGTGGATTTGTTTAGTTTTTGAGAAGAGAGGAAGAATAAGAGATATAACTCTTGAAACTTGAAATTGCTTTGAATGACTTGCAAAGACTTGCTTTGCTACATTGATAGAGGTCTTACTTATAGGAGAAAATAAATAACCAAGATCTAAAATTTTAATAATCTAGATATCTAAACTTCAAATTATCCTCATCTAAAATTTAAACTACTTGATAAAGTAGAAGCATTAATCTTCTTTGGATATGCAACAGATAAGGCATCTTTTTTACTAACACTCCTTCTTGCTGTATACACCAATTTTAAAAGCACCTTTGTCATCATTTTTGAATTTTTGTTTTACTATAGATTTGACTGTATTTCTCATCTTCTTTGTACTTCTCTTTAGAGTTTGAACTTGGAATACTTTGATATTTTTCCTCCTTGATTTGTGGCCATTTTCAAATAGAGCCTTTTGATGCAAAGTCTTCATTTGTGTTCTCATTCATCATTTGATATCTATGTGAACTTGTTGTAGTTTTTGTTTAGCCTTCCAAGCTTTGTTTTGTTGAGAAGGAAACTTGATTTTCTTCTCATATTGAAAACTAGCAACTTTAGAAAGCTCCTCCTTGAATTTAGGCAAGTCTTCTTTGTGTATTATAGCTTGCTCTTCAGTCATATTCAAGGTAAATCTTTTACCTTTCATCGACTTTAAACATCTCTTTGCCTTATGTATCAGCAATCAAGCAATAATTGTCTTCAAATAACACCCTATATTCTTTTTCCAGGAGCTGACCAACACTCAAAAGATTTTGATTAATTTCAAGAACATATAAAAAATTTGAAATTAATTTCAAACCTGTGCGACTTTTGATTGCCACTGTTCCTTTGCCTTTCACTGTAAGATATGCTCCATTCCCAATTCTGACTTTAGAAATTATAGTTTTATCAAGATCTTCGAAGAGTTTGTTTATCATAAGTCATGTGGTTTGTGCAACCACTGTCCATAAGCTAGCTTCTTGGGGAGTTATTGGTAGTAAAGCATGATGCCATAAACAGTTCTTTCTCCTGAGGTTGTTCAATAGAATTCTTGGCTTCTCTTTGATGTCGTTGAGATTCGCAAATTTTTTCCACATGCCCTAACTGACTGCATTTGTGACATCTTACATTTGGCCTCCACCAAGACTTGTTTTGTGGATGATTTATATTTTTGCAATAAGGATAAGGTAGAAAGACTTGACCATTTTTGTTGTTTTTGCCACCATTGTTATTGTGTGATTTGGCATGAAAAGCACCTTCCACAAGTCCTTCTTGCCTCATAAGCCTCCTTTGTTCTTGTGCCTGTAGTGCATTCAACAATTCTTTCAAGGTAACACTTGATAGATCTTTAGTGTTTTCCATAGATGAGATTGTAGCCTCAAATTTTTAGGGAATTGTCACTAGGATCTTTGAACAATTCTAAAATCAGAAAAATCAGTTACAAGAAGTCTTACTTTGTTAACTATACTGAGAAGCCTGTCGAAATAGTCCTTGATTGTTTCTGATTGCTTCATCTTTTGCATCTCAAATTCTCGGATCAAATTCAGCACTTGTATTTCTCTACTCCTTTCATTCCCTTTATATTCTTGCTTCAAAAAAAATCCTAAATTTCTTTGGCTATTTTCAGTGTCATTATTTTAATAAATATGGTGGATGAGACAGTTGAAAACAATGTTGCTCTTGTTTTTGATTTTCTTTGCTTCCTCTCCTTCTGGATCTTGATTTGTGCAATAGTTGGATTGCTTGGCAATTCTGCAACTTCATATACTTGTTCAACAGCTTCCCACAAATTGTTGGCACCAAGGTAGGCTTCCATTTTAACAGCCCACATATAGTAGTTTGCTCCATCAAACATCGGAGGTGTAATTGTTGTGAATGAATTTTCTGAATTCATTGTGTATGGGTTTTTGGTTTTGGGATACAGGTAGGAAGTGTTTAGGGTTTGTGTTCAGGCTTTTTCAGCCTCACAAGTCCCTCAAGATAAAATGTTCTGATACCACTTTGTTGGTTTTTTGGATGTGGATTTGTTTGGTTTTTGAGAGGAGAAGTTGAAGAAGAGATATAACTCTTGAAACTTGAAATTGCTTTAAATAGCTTGCGAAGACTTGCTTTACTACATTAATGGAGGTCCTATTTATAGGAGAAAATAAATTACCAAGATCTAAAATTGTACTTATTTAGATATCTAAACTAAAGATTATCCTCATCTAAAATTTAAACTACTTGATAAAGTAAAGGAATAAATCTTCTTTGGATATGCAGCAGATAAGGCACCTTTTTTGCTAACACAATATGGTATATCTATTAATTATGGTAAATATGTGTATTTTGGGAATATACAAACTAGCCATGAATAATTGGTTTATCATGATAAAGCAAGTTATTAGTTAAACAATAGATAATATGACGTGTAAATTAAGAATATGGTGGATACAATAATTATATCTCATCTAAAGTTAGGGACACTTGATATCAGGTCAAGAATACCCAACCTTAGGTTAGGAAAGTTTCTTTCATCCAATTAAATTTCTCATTAGACTAAAGCTGAAGTTCTAAATCTGAATGCTTTGTTGTGCATACTTGCACATGATGTTGGATCGAAAATTTCAATATGCTGTATATTTGCACCCGACTTCAAGTTAGGAATGTTAACATCTTTTTACTGCATATATACTTATTCTTTATTAATTCTACTTTATGATGAAAAGTTCACAAACTCATGTTCATAGTGTTGAACCAGAGCTTAACCCTTGAAGGTGTACACCCTCCTCACATCTTATGCCATTTATATCTAAATCAATGAGTCCTTACTAAGAGCAGTACTACACTTTTAAAATCGAACTTATAAGGGTTTTCAAATTTGGAGGTAGATCTCACACCTACCTTTGAGGAATATATGTCCTTATTAGGAATCGGGTTATTCAAAGTCTCGTGAGATTTATACTATGAAAAGTATTGCAGTCCAAAAAATAAAAAATATTTGTCAAATTAAGAAGAAAACAAAAACAAGGTTTTTAAAGAGAAAAATGGAAACTATGATGGCAGAGTGTATAGTTAAAAATGATAAGAAAATTAGGAAACTTGCTAAATGAATATCATCTCTGAATGAGCGAATGAATGATGCAAGATTGGATGAAAAGAAAGTTGAAAAAGTAAATAGAGGAATTGCATAGGATTTGAATAATTTGAAAAAAAGGAATGGGAGACTAAAAAGAAATTAGATCAAGGTGAACAATTAGAAGAGCTTACTAACAAAGATTGGATCGGGATTTCCTAAGGTTGGGATTTCGTAAGGTCAAGCTTTTGGGTAGGTCGAGAAAATTCATGATTTCCTGCTGCTATCAGTTTTCCACAAAAAGAACCTTCCATTTGATCATGCGATCTGAGTCTTGAAGACTTAGGAAGAAGTTACTTAAGAAACTAATTTATGGAAGTCTAGCGTTAAAGAAATATGTGCATCTTGGTATAAAGAGTATGGGTCACAGATTAAGCTTACAAAAAATGACCTTAGATTTGTTTTGATCTAAATAGAACGAATCATGGATGTTGCAAGCCTCATGAAAATGGAACTAGTTATTGCCAAGACTAGACCATTAGAGTGTTTAGAGAAGGAAAAGTAAACCTTTGTAAATAGATTCCTAGAACGATACTAGTACATAGTTAATATGTCCAATTATGGCTCCAATCCAAAATACTCATGACATTTTAAGCAAATTTTATTTTTCGATGATCTGAGTACTATGACTTTCTCATGTCCATTTTCATGCATACATGTTTACTTTTGATATTGACTCTTTAATTAAATATTGAAGAAAATAAATAAAGATGAGTGGGTTTGTATTTACATGGTGAACCGGTGAAACTATAGAATACTTCTGAAAAATATAGGAAAAATGCATTAAAGAAATAAATGGCAATATTTTGATGTGAACCTCAAGATTTGTTTTAAGCGTTCGTATTTTATTTTATTTGTGGTTAAGTGAAAAGAAGATGTATTTCCTTTTTAATTTTTTTCTTGATAAATAACAGCCCTTTTATTTACCTTTATTATTAAATTCCTTTCCTTAAAATTTCCTATTTTGTGTGCTAATTATTCAAGGAATTTGACTTTGAAAACTTTAATATCTAGAACTGATAATTTAAAATTACAGGAAAAAGATTCATTAAAAAATCTCAATGTTGAGGAGTATGACAAAAATAGTGAACTTCTATTGAAAATAAAAAGGTAGATTAGCTATGACGAAAAATAAATCACTCCTTATGAGGAAGAGATTGAAATATTGAATCTAGGCATCAGAGAAGAGAAAAAAGAGGTTAAAATTGAAACATTGATATTTCCCTTAATAAAAGAAGACTTGATCAATTTATTAAATGAATATGCCAATATTTTCACTTGCTCATATAAAGATATGCTAGGGCTCGATAGAATTGTTGTTGAACATAAATTGCCTCTAAAACTAAATAGTTCTCCTGTTCAGTAAAAGTTAAGAGTAATGAAACCAAAGATATAGTTAAAAATTAAAAAAAAAGAAGTTTAAAAAATTTTGAATATCAGATTTGATGAGGTAACAAGATATGCTGAATGGGTAGCCAACATTGTGCCAGTTCTTGAGAAGGATGGTCAGATTTGCATATCTATGGATTATAGAGATCTGAATAGAGTAAGCCCAAAGGATAATTTCGCTCTTCGCCATATTAATACTTAGTGGATCATGCAGCCAAGTTCTTTTCTTTTTTTTTTTCCTTTGTGGATGGGCATTAAGCATATAACCAAGTCCATATGGCTAACAAAGACATGGAGAAAACAACATTCACCATTATGTGGGGTATTTTTTTTTATTGTGGTGTAGTCGAAGGTTTGCTTCGAAAGAGAAGCAGAATAAAATTAAAGAACAAAGCCAAATGGTAAACTTTTAGAGAAAAATTTAATAAATTCTGTTGAACTGCCTTTAACCATTATAATAAGTCTTTAAATAATGCAAAGAAGTAAACTAAGCATAAGAGACATGGAAAGAATAGGAAAACTAGAAATGGGAAATCTGAAAGAATAAGAATCTAACTAAATAAAAAACTTGAAAGAATAAGAAACTGACTTAGACTAGAAATGGGAAACCTAAAAGAATAGGAAACTAAGATATTTAATCAAAATAGGACATTAATCAAAATAGTACACTATGTTAATGTGTACTACATCAATCCGTTCCACTTTGAAGAAAGCTCACCCTAAGTTTTATGGTTGCAAAGAAAACTCATCCAGGGGAGGAATCACCTTTGTAGTAATTGTTTCATCTTGGACTAGGTGCGAACACGTTGCTTTCCTTAGCATTGATGATTATATTGAAGTTATTCCCACCAAGCAGAGGCTCCGCGTTTCAACTTATATGCCACGAGCTTGACTTGGTTTTCTTCTGAAATATTCAAATAATAAAAAAAAAAATTTCAATAGTTCTTACCCAATCGAGAAAACTTTCAATGTTTAATCGACCATTGAAATTTGGTAAATCCATCTTCATCTTAAATTCTTGAATGTGCGGGTCTCAATTTTTATCCCTAAAATGAAAATTTTCTTCTTTTTCAAATGAATAATCCAATATCTATGGCTGCCTTTGTTAAAAATTCTTTGAACTTTGACATCGAAAATCATCATCTCGAAAAGGTAGAGAATAGTCACCTCAGACGTCAAAAGCACTAGACACCCCTCATGGAAGGACATCTCTAACATTGAACTCACCATCAACCATATAGGAGCTCCTCGATTTTTTCATTCATCAACCCATAATAGAACATGCTCATGAAAATCAGGATTCATAACTGGTCTTACTTGAATTGGGGCTCGTTATCAATTTTCGAGCCAATTTGGTGTTGGTATTGATTGCTGTGGCTTATCATAAGCTGCTGTGGATCTCTTAAGTCTGGGTCAATAGATTGTTGGTGTCTAGATTGCAAATGCACGTGATTTACTACCTTAGAATTCTTTGGAATAAAGTCTGCTCGACTTAGATCTTGTTGGCCATCATTCTCCATGTTGTCATACTGATTTGGTCTTTACTCCATCAAATCAGGTCTTCCTTCCATAGTCATTACAGTCATCATCTACATGAGCTTGTGAAAGGTTCCTTCGATTCCATCAAGTCGTTGCTCAATCTTGTCAAGCTATCTTTTGTTGTCGGTGGCTTGTATCCCACTAGAACCATTGTCAGCCATAAGAATAAGGTAAAAATACTTGCTCTGATATGAATTTGGTGCAGCGAAAGGTTTACTTCGAAAGAGAAGCGGAATAAAATGAAAGAACAAACCCGAGGTTAAATTTTTAGAGGAAAATTCGATAAATTGTATTGAACTACCTTTAACCATTTTAATAAGTCTTTAAATAATGCAAAGAAGTAAACTAAGAATAGGAAACATAAAAAGAATAGAAAAACTAAAAATAGGAAACCTCAAAGAATAAGAAACGAACTAAATGGGAAACTTTGAGAAAATAAGAAACTGACTTAGATTAGAAATGGTAAACCTGAAAGAACAGGAAACTAACATATCTAATCAAAATAGGACACTATGTTAATGTGTACTACATCATATAGAGTAATGCCTTCTGATTTGAAAAATGCTATGGAAACATATCAAAAAGCCATGGTCACTTTATTCATGACATGATGAATAAATTCATCAAAGTATACGTGGACAACCTGATAACAAAGTTCAAAAGAGATGAAGGCCATGTTAAAGACTTAAGAAAG
Organism: Moringa oleifera; assembly: GCA_021397835.1. Taxonomy (NCBI): domain Eukaryota; kingdom Viridiplantae; phylum Streptophyta; class Magnoliopsida; order Brassicales; family Moringaceae; genus Moringa; species Moringa oleifera. Next base: position 915,886 of record JAJFZO010000345.1, read on the forward strand.
CTTTTCGAAAGGTTAAAGCAATACAAGCTCAAATTAAATCTAATAAATGCAAATTTCGAGTCAAATCAAGAAAATTGTTAAGGTTTATGGTCAATGAAAAAGGAATTCAAGTAGACCTATGCATGATAAAGATAATTCAAAATTTGCCTCCTTTGAGAACAATCCAAGAAGTGCAGCGATTCTTAGGAATGTTAAATTATGTCTCTAGATTTGTTTCACAATTAAGTACGAGCTTTAACCCTATCTTTTGCTTATCATGAAAACATAATCTCAAGCAATGAAATGATGAGTGTCATGTTACGTTTGAGAAGATAAAAGCATACTTGTCAAAACATCCAATATTGGTAGCCTCCACTCCAAAAAAACCTTTAATCTTATACCTGCGAGTGCATGAATGTTTCATTTGGCATGTGTATTAACTCAGTTGGATGAAATAAGAATGAAACAGCATATTGTATATTATTTGAGCAAAAAGTTCACCGATTATGAGTATAATTAGCATTGACTGAAAAGATTTTTTGAGTGTTAGCTTGAGCTAATCATCAATTATGCTAGTATTTGCTTAATCACAGTACTTGGGTTATTACAAGACTTGATCTCATCAAATATTTGTTCGAGAAGCCTTCTCTATCAAGAAGATTAGCAAGATAGCAAGTCTTATTGTCATAATATCAGTTAATATACATGTTGTGAAAAGCAAACAAGGAGAGTGCATTTGTAAACTTTCTAGTTAATAGAGCCACTGATTGTGTTTACTTGATCTCTTGGATGAAGATCTCATTGCCAACATTAAAGATGAAGAATATAAATCTTAAAAATGGTAGGTGAATTACGATGGGGCATCCAATGCGATGGGTCATGGAATCAAAGTCATTTTAATTTCTCCAAATAAAGAGTATTGCCTTTTTATGGCTAGGCTTGATTTTGATGCTACCAATAATACGATTGAATATGAGGCATGCATATTGGGGTAAATGTTGTCTGGAAGTATACAAAGATTCTTCCTTGGTAATTTATCAATTAAAAGGGGAATGGGTGGCTCAACATCTTATTTTCGCTAAATACCATAAATATGTATAATAAATATTCAAGAATTTTAAGGATGTTTCCTTTCACTATCTTTTTAGAGGGAATAATCAAATCATAGATGCATTGGCCACCTTTGTGGCCATGTTCCAAGTTAATAGTTTAAAAGAAGTGTCACTGGTAAAAATGAGTATTAACAAATCCTCAGCATATTGCATGGCTATAAAAGATGAAGAAGATGGTCATCCTTGGTATAATAATATAAGAAGATTTATCAAAGATAAAACATACTCATAAAATGCAATAAAAAATGACCAAAAGATATGAAGGAGTTTATGGATCACTTGCAAATGGACACATGATGGCTAGGCAAATATTTAAGGTAAGATACTATTGGATGACAATGGAAATTGATTACAACCATTATGTATGAAAGTACCATAAATGTTAGATTTATTGAGGCAAAATTCAATGCACCTCTTGCTCTTTTACATGTGATGAGTGCATAATGGCCTTTTTCTATGTGGGGTTTTCGTGTGATTGGGCCCATTACCAAAAAAGCGTCCCATGGGCATGGATTCATTCTAATATTCCTTAATTATTTCACTAATTGGATTAAGGTAGGATCATTTACTAATGTGACAAAGATTATAGTTAATTAATTGCTTTAAAAAAAAAAAGATCATTTCTAGGCATGACCCATCAAAAAGAATCATCTCAAATAATGTAGTAAATCTGAACAACAAATAAATGAATAAAATTTATTTAGAATTTTGAATTAAGCATCATACGGCTACTTATAGATGAAAAATAAATGGAATGTTGAAGCAGCTAACAAAAATATTGAAAAGACCATCAAGAAAATAGCATTAACCTATAGAGATTGGCAACTTCTATTTTTGCTTTGTTGGCTTTTAAAATGAACATTGGAACTTCCATTTAGGTAACTACTTATTCTCTAGTTTATGGAATAGAAGCAGCACTTTCCATTGAAATAAAAATTCCTTCATTGAGAGTGATAAAGGACTTTTAGCTTGATGAAGATGAATGGATTAAAGCTTATTTCAAACAACTGAATTTAATAGAAGAAAAAAAAGGCTAAAGGCTTTGTGTCATGGGCAATTATATGACAAAAGAATAAAGCAAGCTTATAATAAGAAAGTTCACTTCAAAATTTTTGAAGAACGAGATTTGGTGTTAAAAAATAATACCTGACATTATTTTAGATCTTAGAGGACAAAAGACATCCAATTGGAATAGACCATAGGTTGTGAAAAAAGCAATTTTAGGTAGGGTTTCAATATTAGTAGAAATGGATGGTTCTGCTCTTTTGAACCCAAAAAATTCAAATGCTATCAAAAAGCATCACGTTTGAGATGAGTGAAGACAAAAACAAAACCTCAAGGGGTACTTTTTTTATAAAAAGGGAGATCTATGTTGAAAACGTGAAAAGGCAACCTAATCATGCAATAGAAGTTCCAATGAGGGGAATGAGACAACTATGACTCTCACTTAGCCAAGATTGAATGAAAGTAGAGAATCAAAGGTATCCATCAGTTAATAGAAAAGTTAAACATGACGCATTTTACCTTATACAAAATTTCATGAATAAAGCTACTGTGCATTTTTTATCCCTCATTTTTTGCCAAATTCCATAAATAAAGCTATCAAGCATTTTTTGCCCCTTATCCCTCTCCTTTTATCCTTCCATTGAAAGAATGTGTAGAATCGGTTTTCAAATACCACAATCATGACAAATGGTTTGTATATGCCAAATCTTAAAAGGTACACAACAATATCTCCTTTTAAAAGGACTAGGTAAGTTGTAAGATACAAGGAAAAGGCATTTTAGGGTTTGATAATGGTAAAATTTGAGATTTTAAAAAAAGATAGCAACAAGAAGAGTCTGTCTCCAGATAATATTTTGGTTATTTTATTGAAATTCACCATAACAAGGACAAATTTACACCTTAAAAGTATGAAAATGACTAGATTGCAAAGCTTTATGTTACCTTATGCATACACAAACATTTACATTATAAAAATCATTATCCTTAAAGAAAAGGATAAACAAGCTCTCTCGATAAGGAGCAAGCTCAGATAGGAAAATTCAAAAGATTAGCAAACTCCCTAGTGAAGTTAAAATTTCTTAATCCCCAATGGAAGAGGTTTCAATTGATGAAGAATGCATTATAGACAAAATACTTATCAAAATTTCAAAATTCCAATTGGCTAAAGACCACATCATGGATTAATCTCACTAATTCAATACATCTAGATAAACATAAATATGAATACAATCGAGGATGATTCTAACGGAAGATAAGATATGTCTCTCCATTGTCAAATATCAAGCACAATTTTGATAAGAGACAACATTCATTGGGTATGTCGAGGAAGAATTTTGATAGCCAGATCATCATTCATCAAGGATAATTTTAATAAAAGATAAGATATTTCTCTATAAAGTTGAATGTCAAGGATGACTCGGATAAAAGACAGCATTTATAGGGCACATCGATGAAGAATTTTGACTGCCAAATCATTAGATAAGACCTTTCAAAACATTTTAGCATGTTAAACATTGAGGATGATTCTAATTAGAGATAGAAACCATATATCATCAAACATCAAGGAAGATTTTTGATAGGATTTAACAGCCATCCAATGTTAAGGAACAGTGTCGACAGTAAATGATAAATTCAGACTTTGCTTACCATCAAAAGACAATAAGGAATTCCATCATGAGATGAAAATCAGGACCCTTTGTTTAAAGTTGAGGAAGAGCTCCACAAAAGACATTAAGATCAAAATTTTTTCAATGAGAAGCAATATGTTTATTAATCTAGTCATATGGATATTTCAAATTTTACCATAAGGCCTTTGTAGATAAGGGTTAAATATGTCGAGCAAGTCATATGGATTAGTCATAACCTATGCCTAGATAATATTGGCAAGTTGCTAATGATACCATGATTGTGAGGCATATTAAATAACATTTTACTCATGTGAGGGTAGGTTTAGGATATTGACTCCCTCACCAATTAAAAATATGCTATAAATGGTGAATAAGTAAGCCAATGATAGTTTATCAATCTGGTTTGGGATTCAACTATTAGGGTCACTTAATAAACCCATAATTACATATAACTAATTTCCCTTATGGTCAATTACTAGGCACACCATTTGATATAATAGGCCATATGTGCAATCCATTAGCTTAGTTAACTTAACTTGGCTGAGACCATCTACTTCCTAAAATGGATCAATCTTGGTGAAAAAGGTTCGCTTATTTTTGGGGAAATTAAAATTGGGACTCATGTTATAAATCAAGGGTCAATGAATATGCATCTTTCAAAAGTCATAGTGATGCCTCCATGTGTTTAATAACGAACAAGAGATGGAATTTACCATCTAACTTATAAGTAAAATGGACTAACATAATTCCTTGGTTAGAAGCACATATGTTAATATTACCCATAATGATAATTATCCCTAATAATCGATGTTTAATGATGAAGGTTATATATAAGGTAATAATGGTCCTTAATATTGACGTAATGTGCTATCCTCGCATCTCGATAGTTGGAATATTGTAAATGATATGGGTAATTCGATATTAAGATGTGATTAACTACCTACGAATTATATTAACAGATACACCAATGCTAATAGTATAGGTACCATTAACTATTCCCAGTCAATTAATTATACGCCTTACCTTACCTTGACACTACTATAGAAATTATAATAACTGACAACAATTTAATGACAGTTCTTCCAAAACTATTATTAAAAAAGAGGTTTTTAACATCAATTAAATAAGAACTGGCGTTAAAAAACTCATGAATAAAACCTTTAACGTTAATTCCTGAAGAATTGGCGTTAAAAGACCTATCACTAGAATTGGCGTTAAAACACCACTAAAGCCTTTAATGCCGGTTCTTGAAGAACTAGCATTAAAGGCCAAAATAGGATTGGGACAACTACCATCTTTAATGAGCCACATAGGCTTACAACTTACCACGAGGGTGGGCATGTCTTTATCAAGCTGCATCTGTCATAGCAGCAGCTGTTACTGCAGCTTCTTGTAGTTGTAATGGCTACTTATAGTAGCAGCGATCATTGCTGTTGCTTCTAATAGTAGTGGTGGCCATTATTTCTTCTTATAGTAGCAGTGGCCATTACTGCTGCATCTTACAACAGCAACCATTGCTGCTACTACTTGCAGTAGCAGTAGTAGCAGCCGTTGCTGCTACTTCTTACGGCAGCTACTACTTCTTACAGTAGCAGTAGCAGCAGTCATTACTGCTACTTCTTACAGCAGCTGCTGCTTCTTACAGTAGCAGTAGTTGTTGTTGTCGCTTCTTACAGTGGCTGCTACTTCTTACAATAGCAGCAGTTATTGTTGTTGCTTCTTACAGCGGTTACTGCTTCTTTTAGCAGTAGCAGCCATTGCTATTATTACTGCTGGTGCTTACAGCAACAATAACTACTTACAATAGCAAAAACAGCCGTTGTTGCTGCTGCTGTAAGCTGCAGCAATAACAATAATGGCCGTGAACGTGGAGTTCCTTGAAGCGAAGTTATTCTTACATAGAGCACATGGCATGGGGCTCGACAACATCAATCCAACTCTCGTCAAACGCGGACCTCTTTCTATCAGTGCCAGGATGGGCAACCAAGCTTGACCCTCTTACACAATAAATCAAACAAAGAGTGACGATTTTAAATTCTCTAGCCTTCAACGCCACTTATGCTAGAACTGGCATTGGAGTCAGTGGCCTTCAATGCCAGTTCTTCTAAAACTGGCGTTTAAATCTAACCTTTAATGCTAGTTCTTCCATAACTAATGTTAAAGGCTATTCCACCTTGCTTTTTAAGGTAAGGATCTTAAATTCGTCTTCAGAGCCCGCCAGAGCCTCCCACGTAATTTTTACTCTCTAGGTCATCCTTCTCCTCTTTGCTCTTTGTCCAGAAGCAACTAAATCAGCTGCATAGCCGCACTGCCTTTCTTCGGCCTTTCTCTTCTTTGCTCTCCGTCCAAAAGTAGCTAAGGTAGCTGCTGGCAATCGTAGTGCTTGTCTCCGACCCTCTCCTCTTTGGTCTCTATCTAGAAGCATTTGCTTATGCTGGGACAGTAACAGCACTGCCTATCTTCTGGCCTTTTCCTCTTGGCTCTTCGTCCAGAAGTAGCTAGGCCAACTATTGGCAGTGGCAGTGCCTCTCTCCTTGCTTCTTTCTCTCTCATTTGTCTTAATGTTCATAAGTGCAGCTGCACACTCCCCCTCCATTCATTCATCCACTGCCTCTCTCCTTGTCTTAATGTTCATAAGTGCAACTGCACATTCCCCCTCTATTCATTCATCTTTGGCATTCAAACATATGTAAGTATTTCGGTCTGGATTTGACATTTTTTTACAAAATTTATGTTTCATAATTTTGATTCAATTTGGTTAATTTTGGTTTAAAAAATGTGTTGAGGATGTATATTATTTTGAGGAGTTTTTTATTAAGTGTGTTCGGTGAATTGTTATTAATTGATGAACTTTGAGTTTATTTTTTGTTAGTATATTTTGATGAACATGTTTGGTATGAATGGGTACACATTAATGCATTTAGTATTTCATAATTATTAAGAATTTTAGATTAATTGATAAATTAAGTAAATGTTAATTAGATGAATTTATATTTTGATAAATTAATTATATATTAAGTGTAGATGAATTTATGTTTGAATTAATTTTTTTAGGTAAGATTAATTGGTATATTTTATCAAAAATTTAATTATATTAATTTTCTTGTTAACATAAATTAATATATTTAGTTAAATTTTAAATAGATAATTAATTTATTATATGCTTGTAACATAAACGATTAAATGTTATTTAAATTTTAATCAATTAAGTTACTAGCTAGTTAGATGCTTGTCTAGTAATTAACTAGATGATAATTAATTTATTATATTTTAATTAATTGATTAATTATTAATTATTTATTAGCGAATATTAATAAATTAGATGCTTGTGAAGTAAAAAATTACATGTTATTTAAATATTAATTAGGTTACTAGCTAGTTAAGTGCTCATATAGTAAATAATTAGATGTTAATTAAATATTGATAATATCTTAATTAACTAAATAGTTATTAATTATGTATTTAAATTTTAATTAATAAATTTGATGCTTGTAAAGTAAAAATTAATTGTTATTTAAATTTTAATTAATTTACTAGCTAGTTAATTAGATGCTTTTATAGTAATAAATCAGATATTAAGTAAATATTAAATTTTTGTGTTAATTAATTAATTAGTTATTAATCATTTATTTAAATTTTACTTTATATATTAGATGCTTGAAAAGTAATGAATTAAATGTTATTTAAATTTCAGAATGGATAAAACTTGGATGTTTGCTGATAGAAGATCAGAGGCATATGTAGGGGTGAATAACTTTTTAGATTATGCTGTTCAGAATAGTGATAACCCTGAATTAGTTTAGTGTCCATGTATTAGATGTGGTAATATGAAGCATCATACTCTATATGAGATACAGAATCATTTATATGTACATGGAGTTGATAGCAGCTATCAAAATTGGATATGGCACAGAGAAACTAGTATTGTCCGGTGTTCTACTAGTAAGAATGCTAAGGTTGTTAGGGAGGTAGAATGCATCAAAGAAGTTGATGACAGTGTAGAAATGGTACAAGAGGCATTTGCAAAGTATGATAGTAATCCTAACCACTTTGACAAATTACTTTATGATGTTGAGAAACCTCTGTATTCTAGATCAGTGAAGTTTACTAAATTATCTGCTTTAGTTAAATTGTACAATTTGAAAGGCAAAATATGGTTGGTCCGATCAAAGCTTTAGTGACCTTTTAAATTTGATTGCTGAAATGTTGCCTAATAATAATGAAATGCCTACATCCATGTATGATACCAAGAAAACATTGAATGCATTAGGCATGGAGTAACAAAAGATTCATGCCTGTCCAAATAATTGCATATTATATCAGAAGGAGTTTCAGGATGACATCCAATGTGTAACTTGTGGACTTTTAAGATGGAAAGTAATGAAAAATGGTAACAAAATAAAGATTGGTGTGCTTGCTAAGGTATTATGGTATTTTCCACCAATACCAAGATTTAGAAGAATGTTTAAAAGTTCTGAAATATCAAAACACCTTACATGGCATTCAAATAAAAGGAAACTTGATGGTCGGTTGAGGCACCCATCGGATACACCATCATGGAAATTGGTTGACTACATATGGCCAGAGTTTGCTTCAGAGCCAAGAAACTTGTCGACAGTAAATAGCTAATTAAGTGCAATATGTTTATTAATCTAGTCATATGGATATTTCAAATTTTACCATAAGGCCTTTGTAGATAAGGGTTAAATATGTCGAGTAAGTCATATGGATTAGTCATAACCTATGCCTAGATAATATTGGTAAGTTGCTAATGATACCATGATTGTGAGGCATATTAAATAACATTTTACTCATGTGAGGGTAGGTTTAGGATATTGACTCCCTCACCAATTAAAAATATGCTATAAATGGTGAATAAGTAAGCCAATGATAGTTTATCAATCTGGTTTGGGATTCAACTATTAGGGTCACTTAATAAACCCATAATTACATATAACTAATTTCCCTTATGGTCAATTACTAGGCACACCATTTGATATAATAGGCCATATGTGCAATCCATTAGCTTAGTTAACTTAACTTGGCTGAGACCATCTACTTCCTAAAATGGATCAATCTTGGTGAAAAAGGTTCGCTTATTTTTGGGGAAATTAAAATTGGGACTCATGTTATAAATCAAGGGTCAATGAATATGCATCTTTCAAAAGTCATAGTGATGCCTCCATGTGTTTAATAACGAACAAGAGATGGAATTTACCATCTAACTTATAAGTAAAATGGACTAACATAATTCCTTGGTTAGAAGCACATATGTTAATATTACCCATAATGATAATTATCCCTAATAATCGATGTTTAATGATAAAGGTTATATATAAGGTAATAATGGTCCTTAATATTGACGTAATGTGCTATCCTCGCATCTCGATAGTTGGAATATTGTAAATGATATGGGTAATTCGATATTAAGATGTGATTAACTACCTACGAATTATATTAACAGATACACCAATGCTAATAGTATAGGTACCATTAACTATTCCCAGTCAATTAATTATACGCCTTACCTTACCTTGACACTACTATAGAAATTATAATAACTGACAACAATTTAATGACAGTTCTTCCAAAACTATTATTAAAAAAGAGGTTTTTAACATTAATTAAATAAGAACTGGCGTTAAAAAACTCATGAATAAAACCTTTAACGTTAATTCCTGAAGAATTGGCGTTAAAAGACCTATCACTAGAATTGGCGTTAAAACACCACTAAAGCCTTTAATGCCGGTTCTTGAAGAACTAGCATTAAAGGCCAAAATAGGATTGGGACAACTACCATCTTTAATGAGCCACATAGGCTTACAACTTACCACGAGGGTGGGCATGTCTTTATCAAGCTGCATCTGTCATAGCAGCAGCCGTTACTGCAGCTTCTTGTAGTTGTAATGGCTACTTATAGTAGCAGCGATCATTGCTGTTGCTTCTAATAGTAGTGGTGGCCATTATTTCTTCTTATAGTAGCAGTGGCCATTACTGCTGCATCTTACAACAGCAACCATTGCTGCTACTACTTGCAGTAGCAGTAGCAGCAGCCGTTGCTGCTACTTCTTACGGCAGCTACTACTTCTTACAGTAGCAGTAGCAGCAGTCATTACTGCTACTTCTTACAGCAGCTGCTGCTTCTTACAGTAGCAGTAGTTGTTGTTGTCACTTCTTACAGTGGCTGCTACTTCTTACAATAGCAGCAGTTATTGTTGCTGCTTCTTACAGCGGTTACTGCTTCTTTTAGCAGTAGCAGCCATTGCTATTATTACTGCTGGTGCTTACAGCAACAATACTACTTACAATAGCAAAAACAGCCGTTGTTGCTGCTGCTGTAAGCTGCAGCAATAACAATAATGGCCGTGAACGTGGAGTTCCTTGAAGCGAAGTTATTCTTACATAGAGCACATGGCATGGGGCTCGACAACATCAATCCAACTCTCGTCAAACGCGGACCTCTTTCTATCAGTGCCAGGATGGGCAACCAAGCTTGACCCTCTTACACAATAAATCAAACAAAGAGTGACGATTTTAAATTCTCTAGCCTTCAACGCCACTTATGCTAGAACTGGCATTGGAGTCAGTGGCCTTCAATGCCAGTTCTTCTAAAACTGGCGTTTAAATCTAACCTTTAATGCTAGTTCTTCCATAACTAATGTTAAAGGCTATTCCACCTTGCTTTTTAAGGTAAGGATCTTAAATTCGTCTTCAGAGCCGCCAGAGCCTCCCACGTAATTTTTACTCTCTAGGTCATCCTTCTCCTCTTTGCTCTTTGTCCAGAAGCAACTAAATCAGCTGCATAGCCGCACTGCCTTTCTTCGGCCTTTCTCTTCTTTGCTCTCCGTCCAAAAGTAGCTAAGGTAGCTGCTGGCAATCGTAGTGCTTGTCTCCGACCCTCTCCTCTTTGGTCTCTATCTAGAAGCATTTGCTTATGCTGGGACAGTAACAGCACTGCCTATCTTCTGGCCTTTTCCTCTTGGCTCTTCGTCCAGAAGTAGCTAGGCCAACTATTGGCAGTGGCAGTGCCTCTCTCCTTGCTTCTTTCTCTCTCATTTGTCTTAATGTTCATAAGTGCAGCTGCACACTCCCCCTCCATTCATTCATCCACTGCCTCTCTCCTTGTCTTAATGTTCATAAGTGCAACTGCACATTCCCCCTCTATTCATTCATCTTTGGCATTCAAACATATGTAAGTATTTCGGTCTGGATTTGACATTTTTTTACAAAATTTATGTTTCATAATTTTGATTCAATTTGGTTAATTTTGGTTTAAAAAATGTGTTGAGGATGTATATTATTTTGAGGAGTTTTTTATTAAGTGTGTTCGGTGAATTGTTATTAATTGATGAACTTTGAGTTTATTTTTTGTTAGTATATTTTGATGAACATGTTTGGTATGAATGGGTACACATTAATGCATTTAGTATTTCATAATTATTAAGAATTTTAGATTAATTGATAAATTAAGTAAATGTTAATTAGATGAATTTATATTTTGATAAATTAATTATATATTAAGTGTAGATGAATTTATGTTTGAATTAATTTTTTTAGGTAAGATTAATTGGTATATTTTATCAAAAATTTAATTATATTGATTTTCTTGTTAACATAAATTAATATATTTAGTTAAATTTTAAATAGATAATTAATTTATTATATGCTTGTAACATAAACGATTAAATGTTATTTAAATTTTAATCAATTAAGTTACTAGCTAGTTAGATGCTTGTCTAGTAATTAACTAGATGATAATTAATTTATTATATTTTAATTAATTGATTAATTATTAATTATTTATTAGCGAATATTAATAAATTAGATGCTTGTGAAGTGAAAAATTACATGTTATTTAAATATTAATTAGGTTACTAGCTAGTTAAGTGCTCATATAGTAAATAATTAGATGTTAATTAAATATTGATAATATCTTAATTAACTAAATAGTTATTAATTATGTATTTAAATTTTAATTAATAAATTTGATGCTTGTAAAGTAAAAATTAATTGTTATTTAAATTTTAATTAATTTACTACTAGTTAATTAGATGCTTTTATAGTAATAAATCAGATATTAAGTAAATATTAAATTTTTGTGTTAATTAATTAATTAGTTATTAATCATTTATTTAAATTTTACTTTATATATTAGATGCTTGAAAAGTAATGAATTAAATGTTATTTAAATTTCAGAATGGATAAAACTTGGATGTTTGCTGATAGAAGATCAGAGGCATATGTAGGGGTGAATAACTTTTTAGATTATGCTGTTCAGAATAGTGATAACCCTGAATTAGTTTAGTGTCCATGTATTAGATGTGGTAATATGAAGCATCATACTCTATATGAGATACAGAATCATTTATATGTACATGGAGTTGATAGCAGCTATCAAAATTGGATATGGCACAGAGAAACTAGTATTGTCCGGTGTTCTACTAGTAAGAATGCTAAGGTTGTTAGGGAGGTAGAATGCATCAAAGAAGTTGATGACAGTGTAGAAATGGTACAAGAGGCATTTGCAAAGTATGATAGTAATCCTAACCACTTTGACAAATTACTTTATGATGTTGAGAAACCTCTGTATTCTAGATCAGTGAAGTTTACTAAATTATCTGCTTTAGTTAAATTGTACAATTTGAAAGGCAAAATATGGTTGGTCCGATCAAAGCTTTAGTGACCTTTTAAATTTGATTGCTGAAATGTTGCCTAATAATAATGAAATGCCTACATCCATGTATGATACCAAGAAAACATTGAATGCATTAGGCATGGAGTAACAAAAGATTCATGCCTGTCCAAATAATTGCATATTATATCAGAAGGAGTTTCAGGATGACATCCAATGTGTAACTGTGGACTTTTAAGATGGAAAGTAATGAAAAATGGTAACAAAATAAAGATTGGTGTGCTTGCTAAGGTATTATGGTATTTTCCACCAATACCAAGATTTAGAAGAATGTTTAAAAGTTCTGAAATATCAAAACACCTTACATGGCATTCAAATAAAAGGAAACTTGATGGTCGGTTGAGGCACCCATCGGATACACCATCATGGAAATTGGTTGACTACATATGGCCAGAGTTTGCTTCAGAGCCAAGAAACTTAACGCTTGCTATATCAGCAGATGGGATCAATCCACACAGTATATTGAGTAGTCGATATAGTTGTTGGTCGGTGATTCTGGTGAATTATAATTTATCGCCATGGTTAATAATGAAGAGAAAGTTGATGATGTTAACGTTACTATTATCAGGTCCTAAACAACCTGGTAATGATATCGATATCTACTTGGCTCTACTTATAAAAGACTTGAAAATGTTATGGGACACAGGTGTAAAAGTATATGATGTGTACTGTAATGAGTCATTCAACTTAAAGTTGTTTTATTATGGACAATTAATGATTTTTTTGCATATGGTAATTTATTTGGTTGCACTATTAAAGGATATTATGCTTGTTCTATCTGTGCTGAGAACACCTAAGCTAGTCACTTAAAACATAGTAAAAAGATGTCATATGTTAGACATAGGAGATTCTTACCACGACATCATCTTTACCGTAGACAAAAAAAGGCCTTCAATTGTGAACAACAAGTCAGAATTGCTTCCTAACAATTAAGCAGTGAAGAAGTCTTTCACAAAGTTCAATGTTTAGTAAATTCATGGGGAAAGTCAAAGAAATAAAGTACAATGGGTAAAGAAGATGTTGTTACACAGTGTAGGAAAAAAAGGTCGATTTTCTTTGACTTACCATATTGGAAGTCCATGCATATCAGACATATTCTAGATGTAATGCACATTGAAAAGAACGTTTATGATAGTTTTCTTGGAATATTGCTTGATATTCCTGGAAAATCTAAAGATGGATTATCTTCTAAAATGAATTTGAAAGACATGGGGTTAAGGTCTGAGTTAGAACCACAAGTTCACGATAATCGTACATTTCTACCGCTTGTATGCTATACTTTATCTAGAAAATAAAAAAATATATATATTTTGTAAAGTTTTCAGTGAGATTAAAGTCCCAAATGGGTATTCTTCGACCATAAAAAATCTTGTATCCATGGATGACTTGAAATTATATGGGTTGAAGTCACATGATTACCACATCCTAATGCAATAACTTTTACCTATTGCTTTACAAGGTGTGTTACCCAAACATGTTAGATATGCTCTCATTAGACTTTGTATGTTCTTCAATTTGTTATACCAAAAGGTGGTGGATGTGTCAAACTTGGATGGAATCCAAAACGAACTTGTGACAACACTTTGTTTGCTTGAGAAGTACTTTCCTCCTAGTTTCTTTGATATTATGGTCCACTTCACTGTTCATCTTATCGGAGAAGTAAAATTATTTGCACTATAACAAATAAAAACTTTAATGACAGTTAAAAATGGCTTTTAATGACTGTTGTAAAACTGTCATCTTTGTTCATGTAATTAAAGGGGAGAAGTTTTAATGACAGTTATTAAACTGTCATTAAAAGCATTACCTTTTAATGACAGTTCTATTAGAACTGTCGTTAAATGGCAGACCTTTTAATGACAATTCTAATGGAACTATCACTAAAGGAAGGCCTTTTTAATGACAATTCTATTAGAACTGTCGTTAGAAGGGAAGGACCTTTAATGACAGTTCTATAGGAACTATTGTTAAAAGGGAAGGACCTTTAATGACAGTTTTATAAGAACTGTCGTTAAAGGGGAGCCCTTTTAATGACAGTTCTATTGGAACTATCGTTAAAAGGGAAGGACCTTTAATGACAGTTCTATTGGAACTGTCGTTAAAAGGGAGACTTTTTAATGACAGTTCTAGTGGAACTGTTGTTAAAGGGGGACCCTTTTAATGAGTGTTCTATTGGAATAGTCGTTAAATGAGGGACCTTTTAATGACAATTTCAATAGAATTGTTGTTAAAAGGGATCGTTTTAATGACAGTTCTATTGGAACTGTCGTTAAAGGGGGGGCTTTGAATGACAGTTGTTATAAAATTATCATTAAAAGGTCATTAAAGGTATTTTTTGTATTTATTTCGAAATAAATACAAAATTTATATATTCAAATTATCAAAAACCTGCATATATAAAATTTTTGATGTCTTCCATATCATCCATATACATCAATACAATTTTTCACAATATGCAACCAAAATTTTTATGTTATACACTTCAATACCATTCTCACAGAGATTGTCATTACTTCTTTAATATTTGAAAACACTCAAAATAATCTAATCCAAAAAAATAATAATAGAAAAACAAAACAAAAGATCACTAAAGTTTGATGTTATAATTGAACTCTATATGTACAATACATGAGTTAAAATATTACACAATCTTAAAAATTCAATTATACAAATTCAATAATGTTCATGTGTGCAAAAATCTTCAAGGTTCAACTTTCTAATATGGCACTCCAAAGAAATTGTCCAACCTCCTTTCTAACTTCATCAATATCCAATTAGGTATAAGTATCTATGTCCATTAACTATATTTCAAAAAAAAAAAGTTAGTCTAATTAAAATTTTTAATAAGTACATCAATTAATTACTTAAGTATTTACATAAGCAAATGCTTAAAAACTTACCATTTTTGGATATGGGATATTTTTATCACGTTTATCAATGATGTCCCTTAAAAATGTCATAATATAATGTCCATACTCAATATTTGAAGACTGATGTGGACACTATATTAAAAATTTTTAATTATTATGTTTTGCAAAATAAATAAAACTAACATCACATATAGGTTTAAATATACATACCTTAGCAGGAATACTCCTAGGAATGCGCCTATTGCTTGATTCTTTGAAAACTTTGAACAATTTAAAAGAGCTGCCAATAAAAAATAATCAATATTCTTAAGAGTAAGAAAAAATACATACTAACATAAATGAAAATATTTTCACTTACGTGGACATAAGTTGATCTAGTTCTCGACGAGAACTATGGTTCAAAAAATTAAAAATACTGTACACAAAATTACGAGGCTCGACAACCACCAACAACCAATGCTACCTATATTATGAAAAATCAATGTTAAAAATATTTTGAACAAAACTATTAATAATTTTAACTAGTATTATAACTTACCTCAAGTTATAAGGAAATATCACTACTCCTCCGTCACATGGATCTATAATTCTATTGGCTAGGTGCTGAGCTTGAATGTATATACTTATAGACATTCCATATGACAATGTTGACGGATCAGCAAATACAAAATACTTTCCCAAGCCAAGTGCAGCTAAATCTGTATAAAGTTTATTGAAATAATAAAGAGTAAGAAAAATATAAATATGATGTAGCCAAACAATAATAACCAAATAAAAATTCAAAAGACATACTTACACAATGTACGCCTGAATAATGGTGACACTTAGCTCTTCTATGTGACAAAATTGCATGATATCTTCTCGAGCCACAAATACATGTCCATCAGAAGGAAAGACTTCAGTAAAAGGTATGTGTATTGCTTCATTAGGTGCCATCACCTTATTCATATAATTATACATCTTCTGTAATCCTGGTGGTAGCCCAATGGAAGATACTTGTTGCGATGATTGTGGTTTTGTCAATGTTGGTGCTTTCTGAACTGGCAACTTACCTTGTTGCTTTATAGTCGATAGCTAAAAAAATTTTGCAAACTTAATTGACATTAATAGGTTGACTTTATAAAATATATTACCAAAAATATTGCCTCATGTGTACCAACAATGACCTAATCTCGAGGCCAAGCAACAATTAAACCAAGTGCAAAAAAAATATTTGTCAATCCATCATCTGGGTTTGAACGAGGCAACTGTGCATCACCATGAATAGCTACGTCCACTGTCACCCGAACTACATGAACATATGGCATTCCTCACACTATAATGATCCAAAAAAACCAAAGTTACATTCGTAATATTATTAATATCACATCTACTATGAATAACATGTAACATTCTTTGTTGCCGTATGGTGCCAGTGCAGGTGCAGGTGATAGTGGTGTGACTGGCATAGGTGATTGAGGTATTGGATATTCTTCTTCCTCCAATAATCTAGTTATATTGTTGCTAGCTTTAATCGAACGAAATTGGAATGTAGATTTTTCTTGCTGGACATCATCAGTTTTTGCTCGCAACAATGTTTGTCAACACTTCTTTATACTCTGTGAACCACCTCATCATCTCTGCCAATTGTTGTTGATCTAATTGCATACCTTGAGGGACATTCAACTTTTTGGGCTTCCCAAAATAAGATGTCATAGTTACCCCAGATCCTTGATCTCTAATGCATTCAGGGTGCGTAAGTGTACCAAGAGCTTTCGTCAGTACATCTTCTGGACTGAAGTTTATAAATTTACCCTTTATGCTCTGTGTCATAAATTCATCCTATAATGTTATAATAAAATTAATCAATGAACATGAAATTTATTACCATAAATGCTAGAAAAAAGTTGAACTGCACTTACAATTCTTTCCCCACACAGTCGGCTCGCATCATTCATATATTCTCCTTTTTTATTCTGTCATGAAGCCTTCCACAATAAGGCACGATCAATTTGGGCATCGCTACCCAATGCTTGTTTCTTTTTTTAACATAAAGAGTGAACATGTTAGATTTTAAAACGTACTACCGAATGAATATATTATCAATTATAAGCATAATAAATGAAAAAAAAAACTTACAAGTTCACTCTCCAGCCCTGTAAATCCTTTTCTAGATAGACGATGGTTGTACACATTCTTCTTTCTTTTCTTTTTGGCTATTTGTCTCTTTTGCTGTAGGATCAATACACATCATCATTTGGAGAAAATTTTATAAACAAAAACTTTACTAATTATAAATATATACTTGAAACTCTTATGTTATACGAGAGTTCACAAATTCTTGCCATACCCCAACATCTATAACACAGCTATATTCTTCAGATGGAAATGATAGAAATTCCAAGTCATCAATATGAGGGAATATGTGCTTTGATGTAAGATTGGTCTTGAAGTTCCTCCATTTGTTTGTAGCAGACTGAAGTATGTACCTTTTCATTCTCGCATCAATATCATACGTCTCCTACAACATATTATAAAAAAGTGGATTGGTACAAATCAAATTAATTAGTAATAAACTAATTGAAAAGCAATACTACATTGAGTTTCATTTAACTTACCAATATTGTCTCTCAAATCTTATTTTTCATTTCAATGGTTACTGAGTGCCAATTCACGATATTTATGGGCACCATATTACGTACCACCACCCTAATGTAGCTATTGAACTAGATGCCATTCCTCCCAATTGGCTGACCTTTATCATTTACCTCGATCGTGAGCTTAACTCCGGAAGCACGGCTCTTAATTATCTTAGGCATACTGGTGATACCTCATTTTTTCAGCCCTTGAGAGCCTTCACTTAAGTGTTCAAAAGGATCCATCAAATCTATAAACAATAGCAAAATATGGTTACCATCATATATGCAAAACAAGATATAACATGATAAAACTAAAAAAATAAAATAAAACAATAAAAAAAATGATAACTTTGGCACATGAGGCAATTGATCGCTACCTTAAAAATACTCCAACCCATAATCCTTCATCAATGTCTCGAGCATATGCAAGATGATGCTTATCCATTTGGCCAAATAAATCAGCAGGTGGCAAATTATTGCCAGAAAGACTTATGCTCCACACCAATATCGCACAAATCATCATCTTCATCATAGTCTTTTGGAGGTGTTGATAGTACTATAGACCATTTGGCATCAATTGGATCTTTAATGTGAAATACTTGTCTTGCTTGTGAAGCCAATATAATCTGATCATTCCTATGTCCAATCTGATTGAGATCAACTAGCACAACTCCTAAATCATCAACTTTAACACCACTACTATTCTCAATCCAATCATATTTTAAAATTAGAACTCTGAATGTTGTATAATCTAGTTCTCATATTTCTTGTATAACTCCATAGAATGACAAATCACCATATATTAGATTTTTATCCTTAGCACAGGAGATTTGCATGGTGTTGGCAACTAGAGTGACACTACTATTTTGATGGATCCTTAAGTTATCTCGTTATTTTGTGTAAGAGCGACAACTGTTGATGATATATCCAGGATACTTGATTATTGTGGATCGAGGATCATGGGCAATCCATCGTAGTGTTGATGAGACATTATGATTGGATAATAAAAGTTCATTCTCAATCTGTATCATAACATATATTAAATGAACCATATTAAAAATAAATTTAATGTCTGGACAACAATAAGTATTCTTATCCGTGTGCGTAACCAATTACTTAAGGTTCGATTTTGTTCATCATGTAACCATTTGAGTCATTTTGACTTAATAGAATTATCGATCCTTAATTGATTTAAATGCTCACTGCATATTAAGAATAAATCATCAAACAATAATTCAAATATTATTTCATACAACAATAAACTATGAGTCATAAAATTTAATTACCTTATATATGGTTGAACTTCACTCATATTCATCAAAATATATAAGTGCACTTGATGAAGGAGGACATTATCAGCTTTCTCAAAAGTTTCACTAGTTAGAGCTTTTTCATTCTAAGTTGAATGACCAAATACATTCTTTCGTGGGGGAATTCCAATAATATCCATTCCAAATAAATAGTCAGTGCAGAATTCTAATGCCTCCTATATAATGTACCACTCAACAATATTACCCTCAAGTCTATTACGATTTCGAATATAACCCTTTAACACTTTCATGTATCTTTCAAATGGGTACATGCATTGTAAATACACGGGATCACATAATTTCACTTCTCTGATAAGATGAACAGTAAGGTGGACCATAATATCGAAAAAGCTGGGAGGAAAGTACTTCTCAAGCAAACAAAGTGTTGTGACAAGTTTGTTTTGAATTCCATCTAACTTTGACACATCCACCACCTTTTGGCATAACAAATTGAAGAACATGCAAAGTCTACTGAGAACATATCTAACATGTTTGGGTAACACACCTCGTAAAGTAATAAGTAAAAGTTGTTGCATTAGGATATGACAATCATGCGACTTCAACCCATATAGTTCCAAGTCGTCCATAGATACTAGATTTCAAATGTTCAAAGAATACCCATCTGGGACTTTAATCTCACTAAAAAATTTACAAAATATTTTTTTTTCTTCCCTAGATAAAATGTAGCATGCAGGTGGTAGAAATGTATGATTACCACGAACCTGTGGTTCCAACTCAGACCTTAATCTTATGTCTTTCAAATCCATTCTTAAAGCTAATTCGTCTTTAGGTTTTCCTGAAATATCAAGCAATATCCTAAGAAGACTATCACAAACGTTCTTTTTAATGTGCATGACATCTAGAATATGCTTGATATGCAAGGACTTCCAATATGGTAAGTCAAAGAAAATCGACCTATTTTTCCAACACTGTGTAACATCTTCTTTACCCATTGTACTTCGTTTCTTCGACTTTCCCCATGAATTTACTAAACATTAAACTTTGTGAAAGACTTTTTCACTGCTTAATGGTTGGGGAGCAATTCTGACTTCTTTTTCACCATTGAAGGCCTTTTTTTGTCTACGGTAAGGATGATGTCGTGGTAAGAATCTATTGTGTCCAACATATGACATCTTTTTACTATATTTTAGGTGACTAGCTTGGGTGTTCTTAGCACAGATAAGACAAGCATAATACCCTTTAACAGTGCAACCAGATAAATTACCATATGCAGAAAAATAATTGATTGTCCATAACAAACAGCTTTCAAGTTGAATGACTCATTATGGTATGCATCATGTACTTTTACACCTGTGTCCCATAGCATTTTTAAGTCTTCTATAAGCGAGGCCAAGTAGACATCGATATCATTACCAGGTTGTTTAGGACCTGATATTAGTAACGTCAACATCATGAACTTTCTCTTCACTGTTAACCATGGCGGTAAATTATAATTCACCATGATCACCGGCCAATAACTATATCGACTACTCAATGTACTATGTGGATTAATCCCATCTGCTGATATAGCAAGCCTGAAGTTTCTTGGCTCTAAAGCAAACTCTGGCCACATGTAGTCAACCAATTTCCATGATGGTGTACCTGATGGATACCTTAACTTGCCATTAATTTCTCTTTTCTTTGAATGCCATGTAAGGTGTTTTGATATTTCAAAATTTTTAAACGTTTTTCTAAATCTTGGTATTGGTGGAAAATACCACAACACCTTAGCAGGCACACCAGTCTTTATTTTGTTACCATTTTTCATTACTTTCCATCTTGAAAGTCCACAAGTTGGACATTGAATGTCATCCTAAAACTCCTTCCGATATAATATGCAATCATTTGGACGGGCATGAATCTTTTGATACTCCATGGCTAATGCATTCAATATTTTCTTGGCATTATACATGAATGTAGGCATTTCATTATTATCAAGCAATATTTCGTTAATTAAATTTAAAAGATCACTAAAGCTTTGATCGGACCAACCATATTTTGCCTTCAAATTGTATAATTTAACTAGAGCAAATAATTTAGTAAACTTCACTGATCTAGAATACAGAGGTTTCGCAGCATCACAAAATAATCTCTCAAAGTGGTTAGGATTACTATCATACTCTGCAAATGCCTCTTGTACCATTTCTACAGTGTTATCAACTTCTTTGATGTGTTCTACCTCCCTAACAACCTTAGCATTCTTACTAGTAGAAGACCTAACAATACTAGTTTCTTCGTGCCATATCCAGTTTGGATAGCTGCTATTAACTCCATATACATATAAATGATTCCGTATCTCACATGGAGTATGACACTTCATGTTGCCACATTTAATACATGGGCACCGAACTAATTTAGGGTTATCACTATTCTGAACAGCATAATCTAGAAAGTTATTCACCCCCACATCATATGCCTCTGATCTTCTATTAGCAAACATTCAAGTTTTATCTATTCTGAAATTCGAAAGATATTTAATTATTTACTTTTCAAGCATCTAATATACTAAGTAAAAGTTAAATAAATGATTAATAACTATTTAATTAATTAATATAAAAAGTTAATGAAAGCATCTAATTAACTAACCACTAAATTAATTCAAATTTAAATAACTTAATTATTTACTTTACAAAGCATCAAATTTATTAATTAAAATTTAAATACATAATTAATAATTATTTGGTTAATTAAGATATAGTTAATATTTAATTAACATCCAATTTACTATATAAGCACTTAACTACTTAGTAACCTAATTAATATGTAAATAACATGTAATTTTTTGCTTCACATGTATCTAATTTATTAATATTAGCTAAATAAATGATTAACAATTAATTAGTTAATTAAGATACAGTAAATTAATTATCATCCAATTAATTACTACACAAGCATCTAACTAGCTAGTAACTTAATTGATTAAAATTTAAATAACATTTAATGGTTTATATTACAAGCATATAATTAATTAATTATCTATTTAAAATTTAACTAAATATATTAATTTATGTTAACAATAAAATCAATATAATTAAATTTGACAAAATATACCAATTAATCTTACGTAAAAAAATTAATTCAAACATAAATTCATCTACACCTAATATATAATTAATTTATCAAAATATAAATTCATCTAATTAACATTTACTTAATTTATCAATTATCTAAAAATGTTAATAATTATGAAATAATAAATATATCAATATATACTCATTCATAACAAATATGTTCATCAAAATATACTAATTCAAAAAAACTCAAATTTCATCAATTAATAACAATTCACCAAACACACTTAATAAAAAACTTCTCAAAAAAATATGCATTCTTAATATGTTTTTTAAACCATATTGAATCAAAATTATGAAACTAAAATTTCGTAAAAAAATTTCAAATCTATACCGAAATACTTACATAGTTTGAATCCCATAGAAGAACGAATGAAGGGGGAACGTGCAGCTAGATTGAGACAAATGAGAGAGGAATAAGCAAGGAGAGAGGCAGTGTCACTGCTAAACCAGCAACTGGCCCATCTACCTGCTTCTTGACAAAGACCAAAGAGTAGAAGACCGGAGAGGCTGCCAACAGCTACCCCAACTGCTTTTGGATGAAGAGCAAAGATCGTAATAGCCGAAGAAAGGCTGTGCGGCTGTGCAGCTGCTTCTGGACAGTCTGCAAATAGGAGAATCTTGACCTAAAGAGAAAAAATTACGCGAGAGGTTATGGTGGGCTCTGAAAACAAATTTAAGATCCCAACCTTAAAAGAAAGGGATGATAGTCTTTAACGTCAGTTATTCCATAACTAGCGTTGAAGGCCAGAGAATTTAAAATCATCACTTGTTGTTTGATATGCATGTGTAAGAGAATTTGAAATCATCATCACTCCACGTTCATGGCCACTGCTGCTGTAAGATTCATGGCCACGTTCATGCATGTGTAACAGACAGTTTTCACAAAGTTTCAGCAGCAGAAACAACCATTGCTACTAAAATTCTGTGGAAAACTATGTGTTCTTCCAGATTTTTATTCATCTTGCATGGTAGTTTAAACAGAGCACTCTGTTGAAAGTCTGAATTAATTTTTAATGTCTTTGTGGCAAGGAAAGCCTTGGGTTTTAAGACTTCTGGTTACCTCTTGCATTTCTCTCGTTGCAAGAAGCAACAGCAACGGCTGCTTACAACAGAAGCTGTAGCAACGGCTGCCACTGCTGCTGTAAGCAACAGTTTCTGCTGCAACTCCTACTGCTGTAAGCAGCAACAAGTGATGATTTCCTGCATTTGTAGGTTTTATCTGAGTTAGTTTTAAACCTAGGAAGCTTTTCAATGTAATTTTCTCTATCTAGCAGTGAGGTTATTACCAGCTTTTATCAGTACGAAAATTCCACCTTATGTATGCATGAATATATACTATGGTTTTACTTGAATTGTAAACCCCTATGAAGATTTTAATGTATTTTTTTTTATCGGTGAGGTTGTTACCCACTGTTGTCTATATCATGAGTTTGCTCTCTTATTATATATATATATATATATTATTCTTAAGATCTTTATTATTGAGTATGAAAGGTATTAATTTTCTTTGCTTGCTTGTCATAGATAACATTCTAATTTCTTTTGCTTAATGGCACAAGTGTCATTGCTTTATATACAGGTAAATGCCACCAAGTTATAAATACTCCATGCAGAACAAAGACGACAATATTTGTTTAGCAAGAAAGCTCTACTGAGAATCAGTTGCCAACAAAAGAATGGGAGGCTCTATTGTGGTGGCATATTAACCAAGCATGGAGACATAATCACAAATATTGCTAGGGTAAAACAAAACTTCATTCTATTTCTGCCCTGCCATTTGGGATTTATGATAGTCATACAATTAAACATACAGAAATCTGATCTGCAAGCCGTGCAAAAATTCTTTAACTGCTATCTCAACCTCACCATTTCAATTGCATGATGGAACTATTAAATAATGAAAAATCATCAGTCTTTTTCCAACCTTGAAATATATTTATCGTAGAATTTTTTGCTTTCTCAAGATCACCTAGCTCAATGTAACAATCAGCAATTGCTCCATATGCTTCTGTGTTACTAGAGTCTTCTCCTTCTCGCTCAAAGATCTATAAAACCTTTGAGTGGTATGTCATAGCTTTCCGGTATTTGCCTTGTCTTTGTAATGACACCCCTGGATCAAGTAAATTTAATTCCAAATCAAAATTCGAATCAAAGATGCTGTGTAAACATTTTGTGCTATGATAATGACAACATGAAGACAGGATGCACAAATGATTTTTGTGGTTGAGAAACATAGAACTGCGGGCAAGAAATCTAGTTATGCCAATTAGATCCAACCAGCCTGATAGGAACAAGAAAAAAAAATTGAATGTGCAATTTAGCACCAACTCATCACTGCAAAACATTAAAAGTTCTTGTATCCTTGAATAAATTGTTCTAAATCATAGCTTGAAGGGTGTATTTCACGGTTCAAAATTCAATGGCATAAATGGTGTAAACTCTCTTCTCCTTTTAGCTTGCTAACCACATGAATAATGTAAAATATGGATAGAAGGCAAGAACTGTATAATACATGCACAAAATATAAAACACCCTGAGTGAGAGAAACAAACCTAAGCCTCTTGCAGCCTTTTTCTCCTCAATGGGATCCTTCAGGTTTTGAGCAAGCTACAAAGCTGTCTTAAACTCCATAAATGCCTTTTCATGTTCTTGATTCCTCAGAAAGTTCTTCCCTGTTTTCAGTCGAGAAATCAACTCTTGCTTCTGTTGATCAACAATTACTTCATTATCTGGTATTTTGCCACCAACAGGCGCATAAGTCAAACTGGGAGCATAGGACTCAATTTTAGCTTGCCTTCTCAGAGCTGCATTGACTTGACGCAACTGTTCGTTCAATCTTTGCAGTTCCCCTCTTCTTTGTCGGGCAAGCAACCCTGTCATACATGCACGAGGTTGATAAAATGTGAGTAAAGCTGGAAACTTCAGGCTCTGAAAGTTATGAAGTACTCCAACTAGTATTTCTGTCCAAAGCCAAAATGGGAGGATGTAGCATTCTAAGTGTTACCAATGCTCCATTTTCTTTTTGACAAGTAAAGAACACTGTCCTTTAAAAAATTATGGCTCCAAGTTGAACTAAATTGTCTCACGGCTCTTTTGTGGTGGCCATCAGTCTTTACTGATGCAAATTAGGCACTTATCATGCTTCACACTTTGACTTTGTACATTATGAAAGAGACATAGCCTTGTTATGCAGAGTACTCCCTGCTGAAATTTCTATCCAAGACAGAATGGAAAGTAAGCACCTTTAGGTGGCACCATTACTCTCCAATAAATTACTACTAAAACAAAACCAAGTTGTTTGACAACTATGATTGTTAGGGCTGCTAGAGTGGCACTATTACTTTATTTTCCATTCCCATTTTCTTAACTTGTCCCACAAGCCAAAACTGAAAGATGCTCAAACCTAAGTGTATACAGAAAAACAAAACTTAATGAAACAAAATTAAGAATTTTTGAAAGCCTAAAAAACTTCAAGCAAAAATGAGCACAAAAGCAGAAAGAAAGAAGCAAGGAAATAGAAAGAGGACTGTGTTACCTAAGCAGAGGAGTCCTAACCGGGAATGTGGTGGTTGCTGCAGCTTCTTGCAGCAGCATTGGCCGCTGCTGCTTACAGTAGAAGCTGCAGCAATGGCTGCCATTGCGACTGTAAGCAGCCATCGCTGCTGCTTCTTGTAGACAGTAGCAGTAACCGTTGCTGCTGCTTCTTGTAGACAGCAGCAGCAACCACTGCTGCTGCTTCTTGCAGTAATGACAGCTGCTTACAGCAGCAGCAGCGTTGATGCTGCAATAAGCAGCAGCAACTGTTACTGCTGCTGCTGCTGCGGTTGCTGCTACAAGATGCAGCCAGATTAGGGCATACCCAAAGTTGAAAGCCTGTATGGCTCAGAGGTGGCAGTTGTCCCAGCCTAGTTTGGCCTTTAACGCTAGTTCTTCAAGAACTGGCGTTAAAGGCTTTATTGTTTTAACGTCAGTTCCTTGAGAACTGGCGTTAAATTCTCAAGTGATGGGTCTTTTAACGTCAGTTCTTCAAGAACTGAGGTTAAATGTTTAAGTCTTGGGTTTTTTAATGCCAATTCTTCTTTAATTAAAGTTAAAAACCTTATTTTGAATGACAGTTTTGGAATAACTATTATCAAAAGTGTTAATGAACCTTTTAATGATAGTTTTTTTAATAAATGTCATTAAATTAGTGTCAGTTATTATAATTTTTGTAGTAGTGATGGTCTCGTATATTTACAATAGATGTACCCATTTGAAAGATATATGAAAGTGTTAAAAGGTTATATTCGAAATTATAATAGACTTGAGGGTAGTATTGCTGGGTCATACATTATAGAAGAGGCATTAGAATTCTACATTGATTATTTATCTGGTATGGATATTATGGGGTTCCTCCATGAAAGAATGTATTTGGTCACTGAACTTGGAATGGAAAAGCTCTAACTAGTGAAACTATTGAAAAAGCTGATAATATCCTCCTTCATCAAGCGCACTTGTATGTTTTGATGAATACGAGCGAAGTTCAACCGTATATAAATGTAATTAATTTTACAACTCATAGTTTATTGTTATATCAAATAATATTTGAATTATTGTTTAATGATATGTTTTTAATATGCTGTGAGCATTTAAATCAATTAAGGGTCAACAATTCTATTAAGTCAAAACGATTTAAATGGTTGCATGATGAACAAAATCTAACCTTAAGTAATTGGTTATGCACACGGGTAAGAATACTTATTCTTGTCTAGACATTAAATTTATTTTTAATATGGTTCATCTAATATATGTTGTGATACAGATTGAGAATAAACTTTTATTATCCAATCATAATGTCGCATTAACACTACGATGGATTGCCCATGGTCCTCGATCTACAGTAATCAAGTATCCTGGATATATCATCAACGATTGTTGCTTTTACAGAAAGCAACGAGATAACTCAAGGATCCATCAAAATAGTTGTGCCTCTCTAGTTGCCAACACCATGTAAATATCCAGTGCTAAGGATAAAAATCCAATATATGGTGATTTGTCATTCTATGGAGTTATACAAGAAATATGGGAACCAGATTGTACAACGTTTAGAGTTTCAGTTTTTAAATGTGATTGGATTGAGAATAGTAGCGACGTTAAAGTTGATGATCTAGGAGTTATGCTAGTTGATCTCAATCGGATTGGACATAGAAATGATTAGTTTATATTGGCTTCACAAGCAAGACAAGTATATTTACATTGAAGATCCAATTGATGCCAAATAGTCTATAGTACTGTTAACACCTCCAAAAGACTATGATGAAGATGATGATGTGATTGCTGGAGCACATGTCTTTTTTGTAATAATTTGCCATCTGCTGATTTATTTGACCAAATGGATGACCATCATCTTGCATATGCTCGATACAATGGTGAAGGATTGTGGGTTTATGTATTTTTTAAGGTAGTGACCAATTGCCTCATCTGTCAAAGTTATCATGTCTTTTATAATTTTATTTTATTTTTTCTAGCTTTATCATGTTATATCATGTTTTGCATATATGATGGTAACCATATTGTATTTTTGTTTATAGATTTGATGGATCCTTCTGAACACTTAAGTGAAGGCTCTCGAGGGCGAAAAAAGGAGGTATCACCAATATGCTTAAGATAATTAAGAGTCGTGCTTTTGGAGTTAAGCTCATGATCGAGGTAAATGATAAAGGTCAACCAATTGGGAGGAATGGCATCCAGTTCAATAGCTACATTAGCATGGTAGTATGTAATACAATGCCCATAAATATCGTGAATTGGCACTTAGTAAGCATTGAAATGAAAAATAAGATTTAGGAGACAATATTGGTAAGTTAAATGAAACACAACGTACTATTGCTTTTCAATTAGTTTATTGCTAATTAATTTGATTTGTATCAATTCACTTTTTTATAATACGTTCTAAGAGACGTATGATATTGATGCGAGCATGTAGAGGTATGTACTTCAATCTACTGTAAACAAATGGAGGAACTTCAAGATCAATCTTACATCAAAGCACATATTCCCTCACATTGATGACTTGGAATTTCTATCATTTCCACCTGAAGAATATAGTAGTGTCACAGATGTTGAGGTGTGGCAGGACTTTGTGAACTTTTGTATAACAGAAGAGTTTTAGATATGCATTTGTGGTCAGTAAAGTTTTTGTTTATATAATTTTGTTCAAATGTTGATGTGTATTGATCTTACAGCAAAAGAGACAAATAGCAAAAAAGAAAAGAAAGAAGAATGTGTATGACCATCGTCTATCTAGAAAAGGATTTGTAGGGTTGGAGAGTGAACTT
Source organism: Moringa oleifera (assembly GCA_021397835.1). Classification (NCBI taxonomy): domain Eukaryota; kingdom Viridiplantae; phylum Streptophyta; class Magnoliopsida; order Brassicales; family Moringaceae; genus Moringa; species Moringa oleifera. Next base: position 944,491 of record JAJFZO010000345.1, read on the forward strand.
GTAAGTTTTTTTTTTCATTTATTATGCTTATAATTAATAATATATTCATTTGGTAGTACGTTTTAAAAGTCTAACATGTTCACTCTTTATGTAAAAAAAAGAAACAAGCATTGGGTAACAAAACTCAAATTGATCGTGCCTTATTGTGGAAGGCTTCACAACAGAATAAAAAAGGAGAATATATGAATGATGCAAGCCGACTGTGTGGGGAAAGAATTATAAGTGTAGTTCAACTTTTTTATAGCATTTATAGTAATAAATTTCATTTTCATTGATAAATTTTATTATAACATTGTAGGATGAGTTAATGACACAGAGCACAGGGTAAATTTACAAACTTCGATCTAAAAGATGTACTGATGAAAGCTCTTGGTACACCTGAGCACCCCGAATGCATTAGAGGTCAAGGATCTGGGGTAACTATCACATCATATTTTGGGAAGTCCAAAAAGTTGACTGTCCCTCAAGTTATGCAATTAGATCAACAGCAATTGGCAGAGATGATGAGGTGGTTCGTAGAGTAAAAAGAAGTTTTGACAAAAATTGTTGCGAACAAAATTGATGATGTCCAGCAAGAAAAATTTGCAATGCAATTTCATTCGAGTAAAGCTAGCAACAATGTAACTGGATTATTGGAGGAAGAAGAATATCTAATACCTTAATCACCTATGCTAGTCACACCACTAAAACCTGCACATGCACTAGCACCATACGGCAACAAAGTATGTTACATGTTAATCATGATAGATATGATATTAATAATATTACAAACATAACTTCTATGTTTTTGAATCGTTGTAGTGTGTGCAATGCCATATGTTCATCCAGTCATCAAACTATATAGTAGTAAGTGGGGTTATCTTCATGGATCATACTCCTAATTAGATGATCCATGGGTGTCCATTATTTTCTAGTGATGTTTGGGTGACAGTGGATGTAACTATTCATGGTAATGCACAGCTGCCTCATCCAAACCCAGACGGTGGATTAACAAATGTTTTTTCTGCACTTGGTTCAGTTGTTGCTTGACCTCGAGATTAGGTCATTGTTGGTATACATGAGTTAATGTTTTAGTAAATATATTTTATAAAGTCAACGTATTAATGTCAATTAAGTTTGCAAAATTTTTTCAGCTATCGACTATAAAGCAATAAGGTAAGTTGCCAGTTAACAAAGTACCAACATTGACAAAACCATAATCATTGCAAGAAGTATCTTCCGTTAGGCCACCACCAAGATTACAGAAGATGTATAATTATGTGAATAAGGTGATGGAACCTGATGAAGCAATACACATACCTTTTACTGAAGTCTTTGCTTTGATGGACATGTATTTATGGCTCGAGAAGATATCATGTAATTTTGTCACATGGAGAAGCTAAGTGTTACCATTATTTAGGCTTACATTATGTATTTATGTCTTTTGAATTTTTATTTGGTTATTATTGTTTGGCTACTTCATATTTATATTTTTCTTACTCTTTATTATTTTAGTAAACTTTATACATATTTAGCTGCACTTGGTTTGGGGAAGTATTTTGTATTTGCTTATCCATCAATATTGTCATATGAAATGTCTATAAGTATAGACACCCAAGCCTGTCATGTCGCTAATAGAATGATAAATCTATGTGATAGAGGAGTAGTGATATTTCCTTATAACTTGAGGTAAGTTATAATACTAGTTAAAATTATTAATAGTTTTGTTCACAATATTTTTAGCATTTATTTTTCATAATGTAGGCAGCACTAGCTTTTAGTGGTTGTCGAGCCTTGTAATTTTGTGTACAATATTTTTGATCTTTTGAACCATGATTCTTATCAAGAACTAGATCAACTTATGTCCACGTAAGTAAAAATATTTTCATTTATTTTAGTATGTATTTTTTCTTACTCTTAAGAATATTGATTATTTTCTATTGGCAGCTCTTTTAAATTGTTCTAAGTTTTCAAAGAATCAAACAATAGGCGCATTCCTAGGAGTATTCCTGCTAAGTTATGTGTATTTAAACCTATATGTGATATTAGTTTTATTTATTTTGCAAAATATACCAATTAAAAATTTTTAATGCAGCGTCTACATCAACCTTCAAATACTGAATGTGGATATTATATTATGAAAATTTTAAGGGATATCATTGATAGACGTGATAGAAATATCCCATATGTAAAAATGGTAAGTTTTTAAGCCTTTGCTTATGTAAATACTTAAATAATTAATTGACGTGCATATTAAAAATTTTAATTAGACTAACCTTTCTTTTATAAATATAGTTAGTGGAGGTAGCTACTTACAACTAATCAGATATTAATGAAGTTAGAAAGGAGGTTGGACAATTTCTTTCGAGTGCTATATTAGAAAGTTGAACTTTGAAGATTTTTGTATACATGAACATCATTGAATTTATATAGTTGAATTTTTATGATTGTGCATGATAATGTATATTTAAACTCATGTATTGTACATATAGAGTTAAATTATGACATCGAATTTTTTTCTTGTTTTGTTCATCTTTTATTACTTTTTTGGATTGGACTATTCTAAGTGTTTTTTTTTAAACATGAAAGAAATAATGACGATTTTAGTGAGAATGGTATTGAAGTGTATAACAAGAAAATTTTGGTTGCATATTGTGAAAAATTGTATTGATATATATGGTTGATGTGGAATAGATAAAAAATTTCATATATACAAGTTTTAGATAATTTGAATATATAAATTTTGAATTTATTTTGAAATAAATATAAAAAAATACCTTTAATGACTTTTTAATGATAGTTTTATAATAAGTATCATAAAAGGAGGGCCTTTTAACGACAGTTCCAATAGAACTGTCATTAAAGGGCCCTCCTTTTAACGACAGTTCTATTACAATTATCATTAAAGGGATCCCCTTTAATGACATTTTCAAAAGAACTGTCATTAAAGGTCCCCTTTTTTAACGATAGTTTCAATAGAACTGTCATTAAAAGCCCCGCTCTTTAACGACAGTTCTATTGGAACTGTCATTAAAAGTTAGTGCTTTTAATGACGGTTCAGTAACTATTATTAAAACCGCTCCCCTTTAATGAAATGAACAAAGATAACAGTTTCACAACTGTCATTAAAAGCCATTTTTAACTGTTATTAAAGCTTTTATTTGCTGTAGTGTGAAATACGTATTCATGACTATTATAGGTTAATATGAAGTCCCAATATGATAGTTATCGACTTTACGCTAATTGGATATACATAATTTAAAGGGATTATAACTTAGGCTGAACACCGAAAAAGAGATATAATAGACATAATCTGATCAACTAGTGAAATTTGATTAAATTAGGATTCATCTTTGACTTTATTGTTGGTGGAATTAATTATAAGATGATTGTTGTCAATGAATGAATCACACAAGAACCTAATAATTCATCGAACAAATAATTAATTAAACTTAAGAGTTAATTAAATTCAACGCTAATAAGGGATGTCTAGAGAAGATTTCCTAGGTAAGAAAACCTTGACAACTTATGCATCAACCAATATTTATTGTATATCATACTAATTCTGTTGTCATCATTAGTTAAGCTTCTACAATCAGGGAATAATTAGCCAATGGTTTCCTGAGTACAATAGGACTGTGTTCAAATTTGATTGTGCGGAGATGTCCAATGAAGTAATGGTGATTTGAGACTACATCATTTATGATAGAATTGATTATATTTTATTTTAAAATATATTTTAAATAAAACTAAGTATTACACCTAATTAATTATATGATTATGATTTATTAGCTCTGTAAAAAAAAGCCATGAAAAAGTGCTCATGGACAAGATTATAGCTCATTGTAGAGTGATAGTATAATGAATGAGTAATTGTTTATAAGACAATGTGGTGTGCTACTACATTTATACTACACTATTGCCTTCAAGCCTTACCCTAATGCCTAAAGCTTCATGTATTAGGCCCAATTCTAAGGATCAATAAATAATTGTCCTACAGTAACTCTGCCTAATATAAAGGATTGAAGTATGCCACATATCCTCAAAATTTCTAGTGGAGATGTTTGTTGAGGGAGTAATACTAGCTAGATTTAACCATAACCATGTGCCATAACCCAGATTATAATTGCAGATGGATATATAAATAATCAAGAATTAGGCATGTTGTACCCACATTATACACCCTAAAAAAGTACAATTAAGTTCACACTATCAGATACTAAAACCCTTAGAAAAGTATAAATAATGTTATTTGGTAATTAATGATAATATCATAGAGTGTTTGTGGACACTAAACCAGATTTAGCTCACTACCATTATGGTGTACTACTATAAACAATTTACTCATAAGATTATTATGCCAAATCTAGGAGATCAAACTAATCACAAATTCGATATGCATTCACAACTTGCCTTCCATTGTTCACACCACTTAGAGGGAGACACTACTTATATTAGAGTTGACAACTTAAGTACCAATGTATTCCAATAAACCTTATTACTAATTAATTCATTGGTAATATAAGATATGAAAAGGGCATGTAATTTAAGAAAGAATATTAAAAATTAAATTTCGATCCACATTGTCATAATTTTTTCCTTCATAAAGACTATCATTAATAATTTTGTTGATCTCTTCTACTTGGCATAATAATTAACTAAACTATAAGAGTAAACCCAAATAACAATATTCAAACTTAATCATTAGTACAAATATCAGATGGCCAAGTTAATTACTCACGCAATAATCCAACATGTATGACTAAGCTAATGGATTATGGTTTTGTAGTGTATATTTGAATAATCCGTGAACAAAGTCAAATATCAAATTTGACTACTTAGAATCTAAATTACAATTATATTTAGAAAATCCTTCTATAATTTGTCACTAATGATAATTATTAGGTCACATGTTTGGGGATACCAAGGATAAGTCATCAAATGGCGATCACTTTTCCCATAAATAAAATAGGTATTATGATAGCTGTGGCTTTATTGATCACATACAATAGTTTTCACTTATCATAAGGCCAATATGTGTTTATGACTTGTATAGTCATTATACCATATCATTTATGAGCTCAATGGACAAGATTATAGCTCATTGTAGAGTGATAGTATAATGAATGAGTAATTGTTTATAAGACAATGTGGTGTGCTACTACATTTATACTACACTATTGCCTTCAAGCCTTACCCTAATGCCTAAAGCTTCATGTATTAGGCCCAATTCTAAGGATCAATAAATAATTGTCCTACAGTAACTCTGCCTAATATAAAGGATTGAAGTATGCCACATATCCTCAAAATTTCTAGTGGAGATGTTTGTTGAGGGAGTAATACTAGCTAGATTTAACCATAACCATGTGCCATAACCCAGATTATAATTGCAGATGGATATATAAATAATCAAGAATTAGGCATGTTGTACCCACATTATACACCCTAAAAAAGTACAATTAAGTTCACACTATCAGATACTAAAACCCTTAGAAAAGTATAAATAATGTTATTTGGTAATTAATGATAATATCATAGAGTGTTTGTGGACACTAAACCAGATTTAGCTCACTACCATTATGGTGTACTACTATAAACAATTTACTCATAAGATTATTATGCCAAATCTAGGAGATCAAACTAATCACAAATTCGATATGCATTCACAACTTGCCTTCCATTGTTCACACCACTTAGAGGGAGACACTACTTATATTAGAGTTGACAACTTAAGTACCAATGTATTCCAATAAACCTTATTACTAATTAATTCATTGGTAATATAAGATATGAAAAGGGCATGTAATTTAAGAAAGAATATTAAAAATTAAATTTCGATCCACATTGTCATAATTTTTTCCTTCATAAAGACTATCATTAATAATTTTGTTGATCTCTTCTACTTGGCATAATAATTAACTAAACTATAAGAGTAAACCCAAATAACAATATTCAAACTTAATCATTAGTACAAATATCAGATGGCCAAGTTAATTACTCACGCAATAATCCAACATGTATGACTAAGCTAATGGATTATGGTTTTGTAGTGTATATTTGAATAATCCGTGAACAAAGTCAAATATCAAATTTGACTACTTAGAATCTAAATTACAATTATATTTAGAAAATCCTTCTATAATTTGTCACTAATGATAATTATTAGGTCACATGTTTGGGGATACCAAGGATAAGTCATCAAATGGCGATCACTTTTCCCATAAATAAAATAGGTATTATGATAGCCGTGGCTTTATTGATCACATACAATAGTTTTCACTTATCATAAGGCCAATATGTGTTTATGACTTGTATAGTCATTATACCATATCATTTATGAGTTAACCAACATTACCTTTCAAGTTCTGGGTTGATTTAATTACATGTTTAACATATGGTCACAATTTTGGTTTACTAGCTTACATTAGTAGTTATTATATTGGGTAAGCAAAATTAATGGTATATTGTGTTATTACTAGACACCAAAGTTCACCCATGGTTATCATTAATCATCTCTTTTTCTGCAGATCAAGTATTGCATTAGGGTATAAGTGAGGTATAATTTTAGTACATGGTGACCCTTAATTGTAAATACATACCACTAATTAATTATTTATGATTATAGGAAATGGTAATCATCTTTCAGTGAAGATCACTAGACCATAGCTAACCTTTGGCATGTGGAAAGAATGCTTATTATGGATAGTCACAACATAATAAGTCATGGTGATATGCTATCATAGGATCCTATCTTTGTAACCAGCATAAGGTCCATTCCTCACATTAGAGTTGGTGAGTTGCTAGATACCATATACAATTTTTTTGCCTAATTAATTTTTGGGTGGGACTAATTAATATATGGTAAGCCTAATTCATTTTTAAGCCAGATGAATAATATGGTAGGCTACATTTATAAATCCCATGGTACATTAGAACATAACGATAGGACTGTGGAGTAAAGTGTGGCCATGTCTTATATGGCCAATCAATTAATAAGTTAACTAGCCATGTTAATCTTATGTTGTTAAATTATCTAGTATGTAGAAACATAGTCAACTTATCAAATGAGTTCACAATATCATAGTACCTCAGGACAATTAACCTAATGTCATAATTACGATTATATTAATTAAATTCATAGGCCATAAGGTAAGTGTATTCATATAATGCACCTCAGGTCTTTCTCATTACATACAAGATCGTTACTTGTTTATAATCAATGCTTTATTATGGGGACACCATTAGCAATAAATTGATATAATAGGTTGGTATGTAATCACAGAGATTTCATATAACCTAAGTGGCAAGTTGTTATATTATTCTTGGAAATAGTGGAGTTTATCACCATAATCTCTTTTTGTTGCAATGACATCTATGCCTGTTGGTAGAATAAGCAATCATTTTTTTCTCATGTATATTCTTTCATAAGGACATATAATAACCTCTGGATTAATTATCCATCATAGGTTCATGTGCCAAATTGAGGGAATACTAAAGATTTGGTGCCTTTATACTAATTCACCTAATTTTATAGGGCATTCTTCATCAATTTGGATTAGATATATGCGATAGCACACAACATGATTATTGCTCCTTGTTGTAATAATAATCATATACTACTCATCAAATACGCTACTTATCCACCAACATTTATGGTTTATTGGTGGATGTACTTGTTCATCACTGAGTATATGGATTATTTAGTATGTTGATTATTGGGTATCAATTTGGTAACCATGTTGCAGATGGTTCACCCATATCTGGGAACATCCTTAGCTTGGACTTAACTAATAGTCACTTGTATATCCTATGATCTTCTATTAATTTTATCTTACGAGGAACATAAGCAATGATATTGATCATAAATAATCCAAGGATTCGATATCCATATGTCATGTTAATTTACTCCTCATGGTTCGGTAAAGCATTGTTAGGGCATGCTAATGTTTGTGTACCTGACTTGATGCATGCACTACAATAGCAAAAGCTGGGGAATGATATGTGTACTAAACTTGGATGACCTAACAGAAATAGGGATGTTGAGGACTGAGAACGTCAACAATAAAAAATTATTAAAAAGTATGAAATGTTGGCAAAAATAGTGAAAGTGTTTGAAGAGGATTGCAAATTTCTAGGGTTAGACATCTTAGACCTCGACTTAGTATCTGGACTAGTATTACCACCGAAGCTCAAAGCACTTGAATTGACAAACTTGATGGAACTAAATGCCCACGCATGCATATATGCATATACTTACTTAAAATGCATGGACATGAGGACAAGCGAAAGCTACCTGTACATTGGTTCTAATATACCTTAAAGGTAGAAGCTCCAGATTGGTACATTAACTTAAAAGCTTCTAAAATATAATCTTGGAAAGATCTAGCCACTGCCTTCATCGCTCACTACTAGCACATGGTAAAGCTTGCACCAAATTGAATTAGTTTACAAAATATATGCAAGAAGAATGATGCATCCTTCAAAGAATTTGCTCCAAGGTGGTGTGAAGTTACAGCAAGAGTCAATCTAGCTTTGTCTAAGGATATGTTTTCAAAATTATTTGTCAATACTTTGAAACCCCCATTCTATGTGAAGCTGCTTGGTGTGTCAAGCAAAAAATTTGTCAAGATAGTTCGGTAGAAGGAAATTTCTGAGAATGAGTATAGACTTGGAAATTTGGAGGATTCAAATAATGCAAAGAAGACTATAGAGAGAAAGGAAAAAGAAGGAGAAACAAACTAGATTTCATAATAGACTTTCTATCAACCTTCATTTTTCAATCTATGACTTCATTCGTACAAATTTCCAAGGACTCCTTAGCTTGCACCCTACTATTTAGCCATAAATGTTGTCAGTACAACACCAAGGCTAACAATGTTATAACGACCATTGGCATTACCACCTATTGCTGCTCCTTCTTAAAACCTCAACTAACCTGATCTCCAACAAATAAGATCGCAAAATCAACATTTGAAGGTCCTTATAAGGTTGATACCATGAAGTATACAGATTTTTATTCCTAGTTGTTAGAAAAGAGGTTACTAGCCCCTACATTCCTAAAATCGATATAACCTCCATACCTTAAGTGGTATGACCAAAAGGAAACCTATTCTTACCACAATGGAGTGACTGGACAGAATAAAGTGAATGAACATGGGACCTTCAACTTTGATATAGACCCAACTCAAATGTGGATAATAATCTACTATCAACGTATGACCAATCGACAATTAACATGTTAGAGACTATAGAAGAAAGATTATTAATAGCCCTCATCAAAAAGTCAAAGCCATTAGTAATAGCATGCCTACTTAAATTGGTAGACCTCGAGCAAATACATGAGCGCTACTGACAAACATTCAACCAAAAGTAGTTATCAAGGTACCAACACATTTTCCATATAATAATACATATGCTATTCCTTAGAATTATCAAGTCTAGATAAAGAAGTAAGAATCCAATGTAGCTAACGTGGCTGGGCCAAGTCATATTACTCGGAGTGGGAGGTGTTATGGCCCCACAGAGCCTAAGGAAAAACAAGTTACAACTTGTCAAAAAATATAAGGCTTTGGATCTTTTGAAATTCATTAAGCATAGTGAATACAGTGTGATTGACCAATTACAAAAAACACCAGCAAATATCTCACTATTATCACTCTTGCCACGTTTAGAGTCTCGTTGTGAGTCACTAATGAAGGTATTAAAAAATGCTTATATGCCTTATGAACTACCCTTATAAAAGATGGATAACCTGGTGGCAAACTTGATGGCTCACAATTTATCATGTTTGGTGACTATGAAATTCCAATGGGTGGGAGAGGTTCTACCAAGGCCTTACACATATCACCTAAGTGTAACGGCTATGCCATCTCTAGGGTCTTGATAGATAATGGGTCCTTATTGAATATAATGTCTCTATCTACTTTAAGAAGGCTTCCCATAAATATGTCATACATGAGCCAAAGCACAATAATAGCAGATGGATTTGACGACTCGACAAAGGAAGTGACTAGAGTTATGGAAGTTCTAAGGAGGATAGGTCTGTACACCTACAACATTGAATTTCAAGTTATAGATATTAATGCTTCTTTTAATGACTTGCTTGAAAGACCTTATATTTCTTTTTATTGCTTGCTCAGAAGACCTTGGATTCATATAGGAAGGATTACACCTTCGACACTACACTAACAAATTAAGATGATTATGGATAACCAGTTGATCACTATTAAAGAGGAAGAAGACATCATAGCTCCAATTTCATCAAGCCACCCCTATATTAAGGCTCCAAAAAACATAAAAGATCATCCAATTAAAGCATTGGAATTTATGAATGCTATTGAACATGCATGGGCATGGGAACCTAGTATCTCTAAATTTATAAAATTTCAGTTGGGGCAAACCTTAGGTAGAAGATATAAGATCGAAAGATGATTAGGAGCAAGAGATAGTGTTAGCCCTAGATATCCCAAGAATAAGGATAAGACTAGCATAGGCTACAAAAGAACTAGAGAAAAGAAAAGCTAGATGATAGAAAAAAAGAAAAAGAATAGGAAGATGCAATTTGAAGAGAAAACTTATGAGTTAAAGCCTATTTACTATAGTATTCCACTGCATCAAGCATTCAAATCGGTTGGTTTTATCACCTATAAGAAACCCATCCATGTTATCATCCAAATTGGAAGTTAGCTTGCAAAAGAGTTTTCTCACCTCTCGATCAACAGATAGGAGATTCATGCATGAAGGAGCAAGATTGTGGAGTCCATCCATGTCCCCCAAAATTTTCATTGAATAATTGGACGACAACTAAATTGCATGTAGTTTCCATTATTGAAGAAATGTGATTTTATAACTTTATGTCTAAATTTAATCACTATTAATGAATAAGCTCTTTATTCTCACCCAACATTTATTTTATTCTTCATTTTTCATTCTCATTAATTTTCAAGCATCTAGATAAGACATTCTCATTTTCATGTCTAAGGTCACACATAATGAATATCCCAAATGCTATGAATGTTAATTTTGAATTGAATCCCGAAGAATTTTTATATCAAGATAATTTTGAATTATAAGACATGGTGGAGAACATAAATTACCCCCATATTTATCAAGAATGATTCAACAAGAAGAAAAACAAATTATGTCTTATAAAGAGTCCACAGAGACCATTAATTTGGGGAATGACATAAAAAAAAAAGAAGTAAAATTTAAGATTAATTACTCTACTTCAAACATAAAAATGAGTTGATAAAATTACTAATTGAATATTCGAATGTGTTTCCATGGTAGTATAAGATATGCTAAGGCTGGATAATAGTATCATTGAGCATAAATTTTCACTAAAACTAGGATGCCTTCCAGTTCAACAAAAGCTATCAAGAATGAGGCTAGAAGTGCTATTGAAAATTAAAGAAGAAATCCAAAAATAATTAGATGTATGATTTATTATGGTAGTACATTACCCGAAATGGGTGGCTAACGTCTCAATACCAAAGAAAGATGGCAAGGTGCAGATGTGTGTAGATTATAGATATCTTAATTAGGCAAGTCCTAAGGATAACTTTTTGTTGCCATATATTGAAACTCTTATGGATAATATAGCCAAATATTCCTTATTTCTTTTCATGGATGGATATTCAAGATATAACCAGATAATTAAAATTGTCGTTAAAGGATATGGAAAAAACCACATTTGTCATGCTTTGGAGAACTTTTTGCTATCGTGTAATACCATTTGGGTTGAAAAACACTGGTGTAACTTACCAATGCAATATGGTAATCTTATTCCATGATATGATGCACAAAACAATTGAAATCTATGTTGCTGACATGATAGCCAAATTTAAGAAACACGAGGATCATGTGGAGGAATTTAAGGAAACTTTTTGAAAAACTTTGAAAATATGAGTTGTGGTTGAATATGAATAAGTGCACTTTTGGCATGAAATCAAGAAAATTATTGGGCTTATCGTAAGTGAGAAATGTATTGAAGTCGATCTTAAAAAAGTTGAGACGATTTATAATTTGCCACTACCTAGGATAGCAAAAGAAGTTTAGGGCTTCTTGGGAAGGTTGAATTATATTTCAAGATTTACAGCCTAATTGACAAACATATGCAATCTTGCCTTTAAGAGGTCAAGAAATATTGATACTAGTTAGTGGAATAAAGAATGCTAAGTAACCTTCGACAAAATTAAAGGGTATATGTCTAATCGTCTAGTATTGGTACTATTAATTTCAAAGACACCATTAATTTTGTATTTAACAATGTACAAGAGGTTAGTAAACTGTGTATTAGCGCAACAAGACAAATCTAGCAAGAAAGAGCTTGATATATATTACTTGAGCAACAAAATTCATTGATTGTGATTCAAAATATTTATCAATTGAGAAAATTTGTTGGGCAATAGCTTGGTTTACACACAGAGTTCGTTAATATCTATTGAGTCACATGACGTGTGTAATTGCCAAGTTTAATCCCATCGAGTACTTGTTTTGAAAAACCGTCATTATTTCGTAGACCGGCTAGATGGTAAGTGCTATTGCTAAAGCATGATCTTATATATGTTTCTTAAAAAGTGATCAAAAGAAGTGCTATAGCAAACTTTTCGATTGATCAAGCCAATGAAACTATGATAAAATTTGATTTTTTGGGGAAGGACTTAATGGTAATTTTGCCCATGTCCCAAAGGAAGGTTAGATATTTGGAAAACATTTTTGATGAGGCATCAAATATTTTAGGGCATGGGATCTACACTGTCCTAAAATCACCAGATGGGCAGTTCTGTCCATTCATCGCTCAGTTAAACTTCAATTCAACTAATAATGTCATTGAGTATGAGGTCTGCATCATGGGATTAAAAGCTACAATAGCCAAAAAAGTGGTAAAGTTGGATGTATTTAAGAATTTTGCTTTGGTCATATATCAATAAAAAGGGAGAATGGATGACAAGACATCTTGAGTTAATTCGTTACCATAAGTTAGCTAAAGAATTACTTAAGAGCTTTGAGGAAGTTAGTTTCAATTACCTTTTTAAAGACGAAAATTAAATGGTAGATGCATTAGCACCGTTGGCTTCTATGTTCCAAGTGACAGATGCTTCACAAGTCTTGCCAATCAGAATGAGAATTTTACAATCTCTAGTGCATTACTTATTGGAAGAAAAAGATAGCAATCTATGGTATCATAAGATTCGAATTTACGTTAAGAGTCAACACTACTAGATAAGGGCATCAAAGAATGATAAAAGAACCTTGACGAAGTTAGCCTTGAATTTTATACTAGACAGAAATGTGCTTTATGAAAAGAGCATTAATTGATTAGACACTATTAAGGTGTATTGATGCAAGTGAGGCCCGGGTGATCTTAAGAGAAGTAATGAAGGTACTTGTGGAGCACATGCTAATGGACATATAATGGTTAGAAAAATTATAAGGGTAAGTTATTATTGGCCAACAATAAAAAAATGATTACATTCAGTATGTGAGAAAGTGTGACAAATTCCAAATTTATGCAGATAAGATACATGTACCATAATTCCTTTTACATGTAATGAACGCACCTTTGTCATTTCCAATGTGGGATTTTGATGTCATTAGACCCATCACCCTAAAAGCTTCTAATACATATAAATTCATCCTAGTTTATTGATTACTTCATAAAATGGGTAGAAGCTGATTCTTTTGCTAACGTTACTAAGGTTATGGTGAATGGATTTATCAAAAAAGAAATTATTTGTCAATATGACCTGTTATATGAATAATCTCATATAATGCTCAAAATTTGAGGAATAAGGCTATAAAAAAGATTTGTGAACAATTTAAGATTCAACACCCTAATTCAATAACCTATCATCCTAAAATGAATGGGGCAACAGAGGCGATGAATAAATTAAAAACATTAAGAACATAGTGTAAAAGATGACAATAATCTACAAAGATTGGCACGAAATGCTACCCTTTGCATTACATACTTAAAGGATTATAGTAAGAACCTCTACTATGGCAACCACTTGCTCATCGATATATGCGATGGAAGCTGTATTGCTCATAAAAGTTAAAATTCTTATATTAAGAGTGCTTGGAATCTGAACGGGAAGAAGCAAAGTGGATGAGAGCTTGATAGGAACTATTAAACTTGATTGATGATAAATGCTTTAAAACTATTTGACATAGCTTTATGCCAAGTCAAAATTGAAAAAACATATAATAAGTGAGTATGCCTAATAGTACTCAAAGAAGGTGATTTGGTGTTAAAAAAGATTCTCGAGAACATTGAAGAAGAGTACCAAATTAAAATGCTAGTTAGACATATGGTTAGTGTTAGTTAATCTATAAACTCTTCAATATAAGTCTGCCTTATGATTCAATAAGAGATATCTTAATTTTCTCAACCATCAATATTAAGTACCTAAGAAATAAGGTCACATGTTCATGTGGGTAATGCTTGCGAGATATCTGTTAATTTATATTTTAACCATATCCCAATCATTTAAACCCACCAAGCAGTACTTCAAGACCACTCAAGAAAAGGATGACTCTAACCAATTCTGGTGGAGTTATGCCTAAGAACTTTGCAAATTGTTAGGCCACTTACAATGGAAGGGTTCATGACCATGACTAGTAACATGAGCTACCATAGATATGTGTTCACAACATATAAGGTATGTCTTTATTTTGTATAATCCTAAATATGGATAATTAACCTATAATAACAACAATGATATGTGTCAATATAGGAATATCTAAAGCTTGATCATTAGTAAATTTATTGTATGAGTAGGTAAGTTATCCAATATTTCATTAGATATCATATGTTAATGAAATTATGGTATATAAATGAAAATTCATAAAAATGGCTTCTTAGCATAATCATTTCGTGTAGACAACAACTTGGCCCAGTCATTAATTATGGCATCTAGTCATATACCCATTAATAGATAATATTAAACATAGGTCAGTTTAGTTGGTCACAACCCATTAAATTTTAATTTGGTTATGGGTAAAGCTAAGGCTCATACTGAGATGTGCTAAGCATATGATGTAACGATCGTTGTATAAGTAGGCATGGATAATGATCATGATGGACTTAAGTACGATGCAAAAAAGTAAATTTAAAAAAGTCAAGACCTCACAGGTTAATTATATTCCACCATTCGTAGACCACAACCTCATGCTTTTGCACCATACCCAACAGAAAAACAATTACAAATCACCATTGGAATATATATCCATGATACACAATTACTTAGATATATTCTTGTTAACTTCTTGAGTTTAACTATTTGACCAAATTACATACCAACGAACCAGATATCCCTTAAATATTCTATCTCCTATAATCAACTATTTTTATAAAATTTGGGATTATACTCTATATTTCGATCATAAAAAATAACCTATCCATAATAAGGAAGTTCACTAAGTAATAATTAATCCATAAGTTATGAATGACTATGGTGTATAGAATCATATGCACAACCTTAGGGTATCTAAACAAGTAATTACTAGGGGTGATAATCTACCATCTCATATATCAACACTACCTTGAATATGACAAATTATCTAATTTTTCATCTACCATTGACTAATTAAAGATTAATTATCAGCTAATGGACAAAAGAATAGACATTGGCTGTCATATCCACTAGAATTAGATAAGGCCATGAAGGGTGTACGGTGGCATTAATGTAATTAACCTAAAGGCATAAAATATTTATTGACTCATGGAATCGACATAGCAATCTGAGTTTAGACAATAAGTTAACTAACTTCTCGAAGGGGAATTATCCTATGGCAAATGAATGCTAGGTAATATGCTTTTAGTTTTTCCATGCCAATAATTGGTAACATCCAAATTCTTGCTAATTAAATAGGCAATTCAGGCCCATTACTAGGAACATTAGACGAAACATCACCCTATCTTATCATTGTTTTCTTGCTTAGGCATCACACTTTATCCATGCCTTTTCTTTTTTCCCTTTCCACTTTGTTTTTGGCCATGTCCATAGGTCCTACCAATTGAGATCTAAACTCAATTATAATAAAAGGTCACCTATGCATTGATCAAGTTACACTAATTAGTGACACCTTTAATCCGTGATCACATTACGGTGGTGATGGTTGTCTTCTTCTTAACTTACTGGGCATTAAAATTTGATATATCATGTTGATTATGAGTTTAAACCTTTATCTTTTTTGGTTGAGCTTGAGTAAGGATTATGACACGAATAGCTCGATTATTAAGATTATCAAACCTTTTAACTAAACATAAGTTAGCCTAATAAATATTGTGGGTGAATATTAAGGGCTAAACTAAGGTGGGCTTATATCTAAATAGGTCATAAGGGCATTACAAGAGTGGTCATAAAAAAAAAAGTGTTGAGCATATAAGTTATCATTGAATAGATTGTTAGGCATAGTCGACCATGTCTAAGGCGAGATGGATATATAAGGAATTAACAAGAAGGCATGTTGCACCTTATTTCCATCTCCATAGAGATTGAAATAGGGTGAACCCCCTTATTTTGGATTGCCATTAATAATCAAAATATTTTTGAGGTAAATTGACCAATATGTTGATATTATAAAAGGGACATAATTGAGGATAACCATATAACACTTATTTTTCGATACTTAGGTTAATTGATCGTATTTAATGTCAATAATTGGTCAATAAGGCCCCTTTCCCTGAATTATCTCCCATGTTGAATTAGTCATCAAGCCTCACAACCTATTAGGAGAATGGTGATCCATTTTGAAATTTAGCCAATCTTGACCGTTAGTCTTTTATTTGTTTGTTAACTTAATCAATTAACTTGGGTATCCAAAAGCAAGTTTAGGATTTTAGGCATAAGCCATGGTTTATATCCGGGGTAATATATTAGATCTTTGAGCATCGGATAATAGGGAGATAATTTCAATTATGTATCACTGTCAAAATTGACGACGTTAATTATTCGACCTAATAAACATTGAGTTAATAACTTTAGTTCTGTGCCCCTTTAAATTGAAATATGGTATGGTAAATGACATTAGGCTTAGTATAGAATTAGGCCTGAAAAATTATCGAGTAAAAGATATAATTGAGCCTATTAATTTTTTAGATCAAATTAATTAGGCTAATGTGCATGAGCCCAAGAAATAATTCAACATATAATTACACCTAAAATGATTTGAAACTCGAATTTAATTGGACCTATAAAATTGGACATATATATGATATAATTAAGCCTCGATTTTATATAATTGAAAGGGCCTACAATATAATGAGTAGACTATAATTGATATTGAGATATAATTAGGCCTAATAAATAATTTTACTTAATACTAAATTAGACCTAAAGTGCACTAACCCAAGATATAATTGGACCTAACATTTATTGGATCTAATAATTAATGGGCTCATCATACATGAACCTACAAAATAATTAGACTTAAGAATGATGTAGGCCTAAATTATAATTGATTTGGCCAAATAATTAGTTGGATCTTACAATTAATGGAGTTTAATTGGGCCTAAGATTTAATTGCTCCTAAGAATTAGTTGGACAAAAGATTTGTTATGGCCTAATAAAAATTGGGCTTACTACATCATCATCCTATTATATTATTATGATTAATATATAATTAGGTTTAGAAAGAAATAAACTTAATAAACAATTTGATCCAAAAATATCATTAAGCCATATAGCTAATTAGGTCTACGATATAATTGAGTTAAAAATATGTTCTTATCAAGAGTAGACCTATTGGTACGACGATAATTGACAGTTACCTTTCCCCAATAGACATGTGGATGTTGACAAGATTAATTCATGGATTGTGGTGTATATAATTATATGTAATACCTTGGGGTGATATTAGTTAAAAGGGACATATAATTGTCATGGTTACTTCAATTATCTAATTTGTCCCATGATCATGTTTATAAGTAGCATAAACAGGATAATAATAGACTTACATGTATGATTCTCATTAACATGCCTTAACCTCCTTGATAATATTTTATCGTTGCCATACATGAATCATGTGCCCTTATTATCAAATCAAAATGGACATGTAAATCTACTTCACATAATGGTCATTGTTGGATATTTCTCGTAATTAGATTAAGAAAGCATGTAAGGTTCACCATTAAAATATACATTGAGTATCAACAATATATATTTTAAGTAAATTGACAATCAATTAAATAACCCAAGTAATTAGCGATAATTCGAGTATACCTATATATGTAGATTAAGCCAACTTGAAAGAATGCACAATAAGCATGGACGTTATGGCAATACCCATTTCCCATGTCACCTAAAATATCCTACATATATATAGAATAACAACTTTTGATCTCAAGCCATGAATTCATAGGTAGAGTTGACTCTTTTGAATAGTATAAATGGATCAGATGAATTCATATCAAACTAGACCTAAGTACATATTAATTTTGGGATCAATATCATAATTATGGTATTACATTGGTCTAGGCCAAGCTGTTAATATACACCTTATATTATTAATATACCTTAGATGTCATGTTACCCATTAACTCTATCCTAACGTTTTATTATTATCTTGCCTAGTTATACATAATGTTTTATATGTCTATAAGCACATAGGTTATGCTTATGGATATGTTACTACATATCATAGATATGTAATTACACTAGATAGGAAACATCTGGCATATGTTATTGTCCTACCTATTTATTTAGGCATAGTCGAAAACATAATCTACTTATGTTTAATTAACCTCACCTTCTCACACTAGTCTATGTGACATAAATTACATATCTACTAGCTACTTGATGATAATTCTAATTGGATGTATTTTTTTAATCTTACCATTGAATCTAAATTACGCATGTGTACTCCCTGCATCCATATAGGTTATGGGAAGCTCATTAGGCAAGCACAATCATCATCCTAGTACCATAAGTTTAAATATAATTAGGAGGACTATTTAGTAAATGGTATATTCACCAATCGTTAAACCTTAATCATAGCATTGATTATGTATTGCTATATATCTTGCGGCTTTCTTCATCTTTACATGCTGAATGAACTAATTATAAACTCAAAATAAACATATGTTATCGGTAAAATAGCCATATCAAAAATAAATGGAAGGGCTAATAGACAGTGCTGATAGGATTTGGATTATCAACATTGTGTCCTTATACCTACTTATTGTGTGGCCCATCAATAAATATAACCATAAAATAAGTTAATTTAGATGCGGGTAAACCTATGCCATCGCCATAGTGCACACATGTGAATAGGCAGCAACCAGAATAATCTAAATATCGAGATAGGTTCACTTGTGTTTGAGGTACATTAATGATCAATATACTTGCTAATTATCCCCTGACTTTATCCAAACATATGATACAGAGAACATAGGTGAATTAATTCATGGTCACATACTATTGAATCAAAATTAGTTAATTAACCTATAGGTGTGCCCTCAAGTATACTAAGCTAATTAATATAATCATAGGCCAATTTATATAAACTGAGTTAATCCTTATTGATATCAACCAATCAAAGGTTCATCAATGGGTTGCACTACATGTTATCCAACATAGAAATAATGGACAGTAGGGTGAACTCCCTTTATTTTGGATTTTGGTGACTTACATAAATTCTACATTTTATTTTAGTCAATTTCTATATTCAAATATAGTTAATAATGACACCAATCAATGGGGATAATAATGACTAACCTAATTCTTTATTGTGGGGTAAACAATTACCTTATACAAATAAACTCATCATGGGTTTATGTTACGAGCACATGGCTGGCTACTAATTAAATTATTATATCATGTGTCTCACTAGTAATGTAGACAAATGGGTGTGGGTAATTTACATAACTAGGAGAATTGTTACATGTGTTACATTTATGATCAATTAACTTTTCAAAGGTGCATGTTCACTCAAGATTTATATGATAAATGTGAACTAACTTGCCCATATGATGCGGCCTATTGTATATCAAATACTGAAGAATAAATTATACTTATTGACCAAGTATAGTGTCACATGCGCAGAGACTATAATTAATTCATAATTTACCTCGATTAGTGTAATCTAGTATAATTGATACTCGTATGGAGTGCCACCTAAATAGGTTAAGGTAAATACCATATCATGCCTTACTTATATCATGCTTTTAGGGCTCTCTTTTTGGTCTTATGTACAGCTGGAAACATCATTATGTCTTGATCATAATCAAGATTAAAAGGTAAGGTTATTTCTAATTAATTATAATAAAGGAGCTTATGAATATATATTAATTTCATAACATGAGTTATATATTTTTAATTATATCAACATAGATATATGTTATTGGGACAGCTCAAATTGATCAATACTTGAGGCTTAATGATGATTGACAAAGGAATTAGGTTAGGTTACCCTAGGATATCCTTATAGTCCATTAATTCATTGATCAGTCTTTCCATCCAATTGAGGCATATTAATGGCCTATACCAGAAGTTAGCTATAATGTCAAATAAATATGGTCAATATAAGTTCTCTAACATCGTGGGTTAAGAATACTCTTATGATCATTTGGACTTATATAGATCATCCTTACAAACTAGGGGAATGATTAG
This sequence comes from Moringa oleifera, assembly GCA_021397835.1. Lineage (NCBI taxonomy): Eukaryota > Viridiplantae > Streptophyta > Magnoliopsida > Brassicales > Moringaceae > Moringa > Moringa oleifera. The sequence continues at coordinate 965,085 of JAJFZO010000345.1, forward strand.
TATTAATCTTTATCCTTCATTGATCCTCAGCTTGAATTATGATCATTAAGCCTAACCCATTGATACTATTCTTGATTACCACAAATAAATAATGAGAATTGGATTCATATCCTAATATAATTGGTCAAGAGGTTATAATTTACCATTGATTTTCAATGCATATTATACAACGATATTATGTATACAATTGATTGTATACGAAATGCATTAATAAATTACATGGTGTATCTAAAATTTGTTTAGGGTCCAAACTAAACAAAGTAAATGGTTAATGCTAAATTGTGAAAAATATTTGTAAAATCAAATGCAAATTACTTGTTTTAGGCCAATTGTCTTACATTGTAATTGAGCACCATTATATGTGAACGAATGAATGCTGAAAGAGTTTGTTTATTAGTTTAGGCAATTAATTTCTAATATTCTACAAGGATAATGTATATTTCCTAGACATATGTTCACAATATGAACCAAACTTCATATTATTATCACTATTTATCCTTAACAGTATACGAAAACCAATTGGTGAAATCACCAAATAATTTTATATTCATTAGCTTATTAGGGATATCCTAGGTCATTTCTTCCCTAATAAGCATGATGAACTCATATAGTTTAAAGGTACCTAGTGTAAGCACCTTACTTTGTCTTGATACATTATATATATTAATAAAAATATAAATATATAAATATGTATTGTTTAGAAAATAATAATAATAAAACCAAAATAAGAAAAAAATAAAAAAATAAATGAACAAAGAAAAATAAGAAAAGATTTAAAAAGATAAAAGTAAAAAATAATAAACAAAATTTGAAAACAAAAACTACAAATGAAGAAAATTAAAAAAAATAAAAGAATAAACACTCAACTATGTTATCTCTCTTTGTGAACTTGACCATATTTCAAAGTGTTGAATCATTAGGCAGAATCCCTTTTTGAACTAAATTGTTTATATAGAATTCACATGTTGGAGTACTAACTTATAGATAAGTTAAGTGATGATATATCAATAATGTTCAGCTTGTGAACACACAACCATTTCCTTAATGCAAGACAGTGGGCCTAAATCCTTGAGTTAAGTATCATAGTAATATTTTTTTTAATCTAATTAAGGTGTAAATAACAATATATATGAGTTTTAATTATTTGTATCCTAGATTTTATTTGGATTATCTTATTAACGGTTTTCATATACTAGTTATATATTAGCAATTATGCCTAAATCATAGTTTACAATATATCTCGTTATGTGAGATCAAATTAACAAACGAAATGGGCTGGATATCTTGAATAAATTCTTGTTCATAATTTAGATGAGGGGTCAACTCTCACAACCTTATATGACAATAATAAAGCAAATTTAACTCTAGTAAGCTCAATTATAAATAAAGATTAAAATACCGTGAATCATTATTGAATATTTAATTTAAAAATATGATGTTCGGTTCATATTGTGTACATATGTCTAGAAAATACGTAATTCAAAGGTTATTACACAAGAATTGAACTAGAATAATTTAGGTTTATAAACCATGATAATTTTAACTTACTCATGATTCACATTGATCATATTCTTTCTTAAACTATACACGTTGATCATTTTTAAAAAGAATTTTAAAATTTTTTTTGAGCCCATCTTATAAGGTACACCTTTGGAACTTCCCGCTAGACTTGACCAACAATAAAGTTTAATTTGACGAATGGTCAAATCTTATACATTCAATAATCTTATGATCAAATAAAGAATATGCATTGGTTACTTGAAAGATATAATATGAAAATAGCATTATAGGCAAACATGCATTTTAATAATATTCTTTATCAAGGATTATTATTAAATGTATCATTATTTACGAGACTTTAAGAAATAATTTCTTTAGCACTATTAGATGTCTACTTTCTACAAGTTCCATGCACCATACTTGAATTAAACAAGGTTACTACAACATAAAAACATAAGGTCAACTCTAGGAATATATATATATATATATATATATATATATATATATATATATAATCATACGATGCCTTAATTTATACACTTTTGGGTCTAATGAAGTTAGTCCCTGATCACGATAACATCTCTGTAGTAAAACATCTCAACAATAATCATCTGATCATGATTGATTGATAATAAAGAATCCTAAAGAATCTTTTTCACCAAAGTTTGCTCAAAAACCTTAAGGCAAAGTAGGTTAGACATTAACTGATTAACTTCATTAAGTAAACCTAATGTATATTATAAAATCCTCAAATATCTATTACCTTAACAAGGCACGTATGTGGTATAAATGACATATATTCGATATATTTAGTTACTAACTTGTTGCCAATATAAAATTTTTGTTGCCAATATAACATTTTATCCTAAGTCTTGATCAATAGTTAATTGGGCAAGAAAAGTCATAAATCTGTTATCCTTGGGCAAGAAAAGTCATATATCTGTTATCCATTATAGGAGACATGTGTTTTAATTTCTATTGATTTGGTATCGCAAATATTCCCTTTAAGATTCCAATTCTACTAAGTTAGTCATCCCTGACTTAGGCTTATTTAGGTAAGCCTATGATCCATACAATCACTAGGTTTTATTAATTAACTTAGAAACCTTTAAGGAAATCCGTAATGAACCAATAAATCTATAAATATGTTAAACTAGCAAAATTTATCTATCTATGGAGAGGGACTACATTGAGCACATAAGAAAATGTCAATGCTGACTAATTGACCTCAACAAATGTGACATTATATATACAGATTAAGCTTATAATATGAATAAAGCTAGTAAGTTACTTAACAATTTTGTTCTAAAGGCATTCTAGTCACCATACAATAGTCCAAATGCATCTAAACACATCTTAACAAATATAGTATTTAAGTCCATTATGAATTCTTAGTGACCATGTGATATTAAATTACTTAATAAAATCATTTAAGTACATAACATATACTTAAATGGTTTTGCACGTTAAGTATAAGTTTTAATTTCTTTTATCACTTGAAGGTAGCCATGTGTGGCCACAGCTTGCTCCCTTCAAGTTAGGCATGGAGGGGGCATGGAAAGTCACCAAGGTGGCTAGCTTTCTGACTTCAAAGGCAGCCATGCATGACTTACCAAGGTAGCAAGCTAGCAAAGGAAGGCATGGCGAGGGCCATAGGCAGGTGCCAAGATAGCAGCTTTTTACTTTCGAAGGCAGCCAGCTTGCTACCTTGGTAGCCATGCATGGTCATAAACTTATACTTTGAAGGCAACCATGCAGGACCACCAAAGTAGTAAACTAGTGGCCTTCGAAGGCAGCCATGCATGGCAGTCGGCTTACTACCTTCAAAGGTATGCATGGCAACTAACTACTGCCTTTGACAGTAGCTATGGCTGCCAGCTTGTCACCCTCGAAGGCAGCCATGTCAGCCTGCTTATGAAAGCATGCAAAGGCAACGAAGGGTCTAGCTTGGTTACATGCGGATGGTGCTTGGCAGTCACTTAGGGCTGTCGTCAAACGTGGCTTGCTCTTTCCTTTCACAAGGGAAAGCACTTATAGCCCTGCAACTGACAGTAGGTTGGTCAATAGAGCTTTCACTACCTAATCGAGTTGGTCATTGGATTTCACTTATAGTGACAATCATTTATTGTCGTCAATAAGACCTTATAAATAAAAGCCCTAATTTTTTTCCTTTCGTGTGAGTGCTGCTGCCTTTACCCTTATTTCTCTTGTTACCTCTTCATATCTATCTATACTACTCTCTTTCCGTTGAGTTTCTCGGTCTGCACCATTTTCTCCTCTAATTTCCCCACTGTTAATGGTTATTTTCTCATTCTCAGTGCGAGGTTAACCTTTTTCCATGATAATTTGTATAAGTAAGTGTAGAAATTTTTATTAATGATATTGATGGTTGGAAAGTCTTCTATATGAATATTATGATTAGATTTGATATTATAGAAATTATTTAGATGTTAAATAAATTTTATAATTATCAATTTATTTTTTAATTAATTTAATTTATGTTATATTAGTTAGGTAATTGTTTAATTTGGCTATAATTTAAGATAAATATTTTAATTATATTTTTAAGAAATTTAAATTAGTTAAATGTTAATTAAATTTTACAGTTTTAAATTTGATTTGTTAATAAATTTGGTTTGTGTCAGATTAGTTAGAAAATAATTTAATTACTTTGTAATTTAAGATCGATAATTCAATCAGATTTTTATGAAATTCAAATTAGGTAGATATTAATTAAATTTTATAATTGTTAATTTTATAGGTTAATTAAATTTATTTTATATTAGATTAGATGGATAATTGTTTAATTAGATTGCAATTTAAGAGAATAATTTAATTAGATTATAAAATTTAAATTAGTTAAATGTTAATTAAATTTTGTAGTTGTCAATTTTATTTATCGATTAAATTAGTTTGTATTAGATTATATCGATCATAGTTTAATTAGATTGAAATTTGATGAGATAAATAATTTAATTATATTTTTATGGAAATTAAGTTACATAGATGTTAATTAAATTTTGGGGTTATTAATTTTATATTTTAAATAAATTTAGTTTATGCTAGATTGAGATAATAGTTTAATTAGATATTGTAATTTATGATAAAAAATTTAGTTAGATTTTTGTGACATTTATTTTAGTTAGATATTGATTAAATTTTGTAGTTGTTAATTTTTTTTGTTATTAAATTTAGTTTATGTTAGATCAGTTAGATAATATTTTAATTAGCTTATCATTTGCTATAAATAATTTAATTAGCTTTTTATAAGATAAGGTGTCTATATAACTATAAAAAGTGTCAAATCATTGTTATGAATCTATTGATGTGGTTAGATATTATTTGGTTAAATATGGTTTTGCACTAGGATATTATGCTGAGGAAGGATCTACCACTGTGCATGAATATATCAATACAAATCGAACAATGGTAATGTATGCGGCTGGTCTACAATTTAATCCTAAACACATGGAGGAATCTTCTAATTTAGATAAGCATTCCAAAAAGAAAATGTAAGTTTGTTACTTGTAACATTTAATAAATAACTCTAATTGAACCCTTTTTTACTTCATTATTCGGTTTAGCTAATGAATAAGTTAATAAAATGCTTTATTTATTGTAGGAATGCTTTTAAGGAGTTGGTTATCTTCACTTTGTAGCCACAGAAGGGATCTTCTGATACACTTAAGGTAAACTACAATGAACTTTTTATAAGGCAGTAGGTGGAGAGAAGAAACGTCAAGCGTATGGGCTTAGGAGCCAGCTATCACGGGTATTCAGGCGACAACTCTAGCAGTGGATGCTCTGTTGATGATGTAGGTATGCATTACATGCACTCTTGAACAAAGGCTATTGAAAAACGCATAGAGCTAAAGTGTAAGTTTATGGAGGAATGTATGAGGGATGAGTGTATAGGGGAAGAGTGTAGGACTCTAAAGAAAAAATTTAAGGAGGAGTGTAAAGCGAAGGAGTATGATCACCTATGCTTCGAGATCGAGTTATAGGAGCACTTAGAAAGAAAGGTTGATAAGAATGAGTGCATCCGCAAGATGGAAGCTTCCCTTCTAGGAAGCGCACCCTAAGTATTGCACGATAGTTAGATGTAATTTCTTATATGAAATTGTATTTGAAGAGAATCAAAAATAACTTTGTATTTTTATTATCTTTTTTTTAATGGATTTTATATAAATTTATATTTCTTGTTTTATTATAATTTAAAACTTATTTTTAAAAAAGTTATATTATATAAATGACTGATTGAGATATATCATTAATTAGTTGTTAGTATAGCGATCGATCGTAATCAGTCACTAAGAATTAATTTTACATTTTAAAATAATTTTATTATGTTAATGACGGATTATATTTCTCACTAAAAATAGCAGTAGACATAAATCTATCATTAAATTAGTGACAGATAGCAATCAGGCGCTATTTTAGAGATATATAAGAATTTATCACTATTAAATAAGAATCGATAGCTATTCTAGTGACAAACAAGAATTGGTCGCTACTTTAGCGATAAATTTTTGCTTATCGCTAATCAATCACTAAGTAGCAACAGATACAAAATTCAGTCGTTAATTTTTTAGTGATAATAATTTTAACTAGAAAATTTATCTATCATTAATTTGTTGCTAAAAATTTTAGCAACAAATTTTTTTATCATTAAAATTGGATTTTTTTTGTAGTGCACGTACGCCTTCTTCAATACAGATATTAGATTTTTGAGCCTTTCTATGTCACTTAATTTTTTCATCTTTTTTTTTCTTATCTCATACATCATTTATATTAGTTATAACTATTAATGGTACTCCTATGCCATTAGAAGAGTTGGCTCTATTGTAACACGTACTTTTTCTTTTCTTGATGTCTATCATATTCCTAATCTTTGCTTTAAATCTTGTTTTTGTTAATCAGTTGTGTGATTTTACATATAACATTTTCTTTCATTGCTTGTTATGTGTAAGATTTGCAATCTTAAAAGCTAATTAGGAGAGGTCATTAGTGGAGAGACTTTATATTTTGAATCACTGTGGATACTAAACTTTGCAACTTCTAGTGTTAATATGTAATTGTTCGTTTAAATCAGTTATCTTCTAGCTTTTACTTATCGCATTCTTATGTTGGTTATGTTTCATCGCCAAATATAATTTTTTAGTTTCTATAAAAGTATAATTGATTTAAGAATACATGATATTTTATATTGTTGCGATTGCAAACTGGCTAAATTTTTCATACTGCCTTTTGAGAGAAATATTTCAATTTACATTTGTACCCTTTGATCTCACGATATTATGTTCTATTTACTGGTAATTTTACTTGTTATTGTGAAATTTATCTTATAAAACATCATTTTGACTACTTTGACATTTTTAAAAAAAATTTACCTCTTGTTAAAACCTAACATTCTACTACTATCAAATGTTTTTGATGTGATTTAGGTGGGAAGTATAAAATTAGTAATTTTTATGATCCATGTAACTATTTATGAGACTTCTTACATAACATTGTTGAGCAAAATGGAGTTGTTGAAAGGAAACATAGGTTTCTTATTTAGATTACTTGCTCTTTTTTAGTGTCTGCCAATCTTCGTAGTGAATTTTTAGAGAGAAGTAATTCTTAGAGTTAATAACTCAAATATTTTGAGCTTTTTCGCTTCGTATTTTAACATTATTAAGTTTCTTTAGTGCTTTTATTTTTGTTTATTGTGGTATTTTACAGCGTTAAATGATGAAATACAAATAGAAGCAATAAGGATAAAAAAAATAAAGTAAAATAATGGAGTTTATAAAGCTTTGACATTGTTTCAATTATTTGGTTATAACTCTTTCATCCAAGTTTTGACTAGAAATATTTAAAATGCTAAGGAAAGCTAAAAAATAGAGTTGAAACTTCTATTTTGAGAGTTTTTTGAGATTCAACACAAGACATAAGTTACATGATGTAGAGGTAAAAAGTCCACTGTAGAAAGAAATTAGCGTACCATGAGATTCTCCAAGTGTGCATGATTAAGCAATAAATTGGGACTACAACCTAACTTTTTGGTATTTCTTTAATTAGAATATTTTTTATTTAAAAAATATGACACTCAAATGAAAAAAAAAAAAAAAAGTGGCAAGACAAAAAGAAAAGAGACCCAAAAAGTGATATAAGAAGAATTTTCTAAGAAGATTTTAGGAAAGAGATAAAAGAGTCTTGAATATTAAAGCCTTATGGAATCAACGTAGCTTTTCTTTTCTCTTATCTTAGTAGTTTCCTTTAGATCTTTATTTAGACTATGTTTGAATAAATTCATGCTTTGCTATTAATTATCAATTTCATTCCATTATGTTTCCATGCATGTAGCTTCCATTCTATTTGTTATGAGATATTTTGGATGATGTGAAAAACTTAGATTAACACTCTGAAGGGATAATTTTGGATTTTTGATATAGATTAAGTCTTGAATAGATTAGAAAATCATTAAAGTTTAGATAATCTATTGGTTAAGCTTGATACTTATTTTTATTCCAATGCTAGATGAGGATATTGGCTTTGCTATATTTACCAATTAAATCACTAGGAAATTGAGAGAAGCAATGAGTGTTCAATTGATGAATGAATTGAAAATTATTGCACAAATTAAGATTAAACAAGTGATTGGAAGAATGAATAAAATTAATCCCTAGATCCTTCATTTAGCACGAAATTTATTTTAATCCATGGTGTGTTATTAGTTTTGTTTATTTAAAATTCTTCATTAGTTAGCATTTTACATTAATTCAACCATTAATCATCTATTTCTTTGAATGATTTGTACACTTATGAGCATGTAATTAGAAGTTGAAATATTATAAATAGGAAAATTTCGTAATAAATTTATGGCGTCACTGTCGTGAATTCATAGTTAAAATTTTAGTTTAATATTGCTAGTAAGTGAATCAATCTTAAGTTAAACCTTTAAATTGTTTACATTTTTCATTACATTTTGTGGTTAACAGTTTATATGCTAAAAATCATCACTCTAAACTTCGTCCTTTTAATCTAGAGATTGAACACACTTTTAGAAGAAGATGAAGAGAGAACTTGATTAAGAAACAAATCATGGCTGAGGCAAATAATAATAAATAGTTAAAATTTTGAGGGATAATTTTTGACTAGTTATGAATGAAAATTATTGTAGTAGTAGAGGGTAGCCAATCAACATAAATAATTTTGAGATAATGCCACCTTTGATCAATATGGTGTAGCATAACTAATACGGATGTTTATCATAGGAAGATCTTAATGTATATTTGATTATATTCTTAGAGATGTATGATGTATCAAGATGAATGGGGTATAGCCAAGAAAACATCATACTATAATTGTTTCCATTCTTCTTAAGGGAAAAATCATGTAATTAGTCGCAAGCTATTCCAAATAGGAGTATTACTTTATAGGTGGCTGAAGAATTTTTGATAAAAAATTTTCACCATCCAGGACCACATTACTTCGAAGTGAAATTGATTAATTTAAAAAAGTTTGATGTTGAACCTCTTTATGAGGCATGGAAGTGATCTACATATTTACTTGGAAGATGTCCACAACATGTGTGCTAAGAGTCATTTTGACTTGAATTATTTTGCACTGGGTAAAATAGGCTGACAAGGACAATAGTTAATGCAACAACAGAGGATTCATTGTAATGAAAAACTATACCAGAGACATACAAACTATTAGATGAAATGGTTGTAAGTAATATCAAGGCTCAAGTGAGCAATCATTTCTGTAGAAGGTAGCTAAAATTTAATTATGAAGTAAACCATATTATATCTTTGATAGCTTAAGTGTTAGCCTTAATAGACTGGCTCTAAAATCTTACAACTAGAGAAAAAGCAATGAATCAAGAATCAGTTATGATGGCTAGTACATTAGTGTTTTGTGGATGAGTTTAAGCAAGAGTGATGTCAATATATCAACAAAAGGAACTATAACTGTAGGCCTAATAGCTTTTAGAATTAGTATCATTCAAGGCTTGAGAACCATGATAATTTTTCTAATGTAAATAAAAGCAATGTCATGTAGACATACCAATGCAAGAGAAAATGCCATCTTTGACAAATTTAGTCAACACCTTTAAAGTAGAGAGCAGGGAAAGGGTTAAAAAAAATTAAGTATAAATAATCTACAGACTCAATGCAGCAACATTAGTGCATCATTGAAGAATTTGGAAATGTGAATGGGGTAACTTGCTAATTCTTTGGCATTTAAATCATTATAGAAATTTCTAAGTGATATAGGAAAAAAACCTAAAGGATTAACACAGGGCAATTACCTTGAGAAGCAGTAAATAAATTGAGAAATGTAAACCTCAAATTGAAAGGAACTTGAACTTGGTCAAAAAATACTGTCCAAAGATTTTGTTGAAATTGAGGAAAAAAGAAAAGAGAATACGAAATTAAATATGGTGTTAATTTCTTTTTGGATAATCATTTTTCTTTCATACCACCCTGTTCACAACTAATTTTGCTCTCCCTCACCCCAAAAACAAACCAAGGCAATAGATTGAGAATCTTCGACAATGGAAAGCTTTGAGTTTAAGATTAGGATTTAACTCCATAATTTTAATGTAAGATTAGGAATTAACTTTGCATCTTCAGTTAGATTGGGATTAAGCTTATATTAGGAATTTCTTTCACCTAAATCCAAGGTGGGGAATTGCTTAAATTAGGATTCAAAATCAAAGATTAAGATTGAGATTTTCCTTCGTATGGTTTAAAGTTAGGAGTTTCTTAAATGGAAGTTTGAAATCAAAGATCAAGATCAGGATTTCCTTTTGTTTGGTTCAAGGTCAAGAATTTTCACAAATTAGGGTAAAGATTAGGTTAGGAAATTTTCTAGATCGGGGTTTTAAAGAGCTAAATCCTAATCAGGATTCCTATCATCAATGTCAGGATCAAGATTCTTCATTTCATCATAGTCAAATTTTAGATGTTAGATGAAGATGTTGACACTTAATTTTGCCCTCATTATAAAATAGGATGAGGAAATGCCACTATCACCCTGTAACATGAAGAATAACAACATTGCTTTCAAATAGACTTTGAAGAAGTACCTTAAAGAGGATTTGGTCATTGAAGGGCTACAATTTCAAGGAAAATACTTAATAAGGAGAATGTTTTTATAAAGATGAGAGAGTCTAACAAATTCAAAACTTCTTGTTTCTATGTCTTCCTAGGCTTTTAGGCAAATCCCTTAAATATTGAGTTTTTTAATTTGACTTGAGAAGGAGAGTGTTAATAATAAGATAAAATAATCTAAAAAATAATTAATGTAGATTTTAGAGGGTCTTCCTACACTTAATCGGATTTATAGGATACTCTTCTAAAACTGGGAAGAGCCTGTCATAATCCCCTTAAGATAAGCCATGGGAGAGTCTTCCCATAGACGGAGAAGTGGATGTTTAGATAATATAATCTCCTGAATGAAAGAAACTTCATTTTAATTATGCATAGAAGAGTTTTTAGGCATTTATTTATCTAAAGCAACGCTCATCCTTAAGAGGGAAGAATTTGCCACATTTTGCTTAAGTCAATTCCAAAGAATCTCTCACATTGATACAAATTGGATGTTATGACTTCAAAATTTTTAATGAGATGTTTCATGAAAGATCATTCACTTAATATTCTTTAAAGGGTATCTTGTTTTATTACATAAAGGTATCTCACTCCAACTTTGACACTTTTCCTTAAAAAGGAATAGTCTCACATTTTCTTAAGGAAAGTCAAGGAAGAGTCTCCGAAGTGATGTAGAATGAACATAATATTTGGTTTACCCATTTAACTAATTATAAAAAAGGTTTCCCATATCCATCCTTTAAATTACAGTCTCCTTAAATAAGACAAAATCTGTATGACTTGAGAAATTAGCTGAAAAAGTTATTATCAATGCTATAATGAAAAGAAAAAGAAACATTTATTCATATTAAAAATCTCAATACAATAGTTCAAAATCAAAATGAAGATACATAGAACACCTAACTAGGCTTTTCATTATACTCTATAGGCTCTGTGTTCAACTCATTGAAAATTTAGGTCACACAGTCTAGAGAAATAAAATCTAGGCTACTTGTAGGTTAAGGAGCCATTAAACTAGTTTAAGAAGCTGAAGTTAATTTCAGCTGAGTTGCAATAAAGTTAGGTTAAGGTTAGGATATTCCTTCAAGACCTTAGTCTTTTTATCTTTCTCAATGTCCCAAAAGACCTTAGTGTCCTCTTATAGGATCACCTTATTCAGCTCCTCATTTCTTTTAAAAGTGGTTATAGCTTCTTCATCAGTAGGCAATATCTACTCTAAGTCTTTATTCTTCAATTTCTTATGTTGAAATTGGAAGTTTAGTCTCATTTTTTCTATTTTCACCTTTAGCACTAAGATTTCTTGATTTATTTGATCCTTTTGCTTTCTCGATAAGCATTCTTTACTGATAATTTGGCACCTTTCTTTCTAGGCTCTTTTAAAGCTTTCTTAACGTCATGGAAGATTGTTTTAGCTTGGCTATGCATTTTATATTCTTCTGCTACCACAAAAGATTCATAAATAACCTATTAAAATATTATGAAAAGAATTAGAGTCTATTAACATAAAAGAGATATAAGAAAAGAACTAGATAGATGAATATACCTTCAATAGTGGAGAAGATATCTTTTTCAAATGTTGTCTCTTCTTTTGTGGTAGAGTTGACGAGGTTGAAGTTTGCAACATTACCTCTTGTATAATATCTCTGATCCATTGACTTTGTGAAGGAATGGTGACTATTATTGACTCTTATTGGGAAGAGAATCAGTAAAAGTAGCTATTATGGTGAGAGCACCCTACTAGGAGTTTACCTTTTATGGTGGTAAGGTTGCTCCCTTACTTATCTTAAAAGATGAGCTGGGACATGTTCTCTCAATTACCTTAACTACCTTATTAAATGTCCTCTTATCCATACAAGGTATAAGGAAAATTGGGTTTACAATGAGAAACCAATAAATAATTGGTGATAGTTTTCTTAAAAAGAGCATAACATATATAAAGAATAAGCCTACCTAGTGATGATAATGTCCCTACTTTATCTCTAAGGAAAGGCTAAAGAGTTTCTCTTATTTGAGGTATTCTATTAAGTAGGAGAAAACCAAAAGTAGCAAAAGATGAATTTTGAAGTTCTGACTCTAAGGGAGAGTCTATTTTCTATTCAGAGACTATTTGGTGATATGGAGAAGTCTCTCTAAGAGGTAGGACTCTGATAGACTCTTTGTTTGGAAGATTTAGAAGGACTTTATATATCTAAGAATTTATATAGTACGAGGCATAGGTAAAGTCTTCTTGCTACTTGACAAAATCTGTCTTGCAGCAATAAAGGACTAATAAAGGGTGATACTAGTGCCATAGTCTTGGTATGGGTGCGATCATCTTTTAATCATAAGAAAATCCTATCTAAAATACCCAAAAATAAGCTTCTTTCAAATTTTTGACAATCTCAAAAAGGTCAAAAGCAAATAAACAGGGTCTCCTAAAAGAAAACACCAAAAATTTAAAGAGTGACTGAAATCACTTGCTTTAATTCAAAGAATCTAGGGAAAAACTAAAACAAAAAAGTTTATAAATCCTGAGTCTAAGCATCTTACATAAAGGCTACCAAGATCCTTAATGAATTAGGAACTAACTAGCATAAAGACAATCTATAACTCTCACATATTATCCTAAAGAAAAATGTTTAAAGGAAGCTTTAAGCCCTTTTTGATTAATACACTCCTTAAAAACACATAGGGCACATAGTCTATTTGACTAGGGCCTCTTTTCGGGAAAACATGTCTATTGAGGTAAGGATCCCACCCTTTTGATTTTAGCCAAGTCTCTAGAAGTGATTATGGGAAAGTCTACGCATTCCATAGCTTAATAAATATTTAAAAAATGAACAAAGTAGAGTGTAAAAAATTACTTAAAGGAATAAATACAATGTCATACTCTACTAAGCAAAAGGAGACTTTCACATATACAAGATTTTTAGAATCGAAGGATGAAAATAGTGGTTAAGGTTTGAGAGTAAGTTGGAAGAATGTAGGGAAGACTAGAAAATGGCACAATTACATTCTTAAGGGAGAATTAGTCATTGATAAAAAGGCATTGTAAAAGAAAACCATTCGAAAGTGATGCTATGAATGTGGTATTAGAAGTTGACGTGGCAGTAGAAGTTGCGTGGCACTATGTTATTAAGGGTGCCTTCACTAACATAAAGAAAAGTGTTGATATGACATATCGCAAGTAAGTGCATTGTTGTTGACAAAGAAACTTGACCGTTAATAATGAAAGGAGATTGTTGATGTGACACTACGGTTAACATGGCAGGTTATTAGGCGAAACTGATGAGATGGCGTAGTTAGCATGCTAAAGATTTATTCTTTACTTACCTGACTCATTAATTAACATGGCAACGCGTCATTAGGTGCTGTTACACTACAAGAATTTGAGGGCTTTCCATACATATTATACATGGGTATTTACCTACATATAATTATAATCTATAAGGGCAATTAAAATAAACAAACTTATGCATTAACTACCTTTTATTATTTGTAAGTAAATTGCTATACTCATACTTATTTTGGAGAGCAAAATTTCTTCCATTTTTAAAACTTGGTATGAAGTTTCTCGGTAAATGTTTAGCTGATCTGGCATTTTTTAATTATATTGGCCACATGTATTTATAAACATTACTCATTCTTGGGTAATATAATAAAAAGTTACTTATAGATAAGTACAAAAGTTATATATGTGTGGGAACTATATTATAAATTTACCCACTCATAAGTATAGATGTTATGTAAATGTGAGTAATTAAATTAAATAAACTTATGAAATTATCTACATTTTATTATATGTGGTTAAATTTTTATACCCACACTTATATTGGTGGCAAAAATTCTCTCCATTTTCAAAACTTGGTGTAACGTCTCCCAATGAAAGTTTAGCTATCGTGGCCTTTTTCTTTTATTTTATTGCCCACACATATTTATAAATGTTGCTATGTGTGGGTAATGTATTATAGAGTTACCTACACATAAATATAAATGTTACAAATTTGTAGGTAATGTATTTTAAAGTTATCCACATATAAGCGTAAATGTCATATATGTGTGAGTAATTAAATTAGGTGAATTTGTAAAATTGTCTACTATTTATTATGTGCAAAAAACTGTTTATACCCATACTTATGTTGGTGATGGAAAAGTCTTCCAATTTTAGAATTTGGTGTAATGTTTTTCAATCAAAATTTAGTTAACGTAAAATTTTTTTTTTCTTACTCATACATATTTATGAATGTCTTCATATGTGGGTAATGTATTATAAAGTTACTCACAGATAATTACAAATATTACATATCTGTAGGTAAGGTTTTACAAAGCTAACCACCCATAAGTACAGATATTATATACGTATGGGTAATTAAGTTAAATAAACCTGTGAAACTATTTATATTATGTAATGTGCGTCAATGTTTATACCAACACTTATTTTGGTAGTAAAAATTTTCTCCACTTTTACAATATAGTGATATGTTTTCCAGTAAATGTGTTTAGCTGATGTGGTCATTTTTTTTATTATATTAGTCATATATATTTATAAAAATTTAAATTATTTTTTAAAATTTATAAAAATTTAATATAAGAACCAAATTATTATTTATAAAAATAGAGAATGATTCATTTCTTCTCTTTTTATTGTTGATATAATGTTTTACTTTTAAGTGATATAATATTTTTTATTAAAAAAAATTCTAATCATTGTATGCTTCCTTTCCAGCCATTTACTTAAAAGAGCTCGTTTACCTAAAAGCCCACCATGCATTAGTTGTGCAGTAGTAAAACAATATAAATTTGAGTAATTTAAATTTCAATAAAAAATATTTCATTATTTAAATAAATTTTAATTTTTAAAAAATTATCTAAATAAATTTTATATTTTATTTTAATTAATTTTTAAATTTTAAATATTTTTTATGAATAATTTTTAAAAAATATTTTATTATTTAAAATGTTGATTTTTTTGAATAGTAACTTGAATGTCGTCATGATAGTTCATGTGTGTCAAATAAGGAGGTACCATAGGATTGGTATTTCATTTGAATAAGGCTAATTAGTGCCATCACCAAAAATAATAAGACACCATGCAACGGCATGAGGAAATCTCCTTACTCCCCATTGCTTCCATTGTTATCATAATTTTTCTAAAAATATATTTAAAAATAAAATAAAAAATAAAAAAGTATAGTTAGCAATATATATATATATATATATATATATATATATATATAAGATAAATGTGCTAGCATTGGTGAAGAATCGCCCACACTATAATTAAACATCATGTTTCACTTTTTTTGGGTGACTTTTTCAAACTTGGTAATCATTTATACTTATAATTTTTGTCATGTCTTCATTAGTTAAATCAATGCTTCACAATAATTTGTTAGAATTTTCAGAACACTCATTGTATTTTGTAATGCACAAATAATAAATACATTAAAATTTACAAATATTTGGATCGTTTGGTACTTGACAAAAACAATGATCTTATGCTAACAATAAATATGAAAACTTATGTTTCATAAATAATTTATAACTATGTAAGTGGAATTTTTGAATTAATATAATGTGAGTCCAATTAATTAGATAATCAAGATGAGTTTAATTCACAAATAACCAAACACAGAAAGTCAACATTTTGTAAACTAAATTAAAAATTTTAATGAACTAAAAATAATATTTTAATTATAAATCAGCATTGTGAGAAAGCAAAACATTGAATATTATATTGGTTAATTCAATCATTTAGTGAAGATTTTGCATAATGGAAAATGGGAGGTGCACAATTTACAAATAATTTCTTGTTTTTTAATTTAAAAGGATTGGCGGTCCCACAAGTGTTTTTGATGAGACCTAACTTTTTTACTCTAACTTTAATGCCATATGAATGCCTAATTTGACGTCATCATATAAAATTTGGAGGAAATTGTCAAAATTAGCATCCCGCCAATCTTTTTTTACAAAAGAAACTTTTTTATTAAGTTGTTTTTTTTAGCACTTACGTGTATCGGAAAGACGAAAATACCCTTAAAAAAGACAATTATACCCTTGAAATTAAAATAATTCAAAAATAGAGGAGATTTGTCTGAATACTTTCTTCATTGATCTCTCTCTCTCTCTCCGACCTCTTTTTCTTGTATCTGGGTTTTTCTTTGCTCTCTCTTTTGGTTTTTTCTTCCCTCCCTTGTATCCAAGATTCAAAGAAGGAATCGAAGGTAGTCACTAACATTTTTAACTATTTGTCCTGCAGAGAAGAAAGGTCATATTTTTGAGTGCATATTTCTCAATCTCGTGTTTTTTCACAACATATTTGTCTTCAAAATCAAAACGTGCTCGAAGGTGAAAAGGGTGACGGGTATACCTTTGAACAATAATGTAGCTTGAATATAATTTGTGTTCTTCCATATATATATGAATGTATATATATGTATATATATATATATATATTTAAAAATCGTATCTTAATTGATAAATCGTAACATAATTATGCATTTGCGCAACAACGTAGCTTAAATATTCCGTTATATATAGAATATGAAAAAATATATATGTTTGAAAATAGTATCTTAGTAAATCGTAAAATGATTATGATAATTCATAACTTCTCTCATGAAATCGTAACAAGTTTATGAAATCGTGCCTTATTTTATGTTATAAGTAATTATTTTCAGTTGTAATTTGAAATATTTTCTTTACAGAATGCGGATAATTGTAACTTGGAATGGTGAGTGGTCTGAGTCCAGTGGTAGTTTTGAGTATGTTGGCAGATCTATCAAAACTAAGGGATATATTGTTTGGAGGGTTTGACATATGTGCAGTTGCTGGATTTGGTTAAATCTTGTGTGGAGGCTGATTTCACTATGACTGATGTTGTACTGCATACTATAGTAAGATCTGAAAAAACTGCTAGCAAAATTGAGTTAGTGAATGATGACGATGTTAAGTTTATGTTGTATGATGACAGCATAGTTTCTCGTGTGATTATTGATCTAGCGGTGAGAAATTTTGTTGAGAATAGACAAAGTTTATGTGAAGGTGAAATTTCAAGACGAGTCAATCCTATTAACATAAGTTGTTCTGGGAGTAATCCAACTATTGAATTAGATGCATATGGCATTGAACCATTCATCCATAGTGAGACTCCTGTTGACACTCAGCATACTAATGAGATCCATACCGATGAGATCAACTTGGATGAGCGGATGGACTATGATATTAGGTGTAAATACCCAATCATGGAAACTCATCCTACTCAACCCACCAGTGAAGATCAATGTGAACCCAATCCAGAAGCAGAACCCGACAATGAAGAATTGAATGAGAATCTACGTCCTGTCCCACCTTATATCCCAGTTACATGCCCGAAAGTACATAATAATTCAAGTGATGGTGTTGTCAGACGGTATGGTGTGTTAGGTGCTGAATTACACGGTCTTGCGTCGACTTCTACTATAGAATCAGTGACTCTAATTGACACCCTTGCTAAAGGTCAGTTTTTTCTGAACAAAAAAGAGCTGAAGCAATTTTTTGGTGTGCATGCTTTAACTGAGAACTTTGAATTTAGAGTCACTAGGTCTAACAAATCATTATTTGAGATTGTTTGTAGAGAAAGAAATTGTGCATGGAAGATTCATGTTGTGAGAGTTGCACAAGGGCAATTCTTTCAAATTAGAAGGTGTGATTTGACACACACTTGCACAGTTAAAGAGTTGCATCGACGGCATCGACAAGCAAGTTCTGCCATTATTGGAGAAATTGTGGCTCAAAGGTTATCTACTAATGCTAGAATCATTAAGCCGAAAGATATCATGGGTGATATGAAAGAACTCTATAGCATACAAATTTTATACAGTAAAGCTTGGAAGGCTAAAGAGTATGCGTTGTCTCTTACATATGGTGACCCAATTGAGTCATATCAACAATTGCCGTCATACTGCCACATGTTACAAACAATTAATCCGGGAACTAAGGCTCACATATGTATTGAAGATGAAACTAATCGATTTAAGTATTTATTTGTGGCTCTTGGGCAATCGTTGAGGGGGTTCCATTTAGTTATCAGACCGGTCATTGCTATCGATGCCACTCACTTAAAAGGAAGGTTTCACGATGTAATGTTTGTAGTGGCGTGCAAAGATGGGAATGAACAGATATATCCACTAGCATTTGGTTATGGTGACTCCGAGAACTATGATGCATGGGAGTGGTTCTTGCGGCAACTGAAAGAAGCTATAGGCTCGGTTGAGGACTTGGTTATATCAGATCGTCATGTCAGTATTGCAAATGCCATCGCAAAGGTCTTCCCTAATTCTTGTCATGGTTTATGTTCGTGGCATATGGCTCAAAATATAAAGAATAAATTCAAGAGGGAAGATATATCTAAGATATTTTATAATGCAGTAAGGGTATATCGAGAATCTGAATTTAACAAATTGATGACTGAGTTGCAGGCTAATCACCCTAAAGCATTCGAATATATCATGAAGGAAGATCCGAGAAAATGGTCACGTGTGTATTGCCCCGGGAGACGATATCAACTCATGACCACTAACATAGCTGAGAGCTTGAATTCGTGTCTGCGGTTTGCTCGAGAGTTACCTGTGACAGCTCTATTGGAATTCATTCGAGACATGATGCAACGGTGGTTCTATAATCGACTTGAGAGAGCTAAAGTTTGGAGGTCACAACTAACAGAATGGGCTCACTCATTGATGACTGAGAGACAAAAAATTTCATTACAAATGACAGCTTCCAATGTTGATTGGAATGTATTTTTAGTTAGGCAGAAGGGTAAGGAGGCAATTGTGAATCTTATTGAACGTACTTGCACTTGTAGAGAGTTTCAGGCTGATCTCTTGCCATGTGCACATGCATTAGCAGCTTCCAGGTGACATTGATGGTTCTGTTGGTAATATTTTTTAATTATTCATTGTTATTGCTTGTATTAACTTCACAAATTTGGCCTTTTTTACAGGGAATGTAATATTGACTTCATAACTCTTTGCTCTAACTACTATAAACAAGATCAACTAGTAGCAGCATACTCTGAGCCGGTATATCCAATTGGTGATAAGTCTGATTGGGATGTACCTGAGGAAGTTAGAAGAGTTATGATATTACCACCAAATAATGGTAAGTCAGCAGGGCATCCTAAAAAACGGAGAATACCCTCTGGTGGGGAGAGGACGGTCCAAAAGAAGTGCTCTAGATGCATGCAATATGGACACAATCGATTGACGTGCTCGAATCCACAATATTATGATGGAGTGAGTCACCCTCGATCGTCTAAGGTGCTTGATCAGTTGTGTCGTAAATGTCGTAGTTGTGGTCTAGTTGGGCATAATTCACAAACTTGTAAAATGCCTCTCAATTCAACTTTACTAGATGATGACACAAATGGTTTATGATAATTCTAATGTTTTGATTATATTATTATTATTTGCAAACTTATTTTTCTTTACTGATTGGTATACTATTTTGAGATTTTTAATTCGCACCTTTAATTCACACCTTTAATTCGTACCTTTAATTCGCACCTTTAATTCACACCTTTAATTCGTACCTTTAATTCGCACCTTTATTAGTAAAAGCATACATTGTAATCGTATCTTAAATAACAAATCGTACCTTCAATTCGCACGATCATTTTCACACTTGTAACACTAAAATCGTAACTTAAATATTGAATCGCACCATCATTTCACACATTTATTGATAAAATCGTACCTTGCATAATATATCACCCCTTTAAATCGCACATTTATTAGTAAAATCGTACATTGTATTCGTATCTTAAATAATAAATCGTACCTTTAATTCGTACCATCATTTTCACAAATGCAACACTAAAAATCGTACCTTAAATATTGAATCTCACAATCATTTCGTACATTTAGTCGTAAAATCGTACCTTATATATTATATCGTACCATTAATTCGTACCTTATTAGAAAAATCGTACCTTATATACTATATCGTACCATGAATTCGTATCTTGTTAGAAAAATCGTACCTTATATATTATATCGTACCTTTAATGGTAAATAAATCGCACCTTTATTAGTGAAATCGTATCTTCAATGTTAAATAAATCGCATATTCAATAGTCTTCAATGAACACTAACAATATACTGAAAATTTTTTGTAGATGAGGGAAGAAGCAAGATGATTACACAATGTACTGTAAATGATTCTTTTATTTGCAAAAAAAATATTATACACAATTTTTGAATGTATATACAAATGAATACAATGTAATGTAAAAAGAATAAAATTGTTTCAACCCTTATCATCTACAATTGAGTTAGCAAATACATGTAAGGTCATATGCTTCTGTATCTTTGGCATGTCTTTGTCATTGTATTTAAGTGTCTTCCCAGTTAGTAAATGCTCTATTATGTACAGCATGTGAGGCCTGCAATTGCCACTGAAAAAAATAACAACACAGTTAAAAGAAATTAACATTGAACATAAAACTTCTAAATAAGGATAATAATTAGCAAAAAAGACTCTTACCTTTTTCTCTGCTGGGGGACCTTGTTCTTTGGCTCTAGTGTGCATGAGAGTGGAATATTCGGCTTATTAACGTCTGATTTCCGCATGAAATATCCCCCGCTAGCCATGTAACTAGGTAGCATATATCTGAGGGGGTTTTGTTGCCGAATACGCACCTCATTGGGGATCTCTTGTCGGGAAGAGTCAAAAATTCGTAATGAAAATGTTTTCAAATCCACAACCACTAGCAGCCAGTGAGATCCCCCTACGTGGCATGGAACCATCAACTACATTGAAAAATATTATTTAAATGTCAGTTAAGAGTTCTCATAATATTGCAAGAAAATAGTTATAACCAACCAATGAAGATATACATACCTTATTCACAGTGTGCCAAGTTGGACAATCATGACAAAATTTGCCTCTCACACGATCCAGGAAGTCTGGTTCCCATTTATGTGCTTCAAAATTGGAGTGTGGAGGAGGATAATCAGCATCTAGATCCGTTTGATATTCATTGTAAATGTAAAACATTGCTGTCTACAAATTTGAGCAAAACAAAGTCAATAAACAAATTGAATATAAAGCATCTAAACAATTAAAGTCCAAAAAACTTACATAGAGCCAAGGATCGCAGATGCAAACATAAATGTTGAGGGAACTCCCTCTGCCTTCTTCAAAGGAGACTCAAATATGCTTCAATATGTTGGTTGACACAACAAAAATAATAATGTAAAATTAAATCAGTATACAAAGTGAAGGCACGAATGCTAATTCGAGTATGGTAAGAATGTAAAGAACAATAATTTGTAAAATGACTAACTTACAGAGTCATCGACCCATTCATCATTGTCTTTGAAGGCTTTAAACCACTCTGTACTAACTGAATGACCGATACCTACATTACAGCTAAAGAAAATGAAAATAAAGTGTAAGTAAAAGTTAAAAAATGAAAATTCAATCTAGCTAATGAAACATAAAATATAATTATAAATGGCTTACTATGATTGGCCACTCATGAACTCGTTAAATGCAGTGAGGATATTGTCTGTGAATTTGGCCTTTGTACTCACCATGTGAGAGTACTTGGCTCTTTTTTCCCCAATGTTAAGGTTGACATATGGGCTGCACAGTTGTCTTGACCTTTTACGGGTCCTAACAACTGGCAGCACACTGTCAGTTACCTCAACTGGGGTAATAGCCAAGCCTCCCACATCTTCATTGTGTGGACCTACTGCAGGGGCCACTTCCTTATCCATTGGCCCTGCAGTGGCCACTTCCTCTGCATAGTCCCCAGCTTCCTCAATGATGGGATGATGTGATGTGGAGCCTGCATTGACACCCTGAAAAAAAGAGAACACAATTAAAGATTTCATCTTCATGTCATAAGTTGTATAATATTAAAAACAAAAAACTAAAGTAATTGTTACATACGACATTACTTACATCATTAGGAACTGGTTCTGACATAGCGCGGGGAGGGTCTCGAGCACCAAATCCGTATCCATCCAGGGAGAGCTGGATGGATTTTAAGAATGCCATTTGCTCTTCATGGCGTCTTTCATTTTGTGATTCCATTTAGTTTAGCTTTGCCTCAAGGAGATCTAATTTAACCTCCATAGCAGTGAGGCGACGGCAAACTTCTGAATTCTCTACAGTTCTTTCTGCGCCAGGTGCTTCACCCTCAATATTGTACTCCCGCACCTCATAGGCCATCATCTGTGGCCTCGGCTCTCTTCTGTCACTGACGACTTCATCAGATGCATGATCCCTCGATCACTCGACAGGAAGAAAGCCAACTCGTCGCTGAAAGTAACATAAGTAGTTAATAATAAAACACAACAACAAAACTCATATCTATTATGAAGAATACATACCTTATATTGCTTTGGCAAAGCAGAAGGCAATTTGGTAGACTTATCCTGGATGAGACCCTCCACAGTGTCCTCATCCCCACTCGATCGTGTAGCCGGCACATTGGATTGAGCATGTGGCTACAACGGCATGATCGAGTCTTCAACGCCAACATGATAAGGGGCATGGCTCTCAGCAATTGTTGGCTCTAACTTTAGCTTAGCCCCTATCTGAAAAAACGAAATGAAGCTTCTAAATTGAAAATGGAAGAAACGAAATGAAGAATAAAGGTACGAAGTGAGGAATTAAGGTATGAAATTACAAAATAAAGGTACGAAATTGAAAAATAAAGGCACGAAATTGAGAATAAAAGGTACGAAATTAAAAAATAAAGGCATAAAATTGACAATATAGGCACGAAATTAAAAATTAAAGACACGAAATTGAGAATGCATGTAGGTATGAAATTGAGAATTAAGGTACGATGAAAAATGAAGACACGAAATTAAGAATATAGGCACGAAACAAAAAATTGAAGACATGAAATTGAGAATGCATGTAGGTACGAAATTGAGAATTAAGGTACGAATTTGAAAAAATAAGACAAAAATTGAGAATGAAGGTACGAAATTACAAAATAAAGGCACGAAATTGAAAAATGAAGACACGAAATCGGAAAGGTAGGTACGAAATTGAAAATGAAGACACGATATTACTTACAGTGTTAGTGAAAATCTTCTTGCAATCTGCTGCATGTGGCTTCCGATGGAACCTCCATCGACAAATTCTAGGCAATGGCAGGTTCGAGTCTGTCAACCTACTACCGTGCATGTTGGTAGCAGGAATCACTTCGAAGGCAAAAATCTATGGAAAAAGAAGAGAAAATCAAGTTAGGCTTCATGAAGATAAAACATGTATTCAATTAAATAAATGAAAAAAAAATAAAAAGGTATGATCCTTACTTGCAGTGCCCATATGAAGCCATAGGCATTGTAGTTCACCCTTTTAACGTCCATGGCTCGATTCACAACTGCCTTCTTGAAATGTTGCTAGGAGTTGCAGTACACCCATGTGCCCCATGGAAAGCAGTTGAAGGCTTCAATATTATCTACTAAATGGAACTGCCACGTGGGTACATACTGGCACTCGTCATGGCCTTTGATGAAACCATTTAGCAAATACAGTAAGCCCAACTTCAGCTTGTCATCTTCATCTTCAAACTCTCCTTCAAGCAGCCTTGTCTTGATGCTACTACCGCTGACGTTACCCCTCTCCCCGAAGTATTTAGTGAGAATACCAGATGGATTTTCTGTAATTTTGTCTGTGTCCGGTAGCTCGCCAAACTTCAAGCCAGTGATTAGGCAGAATTCGACTTTGCTAAAACGAACTTCATTCTGCCCAAGCCTAAACCACATTTCGTCCTCACGGTTTTGTTGTATCTCTCGCAGCAAAAGATTATGGACAATAATCCCAAAGAAGTTGAAATCTTTGTGCAAATGTAGAAAATGCCCCAAGTAGGTCCCTTCAAACTTCTCCTTCTGAGAGTCATCCAAAATTTCCTTCAAGGTAGGGATGACATCATTGTCGCAGTGTTTTAGTATCTTTCCAGTCTTCCAGGACTCTCTGGGGATCACATAAGGCTTCTGAGAAGTAGAGCTAGTTGCCATCTACAGGGGCGAAAAAACGTCAAAATTAGAGTAAACAATAATAAGATATGATTTAAAAAACTTGATACGATAAATTGGTACGATTTACAAAAACTAGGTACGATTTACCAAAACTATGTACGATTTACCAAAATTAGGTATGATTTACCAAAATTAGGTACGATTTATGAAACTAGGTACGATTAATTAGTGCGATTCCTAAAACTATGAACGATTTGCCCTAACATGGTACGAATCCGATAAACTCATGCAAAACTACACTGCAATTTTTCACCCAAACATCGCAGATTGGAAAACTAATACCAAAGCCCAAAAATATTAAACAAAACGTGTATTCAAGTTATTATACCCATAAACCAAACTCAAAAATATTAAAAAAATAATGAATGAAAAACGAGGGACAAAACTAAGTCAATATTCAGCAAAAAGGAATGAAGAATTTGAGTTGAAAATATTGATAAGAAACATACTGCTATTGATTTTTTTCTGACTCAGTAGCTTGCGGATATTCTTCAAAGGTCGGTTTACAACGAAAGCGAAGAAATGAACAAACACCGAATGTAGAGGGACGAAACTAAGTGATGAAGTTTAGCGCCAGAGTAATAAGAGAGGGAAAGAGAAACGTTTGATATGTTTGACTTCTCAAATTCTCTGTTTGGACAAATAAGTAATTGCACATGTTAGACAAAGGATAATTTTGTCTTAAATGTCTAAAATGTGCTAAAAACAAATACATTACTAATTTTGATTATTTACGCAAATATCATTGTACGGACGGCTACAAAAAAAAATACCCCTTTATAAATGTAACTCCCCAACCACATGGAATTTCCTCATCACTTTTCAATGGACAAGAATGCTGCTTATATCAATTTTCTTTGTATTCTTTTCTTTTGTTCTTTATATCTGTCACTTCTGTTCTAATTCAAGTATTTCTGCCGTTTGTGATGGGACCTTCTTCCCTTCGCTTCTCCAAGAAATGTTAGCTGTATTAGGTTGCTTCAATGAGCATGCATAAAAATTGCTTGAGCCACATCTGGCCTCTAGTATTAGAAAGCACCTTATTTGGTTCAAAGGCAAGCTGTATAAGGACTATGTTGCCTTTATTCAGGAGGGCAAGGACCAGGTCACCTATGCACTAATCAATGCAATTGCAATTCGAAAAGTTCTAAAGAAATATGATAAGGTAAGTTTATCCTACTTGGCTACTTGGTACAATGTTACGTTGTTTTCATATCTTAATGATCTGGTTCGGAGAACTGTTTGTGACTTGCATATTTTGCTTGTTAATATTGCTTCCTATGGGATATAGATTCATTACTCATGGCAAGGGCAGGCCTTCAAGTCTCAAGCCCAAAGCATGCACATCGAAATCTTCCAGGCTCGTTGCTATTGGCTGTGTTAGCTTATGGCTTTCCACGTCAATTAAAGGGAAACTGAGGCCAAGTCAAGGAAGGCACCTGCATTGTTTGAGGGTTGCTTCCTGATTCTTAACAATGGCAAACCATCACTTTCTTGTGAGCTCTTTGATTCATCAAGCTTGATATTGACTTTACTTGTTTTATATGTTTGGTAAGTACTAGACTTCCATTATGTCTTAGTTGATCAACAAAAATACTACTCATTTCTGATAATTTGTGCTCTCTATTCCTTAATCCAACACTTGATGTTGGTTGGGATCTTATAACACCAATTCATGAAGTAATGCCAGATTGGGAATAAGGTTACTGAGTGTCTAGAAGTATAAATTTTTTGGAAAGGAACTTCTTCAAATTTGTTATCATGATGCATTGTAAGGGACTTCTGATTGTATCAATATTTTGATTTCATCTTCATTTCTAGTTGATAGGGCACTTTACTTGAGCCAGTTTCTCTTACGTGTCTGCTACATCAGTTAGCATTGTTGGATGGACTAAAAGCTGCAGAGCCCAAGGAAAATTGTCCTTTATGCCGTGAGGTTAGTTAATCTCTACTTCATTACTCTGTAATTCTTGCTTTGACTTGATTATTTCCATCAGAGTAGAGAAAGTAGCCAAATTTAATGATGCTAAAGAACTATATGTTCACACATAAAGAGCCTGATTAAGTTTTTTCAAATTTTACGTCCAGAGTCCATTGTATGTGAGATCATTATATTCCTAACTTGGAATTAACTTAAGGTCTGACTCCTTGAATCATGAGTTTCATGCAGCTCTCATACCCTTCACATATCTAGCAATAAATCAGGACCAGATGGTTTCACTTAAGAGTCTATAGTTTGTTAAGAAGCTGCATTGTTTTGTGGTTATACACTGATATTGTTCTTCATGTTACCAAAATATATAAAATGAAGAGCAAACCGCTAAAAAAGGTTACTGATTGTCTTTCGATTAGATATGATCTGTGATGGGCTTTTGTTACTTCCCTAATTAGTGATATGCATCATGTAGTGATTCCAATTAATGATTCATCATTTTGCAACTCAATTTCTATTCCGATTTCAAGTAGGAGTATATGAAGGAGCTGTACACTTAGAGAGAGGTAATAGTGTTTCCATGTTCCATGTAATTTCTGTTCATTTATTTTGGTTCAAGATTGAAGGATGAAGGAATACGTGAATAAGTTGGTGGTGTCAGGTTTTCTTACTTTGGTCTTGTCTGTTTGAACCGCTGCTTAATCGTGGGAGCAACGGCTTAAGACAGAAAGACAAGAGAGTGTTCGACAGAAAATTGGAGCACTGGGAATCACAGTGCAAGGCTATCATGGGTGTCTAGTAAGTCTTTATCCTCTTTATTAGTGCTTGTGTAGGTGCATTTGCAAATCCTTTTTCTTCCATTGTTTCTAAATCAGCAAATAAAATCATCATGTATATATGTTTGTTACTGAAAGCTTTAGAGATCTTTCATGACTGAAACTCCAAAATCCCTTGTAACCAAAAAGAGAGTAGTCTTAAGTTTTTGAGGAAGTAATATCACAACAATGATGCTGTGGTTTGTGTCGCATTCATGCTGAGCAGTTTGACCGATAGTGGCTGTGTGTATGATCCTAATTATAGAGCTTCGATTTCACTGTGCTTTTTTTTCTGACACTTGACATACCAATTAAATTATGACATGTAACAACATCAATACAAATACGTGCGAAAATAGTTAATCGAGCTAAAACCAGCATCATGACCCTCATACCAAGAGTCAACAAAAATGACAATGTTTCACCAGTTTTTTTTTTTTCACCAAACAGCGATCGAAAACACACAAGGTCAAACTCGACCAAATTGAGTTTGAGAATTTAGGCCTCCCACAAATTGGATTTGCTCTGTGCGATTTGTGGGTAGGGAAGCAAGTGTTGTACATATATTTTACATCTCACCCATTTAGATCTCGTCACCACTCAACTTAGGTCGGTCATCCATAAGTCATTGCAATACTTGCATACTTTTTCGCTGGGATCATATTAAAAATAGAAGCATATGGATTGGTTCCCATCAATATGTAACATCTAATTAGTTAATAAACTAATCAACATCTAACTGTATATTTTCAAACAATTTTATAAAAGAAGTTGAAGCAAAAAAGACTAGAGTTAATTTATATCAGTGGCTCAATATTAAAAGTTTTTAAAAAATTAATCATAAAAAAATTGCATCCATTTCAATATTTTATGCATGATCAAATTTCATCTTAGGCAAATATGATTATTTAATTAATTGACCAGATTAGATATTGAAAAATACAACAAATCAAGCCACATAGTTGCCTCATCGGCCGGGTATAGATTGCGTACTGCCGCACATCTATTTTCAAGGCTACTGGATTTAATAGGTTAATTGTGAACATTTTATTTATTTTTTTATGCAACCTTTCGAAAAATGTTCAAATCATCAAAATTTTGGATAATCTGTCATTTAAATTTAAAATTAAGTTAATATCAGGAGTAATTGAATTTGATATGCTCTTAATTGCCCAAATTATTAAGTAGACTATCCCATAAACATATCAATTCTGCAAATTGCCCAAATTAATCTATATTCCAATGAGTAACTAAATTGAATGGGTCAATTTAATATCCTATTTGTTAATACTTCACTAAAAATAAAGCTTTAAAGTTAATTGGAGGGTCAAAATTCTCTTATTTTGATAATAAAAAGATAAACATTTATGATTATGATAGTTTACTGATCATCCTATACTATTCATTTTTTGATTTAAAGTGCATGCCCCTGCATAATTTCCAAATTGAATGTCCCCAATAATAAAAAAATATCAACAAATTGAACTAAAAAATTATAGGATAATCAAGCCCAAATTTCTAAAGTTTATATTTTATGCATTAGTTACCCTAAAGTGTCCTAGAATTGAAATACCTTAGTTCCAGAATGACCAATCAAAATCAAACATGTTGTATCTTTTAAACTTCAAATATTGAGATCAAAACAAATTTTTATTTTATCTTTTACATATTTTTATCTATTTATTTTGTATACCTTTTGTATTTTTAATTCTAAAAAAATGAAAACAGTATTAACCATTTGTTCCTATTTGAATTTCATCCAATCAACCTAGAGAGTAAAAAAAAATTCCAGGTTGATGTACATATTTGGGGGCAATGTTTCAGACAAATGATCTAACATTGGAACAAGGTATTGCACTATACCCGATTTGGTATCCGGATAGGGCACATCTAAGAAATGGCAATGGGATCGGGCAACCACAGTCGGACCTAAGATCAAGATAAGGAAGCCACCTGATTTGGCATTTGGATTAGGCAACTGCCCGGTCTGCCATTGGGTGAAGTGTTATAGACGAAATATAAACTCGGCCATGCCATGCCAGTGATGAGCTTCATCTTCCTAACTTGATCCAATGCCAATATTCCGCCTCTCAATGATCCTATACTAGATCATGCTACTAGGAATTGAAAGAACAATTGAAAAATCTTATACCAATTGACCTACCAGCAAGTCGTGAGTGACAGGCAGGTGATGCAGATCAGCCAAGCTGAAGCAGTCGCAAGCCAAGTTTTTAGACTGACCCAGACGAGCCTCGTACACATCAGGAACCTTAGCCAGCTTGGACTCATTCTCCTCCACAGCTTCTCGATGCTGCCCCTTGGTTCTCAGTCTCCTGTGAGCTTGCGGGGGTACAGATGCAGGTGTGGTAACGGAGAGAGAGAGTGGGCATTTGCATGGGATCTACGTGAATCCCATGCAAAAAAATATTTTTCTTTTTTTTATTGCTTTTGATTCTTCTTTTCATTTTTCATTGTTTGTTTCATTTTTTTTTCAACACAAAGAAAGAAGAGAAAAATCGTAATTTATCGACAAATTGACTTGGTAAAATTTGGTCTTTACATGTATCATCTTAATTTTCTTAAAGATATTATCCAAAATTACAAAAAAAATTTCATATCTTATTTCTTTTATTGTCAATTTAAAAATATTTGAAAAAAAATTAGAAATAGGTCATGAATGCACAATTAGAATAAATATAAGTGTTAGATTGATATCATCTTATGAAGTAAATCGCACAATTCTTATAATATAACATTATGGGTGGGGGATCAAAATCACAAGTGGTCTTTTAGTTCAATTGATCTTAATAGTTTACTTCACTAAGTTTTTTTAATGGTTATTGACTTATTGGACTAATATAAAATTAAGCTTATCGAGGTTATATTAATAGTTAAAAACAAATATCTAAGTATAATTTTACTCCCATAATATATGCATAAGTGTTATGCCCAATTAATTATTGAATCATATCATAGGGGCATGCCTTAATATATAAACTGTGCATCAAGCTCATAATAAAAAAATAATTTATTAGGTCACCTCTCAAAAGCTTAATGACACTTAAGCTTTTGAATAAATTAACCTAATCATTTCAAACAATAGTATCCAGTTGACTGGCCATTTTGCCCTGTGGTTCAGTAGACATGCTAAAACAACACGAAATGGCTTTGCAAAAGATTCTTTAATTATTACTTTAATTAAAGTCAATATATGATAGTGAATAACCTTGTGCATTTTGCAATGGATTCTTTAATTATTACATTTATTAAATTTGGTGCTAATTTTTCTTTATGGGATTTATGGATATACATGAGCTACATTGAAATTTGATAAACTACTTCTAACCCATTTTAAAGTTATATTTTTTTTAAGTATAGAGGTACTGGATTTTACTAAATTGCTTCATCGTAGGAAAAAGAACCAAATCCAAAAGATGTATAGGATTAGTTCTCTTGAAGCAAATTGGTTATACAATATTTTTATAATATAAATTCACTTAACATAAAGGCATGAATAATTATTTCGTAGAAACTTTATGTTCATGATTGCATTTTGTACATGAACTTTTTTTTTTTTTTTTGGGCTGTAAGATCCGAAATTCTCATGTTTTTGATGCAGCGTTGCTTAAATCGAAGTAATAGGGCAATAGATTATATATCAGACAATTTTGGCCATTCGTTTTAGCTGACAAAACTAAGTTTCCAATTGATTTACGGTAGTTCTAGTTTGACAACCCTAAACCTTAAATAAATATATAGGGGGATCACGTTAAGAAAAATGGTACTATAGGTTGGCTAATAGCAAATTACCTAAAATGTCAACATAAGAAATGGACTCTTCTTGTTGTTCGTCACTATCAATAACCTATGTGAAGAAAAAAATAACCACTTAGCTAGGTGTATATCCCTAAGTTATTCTGTTAATTTTAATAATTAACTTGACATTGGGAGTAATATGATTCAATTCAATCCTTGTAATCTACACATCTAAACAATAAATTTCCAAGTGAATTCCGTATAGTTTTGCCTCTCAATTTCTATACACTGAAAACATGATATTTAACTCTGACCAAATGATAACCGAAATGTAACAATATGTTCAATATGTTTCTAGAGGATGCCATCCTAAGTGCACCATCGATGCATGTACATATGACCAAGTAATCTTGATCAAGGAGTTAAACAACCTTAAATCTTATCAAATATGGTTAGGACCTCATAATTAATTAGGTCATTCAAAATTATACCCTAGCAATATTTAAAGTTTGAACATAGTTTGGAGAATTATAAATTTAGAATTACAAATTTGTAATGCATTTCCTTTCTTTTTTTTACTTTATCTTTTAACCAAACAAGAAAAAGTATCCCTTATTACATTTGGAAAAAAAGATCATAAACTAGTAACTCGCCTATAAATTAGGCTCAAATATGGTTAAAACAATGGATAATTTAATTTTTTTTACTTGTCTAATTTTGCAGGTGAATAGCCTCATGTCCACACTGTTGCTTCACATGGTGCCTTAATTAATACTCTTTACTAGGATTAGTAATTAATTTAAAGATAAAAAAAGAAAAAAATATCAATGGCATCCTTTCTCTTAATTTACAGAGATTAGTTACCATTTTCAATCATACATTCAAATTTTCATTGAACACTACTAAAAATTTTAAAAATTAAAAATTCACTTAACATAAAGGCATAGAATAATTAATTACGAGAAATTAATATTGGATCTTGAATTACTTACACCAATGAGTTGTGTTAACTTATTCTAATGCATGCAATTCGAAGATGTGTTGACCAAATTCAAAATTTTGGGTTATATTAATAAATATTAAGCCCATATAATTCTTAAGCAAAATTAAATTTTAGGTCTAATTAATTATTATAAATATTAGACTCTCTCTAATCTTCATGATTTTGAGTGTTTTATATTTAAATTCCATTGATTTATCCACTTCATATGTATAACTTACGAACAAGTTACTGTGAGATGAGATTGAAAATAATATGGTAAACACCATAAAACCATTATTTGGATGAGTTTGTTGGGACACTGTTATTAATGTTAAATCAACTCAAGTCCAAATATATGATAACCTCAAATATAAATAAAATTATCTTTGGCCATATAAATAACTTTGATGTGATTAAGTGTGGCTTAATATAACTCATTCTAATAAATAAATTAGGCTTTATATGTTAGGCTAGAAAAAAATTACATATTTATAATTTAGCCTAAATTGATTATTATTACCAAAAGCCAATTCAGGATTTAATGGCGCCTAACTAGGGAAGTGTAATTTTCAAGTACTTTATATATTTCATAGTTTGCAAGTGAGCTCTTTAATGGGTTTTTTTGGTTAAATTCACCTATTCCGAAAAGATCCATGGGTTGTTTAATCTAATATTAACAGATCTACCATTTTGTTACATATATATATGTATCAATTTCTAATATATAGAATGTATCCAGATATTTTAGGGGCTGAACAATAGTCATTTCAACTTCGATACCTCGGCTTTGACCCAATAATTAATTAAGCTTAACATTAATATAAAATATTATTAGTGTAAAATTTCAACAGTTTAAAATCCCAATAATTTTGTATATAAGAGATATTTATGTGGATCATAATTCTATTTACATGTTAATTAGTTTCTGTATTTTCTTATCAAATACAGAGTAAAAAAATCCAAAGTTCAATATACCCATAAATCAAGATGGTATCATTCACAATTAAAATCACATATTGGTGTTTGGCGATCTATGGGCTGTTGATATGTATATGGAGAAACTACTTAATTATTAATTAAATATCAATATGGTATTTAATTTATAGTCATCAACACTCACCCCAAAGAAACTGCCATTTACTGATGGACCAAAAATCATCACTATAAAATTAAAATTCGTAGGTATAGGTGCAAATGACCTTTACTAACGGACAAAAACTTTTACCGACAAACACTTTAACCATCAGTATAGACTCCATCGCTATAGACTTTTACTGACGCTTTTACATCTGTCAATATATGTAACAGGTGTTTTATTGATGATTTTTACATGCGTCACTATATGTAAATGTTATAATGACAGATACTTTGTTTGTCACTAAATGTAAATATTTTAATGACGCATTCTTTGACCGTCACTATATATACAAGATCTTTAGTGACACATACTTTCATGTGTCACTATATGAATAGATTTTTACTGACGAATACAACACTCATCAGTATATTACAAAGTTTTTATTGATAGACACCATGTCCATCAGTATATATTTTTAGTTTTTTACTAACAGACAAGATATCTGTCAGTATATGTCTACTGTAGAATTTTAAAAATATTTACATTTAATTTTATTTTAAAACTATACTTATTGTATTGCATACACTATAAACTTACTGTTGAATACTTTATCATACGAATTCATTTTAATCGTAGATGCGATACTATAAGAATAATGATTTTATACTATAATTTTCATTTCAAAGTAAGCCATTTACTTCTATCTGAATAATACAAGTCCCAAATTTTAATCAACATACATTAAATGACCAACGAAAGAAAAACAATTGAAAAAATTAACTTTAAATGGTAACAATTATAGTTCACAAACCTTAAGAAAAGATATCCAAATATAAGGAAAAACATTGTTGTGAGGCTTCAACATAATGATGTAGATTTGAAGTAATATAAGTGTTAAATAAAATTACAACACAAGAATAAAAAATGCAAAAAAGTCGATATCCAATAAGATCATATCCAAGTTGTCATTAGGAAAGTATTTATAAACTAGTAGCTTTTGTTCGTCTTCTAGCAAAAACCTAACAGATTTACCAGGTTTTGGTACAGTAATTTAGCAACCAACATTACTTCAATGTTCAACTCTTGTAGACCTTGCTCTGAGGTACTTCACAGCCTCTTTACAACTACTTATTGCCCATCAAGTAGTGATCCCTAGATGATTGGATCCATAGTAATATGTGAATTACCTTATAAACAAGATAAGATCAAAGAAATTAAATCAATCCAATGGGAAAAAAAAACTACGAAGAAACACATTTACTAAAAAATTTACTAATAGATAGAACTTAAGTTATGAACAAAAGTAATACCAATATAAGATTAGTAAAAACAGTTAGTCATGAAACATAATTAATGCAAAACTTGAAACTTAGATCTCCAAATGCAGAGAAAACCAAACCAATACGTGTACACATTTAGTAATAAGAAAAGTAAATAATAGGCCCAAGCAAAAAGAAATACCTCATTAAGGCATCAAATATAACTCATTCATGGGATGCCCAAGCAACATCACTCATCAACATTTTATTTAGTAGATTCTAGTTAAAGATATTCATACTGCAATTTAGTGGAAGACTTCTTATAGTTGCAAAGTGTTGTTATGGAACACTACTATCATCTTGAACCTATTAATGACAAACAAAAAGAAAAAACATATAAAAATGTAGTAATCAATTATATTATTTCTAAACTTAAAATGTAAAAGATATCATACCTCTACATCATTTAATGCCCTCCCTACATTTGAAAGTGTAGTCAAATCAATAATTGGATATTACTTAAGCAAGTTAATCATAACTCCAAACTTTCCTTGAAGTTCTATGACATCTCCCTCTAACCCTTGAATATAATTCTTCAATTTAGCATTTTCTTGCATGACTTGTGCTTTCGAACGTTCATCTCTTTTTGATGAACTACCAATCTTACCAATACAACGAACACGTCCTCTCCGTTCAACTCCTTTTACTTGAGAATAAATATCACCATCATATGAACTACAATCACTCAATGACCCTCTAGATTCATTTATTTTATTGGTCATGAGCTCCTACCATTTAACAACAATTCGATCATTAATGTCCACTAAGACTGAATCTATTAACAAATATAAAAAGATAAAATAAATAAATTACATATAATTATATGAGCAGCCTTCTCGTTCACAATTGTTTTATCCTTTCGTGTTCGACTTTCAATATATATTTGAGCACATAAAGGTCGTACTCCATTAGCCTCCAAAGTCTGTAATAAAAAATAAAGTAATGAATACCCTCATAAATGAATTATCTGGTTAATGCAAATACTAAACATAAGGTCTAAAAAATAAAGTAACATTTTCATGGATTAATCTAGAAAATGACTTCGTCCCAGTGTAATGAGGCTCATTTAGTTTGGCACAATTTTTTTTATTCACTATGCTCACTGTCTGTAATTTAAAAAAAAAAACAAAAAAAGTAATGGTACATGTTTTCAAAGGAAAGCTAATATAAAATCAAGATAAAACACAAATAATGCTTGAAATGTTGAATTCATACCTTGCCTTTACTAGAGCACCAATAATGAACAATATCTTTCAACTGAGCTTTATTAACTTGAGAATCTACCATGTTACTAATCATTTGCTCTTCCGATAAGGTTTTATCAAATATTTTAGCCTTTATCTCACTTTCCACTGCCTCTATTTTTCACCAATATTACTTATTATCCATTTTTTCGACGTTTCAGTTAAGCTTGACACAAATATAAATTTTGACTACAAAAAAAAATAATAAAGATATTAAAACTAAAACTTAATTAACTATTAAACTACAATGGAAAAAAATCTATTAACTCATACCTCTATTATTTTCCACATTTCATCTTTGTATTGTTTTGGCATCTCATGCCAACTTACATAGTTGATAGGAGCAAATTGAGCGTTTCAGACCATGCTACCAATGAAACGAGTTAGAGTACAAGCTTCTGTGCCAATAGGTTCACCTTCTGCATCTAATGAAACAGCAATGTGTTCGTCTTCAGGTAAATCCCAAACCTCGGCCATACGTGAAGGACCTCTAACCTTCTTGCGATGTTGAGGAACATCTACTTAAAAGAGACATACATTAATATATTATTGTAAATGTTGCAACAAATTACAATAGGATGCTGCAACATATGGCTGTAAGCTGCTATAAAATATGGCAGTAAAATATAACTGTAGGTCTATTTCAACATGTTAAAGCAAGTAGATGCATCCAATGGCAGCAAGTTGGCTACACAATTTAGCAGCAAACTATTGTAAATTATGGCAGTATGTTTGCTTCAATATAGTAAGGCAAGAAGATGCAACATATGGCAACAAGCTCTGTTGCAACATATGACAGCAAGTTACTACAAAATTTGGTAGCAAGTTACTACAATATTTGGCAGCAAGCAGCTATAAGATATGACAGTAAAATATGGCTGTTGGCCTACTTCAACATATTAAAGCAAGTAGATGCAAGATATGGTAGAAAGTTAGCTATACAATTTGATAACAAATTGTTGCAAAATATGGCAGTATGTTTGCTTCAACATAGTAAGGCAAAAAGATGCAAGATATGGCAGCAAGTTACTACAAAATTTGGCTGTAAGTTGCTATAACATATGGCAGTAAGTTTGCTACCATATAATACCAAAACAAAGGAGTTGTACCTTATCTATCTTCTACTGCACAAGTTAAGGAGTTCTCACGATGTTGCTCTAGCTGAAACTATGAACTAGGACTAGAATTATGACTTGAACTTATAATACTCAAACGTTTATGGCTTAGCATTTTTGAAAGTAATGCTTAA
This sequence comes from Moringa oleifera, assembly GCA_021397835.1. Lineage (NCBI taxonomy): Eukaryota > Viridiplantae > Streptophyta > Magnoliopsida > Brassicales > Moringaceae > Moringa > Moringa oleifera. The sequence continues at coordinate 1,002,086 of JAJFZO010000345.1, forward strand.
TGTCCGAAATATCCAGTTAAAAAATTAATTGAAAGAATGTTAAAAGAATAAATACAATATAACACAAAACTATGTAGAACAATATAACATGCTACTTTCTTAGTAAAAATAAACTGCTAGAAAAACTAAGGCTATAAAAATGAACCTTGGGCATCATTGATATTATTACAAACCATCATCTTCATTGTCATTCTCTACATTGGTATCTTCTGCATCATCACTTTCCATCTCTTGTGCCATATCTTCTCCACCATCGTCGTCAACATCATCTCTAAGCCAATTTGAATCATCTTGCACATCATTTAGAGTTTCAAGCCCTTCTTTGTTAGATTGATCTTTATTAAGAGATGGCATATTACCCATGTCAAACGTGTCCCTTAATTTCACATGCTTGACAACAAGCCAATCTTTATGAATCTCATCTTTAATATAAAACACTTTTTTGACTTGTGTTGCTAATATAAAAGGATCATTAATCAAATTATTACCTTTGTGAATCAAGTATGAAAAATTCACAATGGTGTTTCCAAATCCATTTGTCTTACAACCTCTGTTGATATCAACCTAATCACATTTGAATAACAAAAACTTATATCTACGATAATAATTTAATTGAATAATGTCTGTTATTGCTCCATAGTAACTAACTTCTCCCTCAATAGGTCGTCTATCCCTTGCACTAGCATAGCTTGTTGTTTTGACATTAACAACAACTCCACTGTTTTGAGTTTTCAAGTGTTTCTCACATTCTGTTGTGTGAAATCTAAATCCATTAATGATATAACCAGTATATCTTTTAATCACTTCACTGGGACCACGAGCAAGCCATCCAATTTGATCTGTGACTTCTGTATTTTCTTGTGCATCCAAGTATGTAACCAATTTATTTTAGAAAAATAGTTAGCATAAAACATTCTAAATCGAGTAATGTATCATATGTCAAATTATACTTACTTAATAACGCAACCAATCAGTAAAAGTTAGGCTCTAAATCCTATCAACATCATATTGTGATAACCGACATGGACGATTTTGTCTCTTAATAACTTCCTCATGTTCCCTACATGTAATACATCATATAAGAATCCAATTTTCTCTAAAAAAAGGCAATATTTTGTAAGAATAAAAGAAACCTATTTATCTTACTTTCGGAATATGGTTACTGCATCGGTATTGAATAACACATAACGATGAGCTTGAATTAATGTTTGCTTGTCTAGCACAACTCGAGATACCCTCTTTCGCTTTTTCACTTGAAACTCATGTTGTTATTTTTTACCCAATGGTCTACCTCTACTTGATAAAATAGATACTCCTTGAAAATTTAAAGTATCATCCTCAAAATTTCTTATAGGTCGATTGAACCTAGTTTCAACTCCAGATAAGTATCTCGAACAAAAAGTTAAACTTTCTTGTGCTAAGTACCCTTCTGCAATTGAACCTTCTAGTTGAGCTCTATTGCGTACATATGACATGAGTGTCAAAAGAAACCTATTTGAATAAAAACAATAATATAACGTCTTTAATATGTTCATTCCTATTTCATTTTAACAAATCAGATAAATAAAATAATTTAATATTTACCTCTCAATAGGATACATTCACTGATATATAACTAGACCAACAATTTTTGCCTCGTCAGCCAGATGAATAACTAAATGCACCGTAATAATAAAAAATGAAAGAGGAAATATCTTTTCCATTTTACAAAGAGTCAATGCAATAGATGATTGAAGCCGCTCAAGTTCACAATCATGAAGCACTTTGGAGCAAATGTCTTTGAAAAAGTTGCATAACTCAATTATAACCATACTTACACCATGTGGCAAAGATCCTCGTAATGCTATGGGAATAAACTCTTGCATTAAAATGTGATAATCATAGCTTTTAAGCCCCAAATGCTTACGTTGCTTAAGTTGAACATAGTTTGATATGTTGGATGAATATTCATCTGAAACTTTTAACTGCTTAAGAACATTTAAGAATATGTCTTTTTCTCTCAAAGTCATCTGATAGCAAGCCTTAGGTAAATACTCCACATTGCTGTTAGGACACTTATGTGGATAAAGCTCATTTCTTATCCATGTCTTGAAGATCATGTCTTGCTTTGTAGTTATCTTTTGACTTCCCTTCTTATCCCAACAATGTACCAATAATATTATCACAAACATTTTTTTTCTATGTGCATAACATCCAGATTATGACACAACAAAAGATACTTCCAATAAGGTAAAGAAAAAAAAAGGCTTTTTTTTTCCATGGATGTACTATACCCTCATTTCCACTATCATTCAAGAATTCTAGTTACTCTAAAACTGTGCTCCCAGATGGTAGTGTAGGTGCACTCCTACATTCATGATTTCCATCAAAAGAATGTCGATCAAATCGGTACTTGTGGTCAGGCTTCAACCATCGATGATGACACATATAACTAAACTTTCTACTGTGTTGTAGCCACATTGATGTAGTTTCATAGCCACAAGATAGACAGGCATATTGTCCCTTTGTGCTCCACCCAGATAGGTTGGCATATGCTGGAAAGTCATTAATAGTCCATATTAATGCAGCATGTAGTTGAAAACTCTGATTTGTAGTAACATCAAAAGTTTCAATCCCAACTTCCCACAAGTCTTTCAACTCCTCAATCAAAGGTTGCATGAAGATGTCAAGTTTATAACCAAGTCCAGTCAGACCAAGAATCAACAAAGAAAGAATTCAATTAGGTTGTTTCATGCACAACCATAGAGGCAAATTATATAAAATCAAGATAACAGGCCAAGTGCTGTGAGTAGCACTAATATTCTTGAATGGGTTAAAACCATCGGAAGCCAATCCAAGGCGCACATTACAAGAATCCATGGCGAATCCAGGATAATAGGAATCAAGTTCCTTCCAAGCTTGTGAGTTTGCTGGATGTCGTAAGAATCCATCTTTAGTGCGACTTTCATCATGCCATTTCCTCAAAGTTGCAGTCTTTGAAGACATAAACAATCTTTGTAATCTTGGTTTTAGAGGAAACCAATGTAAGACCTTTGCAGGTTTCTTCTTTCTCTTTCTTGAAGTCTGCTCAAAGTCATCTATTACAACATTTTTGCTTAATTTCCACCTTGATAAACCACATTCTAAACATACATCTGCATCGACCTTATCGTTCCAAAACAACATGCAATTATTTGGACAAACATGAATCTTCTCATATCCAAGACCCAAACCCTTAATGATTTTTTTAACCTCATAGAATGATTCTGGCAATGAATTTTTCCTCTGTTAATGCATCTTTTAGCAACTCCAACAACATCGAGAATGACTTGTTAGTCCATCCATTAAGGCACTTCAAATGGTATAAATGAACTATGAAAGACAATTTTGTGTAGTTCTTGCAGCCGGGATATAATTTTTTCTCAAAATCTTTAAGCAACTCATAAAAAGCATGTGTAGGATTCCTTTCCGTAGCTTCATCTCTTTCATTAGTATCACATTCACTTCTATTTGTCACTTCATCATTCAATATATGCATGGGAAAAACATCATGTAACAAGCCATGTATATCATGTTCAAGACCACTTTCTTCCTCATTAACTATACTAGTAGAGGTATCAAATGTTTCTTCGTGAAATATCCATCGAACATAACCTTTGAGAAAATCATAACAAATTAAATGATCGAAAACATCTCCCCTTGTAAACTAATATGTGTTCACGCATTTTATACATGGGCATAAGATTTTGCCATCTTTAGATGATCTCTCAAATGCAAAATTCAGAAAGTTGTCGACCACTTTAATGTACTCAACGCTTGCTCTTAACGTAAGACTTATCCATGATTTATCCATTGAATAATCAGTAACTGAACTGAAATGATCAATGTTTAAAAATATAAAAATATAGCTAGCTTTCTAACCATAGAGTGTTAAAATATGGTTACAATAATACAATACAAGTGCACTAAATGCACAAAGTAATATACTTGGATATGACATACCTGAAGAAGAAGATATAGCACCACAACAAGATAGCCTATAAGGATTTATCTTCTTTCAAAAACCAAACCTGTAAGAAATGATTTTTAAATGATATATAAGGCATGACAATCTATAAAATTCTTGATATGATAAGCACTATGTAGCATGCAGTGTGTAGTATGCGAAGTATACAGTGTACAGTGTGTAATGCAGAGTATGCAGTATGCAATGCAGAGTGTGCAGTGTGCAATATGCAGAGTGTGCAATGTGTAGTGTGCAGTATGGCTGTATGTAGTATGGTAGTATGGCAGTATGCGATATGGTAGTAGTATGCAGGATGCAGGATGCAAGATACAGGATGCAGTGTGTGCAGTGTGCAGTATCACAATATGTAGTATGGCAGTAGGGCTGTATGCAGTATGAAGTATGGCAGTGTGCAGTATGGCTGTATGTAGTATGGCAGTATGGCAGTAGTATGCAGGGTGCCGGATGCAGGATACAATGTGTGCAATGTGCAGTATCACAATATGTAGTATGGTAGTATGGCAGTATGCAGTATGAAGTATGGCAGTAGTATGCAGGATGCAGGATGCAGTGTGCAGTATCACAATATGTAATATGGCAGGAGGGTAGTATGCAGTATGAAGTATAGCAGTATGCAGTATGGTAATATGCAGGATGCAAGATGCAGGATGTAGGATGCAGTGTGCAGTATCACAATATGTAGTATGGCAGTAGGGCAGTATGCAGTATGAAGTATGGCAGTATGCAGTATGGCAGTATGCAAGATGTAGGATGCAGTGTATGCAATGTGCAGTATCACAATATGTAGTCTGACAGCATGGCAATATGCAGTATGCAGTATCCCAATATGGAGTATGCAGTATGCAGTATCCCAATATGGAGTTTGCAGTATGCATTATACATTATGGCAATATGCAGTATGGAGTATGACAGTATGACAATGTGTAATATGCAATATGGCAATATCTAGTATGTAGTTCAATAATTTTAACAGATCAATGGGCAAAGTAGGTTCCTTTCCATGACAATTTAGTGATAATTTGCATGATATATTCACCATGTAAGGTAAATCTAAAATGCATCTAATCATGAAAATGAATTTCAAGAATATTGCTTCATTAGCATCAGAAAGTACCAGTATTTAAATTTATACAATACAAAGTTTATCTTCTTCCATAAACTTGGAATCCAAATTATTGTTGGTCTTTGCATTGGGAAAAAGCCAAGATAACATAAAAGTCCACAAAACACATTTTTGGACATCCCATGACTGTCAAATAGGACAGAACAGAAAATTACAAAATTACTTTGGCAAAGAAACTGAACAACTTCTCTGCTATTTCCCTTTTGTCTTTGCCTCTTAGGCTGCAATGCAAGCATACTGATTTGTCACAACTGAAGTATCTATTTATGTGATGTTTGACGTGAGCATCATAAAATATATCAAATGCATGATATGATTTTTGTGAAAAGTGTTCACTACTTGGTATAGTCTATCAAAACATTCCAAGTGCCAATTGTCACCCTACAGAGGACAAATGGTCATGATGTATTCTTCATGTGAATTTAACTGCAGAGCTGATACACCCAAATGGACAAATTGCTAGCATAGGCAAATAATAGCCAAACCTCACGTCCTTTGCATTTATGTACTAGGCACATAAAGTTTCTGATTTTCCTTTCCTGCGTCTTAATTGATAACCCTTAGAAGGCACATCTCATCAATAAAATATCCAAAACAAACAAGTTAATGATTTTGACTTATAAATCACTAGGTTATAAAGAATTAAAAGAAATCAAGAAGATATTTTTTTTTCCTAGTGATTATCCAACGGAGTTAGGCCAAACCTAAGATTATCCTAATCCAGGGCAGCATACTCATCATTCTTGGAATTACCATATCTCCAAGAAAAAAAATAAAAAACTGAACTTAATAATAAAGAACCCACCAGATTTGTTCGAGGATATAGAAACAAACAGTGAAAATTCATAATCTTTCAGAATATGAAACTACTTTGGTTACCTGTGAGTAAATGGCTTCTGTTGTTCTTGCAAAGCTGTGAGTAAATGGATTCTGTGTAGAAACGGTAAGCTCCAAGCTACAATTTATGGGCATTTTCAAAGCAGCATCCATTTATTCAAAGCTAAAACCCTCAGCCTCAAATGAATGAGAAGGATTTCGTGAAGAAATTGCGCAGATGAGCAAAGGCCTAGCTTTACCTATGAAAGCTTTCGATGGTTTCTTGAGATCTAAATCACTCGGTTGCAAAATTGTGTAAATGAACAAGATGTGAGATTGAAACCAGGAGAAGAGAAATAAGAAAATTTTAACACAAAATGGACAGTAATTGTGAGAGGAAGAGATTTATATTTTAGGAATTTAGAGCAAGAACTGAAGGAGGAGCAAATGAAAGAAAGAAAAAAGAGACACCATCATCCCAATGAATTCACATAAGATAAATAAAAATTATTTTTATTTTAAATAAATAAATTTATTAGTTAAATCAATTTTTTAATTTATTTTATATTTAAATTTAAAAGTAAATAAAATTAATTTTATGTTAATCTTTTTGTGAATTATTTTTTAAAAAATGTGATATTTATGTAAAATAAAAATAAAATTTTAACTTTTCCATATAATTGTGACTTTATATTATTAAAAGATAATTTAGATTTTTTAAAAAAATTAATCTTGATATAAACATCATAAAAATTTTAAAAATCTTTCAATTAATTAAAATCTTTTCAATAATTAATTGAAAAGTATATGTGCATGATATGTATGTTATTATTGTCACGTGTCTTGTAATGTCATATTGAAAAATATACATTATCTTGTTTAATGAATGTAATAAATATCATATGGTACAATATAGTGAAATGGGTTATTTTTTCTTCATCAAAGTTTTTAATTATCTAAAAATATTTGCTAATAATTTTAATTTATTAAAATTATTTTAATTATTTTCACTTTATATTTTAAATTATCCATTGAATTAATTGTACATAGACATATATATATATATATCATATTTCGATTTGATTCAATTAAATCATGCCTTTCATTTATTTTTGAAATATTTATTCAAATTAAATCTTACATAATAAATTTACACTCAAAATCTTTTAAATATATTTTTTGATACATGCCAATGTAAATAATTAACTATTTTGTGATGAACATACAGATAAAAAATCCATCAATGTATATCATGAATATATTGAATATTTAGTGACACCTGTAAATAATCATCACTATAGGAATAGATTTACTGATGCATAAAGATATTTGTCACTATAAGTTAAATATTTTCATGTATTTACTAACAAACAAAAAATGATTGTTTGTAAATACAAAAGATTTACTGATGGATAGAATAATCCATCAGTATAAGCACATATTTACTGACAACTAGTATAGAACCGTCGCTATATGTAAGATATTTAGTGACACACATACATATCTGACACTACAGACTAGATATTTACTGATGAAAAATAAATCTGTCATTAAAAGTAAGACTTTTACTTACGGATAATAAAAATTTGTCAGTACATATTGGCAATTACAACTTTTAGTGACGGATAATAGAAACCATTACTATATATATGGTATATACTAACAAATTTTTTGTTCATCAATAATGATCATATATGTACTGACGGACTAAAAAATTTGTCAGTATTTATGTATATATACTAATGGATTTTAACCGTCACTAAAAGGTGGCGTTAGTAAATGATAATTTTTTTTATAGTGACTATTATCAAAATCATTAATATAGTGTTAAGATAATTATATCGTATATGTTTACTTGAATGCATAAGAATAATTAAGTTGTTTTTGTTGAAATAACATATTTAAAATAGGATTATACGCATTCATATTGTTATTAGGCTATTCTTAGTTACTTTGGTTAAACTGGTAGTTCAATCGAGGTTAAAATTTTTTTTAAAAAAAAAACTTAAATTAATTTTTAAAGAGTTAGGGTATAAGGTATAAGGTTTAGGTAAATGGGATAGGATATCTGTTTTAGTTGGACCTAAAAAATCATTGAAGAAAAGATTTCAAAGCCTTTATTTTTAATATAAAAGCAGAAATTATGATGGAGATCAATCCATTGTAAAGTAAGTTGGTATAGGCTCAATAGACATTTAGGGTTTAGGGTCTTGACATTTCCCTTAAACCCTCATGCTCGAATGACAATCATAAAGGATTAAAATAACCACTTGGCATGCCCTAATTTTGACATGGTAATAAAATAACGTAGGTTTAATTACATATGTTATTTTTGATATTTACTTTTTTGTCTAATTTTTTATAATAAGTTTACATGTAGTAATTATAATGTACAATGCCTACTTGAAAAGAAAATAATTCTTCTCTAGATTGTCCATATTTTAGGATTTGGTTCACCAAAAAATTTTTTGTTACAATTTTACAGTAAAATACAATAGAACATGGCATGTAATCTTTTTAGAATCAAGAAAAAGAGATTAAAAAATTAAATAAAATTATTTTTTAATTAATCATAAAGATATTATCTAAATTCTGTTAATAAAAAAATCATTTTAAAATAAAATAATTCAAACTTATCCCTATAGAAATGTAATAAATAATTTTGCTTAAATATTTGAACATCTCATTCAAAAGTGATAAAATAACTAACGATAATCTTCATAAAAATAAAAATATTTAATTGCAAGATAATATCATTTTACATCGATATATTCAATCGGAGAAAGTTAGATCCCGAAAACTCAATTTTCTTTCAAAAATAAATTAAGTTTGATTAACAAACCCGAACCAACAAAATATGTCACTAAATATTAAAATAACTTTTGCTCATCTCAAAGTAACAATGAACAAAGTCAAAATCTTTTTATAAAATTAGAATTAATATTATATTTAATTATTCCATAAAGATAGTTAGATTCCAATTAATTATTAATAATGACATATTAGTGATTTGTTTGGAATATTTTATCAAAATCTATTCTATAAAAATTGTTTAATATTATATATTCAATCATTATTATAAATATTTATACTTGTACTTAAGTCATATGAAATCCTACGTACTTAATTCAACTTAATTAACTTGAAGGTTCATTGGTTAAATTTCAAATAAAATCCATGGGTTAGAGTTTTGTGCAAAGATATGCTAGAAACAATTTTATAAAAATATTTGGGTTAGGGGATAGTTTTCATGAAGATAGAAAATAGTACGTAGTAGAGAAAAACATTCAACAATTGATGCTTGACTCAATTGTACGGTCTATTTAAGAGAATAGTTGTTGTTTCGATGTTAGGATATCAACCAAAGTCTTAACCATTAATTTGTAACATAAGATATTTGATTGATGTTTTATATCAACTGTTGCATGAATATGCAGCCATAAAATTTCAATCTTAAATTCATTCTTTCTAAAGATACTATCCAAACTCACTAAGAAAATTCCTCCTCTATCAATTAATTTAATCAAAATGGTTACTCAATTTTTAATATTTTTTCTTTTTTTCTCTCATTGTGCTCCCAAAGTGTTTTGCATAATACTATAATGGATCAATTATAAAACAAGCTTATTTACTTATATATGTTTAATCGTATATATAATTTTGAATTCAAAGTTAATTAATATTTTCTTATGTCAAATTCGTTATGTTGTCTCATTTTAAACTTTAAGAGGTTGATGTATATTGGACCACTAACAAATAACTTCTTGGTATTCTTCTAAGTAAATTTGTACGTTTATAACGACGTGATCTAATACATCAAAATAGGCGTCTATTTTTATACGAGGAAGAAAAAACAATAAGAAGCAGTTGAATCATAGAAAAGAGCTATTTTCTATCAAATGTGATCAATAGCAAAGTTTCATTTTCTCTTGGAGTCCAAAATAAATATTACTATTTTGCCCAAATAGTTATTAATTTGATCAAAATAGATTTATTAAATACTTGCATTGCAAATCAAAATTTATAAAATATTTTACTCAGTTGTGTGCTTCATTGGTTTCTTTACAAGGCAATTAGGCCCAAAGTATGGTCTGAAATCTAATTTAAAAATTGATCAATTAGCTAATCATTTTTTTAATTACAGTACAATAGGCAGGCGTATGTAGTTGTACACTCATTTTGATGGGCATGACATCTTCAAGATTATTTATCTAAAACATTGCTTCCAAAATGGCCAGTGTCCAGCCGCCTGATTTTAATTCTTGCACCAATTTATAATATCTCATCGGCTCAAAATTTTTAACCATCTATTTTCCTTTTGTGTGACAAATCATTAGGGCGAGATCTTCATAGACTTTTAATTTCTTTATTCTTTTATCAATTATTGCATTCAAGCCTAATGCACATGCCATGTTATTTGTGGAGTTGAAGTCTAAACAAGCTACAAATGGACAATAACCTAAAAAAAGTTAATAGATCTTTTTGAGTACTCTTATACATAAATCATTTCATCCAAACTCATTAAAAAATATATTAAATAAAATTATAAAAAATAAAAAAACATCTTTTTAAGTTAGGGATTTTCCTAAAGTAAACTATCAATGCAAAGATTTAGTCTAGATGACCTTGTTGTCTATCATTGTGCGAATTTGAAAATGGTTAATCTTGTGTTCTCTGTTTCCTTTTTATACTTGTTTATAGTTCTAAGTAGAAATGGTACTGATTTTATCAACTAAATTTTTATTTTTCCCTACAGTTTTAGTTCAAGCCTTTGTTATCTAATCCATCAATTTTTAATTTAGATTCCACGAGTTCATAAATGAAAAAAAAAACAAAAATAGAGTAATTAACGAAACTTGATAAATAGTAAAATTAAAAATAAAAAATATATCAAAGAAAATTATTAAAAAATCTATAAAATAAAATAATAATTTTTTCTCTATTTAAAAGTATTCATATGTCATAAAAATAAGGAATATCAATTTTATCTCAAAGTCAGCAACCAGGTTTTAAAATTATTCATATCCTAAGAAAATAAATCAGCTTAGGGAAAGAAAAGAATAAAAAAATCAAAAAATTTAAAATTTACAAAAAAAATTATAAAAAATTAGTTATCAACAATGGCATTCAAATATAAAGAGAATGATCAAGAAAAAGGAAAAGAAAGATCATAGTAGTTTAAATTGACTAGACATCCCATGGACATATTGATCAGCATAAACCCTGAGAAAATGATTGAGACTATATTTCTAATATCACGTGAATACTTACCCCGGCATACAATTGATCATAAAAAGTAAGAAATAGCTGTCAATTGTCTTACACTGTATACTGATGTCATTTCAGCAGATTATCCCATTTTTTGTCAGTTTGATGCCTTTAAATATGTTGTGTATTGCAATTACTTCATGTCAAAAGTGTCTTTCAAGCTATGCATGTCTTTTCATCATTTTGCAATTAAATTTCCTCTCAACCCAAGCCTTCTTTCTTTTTTTTCTCAGATTTCTCGTTAATTACTGTCTATAACAATAATTGATTGAAGGATCTTCAATGTTTGGCTTCTGTGAAGTAACTGATTGAAGTTTGAAATAAGTGTTTGGAATCAATTGATGATCACACCCGTTAATAATTGAAGTCAGAATTCTAATTACGTAAATATTGATCAAGATAGATATGATTTCAATTAATTTCACTTGAAAAATCATATAAAAGTTTTGATCGTGAATCTCAATTCAATTGTTTTATACAAATTTGTAATAGGAAAGACTAACTTTTATTTATTTTTTTAATTCTAAAAACAACATATTCACATTATCCTTTAGTGAAGTACTGTCTACCATCAAAGATTAGTATGCATTATTCATCCTTATTGATCTGAAAATGGGATGAAGAGGTTGGCTAAAATTAATTGGATCTATTTCTTCCTTTTTTACTTTTAATTGTCTAAAATATTAAGGAGTAGACATTTTTATGATTAAGAAATGTAAGGGGGGGAAAATGATCTCATTAGGTCACTTACATAATATCAACAGTTATTGTCAATTGATTTTGTTGGTATGTTACCTAATGTTCACTTTAGATTTGGCTACAACTTAATTTGGGTCTTAAACTAAGACATCTTTAATTCAATAAATTAAATGAATTCAGTTGTTAAAACCCTAAACTTATGATGAACTCAAAAAGATTAATGCAAAATTTAGATCTTTTAGTTAATATTTAGTAAATTAAATTCAAACCGGGTAAAATAGTGTACCAAATAAACGAACAAAAAAATGTACTCATACTGGATGGTTCAAAGAGACTCTGCATTGATAACATGAAGAGTATCATTCTTTTACTTTACTTAATGAATTGGAACAATCATATGATCAACTAAAACATTCAATTTTATTGTTTTATAATTGAATAGGCCATAGATAGTGTTATAATGCACTAACAAAAATCATTTTGAATATCTTATTTTGTTGAGAGATAAGCAAATATGATTAAAATATATATTAACTTTCTCTTGACAATTTTTAATTTATCACTCAGGTCCATATTTATTTTCACTAATTTTACTCTTCATTAATTTTACTGCCAGTAAGAAAAATATCAAGTTATCTAAGAAAAGGTAGGAATTGTTTAGGGAATGGCTTTCATGCAATTCTTAGCAGTGGAAAATTTTTACTATGGTACTACTGCTTCCATAACTTATCAAAACTGAGTGGCACGTGATCAAAATTAATAATAAAAATTAAGATTAATCAATTTAAAAAGCATATTTACTTATATATGCCTTGGGAAACTGTTCAGTTGAAAGTGTGTGCATATATATTGATTACGGAATATCAAAAATAGACATCTAATTTTGACTTTGGAATGTTGTTAACAAAAATTAAATTGATTTGCATTTCATTGTGAATAAAATTTCAAAATATCAACACCTTGATCAATTGATATTGTATCATTAATAAAGCTTATGCAAGTACAAATTTTTTTTTTACAAGCACAAATATGAGTAGTGTTATTTTTTTATATATATTTACTTTTTCTATCTAATTTGTTCTTTTATTACATATGATTAATCCATATAATCGTTAGAATTTATATAATAATTGAATATTTTTTGGATTGGCCATTATCAACAAGTATTGATTCAAATGGAATTTCCTAAATCAAATAATTACAAACCCTAAGCCATTGATATTTTTTTTAATCGACTTGTTGAACATGAAGTATTTTTATTAAATAAAAATATATTTTATTTTTGGTATGGTAGAAAAATAATAATTTTGATTTGCATTGATCTTTTAAAAAATATAATAAATCAAATAATAAAAAAGAATAAAAAAAGTAATCAACATGTATCCATAAATTCCTCTTCTGTTTAGAAAAAGATAAATGACTATCATGTTGCATCACTTAATATGTGCCTATCTCACTTTGTATTGTCTCTTTTGTGATTTGTTATAGTTGTTTAATTTTTCCTGGAAATTTCAAACTAAGATGACCTAATCATTATTCAATCATTGCCTTTAAGTTACATGTATGTTATTGCAACAAGTTATCATGTTAGTTTTGCTGATCTTACTATTAAATTTATCAACTAATTATCACACAAGTCAATATTTTCTTTTCAATTTTAGTGGACTCACCATTGTAGAAAAATTTTAATGTACATATTTCTAAGTTAGAAATCAAGTAAGGTATCGATTGTTAATAGTTGAGTTTACAGATATAAAAATTCAGATGTTTGATGTCATTATTAGCTTATGACTTTAGGTTGTCATCCATGGAACTCCTACATAAATTTTATTAGCTATGTCCACATGGTCAATTAACTAAGAACAATTGGAAAAAAAAAAGACTAAAGAAATTAAATCAAAAGCATAATTGACAAATGAAATGTTCATCTTTTATATAAAAAAAATTATCAATAAAGCACTTTAAAACTAAGTTAGATGATACTGGTAATCATCTAGTATTCTTTATCGATAAATTTTTTTATCATATCAGTCTCTTGCCTTTCATTAAGAAGAATTTAAAAAAAAAAAGAGTGAAAAAAAAAAACAACAACGTTTGTTATTATTGATCAAAAGAAATAGGAAGAAATGGATAGAAGAGAAAGAAATAAATTCAATTGATTTAGCTAATTCGAACTACAAAATAATCAAATAGTCAATTAATCCGTTGATATACGTGCAAGCTTTCTATAAAATAAATATTGTTAATATGGTAAAGTTAATTGTATTATCCTAAGAAAGTATGTAAAAAATAAAATTGTTTGATTTGCTAGTGATAATAATTATAAAATAATTTGATAAAACAAATTCATTATTATGTGTGTATCCTACCCTATTAAAAAAATTAAAGATCTCATTTTTTTTACTCTTCTTTTTATATTATGATTAATTCCATCATTAAGGATTTTTTTTAAATTATAATTCCAACACCAAGGACACTTGATTTTCAAGCTGAGTTTTTTTTTTTTTTTTTTTTTAGTTTGCTTGTTATTATTGGAAAAATCCTTGTTAGTTTCTTTTCCTTCACTTATTGATATGCTTAAACTAAAGGGTAATCTCGTTGGTCAGTTTGAGGTCTTAATCAAACTATCATATTTCTCAAGAATAGCACATTTGATATACATTTATTATTATATTATATATGATTTTTGTAAAATTCAAATCATATTCACTTAGCTTTTTTTTTCCTATAATGACATATGAGTTGACCTAATTTTAATAAAAAATAAATTAAAGGTCATATATTAGTGACATGATTATATCGTTTTTCTTTTTTCAATTATTCTCTTTATTTTCTTTATTTTTTTGGCTTTTATTACATTTTCTTTTCCTTTTCCTTTCTAGAAGACACAATGAATTCTAAAGACAAATTTTCCTCATGTGGAAAGGCTAGGCCATTTTTTGGTTATGTTAGGCATTTTTTAGTTTTTTCACTTATTTCCTTTTAATAACTTTACTTTTTTGAATTTTTTAGTTTATTTAGTTTTTTAGATTTTTTATTTACTTTTATTTATTTTTCAAATTTTTTTATGATTTGTTTTTTTTTTTTTTTGTATTTTATGTCATTTCACTCATTCATTTTTATTCACAGAGGCATGTATAGGTATGATCAAGTGAGTATCTCAATTAGATTTTTAACTACCAATAGACATAGTTATATAAGTATCAAGATAATACATATAAAAAAAGATAATAATAAAAACAAAACTCTTTACAAGGCATGAAATACAATAGTAAAAACAAAACTCTTTGCAATGTAAGAAAATAAATTTCATCAAAAAATAATAAAATATAAAAGAAAGAAGAAAATATATAAAAGAAAATCATAATTTTTCAAAATTGTCATTATATAGAAATGTTTTACATACTTATCTAAACTTAGAGCCCATTCATTTACTTTTTCTTTAGTAAGTACTAACTATGAATTGCATTATTAATTGATGTACTATCTTAATTGAACCATATCCTTTCATTAGATACATATGATTGTGTTTGATGAATTCATTCAATACTATAAATAAAAGCTTTAATGATAATTAAAAATGACTTTTAATGACAATTAAAAAGGACTTTTAATGATAGTTGTAGAACTGTCATCTTTGCTCATGTTATTAAACGGGTCCCTCTCCATTGATAGTTTTGATAGAACTGTCATTAAAGATATATATGTATTTTTTTATTAATTTCAAAATGATTACAAAATTTTTATATTCAAATTATCTAAAACCTGTATATATAAAATTCTTCATCTCTTCCACATCAGCCATATACATCAATACAATTCTTCACAATATACAGTCAAAATTTTCTCCATCAAAATTAAATTACAATATATAAATTTGACTCTTCAACTAAACTTAGTTAACACATATAAGTATACAATTATCAAATACACTAATCACAGTTCTTTTCATACTCTTCAATAAAACAACTATACTATCTTTCTTCCTTTAATATAATTACACCAACACTTCAATACCAACACTTAAATGAAACAATTGTACTATCTTTCTTTCTTCAACATAATTACACCAACACTTCAATACCAATAGTTCAATGAAAAAACTTTTTCCTATTATACACTTCAATACCATTCTCACTGAAACTATCATTACTTATTTCATGTTTGAAGACACTTTAACATAATCCAATCCAAAAAAGTAATAAAAGATGAACAAAATTTAAAAAAAAAATTAATATCATAATTGAACTCCATATGTACAATACATATACACAATCCTAAAAATTTAATTATATAAATTCAATGATATTCATCTGTACAAAAATCTTCAAGGTTCAACTTTCTAATATGGCACTCCAAATAAATTATCCAACCTCCTTTCTAACTTCATCAATATCCAATTAGGTATAAGTATTTATATCTACTAACTATATTTTTTTAAAAAAGTTAGTCTAATTAAAACTTTTAGTAAGTACATCAATTAATTACTAGAGTATTTACATAAGTAAATGCTTAAAAACTTACAGTTTTCGCATATGGGATATTTCTATCATGTCTATCAATGATGTTCCTTAAAAATTTTATAATATAATATCCACACTCAGTATTTGAAGGCTGATGTGGATACTTTTTAAAAATTTTTAATTGTTATATTTTGCAAAATAAATAAGATTAACATTACATATAGGTTTAAATATACATACCTTAGCAAGAATACTTCTAGGAATGTGCCTATTACTTGATTCTTTAGTAACTTGGAACAATTTAAAAGAGCTGCCAATAGAAAATAATTAATATTCTTAAGAGTAACATTTATTTTTTACTTTACAAGCATCTAATTTATTAATATTAGCTAAATAAATGATTAATAACTAATTAGTTAATTAATACATAATAAATTAATTATCATATAATTAATTACTATACAAGCATCTAACTAGCCAATAACTTGATTAAAATTTAAATAATATTTAATTATTTATTATACAAGAATATAATTACTAATTTATTTGTTCAAAATTTAACTGCTTATATTAATTTATATTAACTACAAAATCAATATAATTAAATTTGACAAAATATACCAGTTAAACTTACCTAAAAAAATCAATTCAAACATAAATTCATCTCCACCAAATATATAATTAATTTATCAAAATATAAATTCATCTAATTAACATCTAATTAATTTATCAATTAAATTAAAAATCTTAGTAATTATAAAATAATAAATTCATCAATTTATACCCATTCATAGCAAATATATTCATCCAAATATACTTAACAAAACACTCAAATTTCATCAATAAAAATTCACCAAACATACTTAATAAAGAACTTTTCAAAATATTATACATTCTCAAAGCATTTTTTAAGTCAAAATTAATCAAATTGAATCAAAATTGTGGAACTTAAATTTCATAAAAATATTTTAAATCCATACCGAAATATTTATATATGTTTGAATGCCAAAGATGAACGAATGGAGCGGGAGGGTGTGGTTGCTCCTTATGAAGATTGAGACAAATGAGAGAGAAGACAGTAAGGACAGAGCAAACAGAAGAGGGCCAAACAGAGGCAGCGCAATTGCCAATAGCTAGCTTAGCTACTTTTGCATGGAAAGCAAAGAAGAGAAGGCCCAAAGAGAGGTAGTGTTGCTGCCATGCCAGCAACTAGTTTAGTTGCTTCTAGAGAGAGACCAAAGAGGAGAAGGCTAGAGAGAAACAGTAAAATTACTAGCAGCTGGCCTAGCTGTTTCTGGATGGACAGTAAAGAGGAGAAAGGCCGGAGAGAGGTAGTGCAGCTACCAGCAGTTGGTCTAACTGCTTCTGGACAGAGAGCTCAAGTATTAAACATTATTACAAATGTTGTAAAGAAAGAAAACACCATAAGGGAAATATTTTGACTTTTGCACTATGAATGAAGGTAATAAAATATTAATTATTGACAGCTAACTAGTAATTTATATAGATCTATTAGGCACCAATGTTCTATTTAATGCACTTATAAGTGTGAATGAATCTCTCACTGTATTTACAAACAAAGCAATCAACATGAGAGCATTTGGATGGCCTTGGATAACAAAAAATTACTATTGGATGGCATTCACTATAACAAAAATTATAATCAGTGACAACAATTTAATGACAGTTATTTAAAGAATTGTCATTAAAAATGAGATCTTTAACGTTAGCTAATAATAAACTGATGTTAAAAATTAGCCTTTAACGTCAGTTATTGAAGAACTAAAGTTAATCACTATAGCCTTTAGCGCCAGTTGTTAAAGAACTGGTGTTAATCACTAAAACCTTTAATGCTAGTTCTTGAAGAACTGGTGTTAAAAATCAAAATAGTAGCATAGCTACCATATCTGATGTAGGCTTACAGCTTTCCATGAGGGTGGGCATGCCCTTGACAACTATATTATACAATGGCCATGTTCGGTTCTTCCATCAACTCCTAATCCGACTACATCTACTGCAGCTGCCACAGCCAATTGACACTATTGTCTATTTACAACATGTCAAGAGTTGTTATCAGGGCTTGTCCATGAATGCCCTATTATGTTAGAAGGAATCATTGGACAAAAGCGAAGTTGAGCTACCAATAGGAGCAGAATAGGTCGAGTTAGAGTTCTGCCCTCTTTTTTTCTGTGTGGGATGATGCTAGGGAAAGAAAGGAATGGGAATCAAATGATGAAAGGACTAAAGCTAGATGATCATGTCATTCTCTATATGCCTAAAAACCCGTCATATTATATGTTTTTCTTTTTGCCTTCATCTAGTGGAAAGTGGAATTAACCTAGGTTTGCAAAACTTATGTTGCAGGTGAGTTACCACTTCAACAGGAGATCGAACATGGCTTATTTAGGCTGCTGATCATTTAGAAGACCCTGAGACCCTAATGGTACCAGTAAGAACTGTTTGCATTAGGAATGGTTGTTCTAAGAGAAAGTCATACTCATTCAATGATGATGTTGTTTAACTTAAGGCTTTTACTTCCAATGTAGATAAAGACTGCATGCACGATGTGTGTAGCCTTAAGAGTAATACCATCTACAATGAAAATCACCTCACCATATATCTACTAGTATTTTTGTCAAACCAGTAAAGACCGTGGCAGTAGCAGAGTTGCTTTGACCGTAGCAGTAGCCTCTATAATTACTATAGCAGCAGCAGCAGCACAGTAGCAGCCTCCGTAACTGCTGTAGTGGCCAGCTACTACTTTGGCCACAGCAACAACCTTCGCAGCTACAGCAGTAGCAACAACCTCCGCAATTGCTGCATCCAAAGCAGCTGCAGCAGCAGCAGCCTTCGTAGCCACTGCAGCGGCAGCAGCTGCCGCAGTAGCCTCTACAACTACTGTAATGGCAGCTGCTGCCACAGCAGCAGTAGCAGCCTCCGTAACTGCTCTGAAATCATGCATCCAATTAGGTTAAATGATTTAACTATCTACTCCAGAATAAGAAAACTCTAGTTTCAACTATGTATATTCTTTACTGAGTAGCTAACAGTAGATCTAATGTGCCATTTTGAATGCCTTAATTATTATAATTTATTATAAATAAACAAAAGAGAGATGGAGAGATAGAGAGTTACCACATGGTGTGAAAGCTCCTAGACAATAGAATTTTGTCATTCATACTTAAATTTCAACTTGCCTTTTAAGGCTGACTTGCATTAACTCTAATGGGTCAACTTTTACAAGACTTCTGGCAAGCTCACAAGGCATTGCCTTGGCCATCGAGTATCCGTCCATAGATGGAGACCCCATTAACTTGATGAAAAAAGAGCCAGTAGTAATAACTAGCATTCTCTACAGCTTTTAACGCCTGTTCTGGGAGAACTGGTGTTAAAGTCCGTGGCTTTCAATGCCAGTTTTAGGAGAACTAACGTTAAAGTTTGTGGTCTTCAACACTAGTTTTGGGAGAACTGGCATTGAAGGCTATCTAGCCTTGCTTTAAGCTAGGGATCCTAAATTCATCTCCAAAGCCTGCAGACAACCTCACACATAATTTTTACTCTTTCTTTCATCTTTCTCTTTTTTGTTCTTTGTCCAGAAGCAGCTAAACCAGCTGCTAGCAGCTGCACTGCCTCTTTTCAGCCCTTCTCCTCTTTGCTCTCCATCTAAAAGTAGCTAGGCTAGCTGTTGGCAATGGTAATGCTTCTCTCCGACCCTCTTCTCTTTGGCATCTATCCACTAAACTAGCTACTAGCATGGCAACAGCACTGCCTCTTTTCTGGTCTTCTCCTCTTTGCTTTCCATCCAGAAGTAGTTAGGTCAACTACTGGCAGCCGCATTACCTCTCTCTGGCCACTCTTCTATTTGCTCTCTCCTAGCTCCTTACTCTCTCATTTGTCTCAATCTTCACAAGGGCAGCCGCACCCTCCCCTTCCATTCGTTCATCTTTGGCATTCAAGCATATGTAAGTATTTCGATATAGATTTGAAATTTTTTACGAAATTTATGTTTCACAATTTTAATTCAATTTGGTTAATTTTAGTTTAAAAAATATATTGAGAATGTGTATTATTTTGAGAAGTAATTTATTAAGTGTGTTTGGTGAATTTTCGTTAATTGATGAAACTTGGGTTTAGGGTTTGTAAGTATATTTAGATAAATATATTTGGTATGAATAGGTATACATTAATGCATTTATTATTTGATAATTATTAAAATTTTTAGATTAATTGATAAATTAATTAGATGTTAATTAGATGAATTTATATTTTAATAAATTAATTATATATTAAGTGTAGATGAATTTATGTTTAAATTAATTTTTTTAGGTAAGACTAATTGGTATATTTTATCAAATTTAATTATATTCATTTTATAGTTAACATAAATTAATGTAATTAGTTAAATTTTAAATAAATAAATAAATAATTATATGCTTGTAAAATAAATCATTAAATATTATTTAAATTTTAATTAGGTTATTAACTAGTTAAGTGCTCATATAGTAATTAATTAGATGTTAATTAAATATTGAGTAAGTCTTAATTAACTAAATAGTTATTAATTATGTATTTAAATTTTAATTAATAAATTTGATGCTTGTAAAGTAAATAATTAAATGTTATTTAAATTTTAATTAATAAATTTCATGCTTGTAAAGCGAATAATTAAATGTTATTTAATTAATTAATTTACTAGCTAGTTAATTAGATGCTTTTATAGTAATAGAATGGTAGATCCATGTGACGGAGGAGTAGTGATATTTCTTTATAACTTGAGGTAAGTTATAATACTAGTTGAAATTATTAATAGTTTTATTTATAATATTTCTAACATTTATTTTTCATAATGTAGGTAGCATTGGATGTTGGTGGTTGTCGAGCCTCGTAATTTTGTGTACAGTATTTTTGATCGTTTGAACCATGATTCTCATCAAGAACTAGATCAACTTATATTCACATAAGTAAAAATATTTTCATTTATATTAGTATGCATTTTTTTTTACTTTAGAGAATATTGATTATTCCTTATTGGTAGCTCTTTTAAATTGTTCCAAATTATTAAAGAATCAAGCGATAGGTGCATTCCTAAGAGTATTCCCACTAAGGTATGTATATTTAAACCTATATGTGATGTTAGTTTTATTTATTTTACAAAATATAATAATTAAAAATTTTTAATGCAGTGTCCACATCAGCCTTTAAATACTAAGTGTGAATATTATATTATGAAATTTTGACTGGACATCATTGATAGACATGATAGAAATATCTCATATGCGAAAATGGTTAGTTTTTAAGCATTTGCTCATGTAAATACTTAAGTAATTAATTGATGTGCTTACTAAAAGTTTTAATTGGACTAACTTTTTTTTATAAATATAGTTAGTGGACAAAGATGCTTACACCCAATCGGATATTGATGAAGCTGGAAATGAGGTTGGACAATTTCTTTGGAATGACATTTTAGAAAGTTGAACCTTAAAGATTTTGTACACATGAACATCATTGAATTTATATAGTTGAATTTTTAGGATTGTGTATGACAATGTATATTTAAATTCAAGTATTGTATATATGGAGTTTAATTATGACATCAGATTTTTTTCCTTTGTTTTGTTC
This sequence comes from Moringa oleifera, assembly GCA_021397835.1. NCBI lineage: Eukaryota > Viridiplantae > Streptophyta > Magnoliopsida > Brassicales > Moringaceae > Moringa > Moringa oleifera. The sequence continues at coordinate 1,024,080 of JAJFZO010000345.1, forward strand.
ATCTTTTATTACTTTTTTGGATTGGATTATTTTGAGTGTTTTCAAATATGAAAGAAGTAATGATGGTTTCAGTGAGAATTGTATTGAAGTGTATAACAGAAAAAAGTTTTTTCGTTGAACTGTTGGTATTGAAATGTTGGTGTAATTATGTTGAAGGAAGAAAGATAGTATAGTTGTTTCATTTAAATGTATAAAAAGAACTGTGATTAGTGTATTTGATAATTATATACTTATTTGTGTTGACTAAGTTTAATTAAAGAGTCATATTTACATATTATAATTTAATTTTGATGGAGAAAATTTTGGTTGCATATTGTGAAGAATTGTATTGATGTATATGATTGATGTGGAAGAGATGAAGAATTTTATATATGCAGGTTTTGGATAATTTGAATATAAACATTTTGTATTTATTTTAAAATTATTATATATATATATATACACCTTTAATGACAGTTCTAATAAAACCGTCATTGAAAGAGGACCTTTTTAACGATAGTTCTATCATAACTATCGTTAAAGGTCCTTCCTTTTAATGACAGTTTTAATAGAACTGTCATTAAAGGTCTTCCTTTTTAACGATGGTTCTATTAGAACTGCATTAAAAGTCTCCCCTTTTTCAACAATAGTTCTATTAGAACTGTCATTAAAAGCCCTTCCTTTTAATGACAATTCTATTAGAACTGTTATTAAAAGCTCCCTCTTTTAACGACAGTTCTATTGAAACTATCATTAAAAGTAAAGGCCTTTAATGACAGCTATTAAGCTGTCATTAAAAACTATTTTTAATTGTCATTAAAACTTTTATTTGTAGTAGTGCTTGGAAAAATCATCCCACCATCACTCTTCTAAGCTTCTCCTAGTGTTCGACTTTTCTTATCTCATCAGTTAAACTGTATTTGCAGTCACGAGAATGTTAAAAATAGGAAAACAGTGTAAAAACAGTGTAAATAATGGTGCTTATAAAACACAACTATTTAGATGTTTTCTAGTGCTTATAAAATACCAACTTCTTCTTCTTTTTCTCCAGGTAAGCTATCAGTTCTACCTATTAGGAAAGCGACTCCTCTAAAGCCTATAAATATAAGAGTAATTAAATTCAAATCTCTATTAAATGTCTCAATCCCTTTTCTATTCTACTAATAATATTTTCGCATGGACAACATTTCACAAGTGCATTAAAGAACATTTTTAAATCTTCAATTATTTCAAATTCACTTTGACTGTATACTCCTTGAATCTTCCTTTTCCATGTTTCTTCTAATCTTGCCCATATTGTGGACACTTTATGACAACACCGGTGTTCAAAACTTGGGATATAATCAATGTATGCCTTGATTTATGTTTTACCAAGAAAATATCTAACCATGTATCTCTAAATTGTTATACTTTGAAATCTTTCTGTATATCCTGTAGATCCTATCATGCCAGTTATGGCAGAACTGGCATGAAAGGATATTAAAGGCTAGCATCAACAAAACTGACATATCCTCTAGCGTATCCTCACAGCCTTTAAGAGGTCAGCTAGTCTTTATGAAGGCCTTTAACGTTAGTTCTCATTTAACTAGCGTTAAAAGCTAATCTTTAACATTTGTTTACTGTTAACTAACGTTAAAGATCCTATTTTTAATGACAGTTCTTTGAATAACTGTTATTAAATTATTGTCACTTACTACAACTTTTGTAGTAGTGATTGTTGAAAAACATGCCATAATGATACTTTATTTAGAGTTAAGACAAAAAATGAATAAAAAATAAAGAAAACATTCAATTTTTCTACTATTTAGTTCATACCAATGATATTAGTATTACAGCATATTTCCTTACATTAAGGGAATTGTAATATTACTTAAATTTTCACAGAAACAGCCTATATATGCCTTCTGAAATATTGAAATGATCAATCGATAATCTTCTAAATTTTTTAAAATTGATATTTAATCCTTAAACAAAAGATCAATGCCTTGTGAATGATAGGATTGAATACAAAACATTTTATTTTATTTTTTATTTGATTAAAAATTAATATTCTACAATAATGGGCATCATAATAACATTTTTATTAGAAATGACTCAATATCAGAGATGATATTTTGTCTAGTTAGGATTGGTCAATTTATATATTTAATTTATATTAAACATCAGTCAATTTGTTTGGATAATGTTAGGAATAGATGAAGAGATAAACCCTATTGTATTTTTGATCTTACTTGACCTAATCAATATATCTTTGATTTTGGTTTATATCCTAAAGACAAATCAGATAATTTTATTTTTTTATATTTTATTCAAGAATAAAATATCAATTTACAAAAATTTCAAATATAACTGTTGGACAATGTGACTTAAAAAAATCAAGACAAAACTCATTGCATATTAACCGACAAAATGGGTTCATTCTATTTGTTCGATGAAACTGTTAGATGTTAATGTTGACCAATAACCAACCATTTGTTTCTTAGTAATATATCAAGGGGTATAAGTACAGGTGAATTTGGACTAATTAAAATTGTGATTTTTTTTTCTACACGTGGATGATACCTTTCTCAGCTTATTGATATGCAATAATATTTAATAAATGACAGTTGTAAAATATTCAAGTTTATGTCCAACCTAAATTAGTAAAATCCTAAACTGAGTGAATTTTTTTGACATAAGGAAAAATTGTCTTTAGAATTTCATTTTTAAATATCTTGGCAAATCAATCAAAATCACTTTGGCGCCCTCAGTGTATTATAGGCACTATAAATTTTCTTATTGGTGAAGTGATTAAAAAAATTATTTTTCTTACTTTTAAAATAAAATATAATAAAATAAAAAAAAGGAAGATAACAATTGAAAAGAAAAACAAAAGGTTATAAAACTTTAAAAATAAAAAATGAGAAAAATAATATAAAATAATTTCAAACAATTCAAGGATCATAAAATATTTTATAAAAAAATTAATAAAACAATTTTGATTTGCATGGATCTTTTAATAAAAATACAATAAATCAACTAGTAAACAAATTAAAAATGCAATAAAATATACAAAATAAATAAATAAGTAAATGTAAAAAATAAAATTTAATTTAAAAATCAAATAAATAATAAATAATAAATAATAAAAACTAAAACCAAACACACTAACAAAATTACAACTACTTGGTGAGCATTTTGTGTGTGTGTTTATGTAAGTGACCTAAAAAATGTTGAGAAAATAATTTTATATTATTTTTTAGAAACAAAGAGTTATCCATTTTTCTAATTTAAAACAATCCATACCTTTTATGATAAAAATAGCTCCTTTAAGTTTTTATTAATCTCAATAAAGTAAACCAAATATCATTAATTGATTGATTAAAAATTAATTTTTAATCAATCTGTTGGAGCATGTTAATCATATTATGATTACACGGTAACCTAAAATAAAAAATTCTCAGTTAATAGTCTGAAAATATAATCTGATTAGTCATATGAAAGTGAACTCTAGTTTTTATTATTCATATGATTTTTTTGAATTTTATTTTATTTTTACATACTTCATTTTATTTATTTTGGATGCATTTTTTTTTCATTCTTTTTTATTGTTTCATTTATTGTATTTTTATTGCATTTTTCTTTAAAAGATCAATGCAAATCAAAATTAATTTTCAAAAGAATTTTTATAGAATTTTTTATGGTTCTTGAATTGTTTAAGATATTTTTAAATTATTTCATATTATTTAATATTATTTATATTATTTATCTTTTGGTTTTTTTCAATTATTATCTTTATTTTCTTTGAATTTTTTGGATTTTATTACATTTATTTTATTTTACTTTTCTTTTTATGATTTTTTGATATGTTTTCTTTTTAAAATTTTTAATATTTTATTTTATTTTATTTTTCTACTATTATATTACATTTTCTATTTTCTTTTACTTACTTTAGATTGTTTTTAAAAAATTTCTTACCTATTGTATAGTTTATTTCTCTTTTTTCTAGTAACTTTATTTCTCTTGGATTTTTTTAGTTTATTTGGATTTTAGATTTTTTTATTTGATTTGATTTGATTTTTGGAATTTTTATGTTTTTTATTTTTAACTTTTTTTTTTCTAAATTTTGATTCGTTTCTTATTGTGTTTTATATTATTTTAAATTTTTTTTGAGTTATTTCATTTTATTTCAAGAAATAATTGATCATGTTCCTCGTTTGGCAAAGAATTGCTTTACATGTAGTGCCTGCATACACCTTCCTTACTATTTTTTTTTTCTTTATTTCCTTTATTTCTCAATGCAAAGTGTTCTTCCTATCTCGTTTATCTATATTAAAGATGAGCAAGAGAGAACCAATCAATTTAATAATCTAAAATAGAAATACACAATGAAGAACAAAATTTTCTTCACAAATTTTGTATAGCATCTAAAGTAGTGCGAAGATCATGATATCTTGATTATTTCGCCTCTCTTGTGAAGCAAAACTTGTTCGAAGATGCAATGTTAGACTTCAACACTAGATACATAAGTGTGGCTCAAAAGCCTCCACATCACATATAATTTTTGTTCTTTCACAAAAGTGGAGAATGTTTATATTCCATTTGTTACAACACTCTCCCTAACTTTGTTATTCTAATTCAAAATTATTTTAATGGAAAGATTGTATTGTACATCTCTATCATTTTCAAATATACATTACACCAGATTGGATGTTCATTAGAATTTAGCAAAGGAACGAAAAATTTTGCAAATTCATAATTTAAAATATGCTCTTGTTATTAAAAATTTTCAAATAAGATTTTATTTAATTAATATATTAAATTTACTTTATTATAATGAAACTTAAAATTACAATAATTTGTTCACTTTTCCAAATGATTTAGTGAAATAAAAGTAGCTTATATATTTAAAAACCAAAAATATTAAAAAATTAACTTATGACACATTTTCGTAGGCTGAAAACAATATCTATTAAAAGCTGAAAAGCTAAAAAAAATTATCTAAATAATCATATATCTTATCTTTTATATTACATTTTTCTTTAAAGATCAATGATACATGAGCGACTCTCGGGATTAGGCATGTTATCTAAGTGTATGACCACATAACATGTACTAAGTTTATTACCACATAACATGTTATGTAAATTGCAATTTTAGAAGCGTCCTCTAATTAAGCATGAAAAATGATCCTAACAATTAATGCTTTCACCAATGAAGAATATCAAGCATAGGAATAAAGAATATAGATTTGTATTTTTGTTGTATTTTCTTTTTTTATAATTTCTTTTTAATATAAATTATAAGAACAAGTAACATAGGATTAATTATAATTTAAGGTAAGTTCATTACCCTGTCACTATTTTTAATCCAAAAATTTCACATGTCCGTATAAAATGGTGTGTGTTCATTTAAAGTCTTATATTTTAATGTAAAATTATATCTCCACGTAAAGTTAGACTAATTTCATGCAAATACATGTTTGCCATATAAAGATACATGTACCTATGAGTGCCTATGTTTATGGTTTCTTGTACATTTCTTGAATTTTGAAACAATACTTTCCATTTGTTTGATATATTGTATGTATGTTCATGAGTCATTGTGAATTTTATGAATTTTGTATATAGTTTTTAATTATTTTGATATATTATTTTCATATCTTAGTTAACGGTCACAGAGAACCTAATGCTATTAAGAATACGCCACCTATCTACGAAAGTTACACAAAACCTATATTTTGAAGTTTACAGTACTGAAATCTATGGCAGGCGGTTACATGGAAACTCAACAAATGTTATATGGAATAAAAGATCCCACAGAAAAGAGAAAATAGAGAAATATAAAAATATTGTTTTGCTCAATCAATTCAAACCCAACTTATAGAGAAAGAGCTTGAGCTAGACAATAGGCGGCTAAATTCCATTGTATTTTCAAATTTAGGACATGTTAAGTTGAATCCTAAGCAATTTTAATCGTATGTTACTTGTTGTCAATGACACGCTAAATTGCTCCCCAAAGTATAAAACTAACTGTCTTTTGTATTACCAAGTGATTTTACTCAAATATTAAAAATTTACCCTGAAAATTCCAATTTAAGGTATTTTAACATTTAAAACTATAAAAAGAAAACACAATGAGAACTCACCTAAATTTTTGGTTCGGTCAAGAATGCCAGTGTCTTTTTATTTTTTTAATTTTTTGACGAAAAAATTTTGTCCTCCAATTGGTTCTCCACCATTTGATGAAGAACTGTCGTGCATACCCTAAAGTATATGTATAATTTTCTAGAGATTGAGATAGCCATGAAGTGCAATTATTTCCCTCAAATTTGCCATGAAGTACAAGTATTTTCCTCAAATTTAGGTCAAAAATAAATTGCATGAAGAAAACAAAGATATACTTAGATATTGTTAAAAAAATGTGTGTATTTTGTATGCATAGGACAATCATGTTCAAGATTTTTTTTATTGAAATTTGTTGTATTTTTGATATCTTTGCTTTGATATTATTAAACATAATAGTCTTGATTACCATGATCTAATATACTAAATTGAGACTATTATGTTACTTTGGACATAATAGAAATATGTACATTAAATCTTAATTTTTAGAATTTCATTGTAAGCAAATAATTGCAATTTGATGGATAATTGAAAAATAACTTAATAGTTATTTCTAAATTTTTCTATCTAGGCTAATGTGCGCAATTTCAACTAAATAGTTTCCTAGACATGTATAAGTGAAAATTCTGTCAGTTAATCTGAGTAAATGGGTTAATTCATCATTGATTAATATGAACATTAACACAGAAAATAATTTGAACATTCTTTTTCTTGATTATGTGATAATCAATTTAATCAGGTAAGTTCTCTTATTGACTTAGCTTTGGTTAGCCATAATAAAATTTATGATTAGATAAGCAAAGAAATCGCACATAAAGTTAATGACTAAAAAAAAACATCTAGTACATTATTTTTATTAATTGATGTGAGTTAATAATAGTTTAAGAGAACTTACGTGCTAGCACTGCATGTCATACTGTTGACCAATCATCCTAACTTAGGTCATCATACCTACATAGGTTTGTCCCTAAACATATATACATTATTATATATTAATACATTAATATGGGCATTCAAAAAATTTATTTGATGATAACTAAAAAAAAGTGATTTCCTTGTTTATATAATAAAAAAAGTAATAAATAAATAAATAAAATAACAAAATAGTCAAAGTTTTTGTTCCTAAGGGAACATCAATGAAAATCCTTGTCCTCTAGTTGATATGGATTAAACTATAATCTTCAAGTGGAGTAGAAGAATACTACTCTTTTTATTATCAATGGGGGGTCTCTTTGATCCATACAATTATCAACACATTTCTTTGTTAGTTATTTGGTTTATTTGGTACATTATTTTTTCTTATTTGATTTTAATTAATTTACTACTCATTTAAAGATCAAAATTTTCCATTGATCTTTTTGAGTCCATAACTTTAGGGTTGATAGCAATTGAATTTATTGAATGAAAGATGTTCTAATGCAACAACTATTTACTATTTCAAGACCTAAAGTTGTTATCAGGGGTAGTTAATTTGAATCTAAAGTTAATATTAGGTAACATAGCAACAAAAGTCAATTGACATAAACCATTGATATTATGTAAAATGACCTAATGAGATCAAAGTTTACTTTTTACATTTATTAATCATGCATAAAGATGTCTACTTCTTAATATTTTAGGTAATCAAGAGTAGAAAGGAAGAAATTGATCCAATTGATTTTAACCAACACCTCCATCGCATTTTTAGATTAGCGAGGATATACAATGCAAACAAATGTATGATGGCGGACACTCCTATAAAAGATAATGTGGTTAAGTTATTTTTAGAATAGAACAAAAAAAAAATGAAAGAATTAGTCTCAATCCTATTGCAAGTTTGTGTAAAACAATTTGATTGAAATTTAACGGTCAAAAATTTTTATAGGATTTTTTAGAGTAAAATTAATTGAAATCATATCTATCTTTTAATCAATGTTTATGTAATTAGAATTCTAGCTTCAATTAACTTTAACGATCATGGTCATCAATCGATTCCAAACATCCATTTTAAATTTCAATTAATTATTTCACAAGAACTGATAGATCTGCAATAAGTGGCTTTATTATTACAAATTGCAATTAATGAGAGGAATATGATAATAGAGAGAAAAAGTTTGAGTTTGAGAGGGAATTTAAAAGAAAAATGATCATAAAGAGATATCAAATGCACTGCTTGAGAGACACTTTTAATATGAAGTAGCCAGATAACATCACGTATTCAAGAGCATTAAAATGACTAGAAATAGGATAGTTCGCTGAAATGACATCAGTATACAATGAAGACCCATAGGAAACTCATGAGTAATTAAAAAAATGTTATAAAAAAATGATATATGTTTCAAACACAATTTCTTATATATATATATATATAATTAGAAGAAAACATTTTTATAAAATATAGTATTTTTTCAATTAATTTTAAAAAAATATAATGACATTTGAATTTTACATGCATTCTCAAAATTAATTCTTCAAGCAAAAATAACAATATCAAAGTTATTTTTGATGTATCCTAAAAATCTATTTCCTTAACTAATTTCCTTGATCCTTACTCCTTTTATGATGATCCTCCCTTATGAATTTTAAGTTGTCAATGAAAATAATAAGAAATCATTGTACTCCACTAAAACTGGAAAGAAAATAGTAAAAAAAATAAAATATCAAATAAAATTACTTATTTGATCATGGTTATTGTCAATTTAAAATATGAACAATCCACTTTAATATTATAAACTAGGGTAAAAGTATTCAGAATTTTTTTTATTTTATTTGATAAAATAACTTTTTTATCCGTCAAAATCAACAAATTAAATTCATTACTTACCATGCTTTTACTTCAAATTAAATTGTTAGCCTGGTTGACATGTCCTTATAATGTTTACTTTTATATTTTTTTATAATTTACATAAAAAGATTAACAAGTTTGTTGGATCTTCTTTTACTCTTTTTATTCTATTTTCTTTTAGTTACCTATAGTTTAAGTGAAAAATAAACATCAAACTTACGTAAGATCAACAAAAATTATTGTGATTTTCCTTAATCTATTGTGTTTTCATCTTTTTTTTTTTAATTTTTTATTTTCTTTGAATTTTTTGAATGTTTTATTTTTTTTTTCATAATTTTACTTGATATATTTTTTAAATTAATATTTTATTTTGTTCAATCCACATGCACTTATTCTCTTATTGGACCACCAATGAAAGTACCAATTCTTTTTTTTACTGCATATCATACTATTTTTAATGAGGACAATTTAACTTATGGAGTTAAAGAGGTCACTGTAATCTATCCTAAGTATCAATTCAGAAATCATAATTAGAAAAATGATTTTTTGGCACCGTTTTTTTTACTTAATCTTTTTTTTTTTAATGTTTTGCATTTTACTATACTACAAATTCCTTCTTATCCTGATTCTTAAACCCTAAACTATAAACTTTAAACCTTAAATCTAACCTCTAAACCCTAATTCCTACTCCTTAACTCTTAAACCTTGAAACTTAATCCCTAACCCCTAACTTCAAATCTTTAAACCCTAATCCGTAATCTCTAATATCCATAAACCTGAAACTTTAAATTAAAAAAAAGTATTAACCTATAATGTAAAATATTACATTTTTCTTTTCTCAATAACAATTATTTCTTATTTTCATCAAAAATCTTTTATATAGTACTTTTGAAATACATCATTTAGATTAGAAGTTCCTGTATAGATCTGAGTGCTATCAAAACTCATTTCATCCTATTTAAATCCAATAAGAAGCTATCAGGAGCTTCTTGTTCTGTTAACTCTTAGCAGTATCAATTGTAGCTGAAGCTAGAAGAAAAATTGACAAAGTCATCTGTAATGTATACATGTTGTAATTTTCTATAGTTTATTTCCTTAAATCTATTTCCTGTTAGAACTTCAGAAGTTTTGCTATTGAATTAGCGTGCTCCCCCTATTTTGCATCCTTTATTTCATTCATTCCCATGTGCATTTTCTTGTTCATCATGCCTTATTTTCTCTCCCAACATCATATCAATTATCGAAGGCTCTATTCTAGTAGCCAAGATAACCATTTGAAATCAGCCAAGCAACATGTACTAGAACCTGTCTTATCTCCAATTTAGTAAATTTAGTGAACAATAAAGGTGAGTTAGACATGGATAAGGTTGATTTAGTTTTGCACAATAATTCTAGCCACATTGGAGCCAGTACAATGCTTTTTTGGTAAAAATTCTTCAGATAAGCACAGTAGTCTAATTCTTTAATCTGATTAAAGCAAATCGTAACTGTTCCCATTGCTTCTCTTAAAAAGTTTTCTTTATAGTGTGTTGTAGATGCAAACTGTATCAGCTGAAATAAATAGTAAACAAGAAAGATATTACTAAAATTCCAGTAGGCTGAGTCGCGAACTAAGTCGCTTTCTTTAAAACATTTCGCGGCTCTGCCTTCAGTGTGCAGTAGTCTATAGCCCTGTCGTCCCCAGAATGAAACAGCCCAGAAATTTCTCTTTCGGATCTCCTATGCACAGTAGGAATCCGGTAATACTACACCTCCTTTAGATTTGCTCAGAATCTGGATAGAAAAAATAAATTAGGATTTTATTTTTCCTTTTTAGAAGGAAAAGATGAAACCCTAAAAATAAGAAATGTAAAACCCTAAATTAGGGAAAAGTAAAACCCAAATTTAGAAAAGGATAAAACCCTAAATTAGAGAAAAGTAAAACCCAAAATTAGGAAAGGGATAAAACCTTAAATTAGGGAAAAGTAAAACCCTAAATTTAGGAAAGGGTAAAACCCTAAATTAGGAAAAAGTAAAACCCTAAATTAGGGAAATATATGAGGAGATAGGAGAAGAGAGTAGAGGAGATAAGAAAGCTTAATGCTTAATGAATGATTTAGGAGATTGGGAGTGAGGGCTATTTATAGTGGAAATAGGCGAGGATTCCATGTGAGAGAAGTGTTGCATGTGTACTATGTGTACACTAAGAGATAAGGGGTGATGAATCAACAGAAAGGGATAGAGTTTGTTCGTTGGTGGCTGAGTCTTCTGCTGAGGTAGAGGAAGACTCAGTCCTCTGCTGAATCTTTCAAACATTATTTTAAATTCATCAACAATTTCTCACTTGAATTTAAAATTTAAAATTTCTTTTTTTTTTCATCGAGCATTATCAAGATTATAAGATTATGCGTAAGCAGAGGTGTTTCTCGACTTGAACCTTTGCATAGTGATGATGCTTTAGATTATACTAGAGTAACTCGTAGTTTTGAACTCTATCTCCAACAACATCCCACACATAATCTTTTTGAGGTGTAGTTCGAGAAAAGCTCGTGCCTTTTTGGCCATGCACGTATATCCCAGTATAGTGAATGCTTTAGAGAATTTGCCCAAAAATTCCATAGAAAGTGGCCAAACTTTCACATTCACATAGGTGAGCCTATCAAGAGTATTCCTGTAGCTGAATACTCCACTCTATATAGAGTATAGAGCTTATTAAGAATTTAATTTAGCCTTTTTTCGTTCGCTTCAGGATTCCATACTTCTAGTAGAATGAGACTTCGAATAGTATGTTTCTTTTTCTATCACTTCATGACTTGTTATTACCTTTTGAACCTATTTCTTGGGATCTCTAGTCCATAGGTTGGGTTACCATCATGAGTGACTCATTATTATAAAGGCATTAGTCTCATTTCTTTTGAGGTTTTAAAAACCTTTTCTCTAGCTAGTCCTTTTGTCAAAGGATCAGCTAAATTATCATCAAACCATACATGATCCACTCTAACAGTTTCTGTAGAGAGGAACTCTCTAACAGTACTATGTTTACGACGTATCTGTCATCTTTGACCGTTATAATAACGGTTCTGAACTTTTGCAATAGCCGCGGTACTATCACAGTGTATCAAAATGGTTGGTATCGGTTTTTCCCATAACGGGATCTCAGCTAGCAGACTTCTTAACCAGCCTGTTTCTTCACCAACTATAGCTAGTGCTATCAATTTAGACTCCATCGTGGATTGAGCCAAAATAGTTTATTTCTTAGACTTCCATGAAACAGCTTCACCAACAATACTGAAAATATAACCAATTATTGCCTTAGAGTATTCTAAAAGGGTGTTCCAATCAGCATCGCTGTATCTTTTTAAAATAGTGGGAAAATTTTGATAATGTAATCCAAGATTCATGGTTCTATTGAGATACCTCATGACCCTTTCAATAGCATGCCAATGCTCGATACCAGGTCTAGTGGTAAACCTACAGAGTAACCCCACAACATAAGCTATATCAAGCCTAGTGCAGTCAGTAGCATAACATAAGCTACCTATAATGCTCGCATACTCAGTTTGTCTAACACTATCTCCAGTGTTCTTGAGCAATTTAACACTAGGATCATATGGAGTACAAGTAAGTTTACAGTCAAAGTAATTATGTTTCTTTAGGATCTTTTCAATATAGTGTGATTGATCCAAAGAAAGTCCCTTTGTTGACCAAGTAATTTTTATTTCAAGAATTACATTCGCTTCTTCTAAGTCTTTCATGTCAAAATTAGCATATAGTAAGGACTTTACTTTCTCTATGACATGAATATTGGAGCCGAAGATAAGTAGGTCATCCACATAAAGACATATAATAGTGCAAAGATTATTTTTAGTCTTATAATAAATGCACTTATCACTTTCATTCACTTTAAATCCATGTGAGATGACAAGATTGTCAAATTTTTCGTGCCATTGCTTAGGTGCTTGTTTTAGACCATACAATGATTTGTCCAGTTTACAAACTTTATTTTCTTGGCCTGAAATCACAAAACCTTTAGGTTGTTCCATGTAAATTTCTTCTTCTAATTCTCCATTTAGAAATGTAGTTTTTACATCCATTTGACATATAATTAAGTCATGTATAGCTGTTAGTGCTATTAACACCCGTATGAAAGTTATTCTAGAAACTAGAGAAGTATCAAAGAAATCAACATTCTCCCTTTGTCTATACCGTTTGGCTACTAGGCAAGCGTTGTATTTCTCAACTGTACCATCGGGTTTTAATTTTTTCTTCAGTACCCATTTGCAACCTATAGCTTTGCACCCTGGAGGTAAGTTTGTTAGATGCCAAGTTTCATTGGACTCAAGAGAGTCCATTTCATCATTTACTGCTTCTTCCCACAAGTTAGCATATAGAGAAGACAAAGTTTCTTTGAGTGTGTAGGGATCTTCCTCTAAAGTGTATGCATAAAATTCAGCTCCATAGTCCTTAAGAGTTCTAATTCGTTTACTCCACCTAAGCTCTTTTTCTTCTTCAATTGGTTGATCACTTCTATCATTTGGCTGATTACTAGAAATAGAGCCCCACTATTCCTCAATTTAAAAGGAAATTTATAATCATAGAAATCTACATCGTTAAATTCAATGACAACTTGGCTTTTAAAATAAAAAAATCTATAAGCCTTACTATTTATAGCATATCCTATGAAAACACATTAATATGCTCTACTAGCAAGCTTATTTCTTTTGGGATCAGGAATTCGAATATAAGCTAAGCACCCCTAGGTTCTTAAGTAGGACAAGTTAGGTGTTATGTTCTTCAAGATCTCATAGGGAGATACTTTACTTCTACTCTTAGGGATTCTATTAAGCACATAGCATACAGTCAATAAAATTTCTCCCCACCAATGAGAAGCTACACCAGAATTTAATAGAGTGGCTACTATTAATTCCTAGCAAGAGTCTTATTTTTTCTTTCAGCTTTTCCGTTCATTTCAGGAGAATAGGGTGCAATTCTTTCATGTTTTATTCCTTTGGTCTTGTAAAATTCAATAAAGGGACCAGAATCATACTTAGTACCTCTATAACTTCGTAGTCCTTTTACCTTTCTATTGTATTGAGTTTCTATTTCAGTTAAGAATAGCTTAAACATGTCAAATACTTCACTTTTATTTTTCATGAGATATACATAAGTGTAATCAGAATAATCATCTATGAATGTTATAAAACATCTTTTTTTATTTCTTGTTAAAATACCATCAAATTCACAAATATCAGAATGATTTAATTCAAGCTGTTCAGTCTCTCTAAGCACTGACCTATGTGGGGGTTTTGTAATCTTAGCTTGGCTACAGTATTTATATTTCTCAAAATCATCTACTGATAGTTTAGGGATGAGTCCTAAGTTACTCATGTTCTGAATTAATCGCTTATTCACATGACAAAGCCTAGCATGCCAAGTATTAAAAGTGCACAACATGTAGGCAAAAGATGATACTATATTCATGTCAATGTTCAATTTAAACATGCCATCAATAGCATAACCCTTCCCCACAAAGACATTATTCTTTGTTATTGTGTAAAGATCAGCTCCTATAGTTTGGGTAAACCCAGCCTTATTAAGAAGATAGCCTAAGACTAGGTTCTTTCTCATCTTTGGAGTGTGCAGAACATCCTTCGGTATGACGATCTTTTCAGAGGTAAACTTTAATTCCATCTCACCAGTACCAGCGATAATAGTGGAGTGGGAGTCTCCCAGCAACACTTTCTTATCCTCAGATATAGAATAGGACTTAAACAAATCTCTGTCAAAACAGACGTGGCGAGAAGTGCCAGTATCCGCCCACCACCCCTCAGATCCTCCAGCAAGATTAACCATGGAGATCATAGCAATCAATTACTCTTCGGTTAGGTTCGCTTATGGAGCAGGACGAGGCCTATTCCAGCAATTCCTGGCCATATTTCCCTGGGGTGGTTTGGATCTATTTCATGAAGTGTTCCTATTCTGATTCTTTCAGTTCTGGTTTATGTTTCGATTCTGATTTTTCATGTTCTTTCCTTTTGCTTTCAAAATCACAGAGGACTTTCTATTTGCCACGTTGTTGGAAACAACGAGTACTTCTTCTCTATGGTCTTGCTTTCAAGCTTCTTCCTCAATCCTAAGGCAAGTAATAAGCCCTTCCAGGGAAAGCTCTTTACTCTTGTGCATAAGGATATTCTTAAAATCTTTTCAACTAGGGGGTAACTTATCTATCATAACTGCTACTTTAAATTGCTCAAGCAAAGGCATACCTTCTGAGATGATCTCATGCACTATGTTTTGTAATTCATATGACTGAATCTCCATAGATTTATCATCAATCATCATGAATCTCATATATCTACTTACTGTAAATTTCTTAGCTTCAGCCTCCTCAGTATCATACTTCTTCTGAAGTGTTTCCCAGATTTCTTTAGCAGATTTATTAGAACTATAATAGTCATAAAGATCATCAGATACTCCATTCAGGATAAAATTTTTCACAAAAAATCATTTTCTACCCATGATTCAAGACTTTTCTTATCAGCATCTATGGATTCATCACACAAAACAGGCTTATTTGTATGAATTACATAAGCCATATTTTTCATGGTTAAGAAAAACAACATTTTTTGCATCCATCTTTTGAAATGAGCCCCTTCAAAGCGAAATGATTTATTTAGATCGGTGCTAGCAGATATTATTTCAGCAGTAGATATAACAGCAAACATGGCAATCAAAACATCTTAAAATTGTTGTAGATACAAACTGTCTCAACTGAAATAAATAGTAAACAGGAAAAATATTACTAAAATTCTAGTAGGCTCAGTCGCAGACTAAGTCGCTTTCTTTAAGACGTTTCGCAGTTCTGCCTTCAGTGTGCAACAGTCTATAGCCCCGTCGTCCCCAGGATAAAACAGCCCAAAAATTTCTCTCTCAGATCTCTTATGCACAATAGGAATCCGGTAATACTACACCTCCTTTAGATTTGCTCAGAATCCGAATAGAACAAATAAATTAGGATTTTATTTTTCCTTTTTAGAAGGAAAAGATAAAATCCTAAAAATAAGAAATGGTAAAACCCTAAATTAGGGAAAAGTAAAATCCTAAATTTAGGAAAGGGTAAAACCCTAAATTAGGAAAAGGATAAAACCCTAAATTAAGAAAAAATAAAACCTTAAATTTAGGAAAGGGTAAAACCCTAAATTAGAAAAAAAGTAAAACCCTAAATTAGGAAAATATATGAGGAGATAGGAGAAGAGACAAGATGAGATAAGAAAGCTTAAGGCTTAATGAATGATTTAGTAGATTAAGAGGAGGGCTATTTATAGTGAAAATAGGTGAGGATTCCATTGGAGAGAAGTGTTGCATGTGTGCCATGTGTGCACTAAGAGATAAGGGGTGATGAATCAGCAGAAGGGGATAGAGTTTGTTCGTTGGTGGCTGAGTCTTCTGCTGAGGGGGAGGAAGACTCAGTCCTTTACTGAATCTTTCAAACATTATTTTAAATTCATCAACATAGTGTCACTATTTTCTAAATCTTTTTCCTTCATCTCCCTCCGTATGTCACTTTCTTTATGTCCTTCGCATATATGAAAATGGTGTTATGGTGACAATGACACTAAAAAACCTAACTAAGAACCTAATCAAACATGGAGTTGTTTTGCCATCTTGAAATAAAATTTTCTGTAGAAAGACACCCAATAACGTCACCAAAATTTCTATTGCCATGGACACCAACCTTTGATTAGAAATCTGTCTGTGTAAAAATTCTTATCTCAATCATTTGAGACAACACTAAATTCATTTCATCCATACCACTTATGCAAATCATCTTAACAAATGGTGTGAGCATGACATCCATGGAAGCAAAGCAATATAAAAATAAATTCTTAATGTTCTTCATTTTCTTGTCAATCAAGCATTAATACAAATAGTAACCCAATAATGGAGAAAGTAATGAGAGAGAGGGAAGAGATAGATACAAAATTAGAGGAAGATATTAAAGATGAGATGCTTGTTGTTTTTGTTGGTGTAGTAGTAAGCAAACAAGCAATTCACATGGAACTAAAATGAAAATCACTAAGCATAGCCGAAACCTGAAACCCTGTAGAGAAAGATCCTTTGCTTCCTCTAAAAGTATTAACTTTCTATGATCAAAGATGAATTAACACCAATCATGGAGTACGATCTAGTAATTAGATTGATGAAATCATGTGATGGGGGTGGTTACGGCTCCTGTGAAATTTGCATGGGTGATTATGTCTTCTTTATGCAAGTCAACAAGACAAAATAGTGGAATAGGCATAAGTGAAAATATATATTAAAAATATATCAGGTTGGCCTTGTTGTTACAAATTTTTGTTTTCTATATATGGGATTCAACTTTCTTAATCATTACAAGTTGGTTTCATATTTTGCCTATCCATCACAAGATAAATTAATTAGATTTCAAACGAAGTGATTTCAAGTAAAATATGGTTTTCTAATTGCACATAAATTAACATATTTGATAACATTTGTATTAGACATTTGTAGATCAATTAAAATGAGAATGAGTGCTCCAATGGTCTGATTTTGACTTTGCTTATTTAGAAATGAATTCTCAAGTGAGGGATTTGATGATTTACGGTGACAAAAAAATAAAATAAAATTAGTATTGTTAATTTGTCCAATGATACTATTGACTTCAAAATTACTTTATATTTGCATAAGTTTTATCAAAATATGATTAAACATAATTATAATAATTCTAAGTTATTATTTGAGTATGAACTAAATCTGTAATCCAAAAACTATAGGCATTCTAAAATTTTATACATCTTTTAATCCCGACATTGGATAGGAGCAATTCTTTTATACCAAAGCAATAGCAACAACCACGCATCGTAAGAGATCATTAGAACAATCTTGGAAAATCTCATTGTTTGACATGGGATCGAGTAACCTTCTACTTGACCTTATTGGTTCTTAGGAAAACTATAAAATGACATCCTGAGCCTTCTATCAATTATTGGAGGAAGAGGTGAAATTACTGACATGAGAGAGAGAAATAGAATAAGATGAGAAAAAGGGACTTCAATAATGCATGCAATAGATACGTGAAAGGAAGCATGCAACCCTTTGATTGTCATTCATTTTTATGTTTTTATGCAACCATTTGTATCCTGAAGCACTTACCTTTTACTTTAGGTTGATTGAACCTTTCAGATCAATATTATACAATATCAAGTACTCAATAAATACTACTTTTTGAGTCAATTATTAGTTGATCTGTTTATTCACATCATCAAAACTTTATTCATGGTACAATGACCAGTTAGGGTTTTGTTCCTATTTGAGTTTATTTATACTATCTTACTATACAAACTTATGTTGGCATGATGACCTGATACACAAATTCTCACACACTAAGAAATATATATAAAAGAAAAACAAAAGTTAACATGCTAAGTGATTAATTGATGATCTTTCAAATTTTTTAAATTGACATTTTATTCTTAAACAAAAGATCACCTACATTAACTTAGTCATCCTGACTCTAAGTAAATACAATAACTCTTACCAATAATTTTTACTATCTTTTACCTAAATTTTTTAATACGATTAAATAAAATTAATACATTATATTAAAAAATAAGGTGTCAAAAGTTATTTCCTTGGATCATTTGAACTAATATTTAATTTTGAATATGTCGACCTAACTCTAGACTACTTTTTAATCTAATCAACATCATCTTAGTTATTTGAAATTATAAATGGCCTATAATGATGCAAAATACCATGTCAAATAATCATCTCATTGCATATTAATTTTCATCTATCCCTTGATTAAAATATTAAAATAGTTTTTAGTTGTCAAGAATCATAAAGTATTCTATAAACAAATTTAAAAAAATAATTTTGATTTTGATCCATATAGATCAACAAAGCAATTGTCCCCAATCAACATGGGGACAAATGGGTGGTATTAAGATTAATCATATGTAATCAAATAACAAATTAGATAGAAAAAGTAATTATAATCCCTAATTATATGAAAAAAGGAAATTAGTATGAAAAAAGTGAAAAAAATCAAGAAATACACATAAAAAGGTGATAATAAAGAAATAAAACTCTTTGCAAAGCAAAAAAATAGATTGCAAAAAAAATAGATTTTAATTGTTGGAAAAAAGTAAGTAAAAAATAAAAGAAAAAAATATATTTAAAAAATTTAAATAAATAAAATAAAAGAAAATCCAAAAAATTCAAAGAGAATAGTTAAAAAAGAAGAAGAAAAGATTAAAAAACTTAAAAATATAAAAAAAGGTAAGTAAGATTAAAAAACTTAAAAATATAAAAAAAGGTAAGTACTTACTCCAAAACATTCAAAGAAAATAAAGAGAATAATTCAAAAAAAAAAGAAAATATTAAAAACTTAAAAATATAAAATAAGGTAACTAATTATTCCAAAAGACTTTTACTACAAATGACATGAGACTAATGCAATAAGATCATGGTTTTTGTCAATTAATTGAGATTTAATTCATACTCAGATTAGGTATGGATTGCTATATACATGATAAAAGGTTTTTTTTTTTAATCCTAAAATATGATTTTGTTATTGATATGCACTCTTAATAGTCCAAGAGAAAATAAATAATACTCCAAAAACAATATTCACTTTTTTAAAAAATATTTAGAATTATCATTTTCCACTCAAAGTCACCAACCAGGTGAAAATAGAATTCACTATTATTAAATTCAACTTGTTGACCAATCAAATTAAATTTAAGATTGTAAAATAATTTTTATCTTTTATTATATTTTTTTTACTATTTTTAAAAGATATCACGTCCGAGGAGAAGCATTTTTGAATATGATCACCAATTAATGTAAAATAATAAAATAAATTTCTCTATCTTTATTTTCCCTATGTTTTGATTGAATCATAAAAAGACATGTTCAAATTGAAGTATGGATTAATAAAATATATTTACCTTTCTCACTCAACAATTGCTTTTTACAAATGGTTGTCAAGTTAACTTGTCTCTTTTTTGGATCAACCTAAGCAATTGATCAATTTACTGTTATTCCTATAACATGTAAATTGATTCATTTGTTGATAAAAACGTTAGATTAGTTGAGCAATTATTCCTCAAAAAAGGCAATAGTTTGTGGTGGATGCACATTTATAATGTCACTAACATTATAAGAAAAGTTAAACACTCAAGATTGATAATTAATAAGTGGAATGTGATTATTTTGTTGATCAATGCAACGTCATCTCAAAGAAAAATCTTTTTTTTCTTTTAAATGTACATGTGATGACTCTTACATAAGTGAATAAAAGGTATGGATCGAAAATATATGATTACTTAGGTTTAAATATGTTATTTTTGATATTTACATTTTTTAATCTCATTTTAGAAAATATGTTTACAAGCAGTACTTATAATGTACAACGTAGATTTGAAAAATAAAATAGTAGAAATAAAATATAATATAAAAAGAAAAGGAAAGAAAACGTATCAAAAAAGCTATAAAAAAATAAAATAAAAATACAACACAGTAAAATCTAAAATTTCAATTTTCTTATGGTAATTTTTAAAAGAGAGAGAGAAGGAGCAAAAGAGAGCAAAATTTCAAATAATTCAAGAATCAATAGTTTAATTTATGTGATCATTGGAAAAATTACTTGGTCCAAAAAATATAAATTTATAAAAAAGTGAACCAATTTTTAGCTCTTATCACGATCAAAATTGTTGTATTAGAAATAAAACTAACATGTTGTTTCAATAATTTGCAGTGGAGTTGTACTTAGTATTGCAACCACAAAAACAACACTACTTCCTTTAAACTCTAATCAAATCAAAGCCACTTAGTTGTTGGTGTGATCACTATCTATATAATTTTGAAAAAAAATTAACGAGCACCATTTATTAAAAAATAATAATATTCTTCTATCTATTTATATTAAATGACGATACATGATTATTGACAATCTATCAACTAACAAAGTATGGGCTTGTTTGAATTGTGATAATTAATTGAGCAAACTCTCAAAAAAATGAGTCCAGATCAATTTTGTTCCCTAACAAATCTGATTATTTGTTAGCCAGTGTAAATTGCTTAATCTCATATAATGTGATCAGATAAACTAAACAATGCAAATAAAGTAATAAAATGATGATTAGTGCGAATATGATTAATCTAAATTTTCTTAAAATGGCACATGTTTTCACCTCATATATTTATTTTGTAATTTTGGATTAAAATAAATTTAGAAGATTATCAGTCAAAGTATGTCTTAATGATCAGTCATGGGTGATCTTTTGTCATAAAAAATTAGAAAAATGATTGAAATTGTATTATTTGATATGAACATATGAGTGACTGTTATGACTAAATTAATTATGGATGAGGAAACGTTTTAGTGAGTTTGGATAAATTTATTTAAAAGAATGGGTTTAAGATTGAACTATTAAACACATACGTGTTGTCAAAGTTGTTTTGAGAAATGACAAATTTGTTTTGCATTAAACTTTTTTTTTTGTTATTTTATATTCCCTCCTCTTTTGAACCATAGTGAACCATATTTTAGGATTTGATATTACAATCACCATAATAATTAAATGACTTAATTATTTTACATTATTTTGGCTTAGAGTTCCTTCATCATTGTTTTGGCTCAGAGTAGTATACTATTGCACTTTGTTCTATATCATTATCACTTGATGCATCACTATTACCAGCAACATTAAGACCATCAGCATTAAGATCATCAGCAAGATGCTGCCTCTTAACTGGCCCCTAAACATTCTTATTTACAGATCTCTATTCTGATAGAGGAGGTACGTAACTACTCAAACTGTTAACCACTAAACTTTATTGTACTATTTCCACCTACTTTTAAATCTTCTACTAGGTCTTATCTTGTATTTAGGTAATGAAGAAACAATTGTACTCATTAATAGCTGCCTTGGTAATTATCTCTTTAAAAGCGGCCTGATAAGCTGCCTTTTATTTATCATCTTTACATCGAGCCATAACCCCTCTTGACATACTCGCGTAGTGACTTAGGGAACATACGAGGCTTAAGTACGGGGTCAGCACTATTATCATCACCCTTTAGCAAAGAAACACTAATACATGTAATTTTTGTGGTAGCACCACTAGAGTTATCCTTATTGGTTCTTAGCAAACCTAAGGGCAAATTTGAAGCAATTCTAAGGTTTGTTAGAATCTGCAGTTTGTTCACCCTTCGTGTATTTAATGGTGGAACTATTTGGTAGATGATCTTGGGGCACCTAATGAGCAACAGAACTTTAAAAGTTTGATCCTTAAAGCAATGTAGGTTGTTGTTAATCCATGTTTTTTTGTAACCATCATGAGCATTACTAAAATGGCATTCTAAGCCTTTTGTCGATCACTCGAGGAAGAGTTAGAATTGCTTACGTGAAACAAAGATAGAATGAGATGAGAAAAAGAAACCATAACGCATGCAGTACCTAAAAAGAAGCATGCAACCTTTTGATTATCTTTCATTTTGGTTTTTTCTCTTTTTTTTTTTTACTTTTTTCGCTCTTGTTTGGACTTTTGGACTTTATTACTTTTTTATTTTCTAAAAAAAATTCTTATTTTTTACTATCAATAAAAAACCATTATTTACCCAACATTGATGCGCAAAAAATTAGGTATCTATGAAGATGCTAAAGCAAATTTAACAAAATTTAGAAAATACAAACAAGAAAAGATAATGGGCAAGATTTTGTGCAATTCCTACAGCGAATAGAATTTCAAAGCTTTCTAATATTACCATGTCAAGGAGACAATTTTCACAATCAGATTTGGAAGAGAGAGAGAAAGAGCATGCCGAATACATAAATCCTTGTTTCTTTAAATAGCCGCATCCCAATGGTCCGATTTTGATTTTACTTATCTAGAGTTAGTTTTAAACAACAATTGAAAATAGTTTCAACATGGTCAAATAGATAGAATTCAAAGTAATCAAGATAAATTAATTTACTAACTTTAGCAAACATTTACAAAAAAAAAATGAAAAATTAAAAAAGTACAAGAAAAACCAAAAATGCCAAAGAAAATCAAACAAAATTAAGAAAATACAACCAAAAAAAGACAATAGCCAAGACTATGTACAGTTACTATACGGAAAAGAAATTTCTAAGCATTATAGTATTGCCATGTTAAGGAGATAATCTTCTTATGGCTAGTTTTGAAAAAGAGAGAGAAGGTGTGAGAGAAAGCACACCAAAGACGTGAATCCATGTTTCTTTAAATAGCCGCATCCTAACAGTCTAATTTTGATTTGCTTATTTGAAATAAGTTTTAAACAATAATTGAAAACATTTTTAACATGATCAATGTTTTTGCCAACTTAACTTCTTAGGAAGTTTCCAAAGCTCTTGTTTGTTATCTTCATTTATCCATCGGTTGGGGGATGATGGAAGCTACTAAAATTTAGTGAAGTATCCATCTTCCTTCATAAGGTTCTCAAAAAATGGCTAAGGAATTTTGAATCTCAATCAAAAACAATCGTCTTTAGAATGCCACTCCATATCACAATCTCCTTGAAATACAAATCAGCAACATGAGATGCATTATTTGTTTTGTTGCAAGGAACAAAGTGAGACATCTTTGAGAACTTATCAACAACAACTATGATTGAATTCTTATACCTTTGTGTTCTTGACAGTCCCATAACAAAATCAAAGCGCACATCTTCCCACAAAGCATTAGGCACCGATAATCAAGTGTACAAACCAAAAATTTTGCCCTTCTTTTTATCCAAATGGCATACTATGCATCGCTTTACAAATTAATCCACATCTTTAAACATCTTTGGCCTGTTAGAAATTAGTTTGAACTAGAGCCAAAGTTTTATCTTTACTAAAGAGTCCTACCAAAAAATTACCACTAGCTTCTACCAAAATCACTTGTCTCATAGAACAAAATGGAACACACAATGCATTAGCTTTAAAAAGAAAGCCATTGAAGACAAAAAATTGTTTATAGGAACCTGATTTGCAATTCTGCCATATTGAGTTAAAATTAACACCATGCTCATAGAGATCCTTAAACACATCAAATCCCACCACTTTAACCTCCATGTTTGATAAAAGAGAATGTTTCCTACTCAATGCATCAATAACAACATTTTAAACACACTGGATTTATGCTTGATGGTAAAGTTATAAGATTGCAAGTACTCAACATAAGCTGCATGTCTCTGGTTTAACTTGTGCTAATGGTTGATGAACTTCAATGCTTCATGATCAAAATAAAGAACAAAAAGCTTTATAAGAAGGTATTGACTTCAATGGTACAAGGCTCTATAAATCGCATAGAACTCCTTGTCATAAGTAGAATATTTTTCGATGATCATTAAACTTCTCACTACAAAAGGCAACAGACTTTCCTTCTTGATCGAAAATAGTACCAATACCAACATTAGAAGCATCACATTCAACTTTCAAACTCTTTGTCGAAGTTAGGAAGAATTAAAATAGGAGCCTTTGTCACTTTTTTTTTCAACAACTCGAAAGCAACATCAACTTTACCAGTCCACTTAAACTTGTCGCCTTTTAAGCATTCGATGATTGGAGCAACGATAGAACTGAAACCCTTAATGAACCACCTGTAAAAAGAAGTCAACCCATGAAAACTTCAAACATCATGCAAAGAAGTAAGTGTTGGCCAATTGAGAATAGCCTCTAACTTACTTTGATCCATCATAATTCCTTCGCTTAAAACAACACACCCTAAAATGCTACACTGAGAGTAAAGAATTCACACTTTCTCAAATTAGTATAAAGCTTTTGCTCCTTCAAAATAAGAAACAATAGTGTAACATGATCCATATACTTGTCTTTATTTTTGTTATACACTAATATGTCATCAAAGTAACCACAACAAAAAAACCAATACATGGCTTAAGTATGTGATTCATAAATCGCATGACAATACTAGGTATATTAGATAATCCAAATGGCATAACCAACCATTCATATAAACCATCTCTTATTTTAAATGTTATCTTCCATTCATCTCTAAGCCTCATTCTAATTTAATGGTAACCACTTCTTAAATCAAATTTAGAAAAAAAAATAGATGTACCACATAATTGATTAAGTAAATCATCTAACCTTGGAATTAAGAACCTTCTACCAGTTGTAATTTTGTTGATTGCACGGCTATCCACACATATTTTCCAAGAACCATCCTTCTTTGGCACCAATAAGGCAGGAATAACACATAGTCTCATGATCTCTCGAATCAACCCTTTTCACTTTAGCTCATCAAATTGCTTCTGAAGCTCTTTATGCGCTTTAGGACTCATTTGGTAGGCCACTTTATTTGGAAAAACCACCCATAGAACAAGGTCATGTCCCTAAAAAATGAAAGGCCATGTGGGATCTCCTCCGAATAACATCTTGAAACTCATTCAAATTTGGTCTCATAATTTTTGGTGGTTCATTATGCTGTGCATTCTCCTCTATAACCACAATAGCAAAAACCAGTCCATCTCCCTCTAATTCATCCTTGAATTCACCATAAGACATAACAGCGCTGACTTCTTTCTTTGTTGGGTTTGGTTTAATAAGTTGTAATGGAGTTAAAACAATCTTTTTATCATTCACTTGGAAGAACAAGTATGCTTATAACCATCATACAACACCCTTCTATCATATTGCTAAGGTCTACCCAGTAATAAATGACAAGCATCCATAAAAGCAATATCACACCATACATTATCTTTATAATTCTTTCTAATAGAAAATGAGACTAAGTATCTTTTAGTTACCTTAATTTCACTCCTTTTTTACAACCAGCACAATTGGTAAAGATTTAGATGTGGAATAGTGTCCAATTTGAGCTTTTGCACCATCTCCAAGGATATTATGTTCTCAAAACTACCACTGTCAATGATTACCAAACACACTCGTCATAAGAAGTACATTTGGTGTGAAACACATTCGTTTTCCCCTTACTTTCATCTTTTGTCACATAAGACACTTTCAAGTTACGTTGCACTATAATGGACATACCATGATCCGCATAGGTCATTTCTTCCTCATCACCATCGTGTTCTGGATCATTTTTACCTTCATCTTCGTCTCCATCACTAACATCCTCTACTAAAGTGACAATCCTTTTATTTGGACAATCAGAGGTAATATGCCCAAAACCATGACATTTGAAGCATTTCTTACCACCTAGTGTAGAAGAGTTAGGTGTTTACTTGCTGCCAGCAGATCCTTCACCCTTTTCTTGCCCCTTTGACACCACCGTACTTTGGATGCTAGGCTTGAATTAACTCCCTTAGAATACACATCTTTAGAAAGATATCATGATCCCTTTTCAAACTTCTATTGCTTTTAACTTTTAGAGTAAAGTTGCATACTTCATTCAATGACCAATATGGTTGAAGTTGAAACACTTTAGAAATCTCATATTTTGGACCCCTGAGGTATCCAACAATGGTTTGCTCCTCTAAATTTACAAGCTCTCCTTTTAGCATCAAATTATCAAATTTTGTAGTGTAGTCCTCCACTGTAAGTTCCTTTTGCTTGAAATTATTGATTTTGAGAAAAATATCTTGCCTATAATGGCCACGTAAGTACTTGCTTTTTGACTCTTTTTTCATAATTTTCCATGTCATAATCTTATCCTTCCCTTCACGCTTTCTTCGCCTTTTTAAATTCTCCCACTAAAAAGATGCATTCTTTCTGAGTTTGAGTGTAACCAACTTCACCTTCTTGTGTTCTGATGGTTCATGAAACTCAAATATTCTCTCCATCATATTAAACCAATAAAGAAAATCTTTAACATAGATTTTACCATCAAACTTCGAGATGACTAACTTTGGGCTATGCTTGTTCTGCCATTCATCTTGTTCTCTATACCTTGCATGATATCTAATAAATTCTCTCAGGCGAAAAGGTGTGTCTTCATCATAATCAAACTTTTAGACTTCATTATCTTGTTGGTTATTACATCCCCTGAGTTCCTCAATCATTGCATCCTTTTCATCTAATCTATTCTGTAATCTTTAAAGCTGCAACCTCAAGGACTCAATATCATCACCATGGTTACTCCATTCACTAGTAACTTCTTTTCCATTTCGTCTTGCCATGATCTCTAACCTTATGCTCTGATACCCAACTGATACTGTATTTTGAAAGAATAGTATTAAGAATAAAAATGATGTAACTTTGTTGAAAATTTTGTTTGTAGAGTACAAGTACAAGTTTGAATATATTAGAATGAAAGAAAATAAGAATAAAAGGCTCACCACTAAATTTAATACTAAAGGGATACATAAAATCACCATCTTAAGGATAATAAATAAGGACACAGAAACCTCATAACTCACCACTTAAAAGGATATAGATAAACACCACACCAAGAGATATAGAGATGTCTTTTACCACTCAATGGCTTCCAACCAGAGAGATACAGAGATGAAAGAAAGAATTCAAAAAGTTTTTGCACATACAACTCAAGTCTAAGCTGTCTTCTAAGTCTAAAGCATGAAACCTTCCATGCATTAGGATTTCAAAAATCATTAAGTTTTACTAATAACTAAATCATTTAATGCATTTATTAGACAAAAAAAGAAGTTAGTAGACTAAAATAAATCTCTCTTAAAGATTGTTGAGGAGTATGTCAACTGTCCATCACTAAAGAAGCTTCCATAACCTCATTTCTAAAAAATCTTCCAACGTGCATGCCAATTGTCCTTCACATAGCATCATGGGTTAAATGTGGTAATATAACCACTCTTGTGTGATATAGAAATAAGATTTATTGCATGAAATTATAGTCAATGAAGTAACTTTTCAATTTGCCTTTTTTTATCTGTATTGTCTTAATCCTACTTACCTATTAGCACTGCATGTCATATTGTCAACCAGTCACCTTAATTTGTGTATTAGGTCATCATGTCCATATATATTTATATGTTTGCGTAGTAAAATAGTATAAATAAACTTGAAAACTCTAATTGGTTATTATACCATGAATAAAGTTTTAATGATGTGAATAAACAGATCAATTGATTAATCGACTTAAATCATTCTAAAATTCAATCTTGGAAAGATCTAGCCACTGCTTTCATGGGTCACTACCATTACATGGTAGTGCTTGCACCAAATCGAGTTACTTTGCAAAATATATGCAAGAAAAATAATGAATCCTTCAAAGAATATGCTCGAAGGTGGCGTGAAGTTACAGCAAAGCATATTTGACTTTGTCCAAAAATGAGTTTTCAAATTTATTTGTCAATACTCTAAAGCCCCCATTCTATGAGAAGCTACTTGGTATGTCAGGTGAAAATTTTGTCAAGATAGATAGGCAGGGGGTGATTTTTAAGAATGCCTATAGACTTAGATGGTTGGAGGATCCAAACAATGAAAAGAAAGCTACAACGGGAAAGAAAAAAAAAAGGAGAAACAACTATATTTCTCAATAGACTTTTTATCAACCTCCATTTTTCTACCCACGACCTTATCCATACTAGTTTCTAAGGACTCCTTACCTACACCCTACTATTCAGCCACAAATGTCATTAGTACAGTATTGGGGCTAGCAACACATCAATGACCATTGGCATGACCACCTCTTGTTACTCCTTAAAACCTTAACGAACCCAATCCCCAACAAGACCTCAAAGTCAACGTTCGAGGGTCCCTGTAAGATTGATCCCTATGACATATGTAGAGTTGTATCCCCAATTACTAGAAGGAAGGCTAGTAGCCCCAGAATTTTTGAAATTGATACAACCTCCATGTCCCAAATGGTATGACCTAGATGTGACTTGTGCCTACCACAATGGAGTGACTAGGCATAATATAGAGAATTGCACAGCATTTAAGTACAAGGTTGAATCTTTAGTTAATCTTGGGGCCTTGAAGTTTGATACAAACCCTAGCCCAAATGTGGCTAATAATCTATTGCTAATGCATGGGCAACTGACAGTTAACATGTTAGAAACTATAGAAAAAGGATTGTTAGTAGCCCCAATTAAAAACTTGAAGCCATTAGTGATAGTATGCTTACTTAAAGTGATAAATCCTTAACCAAATATCGGAACTCTATTGGCAAGCACTTAGCCAAAAGTAGTTATCAAGGTATCAACACCTTTTCCATACAAGAATATACATGCTGTTCCTTGGAATTGTCAGGCCCAAATAAAAAAAAATAGAATTCAATGTAGCAAAAGTGGTAGGGCCGAGCCAAATTACTTGAAGTGGTAGGTGTTATGGCCCAACAGAACCTAAAGAAAAACATGTTGCAAGCCATTTAAGTGAAAAAGAGAAAGAAAAATGAGTTGGTGGAAAACATCTTGTCACTAAAAAGGAGGCTCTAGAGTTTTTAAAATTCATCAAGCATAGTGAATATAATGTGATTGACCAATTACAAAAAACACCAGCGAAAATCTCATTGTTATCACTCTGACTAAGTTTAGAGTCTCATAATAAGTTCTTAATGAAGGTGTTAAAGAATGTCTATGTATCCCATGACATATC
Source organism: Moringa oleifera (assembly GCA_021397835.1). Lineage (NCBI taxonomy): Eukaryota > Viridiplantae > Streptophyta > Magnoliopsida > Brassicales > Moringaceae > Moringa > Moringa oleifera. Next base: position 1,053,431 of record JAJFZO010000345.1, read on the forward strand.
CTTAGAAAAGATGGGTGACTTTGTAGGAAATTTGACGGCTTATAATTTTGTCATGTTTAGTGATGATGAAAAGATGGGTGCCAAGAAGGATAGGTTCATACACCTACAACATTGAATTCCAAGTGATGGACATTAATACCTTTTTTAACTGCTTGCTCATAAGACATTGGATTTATATGGCAGGGGCTATGCCTTCGACCTTACACTAATAGGTCAAAATGATTATAGATAGTCAGCTCATCGCCATTAAAGGAGAGCTAGACATCATAGCTTCAATTTCATCAAGCCATTCCTATATTGAGGTTCCAAAAAACACTAAAGATTATTCATTCGAAGAATTAGAATTTGTGAATGCTACTGAACATGCATGGGCATGGAAGCCTTGCATCTTTAAAAATATGAAATTCTAATTAGGCTAGACTTTAGGTGAAGGGTACAAGGTCATAAGAGGATTGGGGAAGAATTTGTAAGGGATAGTGTTGGCCTTAGATATCCGTTAAAACAAAGATTAGACTGGCTTAGGCCGTAAAAGAACGAGAGTAGAAAAAAGTCAAATGATGGAAGAAAAGAAAAAAAAAGTGGAAAATGCTATTTGAAGGGAAAACTTACGAGCCAAAGCCTATCGACTGTAGTATTGCGTTGCATCGAGCATTAAGATTAGCTAGTTTTATTATCCCTAACGAGCCAATTCATGTTATAATCAAAACTAAAAGTCAACTTGCAGAAGAGCTTTCTTACCTCTTAATCAACATGATAGGAGATTCACACATGGAGGAGAGAGATTGCGATCCATCCATGTCCCCTACGATTTTCTTTGAATAATTAAACGACAACTGGACTACCAATAATTTTCACTATTGAAAAAAATGTGAATTTCTAACTTTATGTTTAAATTTGATCACTACTAATGAATGCACTCATTTATTTTCACCCAATATTTGTTGTGTTTTTCACCCTTTCATTCTCATTCATTTTCAAGCATCCAAATAAGATATTCCTATTTTCATCTTCAGGGTCACATATGATGGATATCCAATGCTATAAATGTTAATTTTGAATCGAATCCTAAAGAATTTTTATATCAAGATGATTCTGAATTAGAAAAAAATGGTGAAGAACATATATTGCCCCTAGATTTATCAAGAATGATTAAACAATAGGGAAAAATTATGTCGCATGATGAGTTCATAAAGACCATTAATTTAGGAAATAAAACAGAAAAAATGGAAGCAAAAGTTAGGATTACTTTGTCTTCCAACATAACAGAAGAGTTGATAAAATTGGTAAGGGAATATTCAAATGTGTTTGCACAGTCGTATAAAGATATGCTAGGTTGGATAGTAGTATCGTCGAGTATAAATTACCACTAAAATCAGGATGTCCACCAGATCAACAAAAGCTAAGAAGAATAAAGCTAAGTGTTGTTAAAGATTAAAAAATAGGTGCAAAAGCAATTAGATGCAGTGTTTATTGCTGTGGCATGTTACCCAGAACGGGTAGCTAATATAGTCCTAGTACTAAAGAAAGATCGCAAGGTATGAATGTGTGTGGATTACAAAGACCTTAATTGAGCAAGTCCCACAGATAATTTTTCGTTGCCGCATATCAACACTCTTGTGGATAATACAGCCAAATATTCTTTATTTTCTTTCATGGATGGATAGTCGAGATATAATCAAATAAAAATGGCATCAGAGGATATGGAAACATTTGTCACCATTTGGGAAACATTTTGCTATCGTGTAATGCTGTTTGGGTTGAAAAATGTCAGCTCAACTTACCAATGCGCTATGATAACCTTATTTCATGATATGATGCATAAAACAATTGAAGTCTATGTTGATGACATGATAGCCAAATCTAGAAAGATGAAGATCATGTGGAGGATTTAAGAAAATTTTTTGAAAGACTTTAGAATATGAGTTATGGTTGAATCTGAATAAGTGCACTTTTGGCATGAAATCAAAAAAGCTATTAGGCTTTATTGTAAGTGCGAAAGGTATTGAAGTCGTTCCTGACAAAGTCATGACGATTTAGAATTTGCCACCACCAAAAACAGTGAAAGAAATATGGAGCTTTTTGGGAAGTTTGAATTATATTTGAAGATTTATAGCCCAATTGACAAACATACGTGATCCCATATTCAAGATGTTGAGAAAAAATTATCCTGGTGAATGGGATAAAAAATGCTAAATAGCCTTCGATAAAATAAAAGGGTTTCTACCCAAACCTCTGATTTCGATGCCTCCAATTCTAGGGAAGCCACTAATTTTGTATTTGACCATGTGCGAAAGATCATTGGGTTGTGTATTAGTGCAACAAAATGAGTATAGCAAGAAAGAATATGTTATTTATTACTTGAGCAAAAAGTTCATTGATTATGAGTCAAAATATTCATCAATTAAAAAGATTTATTTCGCATTGGCTTGGGCTACATATAAACTTCATCAATATTTATTGAGCCACACGACGTGGATGATTGCAAAGTTAGATCCCATTAAGTATTTGCTTGAAAAACCTTCGTTATTCGACAAGTTGGCTAGGTGGGAAGTACCTAAAAGGCGATCAAAGGAACTGCCATAGCAGACTTTTTAGCTAATCTTTGCTAATGAAAACTACCAATCGATAAGGTTTGATTTTCTAGATGAGGACTTAATGGCAATGATGCCTGTAGACAAAGAGGAAAGGTCAAACACTTGAAAAATGTATTTTGATAAGGCATCAGTATTCTGGGGCATAGGATTGGCGTAATCCTAAAGTCACTAAATGAACAGTATTCTCCATTCATAGCTCCATTAGATTTCAATTCCAGTAATAATGTGGCTAAGTATGAAGCCTACATCATGCGATTAAAAGCTACAATAAAGAAAAAAGTGGCAAAGTTGGGTATATTTGGGGATTCTACTTTGGTTATATATCAACTAAAGGGAGAATAGATGATAAGATATCCTGAGTTAGTTCATTAATACAAGTTGGCTAAAGAATTACTTAAGAGCTTCAAAGAAGTCAATTTCAACTATCTCTTTAAAGACAAAAATCAAATGGTGGATGCATTAGCAACGTTGGCTTTCATATTTCAAGTGACAGAGGCTTTGCAAGTCTTGCTAATCAAAATGAGTATTTTAGACTCTCTAGTGCACTACTTAGTGATTGAGGAAGAAAAAGATGGCAATCCATGGTATCATGACATTCAAATTTATGTTAAGGATCAACAATACCCAGAGAGGCATTAGAGAATGACAAGAGAACCTTGAGGAGTTTAGCCTTGAATTTAATACTAGAGGGGGAAATGCTTTACAAAAAAAAAAAAAAAAAAGCTTTGATCAAACTCTATTAAGATGTGTTGATGTAAGTGAGGCTCAAGTAATCTTAAGAGAAGTCCATGAAGGTACTTTTAGAACACATCCTAGCAAACTCGTAATGGCTAGACAAATTATGAGGGCAAGTTATTATTAGCTAACAATAGAAAAGGATCACATCTAATATGTGAGAAAGTGCCACAAATGCCAAATTTATGCTGATAAGATACATGTGTTGCCATCCCCTCTACACGTAATGAATGGACCTTGGCCATTTTCAATGTGAGATTTTAATGTCATCGAGCCCATTACCCCAAAAGCTTATAATGGACATAGATTTATCGTAGTATTGATTGATTACTTCACAAAATGGGTGGAAGTTGGTTCTTTTGCAAATGTTACTCAGGTTGTGGTCAATCATTTTATAAAAAAGAAATCATTTGTTAAGACAACCTGCCAGAACGAATCATCCCAGATGATGCATAAAATCTAAATAGTAAGGTTATGAAAGAGATTTATGAATAATTTAAGATTCAACATCATAATTCAATAGCCTACCATCCTAAAATGAATTAGGGAGAAGAAGTGGTGAATAAAAACATCAAGAAGATAGTGCAAAAAATGACAATAATCTATAAAGATTGGCACAAAATGCTACCCTTCGCATTACATGCTTATAAGACTACAATAAGAACCTTTATTGAGGCAACTCCTTATTCATTGGTATATGGAATGAAAGCTATATTGCCTATAGAAGTTGAGATTCCTTCATTAAGAGTGCTCATAGAATCTAAATTGGAATAAGTAAAGTGGTTCAAAGCATAATATGAATAGTTAAACTTGATTGACGAGAAACCCCTTAAAGTTATTTGCCATGGGTAGTTGTACTAAAGCATAACAGAAAAAGCATATAATGAGGGAGTATGCCTAAGAGTATGTAGAGAAGCTGATTTAGCATTGAAGAAGATTCTTGAGAATGTTTTAGATCCCCGAGGCAAATATGGACCAAATTGGAAAGGCCCATATGCTGTAAATAAAGCATTCTCTAGAGGAGCCTTGATCCTAGCTGAAATGGATGGTGATGATCTCCCTAAATCGATTAATTCAGATATTGTAAAGAAGTATTACACTGAAAAAGGGGCAGTTTGTCTTCAAAGGAGGAATAAATAGTGCTGGAATCATTCCCTAGTGAAAAAGAAGAAAAAGAAAAAAAAATCAATGGTTGTACATTTGCCAGAAGATCTGGGTTGAAATTAATGTTCAAACTTTTTTTCAGATGATAAGAGTATCTAAAAAAAGGGAGCTCCTTGGGTCAGATTTGGATGGATGAATAGCATTGAAATGTTTATTGTTCTTTATATTAGGCCCTATTATCATTCATCGTGACTTTTGATCTAATTTATCATAAAAGTCATTTCAAATATTTTCTATTTAGTTACTAGATTATATTTTAACCAGATATCCTTTCCTCACAAAAAATTCCTACAAGATATTTGTTGTCCAAATTATCGTTGCAAATATGAATCGATAAAGGAATGTCAATTCTAAAACTAAATAGTAATCAAATTTAATGAAGTTATGACATTTTTGAAGCAATGAGTTGCATGTTGCAAATTGATGAAGATAAATCTAGAATGGATAGGAATCTTATTGATCCCTAGTGGAGTTAAAAATACAAGCAAAAATCTGATTTGTCAAGAACATTAAGATTCACTAACATCAAAGGGATCATAAATCTAAAGTCATTGTCAGAATCAAATTCATTGATGTGATAAACCTCAAGAAAGAAAAAGTTTACAATAAAATTACTGAAAAATGATTGCTCTTATTTCAAAAAAAAAAAAAAAGAAGAAAAATGGGAAGAGAAAAAAAAAAAGAAGAAAAGGGAGAAAGAAAGAGAGGAAAAAGGAAAACAAGAAGAAAGACGATCTGAAAAGGAAAAGAAAAGTGATTATTGCATCTGCATAAACATGTATACATAATGCATTTCACATTTTATCCTAAAAAAAGTGGGAAGAGCCTGTTGATGAAGGCATAAACAATCACTTAAATAGATCGTTTAGTTTTCTCATTTAAAAAAAAAAAAACAAGACACTCCTTTCCCATAATTATCACAATTGTCAATGATTTTTTTATTAATGAAGATAGTTGTCATTGAATATTTTTCAGTAGATAGAATTCTTTAGATTTTTTAAAATAATTGTCAGTGGACAAAATCTTTTCCAGCTCCTAGAATAGTTATCAATGGACGAAACTCTTGATCAGAATAGCTATCAATGCACAAAAACTCTTCGAATTTTCTAATACAATCATTAGTGGAAGAAACCATTAAATTATAGAATGACCATCCTTGAAGCGATTTTAGATTTTTCGAAGTTGATACCGTCCTTAAAATGGAGCTTTCCATTTTCAAAGTTGATGCTATCCTTAGAAGGGAGCTTTCTGTTCTCAAAGTTGATATCGTCCTTAGAACGAAGCTTTCTATTTTCAAAGTTGATGTCGCTATTAGAACGAAACCCTTTACATTTATTTATTTATTCATTGTTAATATTTAGTTGAGGTCATCATTAAAATGGAGCCTTTTAGATTTCTCGAAGCATCGTCAAGTATTGTTGAATAAAACATATGGAAACTATTCGATCTCCCCTAAGATCGTGATATTTACAACGTTACAGTCTTGTTGCATACAACCAAAAAAGAGAGATGAGAATTCAAGAAAACCAAGTAAAGAGAGCAAAGAGGCAAAAGTTCCCAAGCATTGGGGGCAAAATTAGCTATAGACACCCATTTTGTAGCAATATTGCAATGCTGCCAGTGTTGCCAATTTTGTAATGCTACAAATTATGCAATGCTGCGAATTCTGCAATGATACTAATTCTGCAATACTACCAATTCTATGATGCTATAATGTTACCTATTGCTGTATTAAATGGAGGCTAGGCCAAGGTCTATAAATACCCACCTTAGCCAAGAGCTTAACTAGGAAGTGGTGGGGGATTTTTTGAGAGGTTGTGTAGAGGAGGACATGTGAAGAAGAGTTTTAAGTTTGAAGAATATTTAGAGAAAGTTATAAAAGGGGGATAGTGGTGTAAAAAGAGTTGGAGAGATTTTTTTTGGTGAGGAGAGATTTGAAAGATAAATTTTCAAATACTACTTCCTCTTGAATAACAAGGTAACCTTTTTTAAGATTTTATCATTACTTTTTTTCTTTTATTTTTTATTTTTTATGAATATTTCCTTTCATTCATTTACTTAATTGTTATTATATATGTCTATATATATATATATATATATTTATTCCTCTTGCACACATGTATCCTTTTACTTATTTATATGTTATTCTCACTTGCATTTTTGTTTACCTTGCATATTGATGTATTTATATTTCTCTATTTACAAATACACATAATTTTTCAATACTTTCATGTTGAATACATGAAAAGTTAAGAAATTAAAAAATGGATAGTGTGTGAAAGTAATAAGCAAAAAGCTAAAATTTAATAGGAAATGGATGAGATGTGATATATAAAGTAAAAAAAAGAAAATGAAGCAACAGTGGTTAGAGGGGTAGCATATGCTTTCATATTGAATACATGAAATTGCTTGAAAGAACAAAAAAAGAAAAAAAAAGATAAAAACATAAGTAACTTTAAGATATTAAGGTTGTTTTAAAATAATAAATTTAGATTGTTCATAACATAAAATTATTAGGTAAATTAAGTTTTATTTTTATTTTTTTACTCAATTTTAAACTATGTTTTCAAAAAAGATGAAATCAATTTGATGTTATTTTAATTTCTTAAAAAGAGTAAAATAAAGCATACTTTAAATTTTTAAGAGCATAGAATCATTCAAAAGAGTTATTCTGTTAAAAAAAATTATTTTAGAAATAATAATATGAGTTTTAAGCTTTTGAGAAATATGAAAAAATACCAAAAGATATTTTCATATTTCTTATGTGAGAATTATTTTTCTTAAAAGTAAAATAAATAAAAATATGTATTTTTAATTTTTGAGGGATATAAAAAATCTCAAGAGAGAAATTACAAAAGTTGAATTTAAGGCCTATATTTAAAATATCAATTATTAATTATTTGCGTGCGTTAGGGTCATGAGACTTTAAAATTATTTATATGTTATACATAATGTGGCTATACATGTGCATCAAAATGTCATTGAATTCACATGAATCACAACAAAAAATATTTTGAGGATTAGGGGGTTGAACAAGAGTGAGACTTCTATATTCTCCATTATAAAAAAATGTTTTAAGATTAGAGGTTAAGCAAGTGCAAAACCTCTACATCTTCTCTCATAAAATGATTTCAGAAATTAAAGGTAAAATAAGAGTTAAATTTTATATTCCCCAAAACATTAAAATTTCGTTTATTTTCATATCATGTACATTTCTTTTCAAACATATGTTTGGGAATCAATTTTAAAAATCAAATAAATTTCAAAACCAAAAAATAATCATGATCAATTGGTACCAATTTTTGGCGCCATGGGGGTGGGTGATCCTTCCTCACGCATAATCGACTCTCGAACCCATATTTTTAATTTGAAAAGACCAATGTTGCCTTATTTATTTTTTAAAAAACAAATGAATTTTGGTGTCGAATCACAGCATAAAAAGGATTTGTGGCAACTCCTTTTATTTTTATTCTCGAAAATCTTTTTGAAAGAAAATCACCCAAAATATTATATTGTTTTGAAGCCGCTTCAAGAATTCAACCTTTGCCAAAGATAAGTTGTGACATTTTCCATCACTCTTTGTCCTTTTGTTAAGTGGATCAGTGAGCTCATTACATCTTGCTCTTAGTGGTTTGTTGTTTATAAGGGTTGGGGTTCAACTTCTCTGATTATTTCTCAGTCACTTCTCAGACATCTGAGGGTGGCCCAATCAAGACTTGATGTTAGCTTCCTTCTGACAAGCATTTCACGAAGGCTTGAAAAACACCTACCAATTAGTCGATCCTCTTATTAAACTGGTCAAGGTTACTTAGGTTGAGGTATTCTAGTTGCTTGAACTGTGAGTGTTGGATTACTAGTGAAAAGTTTATGCTCGAGTACGAGTTATGTCTCTTACTTGGCTCTATGGGTTATTTTGGGAAGGGTAGAAGCCTTTTGTGCCACTTGTGTTGGGGCAGTAGAGGCTTACATGAGGCAGCTAAAATAAGGCACCCAAGTGAGGGTGATAAAAGGCATTCTCTCCCTTCATTGAGGTTGACAAGGCTAGAAGTTAGGAAACTATGGCCTCAATGCTAACCACTACTATCCATTGGTTCATTAGTGGCTACTGACTTAACGAACGTGTCTTACTTGGAGACCTTGCTTTTCGACCAATACGGTTCCCACATTTTATTCTCGATGGAGTAGACCCAAACCATTAAAGCTCTGACATTGTCCTAAGTTAATAAGTGGAAATTGCAATACAATGAGATAAAGGCGTTAATGATCAAGTTAAATGACAATCAAGTTAATTGATGAACAAATTGAGCATATATACAACTACAATTTTATTTATTTTTTTGATTTATTATTTGTAAATAACATAATTATATCATTATAATTACATTTTAATATATAAAATAAATCAAGAAAAATTTTCAAATTTGAGTTGATAGGAGCATGAAGAGCTTAAATTAAGTTTAGAAGAATTTTTGAAACGTGAATGTGTAAAAATATGGTATTTATAAATATTAATTTTTAATCAGCTAAAATATCCTTATCAAAAACTAATCTATTATGATTATTGAGAGGAATTAACTAGTGTTCATATGTTATTTAAAATTAATTGCTCATTTGAATAAATTCACTTTTAAAGATTTATTGTTATATAACTGTAAGAGTAAAATTATGATTAACATAAGAGAGTTATTAAAAAATATGTCACGTTAGAGTTGCAATTGTATTTGTGATAATTTGTAAAAGTAAGAAAAAGAATAATTGCATAACGATCCATTAAATATTATAAAAAATAATTATGCACATAGATATAACCAATCAAAGAAATATATATAGTTTTGCTTAAGTATACCAGTTTGGAATTTTATTTTTATTATTTTTTTCTTTTCTCTTAATTCAGTTTCATGCTTTCTCTCTGAAAAGCTTTTTTTTTTCTCTCATCAATCATGTCTTATCCTAATTTCAAGTTTTTTTTTATTTCTTTCTAATTTTTTTTGGAAGTACTATTTTCTCAGATATTGCTGCAAATGAGAAGATGGATATTTTCTTTTCTCCAAATTTGTTTAAATGGATGTTAGGTTTGAATGGCACAAAGCAAAACTTTACACATGTTGAGACGATACAATTAAAAGTTCCAAATTAGTATATGATTGCAAAAAAAATTATTTTGATGTTTATTTGGTATAATTCAATATATATTAATATTTTAATAGTATTACTTTCATTTTAATAAATTTAAATTTAACTAACTTGCGAAATTATCATAACATGGAGTAACGATTTTTACATAAGTATTGCATAGATTATACTTTAATTAATATGAATATTTAAAAAGTTAGCACACTCTAAAAGCTTTTCTTTCTTTGTAAAACATCTTCAAAGTTACAAATCACATGTATCATTGAGCTTAAGTTAAGAGAGACAAAAAAAAAAAAAAAAATTCTTCACGCCCAATATAATAAGGGCCTCTACCAAGCCCTAAGATATATTAATGCAGTAAAGTATACTAAAGATACTCAATATATGGACTAATATATTAGTGTGTGTGTGTGTGTGTGTATATATATATATATATATATATCATTCAAACTCGATCAAAAAATTTATTATTTAGTTTGAATCCAAATAATGTATATGACTCCTAGCAACGACTAGCAAAATAAAAAAACATTAATTGAGCTTCATGCTGTTTTGATTTAATGAACTAGTGATGTGGTGACTGATCATCAGTAAAGAGGTGTCAAAGGAATGATACTTAAAGTGATGTGTTTCACCATTAAATGGATGAGTTTTTTGATCACATGGACAACAAAGTTAATGGCCTATAAAAGGCAAAAAAGTATGCTTCATTGTGTGAGTTTGAGAGTTCTTACTTCATATTGTCTAAAAATTGAGCAAAGTTGAGAGTGTTTGTTTGATAGCTTGGGTTATGGTTTGCGTTTCACTTACATTTGATCTTGTGTATGAGCTTTGTCAGAGATATTGATTAATTAAATAATGTATTCAAGCTCAACTATACCAACATACCCTTTTACTTCTCTCTATAAGCCACCTAAACTGCATTTAATTATTGTAGTCTTTTAATACTAGTATCTCAACAATTTCAACTATTAATAGTCTTCAGCTTAACACAAACATATATGTTTGTTACATTCCTTTGTTGCTCATTTGTGTTCATGTTTTATTATCTTTTTTAAAACAATGGAAGTATTTTTGTTTTCCCTTTTTATTATTGGTGGCTTTCTTAATAGATTAGTGTTGAATAGTTAGATAGGTGGAATTGAGCTCATCTCAACCGTCTTAGTCTTTGATACTTAATTTTCTAGAAGGAATTGAAATCAACAATTCGTTTATCTATTAGTTGATTAGTATTTTAGTAGTTATTTTAGATAGAATTAAAATCAACAATTTGTCTATCTACCATTGATATCGTGGTGTTATGTCTTGGTTGGTATATTCTTATGGTAAAGACTATCAAAGACAAAAACTTTATAATGTCAAGAGATAAGTTAACTAAAGTTGATGGATTATGGTAGGTGATTAAGAAGAAGGGTGATAGTAGACATATACATGCTTTTTTGTTCCAATAATTTCAGATAGTTTTGTCTTGCTCTTTTCTATGGTTTACATTTAGGAAGAGAAAAAGATTGTGAGATACAGAGTTGAAAACAACCAATTTATGAGAGTGGGAACTAATTAAAGCTCAAGCTAATGCAACTAAAATCGGCTTCATAAAAGTAATAAAATTATAATTAGGGTACTAAAATGAATCCTAAGGGAGGAATTATTCTTACTCTCTATAAAAATATGAAAAATAGCATCCGTGTTTTATATTATAATATATCCTTAATTACTTCCAAAAGGATGTTGTTGCTTGAAAGGTTAGGGTTTTGATCATGGCATCACCTAACTAAGACTATGCCATTTCCTGTTTGATTACTAGCAAAGTTGTGGAGAAACAAAGATTAGAAGTCCAAAATAAGTGACTTTGCTATCAGGTCATGGATTGTGACCTATCATTTGCCGTGGTCACCTATGGATGACCATTCCTTCAGAAACTTAAAACTAAACAACTTATGGCTAAATAAATCAATGTGGTCCTCCTCATATCATATCTAAAACCGACGAAACAATATTCACCACTAAAAGAAGATCTACTAAAACAACACAACAACCTTTCTATAGTCTTTTCAATAAAACTTTCACACTCTCTTGAGCTAACACTCTCAATCTTTTTAAAGAAAATTAAAGTGTTTCACTCTCAAAGAAGGAAAAGCAATTTTCTCTAAAAACTCCTCTTTAGAAATTCTCACTAGTAAAATCTCTCCAAAGTTTATAGCTAAAAACACGCAACTTACACCATGAAAATCTTGGTTCCATTCTCCTTCAATCAAAGGGGTATAAAAATGATGGGTACACGCCATTGATTTAAGATGCTCAGATACATGGTTCTTATATTGTGTGACTTTTTATTAAATCTAAAATCTTTTGGACAACCTCTAGAAATTTGCAAAATTATTTCAGAAATGTGTGACTTTAGTTTCATTGTTCTTGACACGGTGTAACTCGAGAATTCCTATGTCGAGATTTTGATGTCACAGATGGCCCAATGAGTGATAGGAGATATGCCCAAGTCAGGATCTTATTGGGCGACTTGATGAATGATTAAGGCTTTAGCCCAGATCGAGGAAGATGTATGTTAACCCGATGAGTGATTGGGGTGGACACAAGTTGAGAAAACATATCTCTAATGCCAAATCAGCATTCCACTTAGTCATTTTGAAAAGTTTCTTCTAACATATTTATTACATAGGTGTCAGCTCATGATTTGCCTTATGACCTAAAGATGCAAAAAGGTCACATAATTCGTATGTTATCCTTTTGCTTTTTTGACAACTCATTGTTTCATTTGAAAGGGCTTTAGAAAAATTTTCAACTCTTTCACTTTACTTTTTGTAAAAAGAAAACTCCACATCCTCTCTCAACGAACCTAAAGCTCGCCTTCTATTAATAATGTCTTAGTTTCTTTGCTAATTGAATAATTGTTTGTGGTTATGGATTGTAGATTTTAATTTTGCAATGCAGTGTTACAGTACTAACTTAAACAATGCTACAGATGAAAAATGATGACATCGTTTTGAACTATGCAACGTAATTATGTATTGATAAACCTTAAAGATTAACTCAAGCCTGTAAGCTTAATCCCACATATCTAAGATAATAACCAGTTATTATAATGAGGGACTAGGTCTCCGAAAGACTTAGCCATTAACTTTATTTAGTTTTATTTTGGTTGCACTGATTGTTTAAAAGCGAGGAAAAAGACATGAATGAAGTAGAGAAATTTATCCTCGATCTTTGGGGTCTTGTTCTCACCCAAAGATAATCGAAGTCTCATTTTCCTTTCTTACTACTGACTAGGATCTAACTTGTATACAATCTCTAAGCTATGTAAAGATTTATTAGCTGAATTATTTATTTGTAAGATACTACTATTGTGATTTTTAGTCCCAAAACAAAAAGGTTTTGACACTTCATAACATAAAGGCTGAGATGAAATGGAACATTCCTTAGTAATTCAATTCCTACCTTGTTTATAATACCCAATGAATAAGCTTCAAAATATTAATTATGTGTAAGAAGCATTTTGCCATTTCATGACACCAATTTGTGGCTTTTGGATGCAGTTTGATTACATGCACAATAAGAAGCCATGGTCCATATCTGTTACTACAAACAATCAGTATCTAGTTTTAGCAAAGGTTATTAATGTTATCTCAAATGATTTGACAAAGCTTAATGAGCTACAAGTTTTTTTTCCTCTTGCTATTATTAACTTTTTTAGTGTATTTATGTTACATTTATGCTATTACTTTTATGGATAAGCTTCTCTGTTATGATCATTAAGACAAGCTTATAGCCAAGGAGACAATGGTATGTTTGTTAGGCTAGTGACTGATAATTTGGTATTAGTCATCCCATGAACTTGAGAGGTCATACTTTCTTGAAATTCTTAAGTATAAAGCAATCATGAACATTGTCATCAACATAAAGTCCCACATGTAAAACCAAGATAGAGGCTGACCCAAATCATATTGATAGCTTCGCCATGATCTAAAGTCCTTACCGATACATTTTCTTCATTTAGCTCTAAATCACAACATTTAACCAATTAAAGAGCTTTTTCTTAAGCAGTTTTAGCTTTAAAAGTTGATTTGTTCCCAAACTTCACTTTGTACCATGCTTTGCCTACAATACAAGATTGTAATGTGTCATTGAGTTGGCACGATATTTTGCTAGTGTTTTACCTTTCTTGATCACTTGCACTACTTGCTTGATCACCTATAAGCTTACAGTTTCTACTTTCCAGACATTGACTTGTTTCTAGGTGTTTAATTATGCTCTTTCCATGTTCAACTTTATTTTAGTTAATACTTTTCTCTATTTGTTTGAGAAAATAATTTGGTATTTGATTAGGACTTCAGTAATTTGTAATTTTTGCATCTTTTTATTTCATTCTTATCCATATATATTTCTAGCAAGTGAGACGTGGATAGAATAAAGTAATAGAGCAGACTTGTGCTACATGTTGACTAGTGTAGCATAACTATATATACATTATGTGCTTGATTGCCCTAATTTACATCAGTGATCATATTCATATTCTGGCATGCTAGAGTCACTTAAGTTCTTCTTTCAAAGTATGTAAAGTACTAATTTCAATTGGTTCTAAATCATACTTTTTTGAGTTTTCTCTTTTTTGTCGTTATTTTTTTTTATAGTTTGATTTTGATTTTAGTTCTAAGAGTAAAATGTAAGAGTCAGTCACACGAAATTAGTATATATATTGTTGTTGCTGTCAAAATTTAGAGTATAGCCATTTACTAGAAGGGCAATCAATCTACTCAAGCTTCCTTTGCTTTCCATTGTACTTTTCATGAGTCTTGATATTTATATATTGTGGCTGAATAACTGATTACTAATCATATTACTATCAACTTTACATTAATTTAAAGTATGAAATATAAAATCAGCATAAAGTTTTTCATATCTTATTGTCATTTTTCTTTCTTGAGATTATCTATTTACAGTGCTAGTTGTTTTACCTTAGGATAGAAGATAGTTAGAGAGTAAATTGATGATTATATGTTATGTTTTTAAACACTAATAAGTATTCTCAATTAACTTTAAGTGGTTTTTTGAATCATTTAAAGGATTTTTTAAGTAGAAAACACTTTTAAGACATGTAATATTAAAGTCGAATCAAAATGACAATAGAATAATGTAAGAAAGTGCATAATCTCATGAATTTTTTATGTTATTATTTATGGTAGATCTTTTTTAATTGACATTCATTGGTATCCTTAATATTATTTTAATTTAGTTGTTTCAGATGCATAAAGTTTTTTTAGTTATTATTTGTATTAATAATAATGTTATCTAAATAATATTTGACTATATGCATTTAAATGATGGAATGATACTATAAATGTTTTGGTGTAATTCTTATTCTTCACTCCATATTTTTAAAGATTTAATATTATTTTTTGGTTTAAAAGTAAAATAAAAATTATTTTATTTTATTTTTTCAAATCAATACTCAATTGGATTGGTTTAATATTATTTTAGTTCTATTTTAGGATAGTACTAATTGCATTGATCTAAGATTCAAATAACTAAATAGAACTCAGTCAAGTTACACTTATATCATTTAAAAAATTAAATAGAAATTAAAAAGTTTTATCATCTAAAGACGTCGAAATTATGATATATAAAAAAATAATAACAATTAATGGCTCCTACAAGATAATGATAGATTCAAATAACATTAAACTTCTAAAATTTTATTACAAATTAAATTATTTTGAAATATTTTTTTAAAAAATAAAAGTGTTGTTATGATGAGAAATTAAGACATGTGAATCTCTTAAATGGTGTTTGAATCATAAATAAAACAAATAAATTTCAATAGGGTTATAGATTCATTTTTATTTTGAGCCACTTATGATTTTTTTAGTTGAAATCATTTTTTTAGTTTTATAAAATGTTAACTAAATTAATTTTTTTAGAAAAATAAATAATTTAAGAACATTTTTTAAAAAACATTAATGTTTCTCTTCATTTGCCTCTCACGGACAATTAACAACTAAATATTTATTATTTAAAAAAATTAAAACACAACTGTATACCAAAAAAATACAATAAAAGAAAATTTTAAAATATCTTTAAACCCATCAAGCAACTGCCATTGTTAGCCCTAACCCAAAATTTTGGGAAAATTGATACATCATTATTACGCGAGAAGTAAAAGAAGCTGACAATGGTGGTTTCTCGCTCATAGAAGTGTGTGGTTTTCGAGATAAACACAAGACAGATAGGTTTGTCTCTTTAAACTCTTCCTCTACAACCATCGAGCTTATGTAAAACCCTTGTATGTGTGTGTGCACGAAGAGAAATGAATGTACTTTTCATTTTCGAAGTCACAATGGTGTCCTCGTACTCTTTCTTTTTCTTTCTCTCTGTCCTTTTCCTAGAACTTTCTGCTGGCCATATGTTGACTGCCAGTGCAGTCCACAAAGACAAGGGACCTAGAGAGTGAAAGCCATATGTTCGTCTTCTCATTCGCACGAAATATCAAGTAAGGATTTGTAGAGAATGGTGAGATGTCAATAAAAGGCCTTCGGTTGATAGTGTCTTAGTTTCTTTACCATAGCTAAAGAAATGACTTTCAAGGTTTAAACATTCACTGTTGTGATTTACAGGCAACATGGATTAGTGATCTTTTGCAAGTAAGTATTATCTCCATTTAGGATGTTGAATGGTAGAATTGGTCTCTTTCCATTTGCTACGCCTTATCGATGTTGTTACTGATTTTAGGTGTCTGTAAAAGCTAGAGGTGTCAATGTAAATTGATCTAGAACTTATTTCTACAAAATAAGCACATAAATGGACAAGGCAAATAAAAAAGAAAAAGAGTTGCATGGTGAAGTAATGTGGCATATGAAGTACATGTGTCCTGGTTAGTATAGCTGAGTAAAGGTGACTTGCTTGAATCTGGTTAGATCATCAAATGCTACAAACTAAGTACTATTGAAACTAGTTTTTCTTGTTGTAAAGGCTTCAAATTGGGTTTTTTCTCCAATTTAACATCAATGCCTGTCTTAGTGGGTGGCCTTTCCTCTTTACCAGAATTATAAACTATCCTTGCTTGTTTAAAACATGCCAAAGAGACTGTTACTGATTGGCCAAAGATTGCTCGCATACTAAACATCTTTATTGATTAATTCAACGATTATACATGTTAGTAGCTATTTTCAACTCCACAAGCTTCAATTGTTTTGCATATTTAAACGCTCTCATCAATCGTTTCTCTCTTCTTCATGACTTACAGAACCAGTAATAAAATTATTGCACTTTATTAGCTTTATAATTCTTCAAGTTACCTCATTTTTTTCATTTTTTATTTTTTAAGTGTTAGTCATTTTACTTCAGGATAACATCTAATCAAATACCCGATTGACGATCTTATATTATATATTCAATCAGTCACTAAAGTAATTCCAGCAAACATCAAGCGATTCCTTGAATCTTTTAAAGGCAGTTTGAGAAATAATCACTTTTAATTGTTTATTGATAGGATTTATTATTATGTTGTTGTGAACAACATTAAAGGCATATAATATTGAAGCTGAAATGATTGTTTGCTTCAATGGAAGGATGCAAGGAGCTATTCAAACTTATATGTTGTTGTAAATAGAAACTGGATATTTTATTTTCTCTTGGAACTCATTTTCAATTTTTTACTTCATTTCTCTAACTACATTTATGTTCTTTAGTTGATATTTGTTAGTACTTGTTGATTGCAATATTTGATTTCCCTAATTACCATTTTTGTTAATCTTTGTAAATATCAATTATTTTTTTAAAGAGAGATTTTGTTGAATATTTGAAAAGGGAAAGAAAGATAAGAGTGGTTTGAGAATTTTTGAACTTATATTTTCCTTACTCTACTTTTATAATCTTATAGCTTTAATGATGTTTTTATTAGAGCTTTGATGATTAAATTCAGGTTAATTTTTGAAAGGAAGAGTTATTTTGTTTTATGGATGGGTAATTTCCTTTGTATCTATGACAATTGTGCAGGATCTATTTGAAATATATTTCCTTGCTTCTAGTTCCTCTTGTTCCTTGCTAACCCAACTTAAAATAGAACCACTTTTCTTGTTGAATGAGCTTTTAGCACTATGTTTAAGACTGCTTGCTAACTAGCCATCTTTTCCTTATTGGTATAAAAGGCTTTCTCTAATCAGATCAAATCCTCAACTGCTTTTTGATCCTCAGATACTATTATAGACAACAATTAATTTATATATCCATCATCAATTTTGTACATCAAACTCTACTTTAGAATAAGCTAACTGTGCTTATAGTAAGTTTATTTTTTATTAGTAAAGATAGGTTTAGAACTAACATTTACCCATCTTTCACAACAATCAACTGGCAACCTCCCGAAGCTGGTATTTTACCATCGTCCCTTTAACATGCTATCTCATTGTGAACGATTGTAATTGTTTCTTGCCGCAATTTGACATCATTTCCTATCTAGATTGGTTGGCTTACCTTTATAACAAGAATTAAAAATTTTGGGTTTGCCCTCATTTGTCTAAAACATACCCAAAAAAAATAAACTTCGTCACTCAATTAATAATTTTTAATATAACGCTAATAATTGTGTATAATTGAAAAGCATAAAGAAACAAAAAAGAACAGAAGGTGAAAATTAAAAGTGTAAAATGCAAAATTCAAACTGTGAGATTTTTTAATTGGCGTCTTCTTTTGAGGTTTGTTTGATTTCTCTCTCACTTCTAGTTCCATTAAAATGTTAACAGTTTGTAGTGGATATGTGCTCTTAATTTTAACTTAAACCGATCGAGTTCGTCTTACAACGTCAAAAAGATGCAATTTAATTACAGTAATAAATAAAATTTAATTTTATTTAAAAGTGATGTAATAAGTAAAAATATTATTAAAAACTAAATGTTAATATATTAAACATCCTAAATACAAAATTATATGAATAGACACAATCAAAATCAAAGCCATACTTGTGAATGTTTCAATCTTTGAGAGTACTAACATATGTACATACACAACTTAGGTATTTTACCATAACAACAAAAAACTATCAAAATGGATATAGAACAATATATGTACATACACAAAATATGACCTTAGCTGAAAGCGTTAAATATCAATATTAATAATAATAATGTCAAAATATCAAATTTGAAGAAACTAAGAATATTGAACAAAAATTTGCGTATAAACAAATAATCAAAGTGATGCATGTAGATCTTTTAATCTTCAAGAGTAACATAAACTCTTGGTTTCACTTATAAAACAACATATCACCCAAAAAGATACAAATCAACAAAAATAATAATAATTAATTAAAGTGATTCAGATTAATAAGAATTATATAAAAAAATTTAAAGATATTCAAATCCTTTAATGTCAAATTGCTTAAACAAAAACAAACAAAATGATTCTAGACTACCTATAATTATTTTAATCTTCCCAATACCAAGTTAGGATTTTGGTGAAAAAGTAATTTATATTACCAATTTATGTAGAGCTTGAGGTGATTTCAAGTCACAAATATAATTGAAAACAAAAGTTAAAATTCAAAATTTTAGATAAAAATTATCATTACATTAAAATCTATAATTCGATTATTTACATATAAAATAAAACTTAAAATCCACATCATCGTCATATAGACTTAGATATGGACACCTTTAAAAGTATTACAATGCTTTTGCTTATATATAGTAAACTTAAAAAAATTATATTTGCCAATTTAAAATAAAATAAATTTTAATCGATTTGTTTGTACTAATAGATCAAATAGAATATGATTATTTTTTAACCTATTTATTGATTCTAATAGATTGGTTTATCAAATACTTAATTGCAAAATCAGACTAAAATCAATTAGGCTAATATATAATGATTCACATGATGTAAACCTAATGATAATCTTGATATTTACATCAACATTACGATTTTTTTATCGATTTTATCAAAATTATAATAATATATTATCAAAATTGTGTTAGATCTTATTTTTTTTCTTATGAATGTTGTCTTTACGTAATAATCATAATAACAACAATAATAATAATTTTATATTTTTTTAAATAAAAAATAAAAAAATATGTAACTATAATATAACAAAATGATTTTTAAATCATTTTTCATATATTCATATTTTGAAGTAATACAATAATGATCTTTGACTAAAATTTCTTTACTTTTAAAGAATATTAATAAGAATATCAAACAACTATATGTATAGAAAAGTTATGATTCTTTTTTTTTAATTATTTTTAAACATTATGTTTTGATAACATAGGATTTTCTATAAAAAAAAATTGTTTTCAAACCTTAATTATGGCAGTACCAATACGGTTATTAGTTTCTTACACTTTTAAGAATGTTCATTTTTATTATACATATAAAATTATCGTAAAGGTTATTTTATTTTAATTTATAATTATTACATGAGTGTAAGTGATCACAATGTGCTATTAAACATTTTTAAAAGATAGTATGTGTTTTAAATGTTTTTTAAAATAAAATATATTATTTAAATATATTTTTAACTAAGTAACAATAGGTAGTTGTAAAAATTTTTCAAAAGCAATATAGACGCTAATCAAATTAGCTTCTCACGTGTCAACTCACCTTTTTTTTTTTCTCTCTTGAAACTTATTACGTTGTCAATAGTCAATTTTAACTTGCCATTTTTTAATTCTAAGACGCATATACACAGAATCAATAGAATTTGTTATCTTCTAACAATATTTTCCATCTTTAATTTATACAGACTGGGCAAGAAATCTCCATCACATCTATCAAACAGAAGAAACTGTGAGGACTTAAATTAGGAGGCAGCAACTTCCTATATTATATCATTGTTATTGCTCTACAAATTGGGATAGAAAAACTTAAAAACAACACAATAATTTCAAAATTACAAAAAACTTTAGAGAAAATACAATACGTGAAGAAAACAAAATGGATAAGCAAGTTTCAAAGGTGTTATTGCCTCTCCTTGTCATTCTAGTGCTCATATCAGGTATTTGTAAGATAGAAATTCCTTATCTTATGGTTTTCTTCTTAATTGAGCTTTAATTACGGTTTTTTAAATGATCTTATTAATTTCCAAACTTATTATATGGTGATGGTGAATCAATGCAGTGACAAGCCTAGTGCCTAGTGTGGAGGGGAAGAGTAGTCTGAAGGGTAAGGTGCCTATTGTAAAAGCATGTAACATAACTATAGGGCCGTGTGACATGGACTGCAACAAGAAGTGCACAGCCAAGACAAAAGAAACTGGTTTTGGGTCTTGCTATCCTTACGGATCATGCACTTGCTACTTTCCTTGCCCTCCTCGAGTGAGCCCCCTGAATTTGAAGCTGAATTAAAGCCTGCCATGGCATATCTAGTGATCCATCATAAGTGCCATTATGAGTATCATTATTTCTACTAGTTGGAGTTAATACATTGTCATGGCAATGATGATAACAATATGTAGTGATTAAAGCAATGCTTCTCTTTTAAGATTAATGAAAACGCACTTAATTTAAAGATTGATTAATTTATTAATGGTGATCAATTAAGAACTATTTTTCCATATCCTTTCCATTATTAATTATATAAGATATACTAAAAGTCATATTAACAAAACAAGTTCAGTTCTATAATCAAAGTGAAAATAAACATCCATCAAAAGGTCATATAACAAGGTTATAATCATTTAAATCATGATGAGAATATATGAATTTTTTTTTCTAACTCAATATAAAATAAGCTCAGATCATTTGGATTTACATTTAAAATCATAATAATGTTAATATGATAATGCTGGTTTTTTTTTTTGGATTTTGGCGTTCGTTTAAGAAATACTAATATTAATCATATACATTAAGCAATTATTACTTCGTTTTAATCTTTTAAAAGGACAAGAAGATACATATAGAAACATATCAAAAACTTAATTAACTATTAAACTATAATGACAAAAAATCTATTAACTCATACCTCTATTATTTTCCACATTTCATCTTTATATTGTTTTGGCATCTCATGCCAATTTACATAATTAATGGGTGCAAATTGAGCGTTTCAGACCATGCTACCAATGAAACGAGTTAGAGTACAAGCTTTTGTGCCAATAGGTTGACCTTCTGCATCTAATGAAATAGCAATGTGTTCGTCTTCAGGTAAATCCCAAACCTTGACCATGCATGAAGGACCACTAACCCTTTTTGTTATGTTGAGCAAGATCTACTTAAAAAAGACAAATATTAATATCTTGCTGTAAGTGCTGCAACATATTGTAGTAAGATGCTACAACATATGGCAATAAGCTGCTACAAAATATGGAAGTAAAATATGGTAGTAGGTCTACTTCAACATATTAAAGCAAGTAGATGCAACATATGGCAGCAAGTTAGCTACACAATTTGGCAGTAAGTTGCTGCAAAAGATGGCAGTATATCTTCTTCAACATAGTAAGGAAAGAAAATGCAACATATGGCAACAAGCTTTGCTGTAACATATGGTAACAAGTTGCTGCAACATATGGCAGCAAGCTGCTACAAATTATGACAGTAAAATATGGCAGTTGGTGTGCTTCAACACATTAAAGCAAGTAGATGCAACATATGGTAGCAAGTTAGCTACATAATTTGGCAAACAAGTTGTTACAAAATATGACACTATGTCTACTTCAACATAGTAAGGCAAGAAGATGTAACATATGATAGCAAGTTACTGCAAAATTTGGCAACAAGTTGCTACAACATATGATAGTAGGTCTGTTGTAACATAATACCAAAATAAAGGAGTTGTACCTTATCCATCTTTTGTTGCACAAGTTGAGGAGTTCTCATGATGTTGCTCGAACTAAAATTGTAAACTAGGACTAGAATTATAAACTTCTAAGAAAAACTAAAAATATAAAAATTAACCTTGGGCATCATTGATATGAATACAAATTGTCATCTTCATTGTCATTCTCTATATTGGTATCTTTCGCAACATCACCTTTCATCCCTTATGCCACATTTTCTCCACCATCATCGTCAATATCATCTCACAGCCAATTTGAATAATCTCACATCATTTACAGTTTCGAGCCCTACTTCATTAGATTAATCTCTATTGAGAGATGACATATTACCCATGTCAAATGTATCCTTTAATTTCACATGCTTGACAACAAGTCAATCTTTATGAAATCTCGTCTTTAATATAGAACATTTTTTTTTTACTTGTGTTGCTAATACAAGGGGATTATCAATCAAATTATTACCTTTATAAATCAAATATGAAAAATTCATAATACTGTTTCCAAATCCATTTGTCTTACAACCTCCATTGATATCAACTCAATCACATTTGAATAATATAAACTTATATCTACCATAATAATTTAATTGAATAATGTATGTTATTGCTCTATAGTAACTGATTTCTCCCTTAATGGATCGCCTATCCCTTGCACTAGCATAGCTTGTTATTTTGACAGTAACAACAACTCCATTATTTTGAGTTTTCAAGTGTTTTTCACGTTCTCTAGTGTGAAACCTAAATCCATTGATGATATAACTAGTATATCTTTTAATCACTTCACTAGGACCTCGAGCAAGCCATCTAATTTGATTTTTGACTTCTGTATTTTTTTGTGCATCCAAGTATGTAACCTATTTATTTTAGAAAAATAGTTAATATAAAACATTCTAAATCGAGTAGTGTATCATATGTCAAATTATACTTACTAGATCATGAAACCAATCATTAAAAGTTTGGCTCTGAATGCTATCAATATCGTATTGTGATAATTGACATGGATGATTTTTTTCTCTTAATAACTTCCTCATGTTCCCTACATGTAATACATCACATAAGAATCCAATTTTTAAAAAGTATTATTTTGCAAGATATAAAAGGTGTCTTATATATCTTACTTTCGGAGTATGGTTACTGCATCGGTATTGAATAACACATAACGATGAGCTTGAATTAACATTTGCTTGTCTAGCACAACTCGAGATACCCTCTTTCACTTTTTCACTTGAAACCCATGTTGTTGTTTTTTACCCTCGAGTCTACCTCTAGTTGATAAAATATATACTCCTTAAAAATTTGAAGTATCATCCTCGAAATTTCTTATAGGTCGATTGAAGCTAGTTTTAATTTTAGATAAGAATCTCGAACAAAAATTTAAACTTTCTTGTGCTAAGTACCCCTTTACAATTAAAATTTTTGGTTGAGCTCTGTTGCGTACACATTACTTGAATGTCAAAAGAAACCTATTTAAACAAGAACAATAATGCAACATCTTTAATATATTCATTGGTATTTCGTTTTAACAAATAAAATATAAAAATTAATTTAATATTTACCTCTCAATAAGAGACATCCACCAATATATAACTGGACTAGTAATTTTTGCCTTGTCAGCCAGATGAATTACTAAGTGAACCATAACAGTAAAAAATGAAAAAAGAAATATATTTTTCATTTTGCAAAGAGTCAAAGCAATAGATGACTGAAGCCGCTTAAGTTCACAATCATGAAGCACTTTAGAGCAAATGTCTTTGAAAGAATTACATAACTCAATTATAACTATACTTACACCACGTGGCAAAGATCATTGTAATGCTATGGGAATAAACACTTGCATTAAAATATGACAATCATAGCTGTTGAGCCCCAATAGCTTACATTGCTTAAGTTGAACACAGTTTGATATGTTAGATGAATATTTATCTAGAACTTTTAACTGCTTAAGAACATTCAAAAAGATGTCCTTTTCTCTCAAAGTCATCTGATAGCAAGCCTTAGGTAAATACTCTACATTATTGTTAGGGCAATTTTTTGGATGAAGCTCATTTCTTATACCCATGTCTTGAAGATCATGTCTTGCTTTGTAGTTATTTTTTAACAGTCCTTCTTGTCCCAACAATGTATCGATAATATTATCACAAACATTTTTTTCTATGTGCATAACATCTAGATTATGATGCAATAAAAGATGCTTCCAATAAGGTAAAGAGAAAAAAATGCTATTCTTTTTCCATGGATGTACTATACCCTTATATTTCCACTATCATTCAAGAATTCTAGTTGCCTTAAAATTATGGTCCCAGATGGTAGTGTAAGTACACCCCTACATTCAAGATTTCCATCAAAAGAATGTCGATCAAATCGGTACTTGTGGTCAGGCTTTAGCCATCGACGATGACACATATAACTAAACTTTTTACTATGTTATAGCCACA
Source organism: Moringa oleifera (assembly GCA_021397835.1). Lineage (NCBI taxonomy): Eukaryota > Viridiplantae > Streptophyta > Magnoliopsida > Brassicales > Moringaceae > Moringa > Moringa oleifera. Next base: position 1,078,272 of record JAJFZO010000345.1, read on the forward strand.
TTGATGTAGTTTTATAGCTACATGATGGACAGGCATATTTTCCCTTTGTGCTCCATCCAAATAGGTTGGCATATGCTGAAAAGTCATTAATAGTCCATATTAATGCAGTATGTAGTTGAAAACTCTGATTTGTAGTAACGTCAAAAGTTTCAATCCTAACTTCCCACAAGTCTTTCAGTTGATGAATCAAAGGTTGCATGAAGATGTCAAGTTTATAACTAGGTCCAGTTAGGCTAGGAATCATCAATGAAAGAATAAAATTAGGTTGTTTCATGCACAACATGGAGGCAAATTATATGGAATCAAGATAATAGGCCAATTGCTGTGAGTAGCACTAATGTTCTTGAATGGGTTAAAACCATCAGAAGCCAATCCAAGACGTACATTACGAGAATCCATGGCGAATTCAGGATAATGAGAATCAAGTTTCTTCTAAGCTTATGAATCTGTCGGATGTCGAGAGAATCCATCCTTAGTGCGATTTTCATCATGCCATTTCATCAAAGTTGCAGTCTTTAAAGACATAAACAGTCTTTGTAATCTTGGTTTTAGAGGAAATCAATGCAAGACCTTAACACGTTTCTTCTTTCTCTTTTTTGAAGTCTGCTCAAAGTCATCTACTGTAATATTTTTGCTTAATTTTCACCTTGGTAAATCACATTTTAAACATATATCTACATTGACCTTATCTTTCCAAAACAACATGCAATTATTTGGACAAACATGAATCTTCTCATATCCTAGACCCAAACCCTTAATGATTTTTTTAACCTCATAGCATGATTCTGGCAATGTGTTTTCCTCTGGTAATGCATCTTTTAGCAATTCCAACAACATTGAGAATGACTTGTTACTCCATCCATTAAGGCACTTCAAATGGTACAAATGAACTATGAAAAACAATTTTGTATAGTTCTTGCAGTTGGGATATAATTTTTTCTCATCATCTTTAAGCAACTCATAAAAGGCATGTGTAGGATTCCTTTCCGTAGCTTCATCTCTTTCATTAGTATCACATTCACTTCCATTTGTCACTTCATCATTCAATATATGCATGGGAAAAACATCATGTAATAGGCCATGTATATCATGTTCAAGACCACTTGCTTCCTCATTCACTATACTAGTAGAGGTATCAAATGTTTCTCCATAAAATATCCATCGAATATAACCTTTAAAAAAACTCTAACAAATTAAATGATCGAAAACATCTCCCCTTGTAAAGCAATATGTGTTCACGCATCTTATACATGGGCATAAGATTTTGCCATCTTTAGATAATCTCTAAAATGCAAAATTCAGAAAGCTATCAAGCCCCTTACTGCACTCATCGCTTGGTCTTAATGTAAGATTTATCCATGATTTATTCATTGAATAATAAGTAATTGAACTGAAATGATCATTATTTAAATTTAAAAAAAATTAGCTAGCTTTCTTACCATGGAATGTTAAAATATGGTCACAATAATACAATACAAGTGTACTAAATGCACAAAGTAACATACTTAGCTATGACATACGTGAAGAAGAAAATATAGCACCACAGCAGAATTGCCTACAAAGATTTATCTTCTTTCAAAAACCAAACTTGTAAGAAATGATTTCCAAATGATATATAAGGTATGGCAATCTCTAAAATTCTTGGTGTAATAAGCAGTATGTAGCATACAGAGTATGCAATGTGCAGTATGCAGAGTATGCAGTGTGTAGTGTGTACTGTGCAATGTGACAGTATGCAGTAAGCAGTATAGAGTATGGCAGTATGCAGTATAAAGCATAATAGTATGCAGTATGTAGTATGTAGTGTAGCAGTATTTAATATGGTAGTATGAAGTATTGTAGTATGCAGTATGGCAGTATGCAGTATGCACTATGCACTATGCACTATGCACTATGCTGTATGCAATATGCATTATGGCAATATGCAGTATGGCAGTATATAGTATGGCAATATGCAGTATGGCAGTATGCAGTATGAAGTATGGCAACATATAACATGGTAATATGCAATATACAGTATGGCAATATGCAGTATGCAGTTTAAAAAGATAAGTGGAAAGAAATTTGACCCTTATAGGTCATGAAAGGTTGTTTTTGTATCTTGTGGATTCAAGGAGTTATTTTTCTTGTCTTCTCGTTTCCTTATTATAGATATTAAAAGGAACAAGAATTAAAAGGAAAGCATTAATAACACGACTTGAGTTGTCCTAGAAGGATGGGCATCAATAAGGACTCAACCCATAATAATTTTAATAGATCAATGGGCAAAGAACACTGTGGGCTTGGCTTGTAGATTATGGTTTAACCACCAAAGGAAAATGAAAAAGAAAAATGTATAGAAACTGTATATGGAAACCCTAATTATGGATATATCCTCGAATGCTAGACACTTTTTCTAGTTTGATTGGCTTTTCTGGTCTAGCTTTTGTGCAACTATTTTTTTCTAGAGAAAGCTCCCTCTCTCTACATCTTGGTAGTTCAAGAACAAAAATTATATTTAGCTTTTAGATGAAGTCAGCAAATCAGTATGCAGCTCACGACATAAACAATAATCACTAGGAGAAATGTGTGTTCAAAGATTCAAACTCAATATTCCTAAAGCGACTAAGTTTTCCCTCTCTAAAATTTTCATTTACTAAACATTTCATGGTGTACATGTAGTCCGCCAGAGTTAGGCCAAACCCAAGATTATCCCAATCCAAGGCAGCATACTCATCATCCCTGAAATTACCACATCTCCAAGAAGAAAAATATTAAACATCTAAACTTGATAACAGAGAACCCACCAAATTTGTTTGGAGACACAGAAACAAATAGTGGAAGTTCAAAATCTTTCAGAATATGAAATTGCTTTGGTTACCTGTGAGCAAATGGCTTCTGCTGTTCCTATAAGGAAGCAGCAGCTTGAGATGTGTAGAAACGATAAGCTCCAAGCTGCAAGCATGTACAATTTTAATGGACATCAATTGTTAGAGTTAGAAGAATTTCGTGAAGAAATTGCAAAGATGAGTAAAGGCTTACTTTTACTTGCAAAAGCTCTCGGTGGTTTCCTGAGATCTAAATCACTTAGTTGCAAAATTTTGTAAATGAACAAGATGTGACATTGAAACCAAGAGAAGAGAAATGAGGAAAATTTGACAAAAAATAGATAGCAATTGTGAGAGAAAGAGAATTATATTTTAGGGATTTAGAGTAAGAAGCAAAGGGGCAGCAAATGAAAGAAAGAAAAAGAAATACCATCCCGATGTTTTTAGATAAAATACATAAAAATTATTCTTATTTTAAATAAATAAATTTATTAGTTGAATTAATTTTTTAATTAATTTTATATTTTGTATTTAAAAGTAAACAAAATTAATTTTATCTTAATCTTTTAATGAATTATTTTTTTAAATGTGATATTTATGTAAAATAAAAATAAAATTTTAACTTATCCATATACTTTTGAGTTTATATTATTAAAAGATAATTTACATTTTTTAAAAAAATTAATCTTGATATAAATGTCATAACAATTATGAAAATCTTTCAATTAATTAAAATCCTTTCAATAATTAATTGAAAGGTATATGTGCATGATATGCACGTTATTATTATCTTGTGTCTTGTAATGTCATATTGAAAGATATACGTTATCTTCTTCAATGAATATGATAAATATCATATATATGGTACAATATAGTGAATTGGGTATTTTTTTTTTATCAAAGATTTTAATTGTCTAAAAATATCTGCTAATAATTTTAATTTATTAAAATTATTAAAATTATTTTTACTTTACATTTTAAATTATCAATTGAACTAATTGTACATATATGTATATATATCATATTTTGATTTGATACAATTAAATCAACATTTTATTTATTTTAAAAATGTTTATTCAAATTAAAACTTTACATAATAAATTTAGGCTTAAAATTTTTTAAATATATTTTGTGATACATGTCAATATAAATAACTATTTTGTGATGAATATAAAGATAAAAAATCCATCAATGTATATATGTTATGAATATAATGGGTATTTAGTGACATCTATAAATAATCGTCACTATAGGTATAGATTTACTGACGCACAAAGATATTTGTCACTATAAATTAAATATTTTCAAATATTTACTAACAAATAAAGATGAGTGTAAGTAAATACAAGAGATTTATTGATGAATAGAACAATTCATCAGTATAAGCACATATTTACTGACAGCTAGTATAAAACTGTCATCATATGTACGATATTTAGTGACACTAGTACATATTCGATACTACAGACTAGATATTTACTAATGAAAAATAAATCTGTCACTAAAAGTAAGATTTTTACTTAAAGACCATAAACATTTGTTAGTATATGTTAGGAATTACAACTTTTAGTTACGGATGATAGAAACCATCACTATATGTATGGTATATACTGATAAATTTTTGGTTCATCAGTAATGATCATAGATGTACTGACATACTGAAAAATCTGTCACTATTTATGTATATATACTAATGAACTTTGACCGTCACTAAAAGGTAGCATTAATAAATGGCAATTTTTTTGCAGTATTGTTAGAATAGTCTCGCACCATTTGGAGTATTTGGAGTAATTGATCAATTAATTATTATTCAAGACGAAAAATATTTTGTTCTCCGTATATTTACTTTCCACATCAATCATAATTAGAAAAAGTAAGAAATTGCTATCTGTTAATCTATATTGATGCACATTTAAACCAGTAAGGATGTAACAAGGGTGTATTGATTTGTAATATTTTTATTGTATTTTTATAGTCCGAATATATATTATATATAATTTTATTTTCAAGATTAAGTCATTATTTTAGGATTTTTATATTCCATTTAAATATGGTCCATCATCCAATTAAATTAGTTATTATGTAAATTAAAATTATAATGAAATTATGACTACCAACTAGAGTTGATATTTTTAATTTGTTTACTTTGTCAATTCTCATTATTTAAATAGAATGTTATTTTTTTACAAAGTGATAGGAAAATTCTTTTAAGCTTTAACTTGTATGATCTTTCATTGATCAATTAAAATATATAGTACTGAAAATAAAACGTCAATATAAATTTTAGTTCATACGATGTACTATTTTGAAGGGATCATCAAATTATGATAGATGTATATGATTTAAAGTGCATAGGATCAAAATAAATTTCAAAACCTTAAACACAAGATTGATTTTAAAAATTAGTCTACTATTCTAAAATGGGTCTACTTTTTCTCTCAAGGTTAATTATGGCCCAACAGTCAGATTTTGAGTTTGCCCATATGAAATTATTTTTAAACAACAATTGAAAACATGTTCACCATAGTCAAATAGACAGAGTTTGAATGCTCGAGATACACTAATTTACTAACTCCAACAAACATTTCCGAAAGAAATGAAAAGAAAACTAAAAATACCAAAGAAAATCTAACAAAATCAAGAAAATTCATACAGAAAAAGGCAGTAGGCAAGCTTTTGTACAGTTAATATAGGAAAAAGAAACTTCAGAGCATTTCAATATTATCATGTTGAGGAAACAATCTTCTCGTCGCTAATTTTGAAAGAGGAAGAGAGAGTCACCAAAAACGTGTTCTTTTAAATGCTGTCAAATTTATCCATAATTATATGGAGAATTTATTTTCATCATAACACAATTGATGTTATCAAGTGCCATGTACAATTCCTAATCAAAAAAATGCAAGGGACTAATTGAATATGTTATTAGATTGTAATGACAGCGTCACAGCAATATGCTAAGAAAGAAAAAATGTAGTTGTTAATTTGCACATAATGTATTTGAAAAAATTTGATTGATATGAATAATGATATTCTTCAATAAAAAAAAATTCCAAAGATCCATATTAATTGATTGCCATAATGATTGTCCATGGAAAAGAAATCGGGTGTTAGAATTTTCAATTATTTCCAAAGCTTTATGTATTCACTGTTGATAATCTCAGACAACAGAAATTATATTCCCAACAACCTTTCTTCACTTTTGTGAAAGAAAAAACACAATGCTGTTGATTTTCTTTACTCATTTTTTCCCAAAAATTAAGAATAATCTATATTCATACGGCATATACAGGCTTACCTTTGATGAAACATTCACTATATATGACTGATTTATTATCCAAACTATCGAATTGCGCAGACATAGTATAGAAATATTCACAACCCATTTTTGATCGTGTTGTAATTATTCAAATTAATGTTAAAGTACACGTAGAAACTTATTTAATAAACAATACCAATAATCCTAAAAAATTCAAATAGATGATTTTTTTTTCTCAGAAAGTATGGATTATTTAGGTTTGAGTTTATATTGTACATATAACTTAAGGTCAACATCTTTGCTGATCATGTGCCATTCTAAGAAAACACACAAAAAATAATTTTGGTTTCATTGATATAAGACACATGGAAATATCTTTGCTTAAGGATATTAACTTGATTGGATAATAATTCATGAATGGACAAACAGTATAATTGGATTTTTTAGTGCCATAAATAAAGTTTTGATGATGATTTAACCATCTTCTTGGCAAATTTCACTCAGAGTTATTTGAATATTAGACCTCCCCACTTATTAAATAGACAAAATTATCTCATTCTATAAGAATCTAAATTATCTCACTTTATTTTATTTTATTTATCCTTACAAGCATATGGAAAAGATTATAAAATTGCATGGATACCCTTAAAGATAAACTCATTTTTCTTTATTGATCTTAAAGAAAACTCTTACTATATGAAGTTAGTTAAATCAATTAATGTTTATCATTTATATATAATTGGAGTGTCATAATCCTAACTAGCCACTTTTTGCATTTATCTTTTTTTAAAAAAAAAAACATATATCAAGAAAAATCATGTGGTTATCATTTGTGAATGATCATAAATTATATTAATAGCCTAGTTGTGATTTTTTAATATTTTTTTAGTTATTTTGAGATATTTTCATATATTAATATGATCGTGACAACTTTGATTTATCAAACATATGCAGTTATAATGACAGATAGTTAGCCTATCAAATCTATATGATTCTAATATCTTTTATGGCTCAAAACTTTGACATTTAATAGAATGGTATTAAGATATGATGATACACTGCGATAGAAATTTTTTTGATAATATCTAAACTATGAACCAAAATAATGATACTCTGGATAAAATAATCCTAATAAAAATAATTTTGGTGGATTCTTGTCTGAACAGTTCGGCTGGCAGTCTGCATGATTTTGTGATCATTTTAAAAACAAATCTCTCATCACCCTCTGACTATTATGGCCTTGTTATTGCAGGTTCATGTCTAATAAGTGAATTTCTTAATCTTTTTAGATAAATCAAGGTTCAATAAACTATGCCAACAATATATCTGTTTTAACTATATACCTTTATTTTCAGAACAACTGAATAATTACTTATATATGCCATTAATAATGATCAATGAATATTCCCATATTATTTTGCTTTACATGTAGTGCCTATATACATTAGACCTTACATCATAAAGTAATAAAAATTAGACCTTACAGATAAAATTACTAAGAGTTGAATTAAAGTACGAACTAATAAAATATGTATACTTTTCCTTTTTTTTTAATTATATTATCTAAAATTATAAAATGAACCTCACTCAAAGAAATATATACTCTGGGTGAAAAATATTTAATTTTTTTCTTTAATATTGTACATTCAAATCATGTTTGAAATTCAGGAAGAGGTAGATAGTATTTACCTTAAATATTCCTAGAATATAAGGCTACAAAATTAATTTTTAAGTTAGAAAATTTTATTTATTTATCTAGGATATTTTTTATATTTTTGTTGCATATTGATTCTTTTTTTACTTTTTGATTTATTGAATTATTTTTTTAAAAGATCAATGCAAATCAGTTTTTTTATATTTTTTCTATAAAATATTAATATTTATGAAAGATCATACAAAACATGTTTAATAAAATTATCATTCTATTAATAGAGTTTTTTAAGATATCAAATATACTGACTTTAGGTATTAGGATTCTCTAATATTAGGCCTATAGGAATTAAATTTCAAAACATCAACAAATTGATCAATCGTTTATACCCTTGATAATATGAACTATCTCCTCACATTGTAGATATATCTCAGGAAAACCATGAAGAGGCAAATGTATGGGAGATAGCCCAGCAGATTGCCCTTATGTTTATAGGCATTCTGACAATTGTAAGAAATCGAAAAGTAATTTTTTACCTACGGTAATTCCAGATACAAGTGCATCTTTAAATATTAACATGTTTTCTATCACCATTTCTTAATAATGACATCCACAAATAATTGAAAACTTTATCATTCTAGGGTTCATCCTCTTCTAAACTGTCATTACTGAATCCAGCACCATTTCAAGAGTTTTCAAACAATTTTGAGCATCATGATACCATCAATTTCTTCTATGGTGCCTAATATTAGAAAATATTATAATTACATCTTAAATTGATCTTTAACACAGAACAAAGCTGTTGACCTTAAGTTATGTATCAAGGGATCCAAAAATTCTAATCAGTGTCAATAAATCTTAAACTGAGTGAATTTAGAATTGTCTCATATTACACTTACATTTTCACGTGAATGGGTGAATTGCCAATGTTTTGAAGCTTATTTAAAATTGGTTAAAAATGGAAATCGAGGAATAAGATAGTTTATTCAGATTAGGTATGTAATAGAAAATACATAGAGATAGTGACAAAGATGTTGATCTCATCTGAGTATGAGGCAATAAATCTCAGTGATCACATAATATTCAAACATAAATTATCCACTACAATACATAGAGATGGTGACATATGGGAATGCTTACCTGTAATCCAAATTAATTTTTATATTTACAAATTTACAATTTCATTTTTCAAAAGAAACTCTCAATCCCATGCAAAACAAACTAAAATTGGAAATAGAAAAACCCATCAGGGGACATAACACTCTTCAGCTATGTACTTGTCTTTTTTACTTGCATAAGCTTTATCAACGATTAACTTTATGATGTAAATAAGTTTTTTATGAAAAGCCTGCACATATATACATATATATGTATATATCAAGATATCAATTTGTTATGTGATTGTTTTATAGTTCAAATGGCTAAAATCAATTGGATTCATTTCTTTCTCTCTGATTCATTTCTTCCTATTTTAAGAAAAGTTATAATAGTCCTTCCTGCTAATTTTGTCATTTATTTAAGGGTAATAGCTGAAAGATTTATTTAACATTCAAACTCTTACTCAATGTGGATTTTTTTTTTTAATGACATATCCAATATAGAGTGAGAGTGAGGATATGAACAATCCTATACGAAGATTAGATATGGTTAGAAAGTTGAATTATTTGTGAACCTCGATGAATGTCTGTATTCAAGGCAATTAATTTGCTCAGATTTAGTTCATAAAAGATCACTAGCACAAGGATATAAACGGAATAATTTTAAATTAGGTATGAGATATTTTACTCAAAACTTTTTGATCACTATAGCTTACTATATAGTAAAAAAAATCATATTCCTCAAGAACCTTTTTCCTCTCTTGTTGATTTTTTTACTCTTTTTTTAATTCTTCTTAGTAAAATGCAAAAGATTAATATGATAATAGATTTTTATCGAAAAAGAATATTAGACGATTATCGACATTATCCAATTCTCTTAAAAATAGATATAAAGTGATGTCTTATGTCAATGTGCTTAGTATTAGATAGCTTTATTAATAAATTTTTTAGATAAGAGATGAACATTTTATTTATCAATTATGTTGCTTATTTTTTTCTTACTCTCTCTTTGCAATTCTTTTTAGTTAATTGACCATGTGGACATAACTAATAAAATTGATGACTAGCTATAGTAAACGTACCTCATAAAACTAATAATGACATTAAACATCTAAATTTTTATGTCAACAAATTCAACTATCAACAATCCATACCTTGCTTGATTCACTACTACAAAAATTATAATAATTGACATCAATATAATGACAGTTCTTTAAATAACTGTCATTAAAAGATTCATTAACATTTTTTATGATAGTTATTTCAAAACTGTCATTAAAAGTAAGGTTTTTAACGCCAATTAAAGAAGAAGTCGCGTTAAAAAACCTATGACTTAAACATTTAACATCAGTTCCTAAAGAACTGATATTAAAAGATCTATCAATTTGACATTTAACGTCAATTCTCAAGTAACTGACGTTAAACATAAAGCCTTTGACGCCAGCTCTTGAAGAACTAGCGTTAAAGGCCAAAATAGCTGTCACCTCTAATGAGCCACACAGGCTTTCATCTTTGAGCATGCCCTAATCATCAGCAGTCGTTCCTGCTGCTTCTTGTAACAGCGACGGCTGCTTACAGCAGCAACAAGGATTGCTACTGCTGCTGCAAGAAGCAGCAGCAATGGTTGGTTACAGCAGCAGCAACCGTTGCTGCTGCAAGCAGCTGCAACAACGACTGCTGCAAGAAGTAGCAGCAATTATTGCTGCTGCTTCTTGCAGTAGGGATGGCTGCTTACAGCTGCAAAGACTACTGCTGCTGCTACAAGAAGCAGCAACAGTGGCTGGTTACAGCAGCAGCAACCATTGCTGCTGCTTACAGTTACAGCAACGACTACTGTTGCTGCTGCAAGAAGCAGCAGCAATGGCTGGTTACAGTAGCAGCGACCGTTACTACTTGAAGCAACGACGGTTGCTTACAGCAACAATGGCAACCATTGCTGCAGCTTCTATTGTAAGCAGCAGCGGCTGATGCTGCTGCAAGAAGCTGCAACAACCACCATATTTTCTTTCTTATTTTCTAGCATTCTGTTTTGCCAGTAATGAAAATGACCACAATGAGATTGAAGTTAAGCTCTGTTCTCCTGTCTTTGCATGCTGCTAGGCTAGAATTTATTAGTGTTGCAGTGGCTATGTATTTATGTTGGGTACAGATGATTCTTAGCAATTAGCATAACATGTTAAAGCAATGGCTGAGTTTGGACTTTTAGCTTAAAAAAGAAAAAAGAAAAAGTGGCAAGGAATTTAAGGTCTTTAAATGAATAATTATTTTATACTAGAGGTCTCTTGATTAGTAGTACATAAAAGTTCCAGGTTTAATAGCTTAAGGAAATTTTTCTCAATCACAACTAGAAAATCCTTAGAGAAAAATGTGAATGTACGCATACAGGGAAAAATAAAGATTTTATTTCGACAGTGTCCCTGATAAATTTTTGAAAACGAACTAAACATTGTTCATATTGGTATAGCAGTGATTTTTGACAGAATTTAGCTGAAGCATTTACCACTAAAGATCCAACTGACTACAGAACCCTTCAGACAGATACATTTTTCCACTAAACCCTACTGTTTACTCTGTTGTTCACTCATTTTGTGCCTCTACTTCAATTACACCTGGGGTAGTCTTAATAGAATTTTAGGACCCTGATTTCTAAAATAAAAATGAAAATTACCAGAGCTTTTCATTCACAATTGTTCTATCATAATGTTAACATTCCACACAAAATTGACATCTATTTAGTTCCTACTGAAGATATAGGGCTTGCAGGTAATTTAATCATAAGACCGGGTGGGGGAAAAAAACATGACAGAATAGAAAGATAAAAGTTTCACCAAGCCTTGATTTTGTTCCAAGGCAATTTTACAAAATTTTGCAATTCAGAAGTAGCTAATGCAAGAATAGAGAATCCGCAACATTTTTTGAGTAACCAAGTCTCATGATCAGAACTTCTGCTTCTACCTATTTTCACCTTCTGTCCTTATAGTTGCCTCTGTAATGCACCACAAATATTCAGTGGGCCAAATAATCCTTTCCTTCATAGAGAACTCCATTTCGAACTAGAATCTTGCTTGCCTAAAAAGTTCTAAAATAAAATTTTATAGCCGATACACTAAAGTTAAATGTGACAATTCAATAAGGCAATTTAATGTCTCTACTATCAAAGGTAAGAAGCACTGGCCTCTGGTGATCATTTGGGTGGACAAATTAGGATTCCTTGTCTTCTGCTAGGCAACAAAGCTCATTTGAGGCTTAACAATCAGAAGTCAAATGGAAACTAGGACATAAATCAAGGACACATGGTTTAAGGGAAAGCTATAAAATGGCTATCAGCTCTTGAGGAATGATGATGAGTCCACTGGATATCAACTATTCCGTTTTCTTCAGTTCCATTTATAGGTGCTTTGTACTATCCAGTTTCTGTATGTTATGGGGCATCGAAGCCAAATTCTTACAATCACTGGTAGTACATAACCTGCTGGGCTGCAGCAACATTATGAAACCCACCATCATATATTGCCTGCTTGCTCCAACAGCACCTACTCCCATTGGGGCCTGCTTCAGAGGATGTTGTCCCTGCATAAGGACATGGACGCCACCCATCTTGCTCATGGCTAGTTTTCTTTCGTATGCTAAGAGGTCAGTGGCTGAAAGCCCTGGTAACAGTGCAGCAGTAGGGGGAGAAAGTGGGTTTGAACTTGTTCCATGTGGGGTAGGCTTGCTGCCCCAAGAGCACTACAATCACAAAAAAGAAAACATAGACCTCACATCAATGCATAAATATATACGAACATGAAAACAATTGCCAAACTTTATTATATAATCGAGGAGTTGACACTCTTTTAGTACTTACGCATATAAGTTGCACAAGCAACAAAAACTATATCTTAAGTTGTTTGCCATACATAAATGACTGGGAATTTCCTATTTGAATTGCCAGAGCTGTCTCAGCATGAGTGCTGTATCTCACAAAACCGAAACCTTTGTCTTTCTGAACTCGAACCTCCTCAATCACTTCGGCATCAAGGGCATGGAAGTGGCGATGAAGATCAAGCTGGGTAACCTGTAGAGTAGAAAAATGTAACAAGTTAAATTAGTTGTAAGTTCACCTCTGAGAAATGTGACACTGGATAATCAGAAAAGTTTTTTCTATCCTTCCAAACTTTCAAACTGAAAAGTACGGATTCCAAAATTCATCTCTCTTTTTTGTCTCTAACACACGCACACGCACACGCACACACACAATTGGGAAGAAAGTTGGTAGACAAGTGATGGTTTCCTAACTCTAGAGCAAGATTGCCAACATAAACAGTAGCGTACTCGGGATTGTTTTCAGGAGCCTCACTATTCGTTGTCTCTTTTTCATCTTCTGCACATGGAAGGTTACAAATATCAGCTCACTGATCAACAAGCTTTAGACCCACAGACACATGCATATTTCAAGCTATTACACAACCATTTCATCCACACAAAGTAGAATCATAACATAGACTAACGAGATAAAAGCCAAAAAGAGTGCAATACATCTAAGGTATGGAAACAATCCACAAGAAATTTTTGATTTTCAATGTTTTAGAACGAGAAAATAATCATTCATAATACAATAGACGCACCTAATGAGCCATTGGTCAGTTCCACCACACTTTTGGCATCAAAACTCTGCTTGTCCTCACTGGTTCCAGTACCTTTTGTTGCCCAGTTACATCGTATCTGTCTACTACCCAGCCACTTTCCTAACAAGAGAAAATATGTGCTGCTAAAACTTTGTGAAAACTGTAGTAGTAGCCATGAATGTGGAGTGATAATGATTTCAAATTCTCTTACACATGCATATCAGACAAGTGATGATTTTAAATTCTCTGGCTTTCAACGCCAGTTATATCAGAATTGGTATTGAAGGCTAGAGAATTTGAACCTTCAATGCCAGTTATGGAATAACTGACGTTGAAGGATATGTTACCTTGCCTTTTAAGGTTGGGATCCTAAATTGTTTTCCAGAGCCCGCCATAACATCCCGCAAAATTTTTCCTCTCTAAGTCAGAATTCTCCTCTTCACAGACTGTCCAGAAGCAGCTGCACAGCCAGCCATCCATTCTCCTGTCTGTTGTTTGTCCAGAAGCAGCTGGAGTAACTGTTGGCAGCCTTTTTGGCCCTTTTTTTTTGTTCTCTATCCAGAAGCAGCTGCACAGCCAGCCATTGTCCGGCCATTCTCTTATCTACTGTCCATCAAGAAGCAGCTGGGGTAGTTACTGGGAGCCTTTTCGACCCTCTCTTTTTTGGTCTCTTTCCAGAAGTAGCTTCACAGCAAGCCTTTCTTCGACCATTCTCTTGTCTGTTGTCCGTCTAAAAGTAGCTAAGGTAGCTGTTGGCAGCCTTTTCGACCCTCTCTTTTTGGTCTCTGTCCAGAAGCAGCTGCACAGCCAGCCATTTTCCTGTCTGCTGTCCATCCAAAAGCAGCTGGGGTAGCTGCTGGCAACCTTTTTGATCCTCTCCTCTTTGTTCTCTGTCCAGAAGTAGGTAGATGAATTTATATTTTGAGAAGGTTTTTATTAAGTATGTTAGGTGAATTGTTATTAATTGATGAAATTTGAGTTTTTTTTTCATTAATATATTTTGATGAACATATTTGATATGAATGGATATATATTGATATATTTATTATTTCATAATTATTAAGATTTTTAAATTAATTAATAAATTAATCTAAATGTTAATTAGATGAATTTATATTTTGATAAATTAATTATATATTAAGTGTAGAGGAATTTATGTTTGAATTAATTTTTTTACGTAAGATTAATTAGTATATTTTGTCAAATTTAATTATATTGATTTCATTGTTTAAATAGATAATTAATTAATTATATGCTTGTTATATAAACCATTAAATGTTATTTAAATTTTAATCAATTAAGTGCTTATATAGTAAATTAGATGTTAATTAAATATTGACTATATCTTAATTAACTAAATAATTATTAATTATGTATTTAAATTTTAATTAATAAATTTGATGCTTGTAAAGTAAATAATAACTATTATTTAAATTTGAATTAATTTAATAGTTAGTTAATTAGATGCTTTCATTAACCTTTTGTATTAATTAATTAAATAGTTATTAATCGTTTATTTAAATTTCACTTAGTATATTAGATGCTTGAAAAGTAAATAATTAAATGTCTTTTAAATTTCAAAATGGATAAAACTTGGATGTTTACTGATAGGAGATCAGAGGCATATGATGTAGGGGTAAATAACTTTTTAGATTATGCTGTTCAGAATAGTGATAACCCTGAATTAATTTGGTGTCCATGTATTAAATGTGGCAACATGAAGCGTCATACCCCATATGAGATACGGAATCATTTATATGTATATGGAGTTGATAGCAACTATCAAAACTGGATATGGCACGGAGAAACCAGTATTGCGGGGTCTTCTACTAGTAAGAATGCTAAAGTTGTTAAGGAGTATAACACATCGAAGAAGTTGATAACACTGTAGAAATGGTACAAAAGGCATTTACAGAGTATGATAGTAATCCTAACCACTTTGAAAGATTACTTTGTGATGTTGAGAAACCTCTGTATTCTGGAGCAGTGAAGTTTACTAAATTATGTGCTCTAGTTAAATTGTATAATTTGAAGGCAAAATATGGTTGGTCTGATCAACTTCAATGATCTTTTAAATTTGATTGCTGAAATATTGCCTGATAATAATGAAATGCCTACATCCATGTATGATGCCAAGAAAACATTGAATGCATTAGGCATGGAGTATCAAAAATTCATGCCTGTCCAAATGATTACATATTATATCGAAAGGAGTTTCAGGATGACATTCAATGTCCAACTTGTGGACTTTTAAGATGAAAGGTAATGAAAAACGGTAACAAAATAAAGATTGGTGTGCTTGCTAAGGTGTTGTGATATTTTTCACCAATACCAAGATTTAGAAGAATGTTCAAAAGTTTTGAAATATCAAAACACCTTACATGGCATTCAAATAAAAGGGAAATTGATGGTTAGTTGAGGCATCCATCGGATACACCATCATGGAAATTGGTTGACTACATGTGGCCAGAGTTTGTTTCAAAGCCAAGAAACTTAAGGCTTGCTATATCAGCAGATGGGATTAATCCACATAGTATATTGAGTAGTCGATATAGTTGTTGGCCAGTGATTATGATGAACTATAATTTACCACCATGGTTAACAATGAAGAGAAAGTTCATGATGTTGACATTACTAATATCAAGTCCTAAACAACCTGGTAATGATATCAATGTCTACTTGGCTCCACTTATAGAAGACTTAAAAATGTTATGGGACATAGGTGTAAAAGTACATGATGCGTACAGTAATGAGTCATTCAACTTGAAAGCTATTTTGTTATGGACAATCAATGATTTTCCTGCATATGATAATTTATTTGGTTGCACTGTTAAAGGGTATTATGCTTGTCTTATCTGTGCTGAGAACACCCAAGCTAGTCACTTAAACTATAGTAAAAAGATGTCATATGTTGGACACAAGAGATCCTTACCACGGCATCATCCTTACCACAGACAAAAAAAGGCCTTCAATGGTGAACAAGAATTCAGAATTGCTCCCCAACCATTAAGCAGTGAAGAAGTCTTTCACAAAGTTCAATGTTTAGTAAATTCATGGGGAAAGTCGAAGAAACGAAGTACAATGGGTAAAGAAGATGTTATTACACAGTGATGGAAAAAGAGGTCGATTCTTTTTTACTTACCACATTAGAAGTCCATGCATATCAGACATATTCTAGATGTCATGTACATTGAAAAGAATATTTGTGAAGTCTTCTTGGGACAGCAATTGATATTCTAGGAAAATCTAAAGATGGATTGGCTTCAAGAATGGGTTTGAAAGACATGGGATTAAGGTCTGAGTTGGAACCATAAGTTTGTGGTAATTGTACATTTCTACCACTTGCATGCTACACTTTATCTAGGGAAGAAAAAAAATATTTTGTAAAGTTTTCAGTGAGATTAAGGTTCCAGATGAGTATTCTTTGAACATCAGAAATCTAGTATCCATAGACGACTTGAAACTATATGGGTTGAAGTCGCATGATTATCACATCCTAATGCAACAACTTTTACCTATTGCTTTACGAGGTGTACTACCTAAACATGTTAGATATACTCTCATTAGACTTTGTGTGTTCTTCAATTTGTTATGCCAAAAGGTGGTGGATGTGTCAAAGTTAGATGGAATTTAAAACGAACTTGTCACAGCACTTTGTTTGCTTGAGAAGTACTTTCCTCCCAGCTTTTTTGATATTATGGTCCACCTCACTGTTCATCTTATCAAAGAAGTAAAATTATGTGGTCCCATATATTTACGATGGATGTACCCATTTGAAAGATACATGAAAGTGTTAAAGGGTTATGTTCGAAATCGTAATAGACCTAAGGGTAGTATTGTTGAGTCGTACATTGCAGAAGATGCATTAGAATTCTGCATTGACTATTTATCTGGTATGGATATTATTGGAATTCCCCCATGAAAGAATGTATTTGGTCATTCAACTCGGAATGGAAAAGCTCTAACTAGTGGAACTTTTGAGAAAGCTGATAATGTCCTCCTTCATCAAGCGCACTTGTATGTTTTGATGAATATGAGTGAAGTTCAACCATATATAAGGTAATTAAAATTTATGACTTATAGTTTATTATTATATGAAATAATATTTGAATTATTGTTTGATGATTTATTCTTAACATGTAGTGAGTATTTAAATCAGTTAATGATTGACAATTCTATCAAGTTAAAACTACTCAAATGGTTACATGACGAACAAAATTGAACCTTAAGTAATTGACGGGTAAGAATACTTATTGTTATCTAAACATTAAATTTATTTTTTAATATGGTTCATCTAATATATGTTATGATACAGATTGAGAATGAACTTTTATTATACAATCATAATGTTTTATCAACACTACGATGGCTTGCCCATGGTCCTCGTTCTACAATAATCAAGTATCCTGGATATATCATCAATGGTTGTCACTTTTACACGAAGCAACGAGATAATTCAAGGATCCATCAAAATAGTGGTGTCACTCTAGTTGCCAACAGCATGCAAATCTCCAGTGCTAAGGATAAAAATCCAATATATGGTGATTTGTCATTCTATGGAGTTATACAAGAAATATGGGAACTAGATTATACAACGTTCAGAGTTCCAGTTTTCAAATGTGATTGGATTGAGAATAGTAGCGGTGTTAAAGTTGATGATCTAGGAGTTGTGCTAGTTGATCTCAATCGAATTGGATATAGGAATGATTAGTTTATATTGGCTTCACAAGCAAGACAAGTATTTTACATTGAAGATCCAATTGATGCCAAATGGTCTATAGTACTGTCAACATCTCCATAAGACTATGATGAAGATGATAATTTGTGCGATATTAGTATGGAGCACATGTCTTTTTGTAATAATTTGCCACCTGCTGATTTATTTGACCAAATGGATGAGCATCATCTTACATATGCTTGAGACAATGATGAAGGATTGTTAGTTTAAGTATTTTTAAAGGTAGTAATCAATTGCCTCATGTGTCAAAGTTATTGTGTTTTTTTATAATTTTATTTTATTTTTTTTAATTTTATCATGTTATATCATGTTTTGCATATATGATGCTAACCATATGTTGTTATTGTTTATAGATTTGATGGATCCTTCTGAACACTCAAGTGAAGGCTTTCAAGGGCCCAAAAAACGTGGTATCATCAGCATGCCTAAGATAATTAAGAGTCGTGCTTCCGGAGTTAAGCTCACGATCGAGGTAAGTGATAAAGGTCAACCAATTGGGAGGAATGGCATCTGGTTCAATAGCTACATTGAGGTGGTGGTACGTAATACGATGCCTATAAATATCGTGAATTGACACTCAGTAAGCATTGAAATAAAAAATAAGATTTGGGAGACAATATTAGTAAGTTAAATGAAACACAATGTGGTATTGCTTTTCAATTTGTTTATTGCTAATTAATTTGACTTGCACCAATCCACTTTTTTATAATATGTTGTAGGAAACGTATGATATTAATACGAGCATGAAATGGTACGTACTTCAGTCTGCTGCAAACACATGAAGGAACTTCAAGACCAATCATACATCAAAGCACATATTCCCTCACATTGATGACTTAGAATTTCTATCATTTCCACCTGAAGAATATAACAGTGTTATAGATGTTGGAGTGTGGCAGGAATTTATGAACTCTCGTATAACAGAAGAGTTTCAGGTATATATTTATAGTTAGTAAAGTTTTTGTTTATACAAGTATCTCCAAATGTTGATGTGTATTGATCTTACAGCAAAAGAGACAAATAGTAAAAGAGAAAAAAAAGAAGAATGTGTACGATCATCATCTATCTAGAAAGGGATTTGCGGGGCTGGAGAGTGAACTTGTAAGTTTTTTTTTTTCATTTATTATGTTTATAATTGATAATATATTCATTTGGTAGTACGTTTTAAAATCTAACATGTTCACTCTTTATGTTAAAAAAAGAAACAAGCATTCGGTAGCGATGCTCAAATTGATCGTGCCTTATTGTGGAAGGCTTCACAACATAATGAAAAGGGAGAATATGTGAATGATGCGAGCCGACTGTGTGGGAAAAGAATTGTAAGTGTAGTTCAACTTTTTTCTAGCATTTATAGTAATAAATTTCATGTTTATTGATTAATTTTATTATAACATTGTACGATAAGTTGATGACACAGAGCACACAGGGTAAATTTATAAACTTCGGTCTAGAAGATGTATTGACGAAAGCTCTTGGTACACCTGAGCACCCCGGACGAATTAGAGGTCAAGGATCTGGGGTAACTATCACATCTTATTTTGGGAAGCCTAAAAAGTTGAATGTGCCTCAAGGTATGCAATTAGATCAACAACAATTGATAGAGATGATAAGGTGGTTCACAGAGCACAAAGAAGTTTTGACAAACATTGTTGCGAACAAAAATGATGATGTCCAGCAAGAAAAATCTATAATGCAATTTCGTTCGAGTAATGCTAGCAACAATATAACTGGATTATTGGAGGAAGAAGAATATCCAAAACTTCAATCATCTATGCTAGTCACACCACCAGCACCTGCACCTACACTGACACCACATGACAACAAAGTATGTTACATGTTATTCATAGTAGATGTGATATTAATAATATTACGAACGTAACTTCTGTTTTTTTAGATCAGTATAGTGTGAGCCATGCCATATGTTCATCCCGTCATCAGACTACATAGTGGCAAGTGGGGTTATCTTCATGGATTATATCCTAATCAGATCATCCACGGGCGTCCATTATTTTTTGGTGATGCTCGAGTGACAGTGGAAGTAGCTATTCATGGTGATGCACAGTTGCCTCGTCCTTACCCAGACAATGGATTGACAAATATTTTTTTTTGCACTTGGTTTAGTTGTTGCTTAGCCTCGAGATTGGGTCATTGTTGGTACACATGAGGTAACGTTTTTGGTAATATATTTTATGAAGTCAACCTATTAATGTCAACTAAGTTTGCAAAATTTTTTCAGCTATCTACTATAAAGCAACAAGTTAAGTTGCTAGTTAAGAAAGCACCAACATTGACAAAACAACAGTCATCACAATAAGTATCTTCCGTTAGGCTACCACAAGGATTATAAAAGATGTATAATTATGTGAATAAGGTGATAGCACCTGATGAAGCAATACACATACCTTTTACTGAAGTCTTTGCTTCTGATGGACATGTATTTGTGGCTCGAGAAGATATCATGCAATTTTGTCACATGGAAGAGCTAAGTGTCACCATTATTCAAGCTTACATTATGTATATATGTCTTTTGAATTTTTATTTGGTTATTATTATTTGACTAGATCATATTTATATTTTTCTTACTCTTTATTATTTTAGTAAACTTTATACAGATTTAGCTGCACTTGGCTTAAGAAAGTATTTTATATTTGCTGATCCGTCAACATTGTCATATGGAATGTCTATAAGTATAGACACTCAAGCTCGTCACCTAGCCAATAGAATGATAGATCCATGTGACGAAGGAATAGTAAAATTTCCTTATAACTTGAGGTAAGTTATAATACTAGTTAAAATTATTAACAGTTTTGTTCAAAATATTTTTTGCATTTATTTTTCATAATGTAGGCAGCACTGGTTATTGGTGGTTGTTGAGCCTCGTAATTTTGTGTACAGTATTTTTGATCCTTTGAACCATGGTTCTCGTTAAGAACTAGATCAACTTATGTCCACGTAAGTGAAAATATTTTCATTTATGTTAGTACGTTTTTTTTCTTATTCTTAAGAATATTGATTATTTTCTATTGGTAGTTCTTTTAAATTATTTCAAGCTTTCAAAGAATCAAGCAATAGACGCATTCTTAGGAGTATTCCTATTAAGGTATGTATATTTAAACCTATATGTGATGTTAGTTTTATTTATTTTGCAAAATATAACAATTATAAATTTTTAATGCAGTGTCCACATCAGCCTTCAAATACTGAGTGTGGATATTATATTATGAAATTTTTAAGGGACATCATTGATAGACGTGATAGAAATATCCCGTATGCAAAAATGATAAGTTTTTAAGAATTTGCTTATGTAAATACTTAAGTAATTAATTGATGTGCTTATTAAAAATTTTAATTGGACTAACTTTTTTTTTAAAATATATTTAGTGGACATAGATACTTACACCCAATCGGATATCGATGAAGTTAAAAAGAAGGTTGGACAATTTCTTTGGAGTGCCATATTAGAAAGTTGAACCTTCAAGATTTTTGTACACATGATTATTATTGAATTTATATAGTTAAATTTTTAGGATTGTGTAATATTTTAATTAACTTATGTATTGTACATATAGAGTTTAATTATGACATCAAACTTTAGTTATCTTTTATTTTGTTTATCTCTTATTACTTTTTTGGATTAGATTATTTTGACTGTTTCCAAATATGAAATAAGTAATGACGATCTCTTTTAGAATGGTATTGAAATGTATAACATAAAAATTTTGGTTGCATATTGTGAAGAATTGTATTGATGTATATGGATAATGTGGAAACAGGTTTTGGATAATTTGAATATATAAATTTTTTATTTATTTTGAAATAAATACAAAAAATACCTTTAATGACTTTTTAATGACAGTTTTATAGTAACGGTCATTAAAAAGGCCCCTTTTAACGACAGTTCTATTGGAACTGTCATTAAAGGGTCACCCTTTTAACGACAGTTTCAATAGAACTATCATTAAAAGGTAATGCTTTCAATGACAGTTCAATAACTGTCATTAAAACTTTACATGAACAAAAATGACAGTTTTACAACTGTCATTAAAAATCATTTTTAATTGTCATTGAAGCTTTTATTTATAGTAGTGATTCTTAACTTTGAAATATGTACATTAAATATGAATTATTTTTTTTTTTATGATGGTGAGATAAAATTGTACTCCACTAAAATTAAAAATAGATAATATGTATATAACTTAAAGCAATAATTGAACCAAAATAAAAATATTGATTAGGTCATTTTGATTTGAAATTTTTAGGAAAAATTAAACAACTATAACAAATCACAAAAGGGACAATAAAAAGTCACTTAGGCATATATTAAGTGATGCAATACGATAGTTATTTATATTTTCTAAAACAGAAGAGGAATTTATGGACAAGTATGTATTAATCATTACTTTTTGTACGTTTATCATATTTTTCATTTTTTATTATTCGATTTATTGTATTTTTATTATATTTTTTTAAAAAATCAATGCAAATCAAAATTTTAATTTTTTTATTATGTAAAAGATAAAAAAATATTTTTATTTAATAAAAATATTTGGTGTTTAACAAGTTATAAAAATATATATATATATATATATATATATATCAAAGGGTTTAGGGTTTGTAATTATTTGGTTGAGAGAGATCCATTTGAATCCATACTTAATGACAATTGCCAATCTAAAAAATATTCAATCATTATATAAATTCCAACAATTGTATGGATTAATCATATATAAATAAATAAATAATTAGATAAAAAAATAAATATAAAAAAAAAACTCTTTGGCTATGTGCTTGTAACAAAAAATTTTTGTACTTGCATAAGCTTTATCAAGGATACAATATCAATTAATCAATTTGTTGATGTTTTGAATTTTGTTCCTATAGGTCTAATATTCATAATGAAATGCAAATCAATTTAATTTTTATTAACTTCAATCCAAAATCAAATTATAGGTATGTTTTCAATATTCCTTACCTAATATATATTCTATCGAATAGTTTTCCTAGGCATATATAAATAAACATGCTTTTTAAATTGATCAATCTTAATTTTTGTTACTAAAATTGATCGCGTGCCACTCAATAACTGAAAATAGTAACACTATAGTAAAAATTTCTTGACAGCTAAAAATTGCGTAAAATCCATTTCCTAAACAATCCATACCTTTTCTTAAACAATTTGATTTTTTTCTTACTAGTGGACTTAGCGAAGAGTAAAATGATTCTGATATAAAAATTATAAGTCAAGAAGGATAAAATATTGACTTGAGTGATAAACTAAAAATTATCAAGAGAAAGATAATATATATTTTATCATATTTGCTCATCTCTTTACAAAACAAGATATTTAAAATGATTTTTGTTAATGCAGTATAGGCACTATCTATGGCCTATTCAATTATAAAACAATAAAATTGAACTTTTTAATTAACCATATGATTGTTCCAATTCTTCAAGTCGAGTGAAAAAATGATACTTTTCATATTATTAATCCAGAGTTTCTTTGATCTATACAATATCAACACATTTCTTTGTTAGTTTATTTGGTACGTACACTATTTTACCTTGTTTGAATTTGATTTACCAATCATTTAAAAGATATAAATTTCACACTGATCTATTTGAATCCATAAGTTTAGGGTCCACAACAATTGAATTTATTTAATTTGTTAATTAAAAATATCTTAGGGCAATAACTATTTACTATTTTATGTAAATTACCTAATAAAATCATTTTTTCTATTTTTTTCTTACATTCATTAATCACAAAGATGTTTACCCCTTGATATTTTGAACTATTAAAAGCAAAGAGGAAAAAATGGAGCTAATTAATTTTAATCAATCCTCCATCAACAGGGATACACGATGCAAATCAATCTTTGATGACGAAACATTCCAACAGAGAACAGTGTGGTTAGATTGTCTTTAAAATACAAAAAGGAAAAAAAAAAAAAAAGAGAGAAAGAGTTAGTCTCCGTTCTATTGCAAATTTATATACTGTTATTTAATCAATTACTTCACGAGAGCTAATGCATTGAAGATCCTTAGGCAATAGGTGGCTTTATTATTACATACTGCAATTAACGAGGAATCTTAAAAAAGGAGAGAGAAAGGATTTGGGTTTGAGAGGGAATTTAAAAGAAAAATGATGAAGAGACATTAAATGCATGGCTTAAGAGTCCCACTTTTGACAAGAAGTAATTAAATAATGTCACACATTCAAGAGTATTAAAATGACAAGAAATGGGACATTCTGCTAAAATGATATTAGTATACAATGAAAATAATTGATAGCTATTTCTTTCTTTTTATGGTTAACTGTAAGTATTCGTATGATATTGTTAAACATAATAGTCTCAATTATTTTCTTAGGGTTTACAATGATAATGTCGGGTCAATTTAATCTACCATGATCTTTCTTTTATTTGTTTAAATAATACTCTTTATACATAAAGGTCATTATTAACAATCAATTTTTTTTTTAAATATTTTTAACTTTTTAATGAATTTTTGTTCTTGTCTTCTATTAGTTGATTTATTTTTTCAAGATATCAATAATTTAATAGCCTGGTTGGTAACTTTGAGAAAAAATTGATAATCTTAAATATTTTTATAACATGGGCGTACTTTTTAATAGAAAAAATCATTTTATTTTATTTGTTTATTTTTTATAATTTATAATTTTTACTATTTATTAATTTTCTTTAATTAATCTAAAGTTCTTTTTTTTTGTTTACGAACTCGTGGAATCAAAATTAAAAATTGATCAATTAGATGATAAAAGCTTGAACTAAAATTATTAGAAAAAATAAAGATTTAGTTGATAAAATCACCATTTCTACTTGGAAATATAAAAAGTATAAAAAAGGAATAGAGATCACGATATTAACTATTTTCAAATGCCCACAATGAGAGACCATAAGGTCATATAAGTTAATAGTTTACCTCTGATAAATGTATAACTTAAAATGGCATATTTTATTTTATGTAACTTTTTATGATTTTTTATTTGATATATTTTTAGTGAGTTTGGATAATATGATTTATGTACTCAAAATATTTGTTGATTTTTTTATGTTGTTGTCCATTTATTTCTTATCTAAACTTCAATTCCACAAATAACATGGTAGAATATGACGCGTGAATATTAGGGGTTAAAGTAGCAATTGATAAAAGAAAAAGGAAATTAGTAGCCTACGGAGATCTCTCCCTAGTGGTTTAACTTCTATGCTTAGGACTATATCAATATAACATAATATTATCTGTAATCAAATATTTTCTATCTTAATGAAAATTATTGCCAGTTATTTTGTAACTTTTGGATGAGATAGTTTAAATATTCAAGCAAAATCATTTATTCTTTTTTCTATAAGAATAAGTTTGAATTATTTTATTTTAAAATGATTATGATAATTATTTTTCTATTTTTTATGAAAAAAATTTGGATAATATGTTTATGATTACTAAAAAAATAATTTTATATTATGTTTTTCTATCTTTTTTTATCCGACTTTAAAAAATTACATGCGATGCTCTATTGGATGCTACCGTGAAATTGTAATAAAAAGATTCTTTGGTGAACCAAATCCTAAAATATGGATAGTGTGGGGATGTATTATTGACTATCTCTTACATAAACATTCCAATCTACTCGAAACAAAATTTAAAATAAACTCAAATTGACAGATCAATTGACACCATTGATCACGTAGATCTCCGCATATTGTTAAATATTAACAAGTGAGTAAAGTTTACCAAGCTATTTTATAATTATTTGTCACCATAAGTTTAAAGTTCTTTATCTTGGCATATTTTAAGGTATTGATTGAATATATAATTATTTATAGTGAACAATTTTTATTTTATAATTAAGCAGCAAAAAAAGAATTGGAATATTTTTTTTCGTATGAAGATGGTGACATGTCCTATACCTAGCCACAATTTCCTCTTCTATTCATCTTAAAAGTGGATTTAGTATGCTCATCTATATTTAGTGTGTCCTTTTTTTTTTTTTGAATTCAAATCAAATAATGAAAAATAAAATTAATCAAAATCTATAGAATAATGATCTTATTGTAAAAGCAACAAATATGATTATTTGGATAGATAAATAAATTTGTCCTATTAATATTATATTGATTATGAAAATAAATATAATATATAAAATCAACAATATTTTTGATAGAAAACCTAAATTTTTTAATAAAAATGATTATATAAAATATTTAATTACTATTTACGTTATAACATCTCCAAACAAAAACTAAACTAAATTTACATAATTTTTGGGGGCAAATTTAACATTGCCTATATTGCATATTAAACATTTTTTGTTTGGATTGATCATATTTTTTAATTCTTATTAAAAATATATAAGAAATATAAGAACATTGATTAAATACAAATAACTATTGTGTTTCACCGTTTCATGTGTGGATATCTGACTTTTTATTGTCTTTTCTATGATTTGTTATAGTTGTTTAAATAACATATAAAAATTAATTAAAAATTTTAATTTTTTTAAAAATAAGAAAAAATAATGTAAGAAATGCTTAGAACTCTTGATTTTTATCAACCACTTGATTTATAGGAATAAAAATGGATTGGTCAAATCCATCGAAAATGACTTTATTATTGTTATGTAGCTAGCTATGTAAAATAAATCAAGGGGAACAAAATAAAATATGAATAAAACTAAACAAAGAATTAAAAATTATTTTGATTTGCATGGATCCACTGAGTCGAATACATTATTTAGACAACCTAAAGTAAAAGATAAAGGTGAATGTGTATTATTAATTGACAATAACCATTGATAAGTAAGTTTAATGGGCGTGAACATGCCAAATTGATTGACCAATCTTAATCTGAAGGGTCAAAATTACCATTCCATGGACAACTTGATATTTTTTTTATAAATGAAATTTGGATAATATTTTTATGATTACTAGAAAAATAATTTTTTATTATTTTTTCTCATCTCTTTCTCTTGATTCTAAAGAAAGGTCTCAATTTATATGAAAGATTTACGTGAAATGATTTTATCTTTTCTTGATTTTTGAATGATAAAAAATATAAATTCTAAATACATAAACGATTTTTGTTATTGTCATCTTTGACCACTTTAATTCAGCAAAATAACAAATATTAGACCTCATCAAAGGGTTATAATTTTGTTAGATTATTTGATTTTAGCTTTTTGTTGCTTTTTATTTTTTACTCATGATTTTTTAAATTTTATTTTATTTTGTAATAATAGATTATTTTAATATGTAAAATAAATTTAAATCTAATTTTTTGATCTAATTAATTGAAGTTTAGCTATCAAGTTTTGATTATTGGGAAAATAACTCTATCAAATATATCAATCCCGATGGTTAAAAAGACCATTAAAATTACCATATATATATATATTGATAAAGTGATATAATCCTTGAATTTACTCCTTACTCAATATATAAATAACATGTTCATTAATCATTATAAATGGTTATTTTATTTTTCCTAATTCATTAGCTATATAAAATGCAAGAGATCCAAATTGTTTTAGTTCAGTTAATCATTTATTGCATGGAGATTTTGTTGAACACCAGAAATGTGCACACCGAAAAGAGAGGGAGCTATATTTGAAAATATTATCTGTGGCAAGTCTTTTGTATAGTTTATTTTAATATGACAACAAAAGGAACAATGAATAACGGAGAGTGATGTCTCATATGAAAGTGGAGTATCTTTATTGTTCTTAGGTTATGTCTACGTGAATTAAATTATCCTCAATTAATCCAATCAATTAGTTATGTTTGTTTACTTTCTTTTTTTCAAGAAAAAAATTTGAATTTTTATTTTATTTTTTACTATTGCACATGCTGAATGGAAGTATTAATTAATCATAAAAATAACAAAAAAAAGGCAATTGAGAACTAATAGTGTATGACGGTCTCTTAAATAGGAATGTCCAAATTTTTTGATCTAGCTTTCTTAAACCATAAATTGATAGAAATATTAGTAATGTCATTGATTAAATAGAAAATAAATTCTTATGTTTAGCTGATAATGATTTTCCATTGATAAGAAATCGGATGTCAGAATTTTCAATTATTTTCGAAACTTTGTGCATTAGTTGTTGATAATCTCAGATAGTAGAAATCATATTCCCCAATAACTTTTGTACTTTTTTGTGAAAGAAAACAACTGACACTACTGATTTTCTTTATTCTTCTTTTTCCTAAAAATTAAGAATAATGTATATTCTTAAGGCACATATGGGCCTTATCTTTGATGAAATATTCACTATATATGACTTATTTATTATCTAAACTATAAAATTGCTCACAAGTAGTATAGAAAATATTCACAACCCTTTTCTTGATGGTGTGAACAAGAAACCAACTTGTTTGCTCTTATATTTAAATGATTTAAAACATTGTAATAATTCATATTAATGCTAAAATATAGAAACTTATTTAATGAACAATATCCACAATCACTAAAGTATTCACAAACATAATTTTTGTCAAAAGGTGTGGATTGTTTAGGGTTGAGTTTATATGGTAGATATAACTTAAAGGTCAAAATCTTTGTTGACCATGTGACATTCTAAGAAAATGCACAAAAAAATGATCTTGATTTCATTGATATAAGATACGTGAAAATATCTTAATTTGCTTAAGGATATTAACATGATTGGATAATAATTCATGAATGAATAAATGTTATACATTTGGGTTTTTTTAGTACCATGAATAAAGTTTTGATGATGATTCAACCATCGTATTGGCAAATTTCACTCAAAAGTGATTTAAATATTAGACCTCCCAACTTATTAAGTAGAAAAAATCACTTAATTTGGAAAAATCTAAATGAATTCATTTTATTTTTTTTAATCCTTGCAAGAATATGGAAAAGATCATAAAATTACATGAGTACCCTAAAAAATAAACTCATTTTTTCTTTTTTGATGTTAAAGAAACTCGTACTATTTAGGGTTAGTTAAATCAATTAATGCTTATCATGTATACTTAGAGGTCCAGAATCCTAACTAGTCACTTTTGGCATCTGAACTTTTTTTTTTTTGGGAAAATATGTCAAGAAAAATTCAAATGGTTATCATCTTTGTATGATCATCTTATGTTGAAACCTTTGGGTTATCATCAATATAACTAATTATTCAGTGAGCTAAAAAAAGGTAATAATACGAAATCTAAAACATTTTTCAAAAATCAATTGATTTTAGATTATTAAATTCATAACAAGTTGTTATTTTTCAAAAACTAGAAAGTTTTATGGAAACTAAAGTTTATTTTGGACAACATTGCGCAATCAAGGTAATGGATTAAAAATATTGGTTTTTGATTATGGTTAGATGTTAATTTTAACCAATTAAGTGAAAAAATATACATATGCAATAAGAGGATTATTTGTAATAATCAACATCCAAATTTCTTTCAAATGTTTTTTTGAATAGTTTATAAATTTTTTATTGTCCTTTTTTTATAGACAATTTCTATCACACACACACACACACATATATATATATATATATATATATATATATATATATAGTTCTGATTTACATCAAAATTTCAAATATGGCTATTTATCAAAAAATAGTGAATACTATATATATAATTTTGGTTTACATCAAAATTTCAATTATGGCTATTTATCACAAAATAGTGAGTACTTTCCCTAGGCTAATAATATATGTTAAAAGATCATTTTTGCATATGTTATTCATATTGTTTAGGCGTATTAAAAGAAAAATCAAATAATCGTATTATGAGCCACCAGATTATGATAAGTAAGTTTGAGAGTAGCCCAAGCTTATTATTAATGTAAAAATAATAATCGAGATTATCACAGTTAAATAGTCTAATATTTGGCCATTAACTAATTTTCTCTATATTTGTAAATCAGTTAGAAAATAGATGATTAATCTTATATTTAATAATTTCTAATTTTTTATAGACAATGCCTTGAATAAAGTTGATGGAATAGAGATGGTACTCAATCTAACAAGAAAGCCTCTATAAGATGAGCACTCAATAATAAAATAATGATCATCTAAACAAGATTATGATATAATAAGTGTTTAATTATTGTATAATATTTTATTATGTCTAGCTTTTTTGGATTAGAGATTAAGTTAATACTCAAATAATAATCCGTAATTGTTCCAACCATGTTTAATCAGATTTGATAAAGCTTATGCAAGTACAAATTAATTTTGAAGTCAAGGTGGACAAATCAACAATACTAATCTTATTTTCTTTTTCTTAAGGCAAATCATCTAGTATTACACTTTAGAACTCATTCTAGATAAGTGAAATCAAAATCAAAATCAAATCATTA
The DNA here is from genome assembly GCA_021397835.1 of Moringa oleifera. NCBI lineage: Eukaryota > Viridiplantae > Streptophyta > Magnoliopsida > Brassicales > Moringaceae > Moringa > Moringa oleifera. The sequence continues at coordinate 1,108,776 of JAJFZO010000345.1, forward strand.
GGATGCAACTATTTAAAGAAATGCCGATTCACGTCTTTGGTGTGATCTCTCTCATTCCTTCTCTTTTAAAACTAGTCGTGAGAGATTATTTTTCCAACATGATAATATTAAAATATTCTCCAATTTCTCTTCCTCATAGTGACTATACAAAGTCTTGGCTATTGGTTTTTCTTGATTGTGTTTGATTTTCTTTATTGTCTTTGGTTTCTTATACTGTCTTTTAATTTCTTTTGTAAATGTTTGTTACGGTTAGTAAATTAGTTTATCTCTAGCACTTCAAATTCTAGCTATTTGACCATGTTGAATATGTTTTCAATTATTGTTTAAAACTTATTCCAGATAATCAAAATTAAAATCAGAACATTGGAAAATGACTATTTAAAGAAACGTGGATTCACATTTTCAATATGTTCTCTTTCGCTCCCTCTCTCTTTCAAAACCGGCCATGAGAAAATTATCTCTTCTACATGGTAATATCAAACTGCTCTAAAAAATTTTTCCCCATTATAACTGCACAAAATATTTCTTGTCGTATTTTTTGGTCTGTGTTTTCTTGATTTTATTAGATTTTCCTTGGCGTCTTAGGTTTTCTTGTCTTTCTTTTACTTTCTTTTGTAAATGTTCATTGGAGTTAGTAAATTAATTTGTCTTGAGCACTTCATTCTAGCTATTTAATCATATTGAACATGTTTTCAATTGTTGTTTAAAACTCATTCTAGATAAGTAAAATCAAAATCAGATTGTTGGGACGTCGCTATTTAAAAGAACACGGATTTATGTCTACGACGTGCTCTCTCTGGCTCCCCTTCTCTCTCTCTCTCTTTCAAAACTGATTGCGAAAAGATTATCTCCTCAACATGCTCATATTGAAAAGCTCTGAAATTTCCCTTTCTTGTAGTAATTGTACAAAGTCTTACCTCTTGTCTTTTTTTGTCAATGTTTTCTTGATTTTATTAGATTTTCTCTGTTGTCTTTGGTTTCTTATACTTTCTTTCAATTTCTTTTCTAAATGTTTGCAAGAGTTAGTAAATTAGTTTATTTAGAGCACTTCAATTTTTAGCTATTTAACCATTTTGAATGTATTTTCAATTATTATTTAAAATTCATTTCAGATAGATAGAATCAAAATCAGACCACTTAGATGCAGTTATTTAAAAGAATATGTATTCACATCTTCAGCATGCTCTCTCTTGCTTCCTTTCTCTTTCAAAATTGCTTGTAAGAATATTGAAATTGTTGAATTTTATTTTATTTTATTTTTTTGAATTTTTTTATTTTATTTTGTTTTTTTATTTTTTATGGTTTTCCTTGATATATTTCATTTTCTTTTATTTTTATATTTTCTTTTCTTTTCAAATAGGTATTGTACGTTATACTTACTACGTGTCAACATTTTTTTTAAAAAAATAAATATAACATAAGTTATCTTGTTGCCATGCTGAAATTAGGACATGGTAATAAAAGTATTTTTAGAATTTTATTGTAAATAAACAATTTTAATTTGATAGGTGATTATAAAATAACTTGATACATAGCTATTTCTAAATTTTTTCAAATATTTTTAAATCTACTCGAAGGAAAATAAGATAGGGAAATTTTTTGTATTTTTGGATAATATCTTTAAGAAAATTAAGATGATACATGTAAAGACCTAATTTTGCCTAGCCAATTTGTGGACAGATTATGGTTTTTCTTTTCTTTCTTTACAACTGAAAAAAAATGAAATAAACAATAAAAAAGAAAAAAGAGAATCAAAAGCAATAAAAAAACAAAAAAGAAAAAGATTTTTTCCATGCCCACACTTTCTCCATCACCACACCTGCATCTAAACCCCCGCGAGTTCACAGAAGGCATCATTCAAAGTAAAAGAATGAACCTCATTCTCATTCTCTTTTTTTTTTTAATCTCTATCAGTCTTTCATTGACTGTAAAAAAAAAAATCTATTCTGTGAAAATCATTGCTTTTCATTAATGGATGGTAATCTGAAGCTGCTATAAAATTCATTCAATGATGGAAATAGAAAGATCCCATCGTACCACAAACAGTAACAACAACAATAGTAGTAGCACGACAAGCGAGCTTTTTACCTATTTCACCTCTGGTCTCTCTTCCTCCTTCTTCATGAAAGTCTCCTCCAAATTGATTCTCAGCCCCATCGTACAAGGGAAACATTGCAAATCTCTTTTTCTCCCTCTCTTTGCAGGAGACTAAGAACTAAGGTGCAGCATCAAAAGGCTGTGGAGGAGAACGAGGCCAACCTAGCTACGATTTCTGATGTGTACGAGGCTTGTCTTAATGACTCTAAATACTTGGTTTATGATTGCTTTAGCTTGGCTGATCTACATTACCTGCCTGTCATTCACTCACTACAAAGAAACTGCTATTTACTGATGGACCAAAAATTGTCACTAAAAAATTAAAATCCATAAGTATAAGTGCAGATGACCTTTACTGATAGATAAAAACTTACACTGGTAAACACTTTGACCATCGGTATAGGCTCCAGTACTAAAGACTTTTACTAATGCCTTTTACGTCTGTTGGTATATTTAATACATGTTTTACTGATGATTTTCACGTGTCACTATATGTAAATATTATAATGATAGATTCTTTTTCTATCACTAAATGTAAATATTTTTAGTGATACATTCTTTGACCGTCACTATGTGTACAAGATCTTTAGTGACGTATACTTTGTCAGCATATGAACAAATATTTAATGACAGACACAACATTTATTAATATATTATAAAGTCTTTACTGATAGGCACCATGTCCATCAATATATATTTATAGTTTTTTTGCTGATGGACAAGATATCCGTCAATACATGTCTATTGTAGATTTTTTTAAAAAAAATTTACATTTAATTTTATTTTAAAATTATACTTATAGTATTGTGTACACCATAGACTTACTATTGAATACTTTATTATATGAATTCATTTTAATCATAGATGAAATACTATACGAATGATGATTTTATGCTACATTTTTTATTTCAAAGTAAACCATTTACTTCTATCTAGATAATCCAAGTCTCAAATTATTGTCAACATACATTAAATGACCAATGGTAAGAAAAAGCAATTAAAAAAAATTAACTTCAAATGGTAATAATTATAGTTCACAAACCCTAAGAAAAGACATCTAAATATAAGAAAAAACATTGTTGTGAGGCTTCAACATAGTGATATAGATCTGAAATAATGCAAGTGTTAAATAAAATTGCACATCAAGAATAAAAAAAGTGAAAAAGTTTATATCCAATAAGATCATGTCCAAGTTGCCATTAGGAAGGTATTTATAAACTAGTAACTTTTCTTCTTCTTTTAGCAAAAACCTAACTGATTTACCAGGTTTTGGTACAGTAGTTTAGCAACCAACATTACTTTAGTTTTCAAATCTTGTAGACCTTGCCTTAAGGTACTTTACAACCTCTTTACAACTACTTTTTGCTCATCAAGCAGTGTTCCCTAGATGAGTGGATCCATAGTAATATATGGTTCATTGGAATGAAAATAAACATGTGGCCTTGCAAATATGTATTTTAAATATAGCATTACCTTATAAACTAAACCAACACCTCCTTCTCCAAGCTTTTTAGAATTAAAAAAATGTAAATTGCCTTGTAAACAAGATAAGATCAAAGTAATTAAGTCACTCCAATGGGAAAAAAACTACCATTCAAAAAGAAAAGATATATAAGAATGTAGTAATTAATTATATTATTTCTAAACTTAAAATGTAAAAGATATCATACCCCCACATCTTTTGATGCCCTCCCCACATTTGAAAGTCTGGTCAAATCAATAATTGGATATTAGTCAAGCAAGTGAAGCATAACCCCAAACTTTCCTTGAAATTCTTTGATATCTCCCTCTAACCCTTAAATATAATTCTTCAATTTCATATTTTCTTGCATGACATGTGCTTTGGAATGTTCATCTCCTTTTAATGAACTACCAATCTTACCAATAAAATGAACACTTCCTCTCTGTTCAACTCCTTTTACTTGAGAATAAATATCACTTTCATTTGAACCATAATCACTCAATGACACTTCAAATTCATTTATTTTGTTAGTCATGAGCTCCTACCATTTAATAACAATTCAATCATTAATGTCCACTGGGACTGAATCTATTAACAAATATAAAAACAAAAAATAAATAAATTACATACAATTATATGAGCGGCCTTCTCATTCACAATGGTTTTGTCTTTTGGTGTCCGACTTTCAATATATATTTGAGCACGTGAAGGTCGTACTCCATTAGCGTCCAAAGTCTATAATAAAAAATAAAGTAATGAATACCCTTATAAGTGAATTATCTGGATAACGCAAACACTAAACATAAGGTCTAAAAATAAAGTAATCTTTTCAAGGATTAATCTTAAAAATACTTCATCCTAGTGCAATAAGGCTCATCTAGTTTAGCACCATTTTGTTTATTCATAATTGATCACTACCTTAAAAAATACTCAAACCCATAATCCTTTACCATTGTCTTGAGTATATGTAAGATGATGGTCATCCATTGGTCAAATAAATCAACAGGTGGCAAATTATTACGAAAAGATGTGTGCTCTACACTAATATCTCACAAATCATCATCTTTATCATAGTCTTTTGGAGGTGTTGACGATACTATGAACCATTTGGAATCAATTAGGTCTTTAATGTAAAATACTTGTCTTGCTTATGAAGCCAATGTAAACTGATCATTTTTACGTCCAATCCAATAAGATCAACTAGCACAACTCCTAGATCATCAACTTTATCACCGTTACTATTCTTAATCTTATCACATTTGAAAACTAGAACTCTGAACGTTGTATAATCTAGTTCCCATATTTCTCGTATAACTCCATAGAATGACAAATCACCATGTATTGGATTTTTATCCTCAGCACTAGAGATTTGCATGGTGTCAGCAACTAGAGTGACACCACTATTTTGATGGATCCTTGAGTTATCTTGTTGTTTTATATAAAAGAGACAACCGTTGATGATATATCCAAGATACTTGATTACTATCGATCGAGGACCATAGGCAATCCATCGTAGTATTGATGAGACATTATGATTGGATAATAAAAGTTCATTCTCAATCTGTATCATAATATATATTAGATTAACCATAATAGAAATAAATTTAATGTCTACACAAGAATAAGTATTCTTACCCATGTGCGTAACCGATTACTTAAGGTTCGATTTTGTTCATCATGTAACCATTTAAGTCGTTTTGACTTAATAGAATTATCGACCCTTAATTGATTTAAATGCTCACTGCATATTAAGAATAAATCATCAAATAATAATTCAAATATTATTTGATATAACAACGAACTATGAGTTGTAAAATTTAATTACGTTATATATGGTTAAACTTTGCTCATATTCATTAAAACATATAAGTGCTCTTGATGAAGGAGGACAATATTAGAGTTTTTAACACTTCCACTAGTTAGAGCTTTTCCATTCCAAGTTGAGTGACCAAATACATTCTTCCATGGAGGAATCCCAATAATATCCATAATAGATAAATAATTAACGCAGAATTCTAATGCATCTCCTGTAATGTACGACTCAACAATACTACCCTCAGGTCTATTACGATTTCAACCATAATCCTTTAACACTTTCATATATCTTTCAAATGGGTACATCCATCGTAAATACACGAGATCACATAATTTTACATCTCTAATAAGATGAACAGTGAGGTGGACCATAATATCAAAAAAGCTAGGAGGAAAGTACTTCTCAAGCAAACAAAATGTTGTCACAAGTTCGTTTTGGATTCCATCCAACTTTGACACATCACCACCTTTTGGCATAACAAATTGAAGAACATACAAAATCTAATAAGAGTATATCTAACATGTTTGGGTAACACACCTCGTAAAGCAATAGGTAAAAGTTGTTGCATTAGGATATGACAATCATGCGACTTCAGCCCATATAGTTTTAAGTCATCCATGGATACTAGATTTCTGATGTTCGAAGGATACTTATATGGGACCTTAATCTCACTGAAAACTTTACAAAATATATTTTTTTCTTCCTTAGATAAAGTATAGCATGCAGGTGGTAGAAATGTATGATTACCGCGAACTTGTGATTCCAATTTAGACCTTAACCCCATGTCTTTTAAATCCATTCTAGAAGTTAATCTATCTTTAGATTTTCAAGAAATATCAAGCAATGTCCTAAGAAGACTATCATAAATGTTTTTTTCAATGTGCATGACATCTAGAATATGTCTGATATGCATGGACTTCCAATATGGTAAGTCAAAGAAAATCGACCTCTTTTTCCAACACTGTGTAACAACATCTTCTTTACCCATTGTACTTTCTTTCTTCGACTTTTTCCATGAATTTACTACACATTGAAGTGAAAGACTTTTTCACTGCTTAATGATTGGGGAGCAATTCTGACTTCTTATTCACCATTGAAGGCCTTTTTCTGTTTACGGTAAGGATAATGCTATGGTAAAAATCTTCTGTGTCTAAATATGACATCTTTTTACAATGTTTTAAGTGACTAGCTTGGGTATTCTCATCATAAATAGGACAAGCATAATATCCTTTAATAGTACAACTAGATAAATTACCATATGCAAGAAAATCATTGATTATCCATAACAAAACAGCTTTCAAGTTGAATGATCATTGCAGTACGTATCGTATACTTTTACAACTGTGTCCTATAACATTTTCAAGTCTTCTATAAGCAGAGCCAAGTAGACATTGATATCATTATGAGGTTGTTTAGGACCTTATATTAGTAACGTCAACATCATGAGCTTTCTTTTCATTATTAACCATGGTGAAAAATTATAATTCACTATAATCACTGGCCAATAACTGTATCGACTACTCAATGTACTATATGTATTGATCCCATCTGCTAATATAGCAAGTCTTAAGTTTCTTGGTTATGAAGTAAACTCTGGCCACATGTAATCAATCGATTTCCATGATGGTGTATCCAATGGGTGCCTCAATTAACCATCAATTTTCCTTTTATTTGAATGCCACATAAGGTGTTTTGATATTTCAAAACTTTGAACATTCTTCTAAATCTTGGTATTGATGAAAAATACCATAACACTTTAACAGGCACAACAATATTTATTTTGTTACCATTTTTCATTACTTTTCATCTTAAAAGTCCACAAGTTGGACATTGAATGTCATCTTAAAACTCTTTTCGATATAATATGCAATCATTTGGACAGGCATGAATCTTTTGATACTTCATGCCTAATGCATTCAATATTTTCTTGGCATCATACATGGATATAGGCATTCATTACTATCAGGCAATATTTTGGCAATCAAATTTAAAAGATCACTAAAGCTTTGATCAGACCAACCATATTTCGCCTTCAAATTGTATAATTTAACTACAGCAGATGATTTAGTAAACTTCACTGATCCAGAATACAGAGGTTTCTCAGCATAATAAAGTAATCTATGAAAGTGGTTAAGATTACTATCATACTCTGTAAATGCCTCTTGTACTATTTCTATAATGCTATCAACTTCTTCGATGTGTTCTATCACCCCAACAACCTTAGCATTCTTACTAGTAGAGGACCCAATAATACTAGTTTTCATGTCATATCGAGTTTTGATCGCTGCTATCAACTTCATATACATATAAATGATTCCATATCTCATATTGAGTATGATGCTTTATATTATCACATTTAATACATGGACACCAAACTAATTCAGGGTTATTATTATTTTGAACAGTATAATCAAAAAGTTATTCACCCCTACATCACATGCCTATGATCTTCTATTAGTAAACATCCAAGTTTTATCCATTCTAAAATTTAAATAACATTTAATTATTTACTTTTCAAGCATCTAATATATTAAGTGAAATTTAAATAAATGATTAATAATTATTTAATTAATTAATAAAAAATTAATATTTACTTAACACCTAATTTATTACTATAAAAGCATCTAATTAACTAGCTAGTAAATTAATTAAAATTTAAAAAATATTTAATTATTTACTTTACAAGCATTAAATTTATTAATTAAAATTTAAATACATTATTAATAACTATTTAGTTAATTAAGACATAGTTAATATTTAATTAACATCTAATTACTTACTTTATAAATACTTAACTAGCTAATAACCTAATTAATATTTAAATAACATGTAATTTTTTACTTCACAAGCATCTGATTTATTAATATTAGCTAAATAAATAATTAATAATTAATTAGTTAATTAATATATTATGAATTAATTATCATCTAATTAACTACTACACAAGTATCTAACTAGCTAGTAACTTGATTGAAATTTAAATAATATTTGATTATTCATTTTACAAGCATATATTAATTAATTATCTATTTAAAATTTAACTAATTATTTTAATTTATATTAACTACAAAATCAATATAATTAAATTTGACAAAATATACCAATTAATCTTACCTAAAAAATTAATTCAAACAAAAATTCATCAACACCTAATATATAATTAATTTATCAAAATATAAATTCATCTAATTAACATCTAATTAATTTATCAATTAATATAAAAATCTTAATAGTTATCAAATAATAAATGCATTAATATATACCCATTCATACCAAATATATTCATCCAAATATATTTACGAAAGAAAAACCCAAATTTCATCAATTAATAAAAATTAACCACACACTTAATAAAGAACTTCTCAAAATAATGTACATGTTGAATACATTTTTTAAACAAAAATTAACCAAATTGAATCAAAATTGTGAAATTTGAATTTTGAAAAAAAAAAATTTTGAATCTATATCGAAATACTTACATATGTTTGAATGCCAAAGATGAACGAATGACGGGGTAGGGTACAGCTGCCCTTATGAAGATTGAGATAAATGAGAAAGAAATAAGCAAGGAGAGAGCAAACACAAGAGGGCCGGAGAGAGGCAGTGCGGCTGCTAGTAGTTAGCCTAGCTATTTCTAGACGGAGAGCAAAGAGGAAAAGGCTGAAAAAGATGCAGTGCCACTACTATGCCAGCAGCTAATCTAGCTGCTTCTAGACAGAGCCCAAAGAGGAGAGGGCTGAATAGAAGCAGTACGGTTGCCAGCAGGTAGCGTAATTGTTTCTAGACGGAGAGCAAAAAGGAGAAGGGTTGAAGAGAAGCACTGCGACTGTCAGCAGTTGGATTAGCTACTTCTAGATAGAGAGCAAATAGGAGAAGGATGACCTGAAGAGTAAAAATTTGGTGTGAGGCTGCTGGCGAGCTCTGTAGACAAATTTAGGATCCCTAGCTTAAAGTAAGGCGGGACAGCCTTTAAAGAACTAGCGTTGAAGGCCACAGACTTTAATGTCAGTTTTGGCATAACTGGCATTAAAGGCCAGAGATGTTAAAAGCAGTTCTTGTAGAAGTGGCGTTGAAGGTTGTAGCTACTAGGAAAATAGTGGTTCATTGTCTATATTACAGGAGTGGATGCACTTGGCAAGGTCCTCTATTTGAGTGCACAATGCATCTTCTAGGGTGTGCTTTTGGGAATTCAAGTGTACATGCAGCCACTAGATGCACTTTGCTAAAGCTCAAGTTTACATGCAGCCACTGGTTTCATAACCTCAATTATCAGTGTAGCCTCAACTACAAGTGCAATCTCAGGTTTTGCCCCAATCCCAATTGTAACCCTTTGGACAACCTCAGTCATGTTCTCTGATCCCAGCACCTGTGGTTTCTCAATCTCAAAATCAAGTACCAGTAAACCCACACCCTCAGGCTCAACCTATAGTGCTGCCACATTCTCAAGTTCCTTTGTAGACTCATGCACCATCCCAAGGTCCTCCTCACCTTAAAACTGAGCCTAGTTCACAGAGCTACTCGAATCAAACTCCTCTTTAACACATGCAAATGCCTCAATATTAGTAGCCTAATACTCAGATGAAACATCTACAGACTCGTTTTTAGCAGTAGGCTTTTTCTTAACTTCACACTCAGCGTCATCCCATTTCTCAAACTCAAGCTCTACTGCAACTGCAAGTTCAACTTCATTCCTAGCCCAATCCTCTATACCCTAACCAGCCTTTTGAATCCTAATGTACAATCTCATACGTAGCAGTCATCAGGCCATGCATATAGTGATAAGCCATCTAAGTTATCCATTTCATCTTCATGCTCAATAACCACTTGGTAAGAGGCACGTAATGCCTCTGTCATGCTAAGATCCCAGAGGCCTTTGGCTTTGGCTACAGTAGTTATAGCGATTGCAGTGGTTGTTGCTACTGTAAGTAATAACATCAGCAGTAGCAACAGCAACAACAACGACGGCTGTAGTAGTTGCTGCTGCGGTTGCTGTTGCGGTAGATGCAACCGAATTAGAAGTTGATATAGGAACTGGACTAGACTATGGTTTGCTATGTGGTACAACTATCTGTTGATGTTACTGCTATTGCTATCGCTTAGAGTTGACTTATGTAAGTAGAGCCTTCATTTGAGTACCTGTGAGTGTCCCATGTTCAAGTACTAGCAAGTGCCTGGAGCTCCTTGTTATGAGTGGTAAGAATATATTGTTTTTCCATTTTTATAAGCCCTTTGTTAGAAATGCTTCACTTCTTTCTCAACATGGATGCCGATAAGGGCATGCCACCCTCGTGGAAAGTTGTAAGCTTGTGTGGCTCATCAGATATGACTGCTGTAATCCTAGTTCTATTAAAAGCTTTAGTGATCGGTCTTTTAACCTTAGTTCTTATTTAACTGACATGAAAGACTAGTCTTTAACGTCAGTTTATTATTAACTGACGTTAATTTTATAATGACACTTTTGGAAGAACTGTCATTAAAAGTGTTAATGAACCCTTTAATGATAGTTCTTTGAATAATTGTTATTAAATTATTGTCACTTATTACAATTTTAGTAGTAATGGCACCAATATTGAACAATATCTTTCAACTGAGCTTTATCAACTCGAGAATCTACCATGTTTCCAATTATTTGCTCTTTTGATAAGGTTTCATTAAATATTTTAGCCTTTATTTCACTTTTTCACTACCTCCATTTTTCACCAATATTACTTATTATCCTGTTTTTTTTTTTTTTTTTGATGTTTCAGTTAAGCTTGGCATAAATATAAATTTTGACTACAAAAAAAAAAATAAAGATATTAAAACCATATCAAAAACTTAATTAACTATTAAAGTAAAGCAAAAAAAAATTTATTAACTTGTACTATGTTGTTTGCTACATTTCATCTTTGTATTGTTTTAGTATCTCATGCCAACTTACATAATTGATGGGTGTAAATTGAGCGTTTCAGACCATACTACCAATGAAATGAGTTATAGCATAAGCTTCTACACCAATAGGTTGACTGTCTGCATCTTATTGTAAGTGCTACAACATATTGTAGTAGGATGCTACAACATATGCTACAACATGGCAGCAAGCTGTTACAAAATGTTATAATTGGTTTACTTCAACATATTAATACAAGTAGATGTAACATATGGCAGCAAGTTAGCTACACAATTTGGCAGCAAGTTGCCGCAAAATATGGCAGTATGTCTGCTTCAACATAGTAAGGCAAGAAGATGCAACATATGACAGCAACTTACTGCAAAATTTGGTAGCAAGTTGCTACAACATATGACAGTAGATCTGTTGCAACATAATACCAAAATAAAGGAGTTGTACCTTGTCCGTCTTCTGCTGCACAAGTTGAGGAGTTCTCACGATGTTGCTTGAACTAAAACTATGAACTAGGACTAGAATTATGACTTGAACATATAATAGTCAAACCTTTACATCTTGGCATTTTTGAAAGTAATGCTTAATGTTTGAGATATCCTGTTAAAAAAAACAATTGAAAGATATGTTAAAAGAATAAATACAATATAACACAAAACCATGCAGAATAATATAACATGCTACTTTCTTGGTAAAAATAAACTTTTAGAAAAACTAGGAATATAAAAATTAACCTTGGGCATTATTGATATGATTACAAACCGTCATCTTCATTGTCATTCTCTACATCGGTGTCTTCCACAACATCACTTTCCATCTCTTGTGCCACATCTTCTCCGCCATCATCATCAACATCATCTTTAAGCCAATTTGAATCATCTTGCACATCATTTTGAGTTTTAAGCCCCACTTCATTAGATTGATCTCTATTGAGAGATGGTATGTTACGATCTCAAATGTATTCCTTAATTTCACATGCTTGACAACAAGCCAATCTTTATGAATCTCATCTTTAATACAGAACACTTTTTTGACTTGTGTTGCTAATACAAAGGGATCATCAATTAAATTATTCCTTTGTGAACAAGTATGAAAAATTCACAATGATGTTTCCAAATCCATCTATCTTACAACCTCTATTGATATCAACCCAATCACATTTGAATAATACAAACTTATATCTACCATAATAATTTAATTGAATAATGTTTGTTATTGCTCCATAGTAACTAACTTCTCCCTTAATAGGTTGCCTATCCCTTGCACTAGCATAGCTTGTTATTTTGACAGTAACAACAACTCCATTATTTTGAGTTTTTAAGTGTTTTTCATGTCCTCTTGTGTGAAACCTAAATCCATTGGTGATATAACCAGTATATCTTTGAATCATGTCACTAGAACCACGACCAAGCCATCTAATTTGATCTATGACTTCTATATTTTCTTGCGCATCCAAGTATGTAACCTATTTATTTTAGAAAAATAGTTAATATATAGAATAATTTAAACCGACATGGATGATTTTATCTCTTGATAACTTCCTCATGTTCCTTATATGTAATACATCATATAAGAATCCAATTTTCTTTAACAAAGTATTACTTTGTAAGATATAAAAGGTGTCTTATATATCTTACTTTCGGAATATGATTACTGCATCGATATTGAATAACACATAACGATGAGCTTAAACTAACATTTGCTTATCTAGCATAACTCAAGATACCTCTTTCACTTTTTCACTTGAAACCCATGTTGTTGTTTTTTACCCAAGGGTCTACCTATAGTTGATAAAATAGATACTCCTTGAAAATTTGAAGTATCATCTTCGAAATTTCTTATAGGTTGATTGAACCTAGTTTCAACTCCAGATAAGTATCTTGAACAAAAAGTTAAACTTTCTTATGGTAAGTATTCTTCTGCAATTGAACCTTCCGATTGAGCCCTGTTGCATACAGATGACTTGAATGTCAAAAGAAACCTATTTGAACAAGAACAATAATGCAACATTTTTAACATATTCATTGGTATTTCATTTTAACAAATAAGATATACAAAACAATTTAATATTTACCTCTCAATAGGATACATCCACCGATATATAACTGGACCAATAATTTTTGCTCGTTAACCAAATGAATAACTAAATGCACCATAATAGTAAAAAATGAAGGAGGAAATATCTTTTCTATTTTGTAAAGAGTCAAAGCAATAGATGATTGAAGTCACTCAAGTTCACAATCATCAAGTGCTTTGGAGCACATGTCTTTTAAAAAATTGCATAACTTAATTATAACCATACTTACACCATGTGGCAAAGATCCTCATACTACTATAGGAATAAATTCTTGCATTAAAATATGACAATCATAGCTTTTAAGCCCCAATAGTTTATGTTGCTTAAGTTGAACACAGTTTAATATGTTGGATATATATTCATCTAGAACTTTTAACAGCTTAATAACATTCAAGAAGATGCCCTTTCTCTTAAAGTCATCTTATAGCAAGCCTTGGGTGAATACTCCACATTAGAGTTAGGGCACTTCTGTGGATAAAGCTCATTTCTCCTACCCATGTCTTGAAGATCACGTCTTGCTTCGTAGTTATCTTTTGACTTTCCTTCTTGTCCCAATAATGTATCGATAATATTGTTACAAACATTTTCTTTATGTGCATAACATCTAAATTATGACATAATAAATGATGCTTCTAATAAGGTAAAGAGAACAAAAATGCTCTTCTTTTTCCATGGTGTACTGTACCCTCATTTCCACTATCATTCAAAAATTCTAATTGCCTTAAAACTGTGGTCCTAGATGGTACTGTAGGTGCGCTCCTACATTCATGATTTCCATGAAAAAAATGTCGAACAAATCAGCACTTATGGACAGGCTTCAACCATCGACAATGACACATATAACTAAACTTCTACTATGTTGTAGCCACATTGATGCAGTTCATAGCCACATGGATAGTCATATTATCCCTTTGTGCTTTATCCAAAAAAATTGGCATATGCTGGAAAATCATTAATAGTCCATATTAATGCAGCATGTAGTTGAAACCACTAATTTGTAATAACATCAAAAGTTTCAATCCCAACTTCCCACAAGTCATTCAACTCATCAATCAAAGGTTGTATGAAGATGTCAAATTTATAATCAGGTCCAGTCGAACTAGGAATCAACAATGCAAGAATAAAATTAAGTTGTTTCATGAACAACCATGATGGCAAATTATATGGAATCAAGATAATAGGCCAAGTGCTATGAGTAGCGCTAATGTTCTTGAATGGGTTAAAACCATCGGAAGCTAATCCAAGATGCCCATTATGAGAATCTGTGGCAAATCCAGGGTAATGAGAATCAAGTTCCTTCCAAGCTTTTGAATCTGCTGGATGTCGTAAAAATCCATCCTTAATGCGACCTTCATCTTGTCGTAAGAGTTGTATCGATCATAAAGACAAGGAACAAATTCTTACCTTTGGGAGCAATTAGCAAATGATAATTGTTGGTTATTTGCAAAGCATGCTTCTGCAAGAACCAATTTTGACAAATTTACAGAGTTAGAAGAATTCAGTGAAGAAATTGCAAAGAGGAGTAAAGGCCTACTTTACCTACAAATGCTCTCGATGGTTTCATGAGGTCTAAATCACTTGGTTGCAAAATTTTATAAATGAACAAGATATGAGATTGAAACTAAGAGAAGAGAAATAAGAAAAAATTAACATAAAATGGACAGCAATTGTCAGAGAAAAAGATTCATATTTTAGGGATTTAGAGTAAGAAGCAAAGGAATAGCAAATGAAAGAAAGAAAAAGAGACATTATCTTGATGGATTTAGATAAAATAAATAAAAATTATTCTTATTTTAAATAAATAAATTTATTAGTTGAATTAATTTTTTTAATTTATTTTATATTTATATTTAAAAGTAAATAAAATTAATTTTATTTTAATCTTTTTATGAATTATTTTTTAAAATGTGATAATTATGTAAAATAAAAATAAAATTTTAACTTCTCCATATAATTTTGACTTCACATTATTAAAAGATAATTTACATTTTTTTAAAAAAAATTAATCTTGATATAAATATCATAACAATTTTGAAAATCTTTCAATTGATTAAAATCTTTTCAATAATTAATTGAAAGGTATATGTGCATGATATGCATGCCATTATTGTCATGTGTCTTATAATGTCATATTGAAAGATATACATTATCTTGTTCAATGAATATGATAAATATCATATGGTACAACATAGTGAAGTGGGTGATTTTTCTTTATCAAAGATTTTAATTGTCTAAAAATATTTGCTAATAATTTTAATTTATTAAAATTATTAAAATTATTTTTACTTTACATTTTAAATTATCGATTGAACTAACTGTACATATATATGTATATATCATATTTTGATTTGATTCAATTAATTCATGCCTTTTATTTATTTTTAAAATATTTATTCAAATTAAAATTTTACATAATAAATTTAGACTTAAAATTTTGAAATATATTTTGTGATACATGCCAATGTAAATAACTATTTTGTGATGAATATAAAGATAAAAAATCTATCAACGTATGTTGCGAATGTATTGGGTATTTAGTGACACCTATAAATAATCATCACTATAGGTATAGATTTACAAACGCACAAAGATATTTGTCACTATAAGTTAAATATTTTCAAGTATTTACTGACAAATAAAGATGATTGTCAGTAAATATAAGAGATTTACTGAAGGATAAAATAATCCATCAGTATAAGCACATATTTACTGAGAGCTAGTATATTACTGTCACTATATGTAAGATATTTAGTGACATATGTATATATTCGACACTACAGACTAGATATTTACTAATGAAAAATAAATCTATCACTAAAAGTAAGATTTTTACTTATGGACAATAAAAATCTGTCAGTATATATTGGAAATTACAACTTTTAGTAACGACCGATAGAAACCATCACTATATGTATGGTATATACTAACAGATTTTTTGTTCAACAGTAATGATCATACATGTACTAATGAACTAAAAAAAATCTGTCACTATTTATGTACATATACTAATGGATTTTAATTGTTACTAAAAGGTGGCGTTAGTAAATGACAATTTTTTTGTAGTGACTACTTGCTGGAAGGCCAATTAGTATAAGATTTTTCAATGGTTCTTTTAAGTCCTAGTAGCATGATCTAGTATAGCGTCATTGGCAGGCGGAATGTTGGCATTGGATCAAGTCAGGAAGATGAAGCTAGTCACTAGCATGGTATGGCCAAGTTGATATTTCATCTATAAGAGTAGAACGGGTTCACCCAATGACAAAACGAAGGTTGCTAAATCCGGAGGACAGATCATGTGGCTTCCTTGTCTTGATCTTAAAACCGACTCTGATTGCCTGATCCCATTGCCATTTCTCGGATGTGCCCTATCTTGACACCAAATCGGGTATCATGGAATACCTTATCATGATATCAGATCATTTGTATAAACATTGCCCCCAAATATATACATTAACTTGGAATTTTTTTTTTTACTCTTTAGTTTGATCCGATGAAATTCGGATAGGAACAAATGGTTAATATTGTTCTTATTTTTTGAGAATTAAAAATACAAAAAAGATCCAAAATAAATAGATAAAAGTCTACAAAAAGTAAAATAAAATTTTGCATTGATCCCTACGTTTGAAGTTTAAAAGATACACCAATCTTTGATTTTGATTGGTCATCCCAAAATTAAGGCATTTCAATTCTGGGTCATTTTAGGGTAACTAATGAATATAATATAAACTTTAGAAATATGGGCTTGGTTATCCTATAACTTTCCATATCAATCATAATTAGAAAAAATAAGACATAGCTATCAATTGATCTATATTGACGTACATTTGAACAAACAAGGATGCAAAAAGGGTGTATTGATTTGTTTTTTATTGTATTTTTATCCTCCGAATATATACATTATAATTATATTCTCAAAGATAAGCCATTAGTTTAGGATTTTTAAATTCAATTTAAGTATGGTCTCATCATCCTATTAAATTAGTTATTGTGTACATTAAAATTATAATGAAATTATAACTATTAACTTGAGTGTGTATATATATATATATATATGCTTAGTCAATTCTCATTATTTAAATTGAATGCTATATTTTATAAAATGATAGGAAAATTTTTTAAGCCTTATAATGTAAGATATTTTAGTGATCAATTAAAATATAAAGTACTCAAAATAAAATTTCAATATGAATTTTAGTTTATACAATGTACTGTTTTGAAAGGATCATATCAAATTAGGATTAGCTGCATATGATTTAAAGTGCATAACATCAAAATTTAAAAACCTAAACCCAGGATTGATTTTAGAAAATGGGTCTACTTTTTCTCTCAAGGTTAAATCAACAAAGAAAATTGTTTCATTGACAAAATTTTCATATTTACCATTAAAAGCTGTCTATGACCTATTCAATTGTCAAATGATTATGTATAAGTTTTGATGATTTATTTATATGATTAAGACTATTTTAATTTTTTTCTGCTTTAATATCAATGGTGAACAATATATATGTGATATTTTATATTTTTTCTCATTACTTAATGATTTTCATGATTCTAATTTAATGACCAATTAAAATTATTCATAAAAAATATATTGGATTCAAAACATAGTTATATAGAATATTAAATTGCTATGTACATTATAACTTTTTCAAACAAATTCCAAATTAATGTCATCAAAAAATAAATTCAAAAAATAGACAAAATTTATAGGAAAAATATGTGAATATGCAATTTAGACCCATTTTCTAAGATATGAATTTGCATGATATTTTAGATATTGAAATATATGCATCAAAGATTTTAAATATAAAGATTATTAAATATATATATATATATATATATATAAGAAATACATCATGTTGTCCAAGGAAAGACATCGATTGTTTTAGGAATGAATTTACACGATTTTTAGCTATCTAGAATTTTTACTATATTGCTACTGTTTTCATAACTTATTAAAATTGGGTGGCACGTGATCAAAATTATTAATGAAAATTAAGATTAATCAATTTAGACTTATATATGCCTAGAGAAACTTTTTTGATTGAAATTATATGTATATATTGGGAAGGGAATATGGAAAATAGACATCTAATTTTGACTATGGATTGTGGTTGATAAAAACTAAATTGATTTGCATTTCATTGTAAATATTAAACTATAGGAATAAATTTCAAAACATCAACAACTTGATCAATTGATATTGTATCCTTGATAAAGCTTATGCAAATACAAAACATTTTATTACAAGCACATATATATAGCCGAAGAGTGATATGTTTGATATATTTAATTTTTTTATCCAATTTGTTTTCTTATTACATCTGATTAATCCATACAATTGTTAGAATCTATATAATGATAGAATATTTTTTGGAATGGCCATTATCAACAAGTATGAATTCAAATGGATTTCTCTAAGCTAGATAATTACAAACCATAATCCTTTGTTTTTTTTTTAATCAACTTGTTGAACACTAAGTTGTTTTATTAAATAAAAATAATATTTATTTTTTACACAGTAAAAAATAATAATTTTGATTTTCATTTATCTTTTTAAAGGAAAACATAATAAAATACAAAAAATCAAATAGCAAAAAAATTTTGAAATATGTGAAAAATACAAAAAGTAATCAACATGTGTCCACAAATTTCTCTTTTGTTCAAGAAATTATAAGTAAGTACCATGTTGCATCATTTGATGTGTGCATATTTGACTTTTCATTGTTCTTTCTCTTTTTTATTATGGTTGTTTACATAAAATAAAAAATAATTAAAAAATACAAAAAGTTAAAAATTTTAAGAGTTTAAAAACAAAAAATGAGAAAAAATAATGTAAGAAATGCTTAGAACTATTGATTCCCAATAATGTACTAGAAAAAAAAAAGAAAAACAAACATATAAAATTGGAATGAGAATAAACACAACAAGAAGTAACCTAACATCGACTTCTCTCTTGAGAATCTTCATTCTCGTTATCATGACAAAGTCTATTTATGATTTTTGTTTTAATAAATTTACTTTTTGACAATTCAAAAAAATATCTCGACTGGACACATAAGTTTACATATAAAAAAATCTAAACAAGAATATTAGTAGCTCAATTTGATTACTTACAAACAATTAAGAGAACAAAGGAAAACAAAGTAATCCAAACAAAGAAAATAAAAAATCAAAAATATGAAAACAAAACAACGGTAGATTAAAATTACAAGATCGTAATACATGGTAGAAGATTATAATTAGAAAAGTGAAGAAATGCAAGTTATTGAGGATGATGATTGAGTTTCAATTGCACATGAGTAAAAGAATTAAGAATCATAGAAGGAAGAACAAATCATCAATCTTTTCAAATAAAAATCAAAATGAACGAGAAGAGAGGACCAAGTATTCACAAATTATCCAATAAGGTTACCATAGAAAATTAAAAATGAATATTGACATTTAGGTATTCCCTGATCATGCGCAAGTTGTTGTTAGTGGTATCATTAAGAGGAACTTGATGGTAAGAGCTAGTATTTCCTAAATATTATTCAATTTTCTCATCCTTATCCATTTTAAAAAGACATATGAAATCATTTAGAGGGCATCTATAAATGAAAGATGTGCTTCTATATATAGACAACCAGAAAGCCAACAAGCAAAAAATTAGGCTTAAAAACAAATTCAAAAAAGAGATAATGACAAATTAGTTAAATTGACATGCATCAAAAGATCTTTGTTTCAAAAGTTTGTTGCATACTTTTTTTTTTGGGTAAATAAATAAGTATCAGATCTGGTCAATAAAGAGGATTTTTGCCAAGATGCATTTCTAGAGCTTAAATGCGATGAGATTTGGAGTAGTTTATACTTTTTAGCCATAAGAAGAAGTTCAAAAAAATCTGCACCATTGTGAAAGCAAAGTAACTTTATTTTACCATCTATTGAGAACTTCAAAATTATGGGATAATTGTTTCTATGAGCTAAAAAAATGCAAAATGGTAAAGATTATTTATTTCGATATAATAAATAAAAGTTGTTTACATGGTTCGATCTTTAAAATCTATTCCACAGAAAAAAGGGAAAAACTCACTGCAATATGAAGAAAAGAATAAGCTTACATCCTTAGTTGCCTCTAATGACTTGTGATCTCACTACTTTTTGATACCTCAAACCCATGGCACCTACCCCTTATTTTCAATGTAAGTGGTGGATGTTCTATCTAATTCAATACTTAAAATAAATAAGGATAAACATAAATGATCATAAAATATAAGATAAACACAACTTCCATTATCTTTTACTTTGAATATAACCATTTGAATCACTTATCTCAATTATTCTCCACCTTAACTTAAGTGGCTCCCCTAATGTTCTTCCCCTCTCATACTTTTTCAAGTAATTTCAATTTCATCTTCTTGAATATAATTATTTGCAATAAACTTGGTCTTGCATCTTTTTATTAATTTTTATTCTAAGGATACCAAACTTTTTCTTGCAATCCCATTTGTAGCTTTAACTTTTTTGGGTTTTATCACTATTGTAGCTAAATGTAGTGCATATGAAATTATATAAGCATATATAAAATTATTTTATCTTTGCATAAAATAAAATCTTGTAAATCTATATATGTTTCTTGTTGGCTTTCCCTAGCCATTATATCCTTATCAACTCCATTTAGATTTGTTGAAGTGATTTCGGCTTGTTTAAGGTTTGAAAACTCTAATTGAAACTCAACTACTTGCCTTTCATCAAAGCAAATGTTTTGGTTAGTGACTTGATAAAAAAACACCAAGAAATTCATGTTCTCTAAATATCACATCTTTATTGATACTTGTCTTTCTATTTTTAGGGCATTAAGTATGTATGGAGACTAATTTACATAAAATGATGCTTTGAACTGTTTACATATATATTGTTAGTTCTAGCCTTTATTATAGAAAATGGAGATTTCTACATAAGTATAAAGAGAGAGAGACTTAAACTTTATATAATAAAGAGAGGTCCAGGGATAAAATAAGTAATCTTTCTTATAATCTATTTTTTATAATGAAAAGATTTTCTATGATGAACCACTTAAGTTTAAGTTGTGTTTTCTTATGATTGTTTGTTTTCTTCTTATGTTAGCTATTATTACTTTTGGGTTTAAGGAATTTGAACTTAATTCCATCAATTAGAGATTTAATTTTTAAATTTATAATAACTGGTATTAGAGCTTCAGGTTCTGAGATTAAAAGCGAAGGATAGCAAAGAAAATTCATTATGTGGGATCATCAAGCCTTCTAAAGAATGCAAATCGAGGATTATCTATATGAAAGAAAAAGTTGTATGAATGACTATTGGGTCAAAAGCCGAAAAAATTTTCAAAAAGTCATTGGAATCTCTTTTATAGATAAATGTTAGGGGTTATTTGACTGACACTGTTAAAAAAATATTGCTCAAAATGTTGCTTATGATATGGCGAAAGAGAAAACAATTGTGGGTGTAATGAAGGTACTACCCAACATGTATGAAAAACCTTCAGCGAGTAATAACGTTTTTCTCATGAAGAGACTATTTCACTTGAAAATAAGTGAAGGTAATTCTATGACAACTCATTTTAATAAGTCTAATACTGTTATTAATCAATTGTCTTCTATTGAGATTGACTTTGATGATGAGGTACATGCCTTGATACTTTTGGCTTCATAGCTAAACAGTTGGGAGCCCATGACGACAACAACTAATAAATCTATTGGGAGTGCAAAATTAAATTTCAATGATGTTCGTGATCAAATTTTTATGGAAGAGATTCACGTAATTGATTCGAGAGAAATACTAATTTCAAAGTTTACCTAAATGTTGAAAACAGGGGAAGAGAAACTAATAGAAATTTTAATTGCAATAGTGGCAAATCTAAGTCAAGAAATTCAAGAAGTTTAGACACTACAACAAAAATAAGATTAGTTTACACTAAATAGTTCATAGTTTTAATAATAACTATGAATAAGTGTTGATTAGTTCATAGTTGTAACAAAACTGTGAACAAAATAGATCTTTATTCACAGTTGTTATTAAAACTATGAATAAAGATCATCTTTGTTTACATTTATAAACATAACTGTGAACAAAAGAAAACTTTTATTCACAGTTTTATTGTAACTATGAAAAAAAGCGGTATAAAAGTCCTACTTTATCTTCCCCAAAAAGATAAACTTCGTTGATTCTTTTTCTCCACTTACTCAGGTAATAAACATTAGGTATGAAGTGCACAGTATAAAGAGAACCTCTTTAGGAAACCAGACATTTGGCCTTAACTATTTGCAAGGAAGGGATTAAGAGTGTGGTTCTGCTTGCTTTTGGGTTCTAGAACTAGCAGATTGAATCTCCTTTTTTTCTCAATAAGTTTAATCCTTTCTCCTAAAATTATGTGCTTATCTTCTTTGCTAGAATGCAGAAATTATTGTTCTTTGATTTTTTTGCTTTTAGTTTCATTATTTTTAAGCCCAAATCTGGATATG
Organism: Moringa oleifera; assembly: GCA_021397835.1. Lineage (NCBI taxonomy): Eukaryota > Viridiplantae > Streptophyta > Magnoliopsida > Brassicales > Moringaceae > Moringa > Moringa oleifera. Next base: position 1,131,588 of record JAJFZO010000345.1, read on the forward strand.
GTTCTCCTTTCATCGGGATTTTAGATATATGCATGGTTTTACTTTCATCAGGATTTTAAATTTGTTCTGGGGTTTGAATGTGTGTTAAGGTCCCAGATTTATATTGGGTCTCGAATTTGTGCTGGGAGTTCCAAATCTGGGTGAGGGGTTTCAGATTTGGGCTGGGAGTTTCAAATCTGGCTAAAGGGTTTCAAATGTGAGTTGGGAGTTCTAGATTTGGGTGAGGGGTCTCAGGATTTTAGATCTGGGTTAGGGGTTTCAAATTTCGGCTGAGGGTTCTAGATCTGAGTGAGGGGTCTGGGGGTTCCAGATCTGGGCTGGGGATTCCATATCTAGGTGAGGGATCTGAAGGTTCTAGATCTGGGTGAGGGGTTTCAGATCGGGGCTCTAGATTCTAGATCTATACTGAGGGTTCAAAATCTAGGTGCAGGATTTTAAATCTAGTCTAATGATTCCTGATCTTGGTTGGGATTCCAGATTTGTGTGGGGGATTCCAAATCTAGCTGCGGGGCTTTAAATCTAGGCTAGAGATTCTAGATCTTGGTTGGGATTCCAGATATGTGCTGGGAGTTCCAAATCTAGCTGCGAGGTTTTAAATCTGAGTTAGGACTTCAAATCTATCCTGGGGGTTCCAAATCCGGGTGCGAGGTTTTAGATTTTGGCTAGAGATACCAGATCTTGGTTGAGATTTTAGATCTATACTAGGATTTCCAAATCTGGGTGTAGCGTTTTAGATTTCATATTCATATTTATATGTGTTTTATATATTTTCAGTAAACTTCACAAAGATTTGGTTACACTTGGCTTCAATCAAAATATTTTATTTACTGATCTATTGATGGTATCGTTGTGAGCAGTGTAAAGATAAAAGATCAAGCTCATCATATTGTAACTAAATTAGCTCAACCATGTGACAAAGGAGTAGTGATCTTCTCGTATAACATCACGGAAGCATGACTTAATTTTTTTAATTGCACCAGTTAAATAACTAATAATTTAATTTGCTTAATAATTTAGGCATTATTGGATGTTGGTGATTCACATATACAGTTTTTGATCCTCTAGGGCATGGTTCTCGCACTGAGTTAGACATGCTCATGTCCATGTGAGTTTAATTATTTTATGCTTACATTAGTATATGTAATTGCAGTTTCAAGATTACTAATCTTTTTTTTTAACTCTTTTAGAATGTTCTTCGTAATAGACATACCATCCATTAGCCGACGGAATTGCCAAAGTATTGTTGCTAAGGTATGCATATTACGGACCATATGTTATATTAAATTTCATTATTTTTAGTTATAAAAACATAACATCTAAATTACGCTAAGGTAGTGTCCACGTCAATGTTCTAACCATAAGTATAGATACTATGTGATGAAATACATGAGGGATACCATTAACAGACATAACAATAATGCACCATACTTAAAAATAATAAATTTTTAAATAATTTGTTTGTGTAAAATGTTATGTACAATATTGTAATTATAGTTGTACTAACTTTTATATTTTTCACATGCACGGCTAATGAATATTGATACCTACAGTTACTCTGAGCTTGATGATGCCAGACAAGAGTTTAGGCAATACATATAGAGCATTATGTTAGGATTCAGGTAAAAGTGAAGGACATATATTTCAAATTTTGGAATACATTATATAGTCGTTAGGAATTGTAAGTATTTGCTTTTTAACTTGTATTGTAAAAGTAGTGTTAATTTGTAAATTAATTTTTCTCCATGTATTTCATACATAGCTGGAAGGTTATATGGATGAAAATTATGATTCATTATAGTTTCAAAATGGAAATCAATATGTGTTATGTTGAAGTGTATTATGATGAAAGAAGTGATCATGAATGTGTGCTACATTGGATTAAAACATGTTGTGAATGGATGAAGTGATGGTGGTGTTAGATTGTATTTAGGTATGTTAGATTCCTCTAGAGAGCATTGTCATGAAAAAAGTGATGGTGGTACATTTGATTGTATTGAAGTATGTAAATACTATTAAAGTGCTTTTTGATTAAAAAAGTGGTGGTAGTGTGTTACATTTTATTGAAGTGTGGTAGTAGTATTGAAATAATTGTCATGATATATATTGTCATATAATTTTTTTAAGAAAGTTTGAGATGTTGCATTAAAGTATGTTGATGTCTATTGACAGAATGTATAATTTGAAGAAAAAGTAGTATATTAGATGTATTAATAAAAAGTATAGTATGAAAAAATTTGTGATGGTTTAATTTTTTTTATTGTATGCAATATTCTTTGGATATTTTCAAATTTTGATTTTGGGTAAAGAGAAAAATGTGAATTCATAGGCAAAAATGTGATTTTGGAGGTAATCAAATAATAATTATAATTACAAATTAAGATTATTTAAAAATTAAATAATTATTCCTTTAAATATTTATCAATTCAAATTTTGATATTTTTTGATTTTTTGAAATAAATAAATAAAAATTAATAATACTTTATCCACATTTCTAAAAAAACTATAGATAAATATTCATAAAATAATTTAAATTTTTTAATTAAAATAATTTTTTAATTAAACAATAGTTCACAATTATATAACTTTGAACAAAATAAAAAATAATTGTAAACTAATGTTAGTTTTATTCATAGTTCTAGAACTATGAATAAAACCTTTAATGAACTGTCTTTTTTATTCATAATTATAAAACTGTGAATAAAAATTTTAATGAACTGTGGATTATAACCTCTTTTATTGATAGTTTAAAAACTGTGAATAAAAGATATAATGAATTGTGAACTAAAACCTCTTTTATTCACAGTTTAAAAACTGTAAACTATTTCAACAGGCTTTTGTTCACAATGTTATAGTCCACAGTTTTATAACTGAGAACAAAATCCATTTAAAGTTTTGAATAAATGGTTATTTTGTCATAGTGGGATCTTGAAAAAATCTAAAATGCTAAAATTATGAAAAATCAAATCACATGAAGAATGATTATCTTTCACAAAAGTAAAAATAAAGATGATACTATAAATACTATCATAAATGAGGTAAAGGATAGATTACTTCTGGCTATTGATAGTCCTTTCGAGTCTTGAGTTGTAGATTTTGGGGCATCTTTTCATGACCACTACATGTAGTAAAATAATGAAAAATGATGTTATTGGTAATTATATATATAAAAAAAAGTTTATCTTGCTAATGGAAAACCTTTGGATATTATTGGTATGGGTGATATTAAATTAAAGATGCCATATGATAATATCTAGAAGATTTGAAAGGTGAGACATGTGCCAAAGTTAATGAAAAATCTGATTTCTATTACATAAGTTAATAATGAAGGGCACAATGTGATTTCCAATGAGAATGCATGGGAAGTTACTAAAGATCTCTTGATTGTTGTTCAAGGGAGTCAAACTGAAACTCTTTACATGACCTCAAGTTGCAAGGATACTATGGTTAATATTAACACTAGTACAAATTCTAATTTAAGGCATTGCAAACTTGGGCATGAGTGAAAAGAGAATGAAGGTCATGGTGAGAAGTTGTAATTTTTCATATTAGAAATCCATAGAGCATAGGTTTTGTGAACGCTACATCATTAGCTTTTTTAAAGTAGAAAAGAGGTTAAAGTAGAAAAAACTAAAGTTAGTTCATACAGATGTATGGAGACCTTTAACTATGACATCTCTTGGAGGATCTAGCTAGTAGTTGACATTCATTAATGACTTAACAAGAAAGGTGTAGATTTATTTTCTTAAGAGTAAATTTGATGTATTTGATGCTTTCAAGAAATGAAAAAGTATGATTGAGAATAAAACCAATCTTAAAGTTAAGTATTTGAGATCTGATAATGGCAGAAACACACTTTGGCAAAATGTTATTGTAAAAAAGATGAATAGGACATTAAATAAGCAAGCAAGGAGTATGAGAATTCATGCAGGGTCATTTAAGGCACTTTGGGTAAATGCAATAGAACGCTGCAGCCTATCTAATCAATAGAGGTCTTTTAGTTCCTTTGGATTTTAGAACATCTAAGGAGGTTTGGAGCAGTAAAAAAGTAAATATGTCTTTTTGAAAAATATTTGGTTGCCTATCTTATATTTGTATTGATGCTGCTAGGTAAACTTGATCTTAAATCTAAAAAATGTTTGTTCATTAGATATGGTGACAATGAGTTTAGTTATCATTTTCGAGATAACTGAAACAAGAAGATCATTAGAAGCAGGGATGTAATCTTCAATGAGTAAGATCTATACAGGGATAGTTTGGGCCCTCAACAAAAGGAAGGTATTCACTACATAGAGATTTTTCCCCCAGTGTATAAGTTGATTACAATTAGAATAATGCTTTGGTTAGTAGCTAAAGAAAATTTACATCTGTAGCACATGAATATAAAAATAGCTTTTCTTCATTATGACTTGGGGAAAAAATTTACATGCATAAGCCATAATGGTTTAAAGTCAAAGATAAGGAGAAAATTGTGTGTAGACTTATAAAAAGTTTATATAGGTTAAAACAAGCTCCTACATAGTGATACAAGAAGTGTGATAACTTCATAAGTGACAATGGTTTCTTGAGGTGCCAAACATACCATTATTGTTATGTCAAGAGGTATGATAACTCTTACATTACATTATTATGATATGTTGATGATATGTTGATTATTAGAGCTAATTTAAATGAGACAAAAAATAAAGAGCAAGCTTCCAAAGAAGTTTGCTATGAATGATTTGGGTTCTACTAAACAAATCCTTAGGATGAGAATTATCAAAATAATAATAATAATAATAAGGGATTCATAAGTTATTTCAAGAAAAATACATCAAAAAGGTGTTTGTCAGATTTAGAATGGATGATACCAGACCAGTGAGCACAACTTTTGTTAGCCACTTTCGACTATCCACAAGTCAATCTCTTTCAATTGATAATGAGATTACATATATGGATAAGGTGCCTTATGCTTCTACTATTAAAAGTCATGTATAACACAATATGTACAAGACTAGACATGTCACATGTAACAAGAGTTATTAGCAAGTACATTAGCAATCTAGAAAAACAATACTACGAAGTAGTTAAATAGATTTTTAGGCATCTAAAATGTATTGCAAATTTCGCTTTGTACTTCAAAAAAATAGATTTCAAGTTTGCATGGTTATGTTCATGCTAATTTTTTAGTGACGTAGATAGTAAAAAGGTACCACTGAGTATGTTTGCGCATTAGGTGGTACTGCAATCAGTTGGATATGTAAGCTATAAAAGATAGTACACTTTCTATCATAGAGGCAAAATATGTTGCAATTACAAAAGAAACCAAGAAAATGCCAAGCTATTATGTGATGGAGTTGTACTCTACATATGTATGTGTATTTATCTATTTTAGTTCACCTTTTTATGTACAAAAATATCATGTTCTAAATATTTCAATAGTTTATAATCATTACATTTAACCTTAGTCCCATGATGACTTGCTAGAGAGTTAAAGTTTTCAAAAATACTTTCTAAGTTGTTGAAGAAATTTGAGTGAAAAATCGATAAAAATTGTAGAAAATTTATTTAAGATTATGAAGGTTTACTGGAAAAACAAGAAGATTAGGTATCTCTCCATGAAAAAAAAAATTAAACTGAGACATTTTTACAAGGCTCATTCCTTAAGAATCTTAGTGAATTCTTCTTCCATCATGTATTACATTGCTAATAGAAATAAATTAGCTGACATTGAAGTGAACAATACATTTTAGAGTCTTAAAGTAGACCAAAGGAAGAATAAGAGGTAGGAAAGATCATGGTTTGATTTGATAATCGCTCATCTCGATTACTGCTTGTAGAAAGTGTGATAATCATCATTTTTTATCTAAACCTCAGGTATGCTTTAGCAAAATCATCAGGTGGCTGCTTGTAATTTCACTTTATATATATTGTTCATATTCTTTATCGTACCTAAAGCCATATACAAATCTCGATGTTTTAGAGTCTAAACCAGCTTTATAAATTCAAATCTTGTTATTATATATCATTTGGATCTAATCGTTTGGTATTTTATATTCAAATCATTTGTCTGATGTTAGACGAATAAATATGTTTTATATATCTTTAGAAAAATAAAATAGATGTTATTGGTGACTTTGTAATTTTAATGATATTTTATATTGAAAAATTTTTATGATAAAAATGATAACTTTTCTGGTATTCATGTCAAACAAAGAAAAAGAATTAAACTTCAAACTAAAACTGCTGCAAATTCTTACGTAAATATTATTACCGGTTATGATAATTTTTCTTTAAAGTTTGAAATAAATTTTGTTAAATTTATATTATCAAAATAAAATAAAGTAATACTACCATAAGCTAAAACAACAATCAAATTAATTTATCAGAGTTAAAACTAATAAATATCAAAACAAATTTATACATTAGCTTTGAATATTTCGAATGTATTAATTGTCCCAATTTCACATGTAAATTCTTATCAGTAAGAATCCTTCGTCCACTCTATATATTTATCATCCTAGTAAATATCAAAATAAATTCATATATACACATATATATTCGGATACTAAACAAAATGGATGAAGGATTCTTATAGATCTGAATTTACAAGTGAAATTGAGACAATTAATACATTCAAAAGATGCGAAGCTAATGTATAAATTTATTTTGATATACATACATACATACATATATATATATATATATGAGCGTGTGTGTGAGAGAGAGGAAGACAGAAGACATGACCCAATAATAATTGAAATATGCATAGTAGTTAGAAGTGTAGAATTGTACCTTCCTATAGGTGGATGGAAGTGAAATAGCATTTAAAGCAGTTAAAACACAAAACTTGAAAGCTATCAGAGACCTTTCTTCTTATAAAAATAAGAATCCAACTTTTGGAGATGCAGTGTCCAATCTCGCAACCTTTTTGTTCTTTTCCTTTCTTACTTATGTTTCCTTTCTAGTCAAGAGTACTAATAATCATTCCTCCACTAGGATTTTGTTTATTATCGTATTATATATATGCTTGTGCTCTTCATACCCTCATCATAATCTCATTGCTTCCTTACACTACTCTTAGTCTTTAGATATGTTATGTTTAATACTTGTTTGTTTTCTATTAGAGTCCCACATTGGCTGTGTTATAGTGATGAACATCTCTTTATATGTCGTTCATCCCTTCTTTTTTTTATAGTGTCCTTTTTTCCTCATTACTCCGTCTTAACCACCCTTATCAGGTCTCTATGCTTTCTCCTTGCTTCTTTGTCTGTTTCATCCTTTTTGTCTTAGTCCATCACATCTCTCTTTCTTTGTTACTTCGTTATCTTTCCCTTTGTACTTTTAATCCTAGATTGGACTCGGGTCGACTACAACATCGTAAGTTATTTACACTCCTTTTGGTATGCATGATTGAGTGAACTATTTCCTTGGGCTTTATATGGTGTGGGGCCCATGACTTGCATCAAGTACCTCCACCCAACAGGTTGGTCATTTGTAATGATCCAAGCATATAAGATTATTGCAATCCTTACCTAACAAGCTGATTTGTTAGGGTATGTTAGGTCTAATGTATCAAAGCTTGATCCAGTTTTACAATGTTAAGTTCCCCAAGATTGATTTCTCCAAAACTCTATGGCTTACTCCACGCTGTACGTGAGGGGGTATATTGGAGTCCCATATTGGCTAGTCATATTGTAATGATTCAATATATAAGGTGAGGAAATTCTTATCTAGCAAGCTAATTTTGCTAGGGTATGTCATGGTGATCAACACTAGTGGTTGCTCGGCCCTTCTCGACAACTTTGATTCCTTACTCGTAGATTTTATCAGTAAAAAAAATTAAGACTTCATACTAATATGCACATAAAGCTTATGTAATGCTACCGATCAAAATCTGATCATTAATAATATTTTCATCATCTTGAATGATAACCTTTTTTTATTCCACATAAAACAATGACATCCGATTAAGTTCAAATCTCAAAATTAAGGTTGATAATTGATTTAACATTAGCATTATATATCAATAAAAATGAAATGATCATGTAGTTTTTAAACATATTTCATGTATAAAAAGATCATTTATTTTTCACATAAATTTATTCAATATGTGATGAAACAGAAAATTTTGAAACGATTATTATTTTTATAATAACGGTTCAAATAGCGCAATTTAAATACTCTAAAATTACAACATGTAAAAGTACTGTGATTTAAAAATATAGAGGACTATATTGAAAAAGAGAGAAAACACAATAAATCAAATGATATTGAAAAACATTAAAAAAAAAAAAAAAACAAGATGATAATAATGCAGATAAAATTTGATACTACATATATGACACCTAAAAATAAAAAAATAATATAATGAATGCCACTAAAAAAACACAAAAAAAAAAAAACTTAACAAAGCAAAGATCAATGAATCGCATAAATATAACCATAAAAACTCAAAAGAGACCATTGAAACACATAAAGCAGAAGACTTGCATCAAGTTAAAATTGTTGTAGGTTTCTTTTATTCTTGAATATATGAAAAGATAATCTCATTAAATGGGATGTGATATCAAGTGTCTAATAAATTTAGAGGAAAAATGGCATATGTACCCTATGACAATCACAACTGATACTGCATAAAAACCTACAAGTACTTAAATTTAATATAAAACTAAATATACTTTTTTTTAACAAAACATCTTATAAAATTAAATCCAAAAAAAATAAAATGAAAATGAAATACATGTACGAGTGCTCTCAAATTTAATAACAACAAAATTTGAGGATATCAAATAAACCATAAACGAAAGGAAGATACATTCAGCTTCTATGATTCATTGGATTTTGCCAAGAAAATGTGTAACGTGTTTGGTCACCCTAAACCTGATCATTAATAACATCACCATCATTTTAATTTGGAACCTCTTCCTTATGATGGACTATAGTCTTTAGTTCAAGTTGGATGGTTAATCTAATATTATCTCATAACGATATTTGAGATCCAAAAGAAGCTCTTAGTTCAAATATAATAAACAATAAAATTGATTATGCCCTTTATAAACTATATCTAAATTTAAATTCAAGATGACTCAAAAAATATAATACAAGATTCATGACACATTGTACAAGAAAATAACTTGAATGTGTTAAGCCATATAATTTTCTATAAAAAGTAAATAAAAAAAAAAACTATGCCTTAAGGCTTATGTACAAGATAATAAAATCATGTTTATTAGAACAACGATAATCCCAAAGTCCATTGCATCACCTTACTAGATTAAAAGTTAAAAAACATGACCCTGTAACAATGAGGAGTCACATCTGTTATCTAAATGCAACTATCAAATAAATTAATAAAAGAGACAAAGGCAAAATTGTCTAAAATTACTTTGGACAGAAGAGCATATACCTATAGCCATTCCTCTATACAATCATCCATCATGTTCCATTATTAGCAAACAGTGAAGACTATTTTTTGAAAGGTCAATGACCTGAATGTGTTCAATTCCAGTCACAACATTAGAAAATATCTTCCTTTGATACTATTTATCATGATAGTATGCAAGTCAAAGTCATCACCATAGGTATCAATGATACGGAACCACGCACATATATATATTTAATTTTGTCATGAAAAAATTTATTATTATAAATATTTTTGCATTTTAAAAATATATGATTTAAATTTTTGTTATTATCAAAAATTTAAACTGATTATTTTTACTTTAAAAATTTTTTTTAAAAATTATTGTAAAAACCTTTTACATTTTATTATTGAGATTTAATTTATTTATTTAAATTAAATTACAAAGACATATTGATAGAAAAAAACATATATCAATGCATCAATTAATCATTCAGATATAGCAATTACAAATGCACATTTTTTATAACAAATATAGCATAATGTTAGGATAAATTGTCACTTTAATTCAAAAATTTAGCGCAATATAGGATCAAGATTCATTTCTAGCATCTTTTCTATAATAGTTTCACTTTCAAGCACATAAATTGAAACAGAAATATTATTTACTTAGATCGATCACTTGGAAACAATTAAAAGAGAAAAAGAAAATAAATTTAGCATGTGACATAAAAAAGAAAGAAAAAACATCGATCCATAAGTTTTCTTGATAAAGATCGTAAGAGAAGTTAAGAAATTACTTTTAAGAGACATCTAAAGAGAAATTGAAATAATGAACCAAATTGCTGTGGACGATATCTTTAGTTTTGATTACACATGAGAAGCATAATTGAGAATCATAGAAAAGAAGAATAAATTATCAGTCTTCTCAGATGAAAATCAAAATAAACGAGAAAATAGGACCAATTGGTAGTAGACCATGAAATATAAAATAATATTAATATAGAAAATTTTGAAAATTTAAAAATAAACAATAATATTTAGATATTCCTTAATTATTTGCAAGCTCTTTCCATTAGTACCATCTAAAAGAACTTTGATGCTAAAGACTATTGTTTTTCAATTTCTTTATCATGGTCCATTTTAGGGAGACAAATGAAACGATTAATAGAGCATCTGTATTGCATTTATGTAAAGACAAAGAAACAAAGTCAATAAATAATTAATAATTCATCTTTTCTTATTTTATTCACTTATGAAAGATTATTGTTTTCTAGCCCATAAATCTTTAATTGTTTCTTAATAACTATATTTTTTCATTTTTTTATTTGATTTTTTCTTCTCACACAAATATGCAATTAAACCTCCATAAAATTCTTACTTGATTGATTTATTTAACTTTATACTCCATGACAAAATATTAAATTTATGAACCTTGTTATTTTCATGTTTTTATGAAAAAAAGTTTTCAATGTTTTTGAAAACTTCTTGAAAGTATTTTATTTCTTGATAGACCATGCACGGGAAGTCTTTGTTCCATATACTTTCATTTTAGTGGTATTGACTTTAGTGACTTGTTTAGAGCCAAACATATTAACTAATTTAGCTCATAACGAAAAATTAACTAAATTTAATTAAAGGTAAAGGTTATATAAAATCCTGAACTATATCTTTTAAATAAACCCTAATATTTAAAAAGTGAAAATCAAATCATAAATTATCAATTTGGATGAAATTGTGGACCTTAAATAATGAATGTTAGTATGAAATTTTTAACATATATAAAGAAATAACAAGCTATCATCACAAAAAAAAAAGAGTTTTTGACAATTAAATATATTTTAAAGATTTAAATATATATAATAGTTTTTGAGTTAAAAATTATTCAAATTTTAAGAACGAACTTGAAATGGAGTGCAAAATTTATTTGAATCATTTTTTTAGGTATCTCAATCACAAAAGTATCCTTAATTTTTCAAAGTCATTTCAATCAAAATCCAATTTTATTCAAATTGATAGTTCAAGGTTGAATTGTTATTCTTTAAACAATAGAGTTTATTTGATAATATAAAGTATAACTTTTACCCTTTAATTTACGAAATGTAATCATATATCTTAGACATGATTAGCTTTCTATGTAACCAATTTGCAAGAAGTGCTTACCCTGAGCTAAAAGGTAAAAGTGGATTTATGTAGGCAAATTTCAATGTTCAACTTAATATTTTCTTATAAAAAATAGAATAAACAAAATGAAATGTGTAATTACTATATATATATGTGTGTGTATGTGTATAATATTTTATGATGAGTTTGAAAGCACTTTCAATGTTTCACAATAAAAGACACTATTGCTCAGATAAAAGTGGCAAATACAAGAGAATTTGATTATGGAGAACATATAATTAGTACTGCCTTTCACAAGACTACAATAAGATCTTCACATTAAATGCAAATATAAGTAATTCATGATGATGACTTAGGGAGAAGTTTGCTTAATAACATTTGGTTCATAACATAACATACTACTATACTACAAAAAAATTTAAAAATAGTGACACAATATAGCGACAGACAAAATTAGTTGTTAAATAGTGACAAAATAGCGACAGATTTGTTACAAAATAAAAATTTTAACATAGCGACGGAATGATGATAGATTAGCGACACATATTAGCAACAAACACTATCTTCGTTGCTAAATTTATTTTCAATTTATTTATATCAATTTTTAATCAACTTAAAAACAAATTATCGACTGAATTTTAATCGATTGCTAATCAAATAGCTAGTGACTACTAGGTTTTGGTCACTATGCAGGCAATGCAGCCTAGCAACCACCCCATGGGCAATCGCGAAGGCTGCAAGCTTGTTGTGTTTAGAGGAAGCCATAGTCGCAAACTTAATTGTTGCCTTTAAAGGAGGCAATGGCTGCTAGCTTGCTGCCTTCAAAGGTAGCCATGCATGGCCACTGCATAAGCAAGCTAGCCACCGTCGAAGGTGACCATGCATGGCTATCGAGGCAGCAAGCTATCGGCCTTGAAGGTAGCCATGCATGGTCGCCAACTTGCCACCTTCGAAGGCAACCATGAATCCTCGCTAACTTGCTGCCAATCGCCTTTGATCGAAGGTAGCCATGTCTGGCTGCCACAAAAGCAAGCTAGTCATCAGCTTGCCCCCTTCGAAGGGAACCATGCATCGTTGTGAGCTTGCTGCCTTTAAAGGTAACCATGCATAAGCACTGTCATGGTAGCCATGGCCGTGAGCGAAAGCAGCCATGGCCTTCAAAGGCGATAACCATGGCCTTCCAAGATGGCAGCCATGTCCTCGAAGGAGGTAGCCATGGCTGCGAAATGCCCCGAAAGCCTCCATGCATGGTAGTGAAGGCAGCCATGCCCGCATTGAAAGTGTCCATGCATAGTCGCAAAGGCATCTAGGGTCGCACATGAAGGTATCATGGCCTTCAAAGGTGGCAACCATGGCCTTCGAAGGTGACAGCCATGGCCTTCGAAGGCGACAGCCATGGTCACGAAGACAACACTGCCTTCACTTGATTTTACTTTCACTGTCGAGGCAACGACGGACTTGACTTCGGTCATTGGATTTCACTTTTAGCGACCGTCACTTAGTTCCATCATTATGTGATTATAAATTTAAACCTAATTTTTTTCCATTCACGCAAGCGTCGTTTCCTTTCCCCCCATTTTTATTGTTGTCTCTGCATCTATATTGCTAATCCTTTTCCTTTTCATCCGCTTCCTTTCCCCTCATTTCTCTTGTTGTCTCTACATCTATCTATACACAAGTTCCTTAATTTTTTCATTTTGCCCGCAAGTGCCGCTCTTTTTCCCCCCATTTATCTTGTTGTCTTAGATCTATATGTCTATAATACTCTCTCCCTGCTCGACGTCTTGGTCTGTGCCATTTTCTCATCTATTTTCTCCACTATAATATAGACATATGCTCTTTCACTACGGGAGGTTACTCTTTTACTTGATAATTTGTGCAGGTAATTGTAGAAATTTTTATTGATAATAATATTGATGGTTGAAAAATGTTGTATAGGAATGTTATGATTAGATTTAGTAATCATAGAAATTATTTAGATTTTAAATAAATTACTTAGTTATTTATTTATTTTTAATAAATTTAATTTATGGTATATTGTTAGGTAATGGTTGAATTTAGTTGTAATTTAAGATAAATATTTTAATTATATTTTTATGAAATTTAAATTAGTTAGATATTAATTAAATTTTATAATTGTTAATTTCATTTCTTAATAAATTTAGTTTATGTTAAATTATTTAGAAAATAATCTATTAGTTTGTAATTTAAGATAAATAATTTAATTGGAGTTTTATGGCATTAATTAAATTTTGTAATTATTAATTTTACAGGTTAATTAAAAATTTAGTTTATATTAAATTAGATAGATAATAGTTTAATTAGAATATAATTTGAGATAAATAATTTAATTAGATTTTTATGAAATTTAATAATTGTTAATTTTATTTGTCAAAAAAATTAGTTAATTTGTTATTGATTAGACAGATAATTGTTTAATTACATTGTAATTTCCTGACATAAATAATTTAATTAATTAGATTTTTATGAAAATTAATTTACTGATATGTTTATTAAATTTTGGAGTTGTTAATTTTATTTTTTAAAATAAATTTAGTTTATGTTAGATTTTGATAATAGTTTAATTAGATATTGTAATTTGTGATAAATAATTAAGTTAGATTTTTTTGAATTTTATATTAGTTCAATAGATGTTGATTAAATTTTGGAGTTTTTGATTTTATTTGTTACTAAATTTTAGTTTATATTAGATTTAGATAATAGTTTAATTAGATATTGTAATTTAAGTGCGATCATTTTTATATGAAGGCTATGGAGGAGCACATAGAGTTAGAGCGTAAGTCTATGAAAGAGCGTATGAAGAAGGAGCAAAGGACTTTAGAAGAGATATTGGAAGAGTAGCATAGGGCGAGGGAGCATGATTGCATACGCTTCAAGATTGAGTTGCCGGAGCACTTACAGAGAGAGGTTGATATAAATGAGCGCATCTATAGGATAGAGGCTTTACTTTTAGGAAGCAGACCCAGCACCACCTAATAATTAGATAAAATTTCTTGTATGAATATTGTATTTGATGATAACATAATATAAAATCTTGTATTTATTATATTATTTTATGAATTTTAGTTAACTTCATTTTTGTTTTGTTATATTTAAAATTAATTTTTTTAAAAAAATTTAATTATATTAATGACAATTTAGTGACCGATTTATATCTGTTGCTAGTTAGTGACACACTAATATTAGTTGCTAAAATAGCAACAGACGTATATCGGTTGGTAAACTTTAGCGACAGAATTTTGTTTCTGTTGCTAAACTAATGATATATTTTTATTGGCCGTTAATATATCGCCAATTAACGACTGATACAAAATTCAGTCGTTAGTTTTTTTTTTTTTTGCGACAACAATTTTAACTATCAATTTTATCTGTCAATAAATTGTGGTTAAAAAATTTAGTGACAGATTGTTTTAATTTAGCAATGAATTTATCGATTGCTAAATTTGGATTTTTTTTGTAGTGCTACTTGTTTGATTAATTCCAAATTTCCATGATTAATTTATTTCTTTGATCTATTTATACTTAAACATTTGAAACCATTTTTGTAGCTTATAGTTATTATGAAATTTTTATGTCCTACTATGAAATTTGGATTCATTCTTGCCCGGAAAATTGTATGATGGAGTTGTACTGATAAATACAATTTTTCAACTATACCTTGTCTCTCATTGTAAGAGATGTTAAAAAAATGATCAAAAATTGATATTATCAGATATAAAGATCTTCTTGTAAAGATTCATTGTGTCGTGCTTGAGTTAATATAGAAAAAGCTTGCCTTTTGATCTTTAAGAAAAATTTTCTTTTCATTCAAATTTTATTTTTCTCACATTATAAGTGATGTTACAAAATAGATCAATGATCAAAACTAATACTTATAAAAAAAGCTTATTGTAAGGATTCACCATGTCAAATGTGAGCTAAAATAAACAAAACTTATATTTTTTTTCTTTTCTCTCATTTTAAAAGATGAAAACAAATAGACTCACAATCGGCACTTACAAATACAAAGAGCTTTTAATGAGGATTCACCATGTTAATTTAAATGTAAAAAAGGCAAAGCTTGCTTTTTGATCTTCAAGCAAGAGTTTCCTTTGTCTCTCTATTTTCTTTTCCCCCTAATTTTTAGATATATCACAAAAAAAAAAATTGACAACCAATGCTAATCGATAAAAAGAGCTTTTTCAAATATTTATCACATCAAATTTAGGCTTAAATAGATAAACTAAGCTTCACAATTTGATTTTCAAGCCAGAGCTAATTTTTTTTCTCTTTTTATTTTTTCTTCATTTCTTTAATCTAAACAAATTTTACAAAATAGACTATCGATTGATATTCATGGATAAAAAGAGCTTCTTACAAGGATTGATCATGTCAAATTTGAGATGAAACAGACACACATTACTTTTTAATCTTTAAGTTAGAATTCCCTTGCCTTTTTAATTTTCAAGCGAAAGTTCCCTCTAACTTTCTATTTTTCTTTTCTTTTTTTTTTAAGCGATGTCATAAAACAAATTGATGGTCAATATTGGTAAATATAAATGGCTTTTAATAAAGATTCATCACATTAAATTTGGGTTAAAACAAACAAATCTTGTCTTTAGATGTCCAAACAAGAATTCATTCTCTCTCTATTTTTCTTTGATTTTAAGAAATTTTATAAAATGGATGGATAATTGACATTGACATATATGAAGAACTTCTTACAAGGATTCACCACATCAAATTTGAGACTGGATAGACAAAACTTTTCTTTTTGTTAAACAATAGGTCCATTTCCTTCTTTGTTTTTTTCTTATTTAAACAGTTTTCCAAAAAAATATGGACAATCAACACTGACATATAAGAAAAGTTTCTTATTAGCTAAAACAAAATAAGAACTCTATTTCTCACTTTATTTTTTTTTCTTTCACTCATTGTAAGAGATATTACAAAATATATCGATGGTCAGTAGTGACAAGTATAAATAGTTCTTTCAATGATTCACCACATCAATTTTGGCTAAGATAAAAAAAGCTTGCTTTTTCGCCTTTTAGAAGTGTCTTTTTCCTATTTATTTTTTCCTTTTCTCTCGTTGCAAATGTAACAAAACTGACCAATAATTTACACTAATAGATATAAAACATTTCTTGCAAGGATTCACCTTGTTAAATTTGGGTTTAAATGGACAAATTACCTTTTGATCTTCAAGCAAGAATTTTTTTATCTCTCTCTATTTTTCCCTTTTTTATTACTCAATTATTTTTTGCAAGCATCAAAGAAACCTAGAGGCATAAATTTTGATTTCACTTTAATCTAATATATATATATATATATATATATATATATATTCACCAAAATACAAAAATATTATATTCTAGCAAGATATGTGATTTGCATGACTTTACAAAGACTTTGTATAATTATAAAGTGTTAAAAAAAAGGATAAAAATATTTACATGATGTATTAATCGTGGTTTTTTAGTGACCAATTATAAATTAAGGCTTACAAAACTGTAAGTTTAAAAATCTATGGTCATATAATTAGTCATATTCTTCAAAATTTAAGAAAATTTCTAGGATTATTGCACACCACAATCCTGCAAATTTTATTTATAAATGAATGTTATCATCTTTCTCCAGTTATTGGAGTTAATCCTACAAAAGGACTAAAATAAAATCATACTTTTAATTTTTAACAATGTACTCCATGTACTGACAAAGATGTTTTCCATTTAAATTTAATAAATCACATAAATGTAACCAAAAATTTTAATAAAATTACAACTTTAACAATAGTTCTACACCAATATTTAGGGTACCATCATGGGTTCAGACACGATGAAAATGATATTGATTTCATTAATATAAGGCACATGCAAATATCTTTGCTTAAAGATGTTAACATGATTGGATAATAATTCATGAATGGATAAACATTGTATATTTGGATTGTTTAGTACCATAAATAAACTTTTGATGATGATTCTTAACAATTTTTTTGGCAAATTTTGCTCAACATGATTTAAATATTAGACCTCCCAAATTATTTAATAAACGAAATCATCTCAATCTGTAGAAATCTAAATTATCTCATTTTATTTTATTTTTTGATCCTTACGAGAATATGAAAAAGATCATAAATTACATGAATACCTCAAAGATACACTCTTTTTTTTTCTTTTTTGTTGATGTTAAAGAAAACTCTTATTATATGGGGTTAGTTAAATTAATTAATATTTATCATGCATAACTGAAGTGTCATAATCCTAACTAGTCACTTGTTGCATCTATGCCTTTTTTCTTTTTGCTTGAACATATCAACTGGTTATCATCTATGTATCATCATCTTATGTTGAAAATTTTCAATATTGCCAATATAACTAATTATTTAGTGACTTAAGAAAGATAGTAATGTGATACTTAAATATCTTGCAATAATCAATTGATTTTAGTTTGTGAACTTCGTAATAAATAGTCATTTTCCATAAACTACAAAAATTTTATGGAAACCAAAGTTCATTTTGGATAATTGTGCAATTAAGATTATGGATTAAAATATTGGTTTTTGCTTATGGTTAGATGTTAATTTTAACTAATTAAGTGGAAAAGTATATATGCAAGAGATGATTATTTGTAATAATCAGCATCTTGAAAACTTTTTAAATATTTTGTAAATATTTTATTGCTATTTTTGGATAACCTTTATCATATATATATATATATATATATATATATATATATATATATATATATATATATATACACACATATAATACTGATTTGCATTAATTAAAATTGGCATATGTTATTCATATTGTTTTGCCATATTAGAAAAAAAGAAAATCAAATAATCATGTTATGAGCCACCAAGTTATGAAAATTATATATAAGAGACAGTCAGGCTTATTATTAATGTAAAAAATAATAATAAAAGTTGTCACACTTAAGTAGCCCAATATTTGCTTGTTAACTATATTTCTTTATATTTGTAAATCGGTTAGAAAATAGGCTATTAATCCTATATTTGATAATATCCCATTTTCATTAGATAATGTCTTGAACAACGTTGTTGGAATGGAGATGGTATTCAAATTAGCAAGAAAGGCCCTACGAGATGAGCACTCAATAATGAAATAATGACCATCTGAATAAGGTTATGATATAATGAGTGATTAGTTAATGTATAATATTTTATGATGCCTAAATTTTTTGGATTAGAGATTAAATTAATACTCAAATAGTAATTTAGAATTATTCTAATTATGTTTAATCAGAATTAACAAAGCTTGTGCAAGTAGAAATTAATTTTGAAGTCAAGTAGCATCATTAGGCAAATCAACAATACTAATCATATTTTCTTTTTTTCAAGGCAGATCATCTAGCACCACACTTTATAATTCATTTCAGATGAACAAAGTCAAAATCAAACTGTTATGATGTAACTATTTAAATAAATATGGATTCACGTCTTCGGCGTGGTCTCTTTCACTCCTCTTTCTCTCTCTTTCAAAACTAGTGGTTAGAAGATAGTCTCCTCAACATGCCAATATTAAAATGCTCTAAAATTTCTCTTCCTTGTAGCAATTGTACAAAGTCTTGCCTATCATCTTTTTTTTTTTTTTTGCCTATATTTTCTTGATTTTGTTAGATTTTCTTTAGCATCTTTAGTTTTCTTGTACTTTCTTTTATTTTTTTTTTTTGGGAAATGTTTGCTAGAGTTAGTCAATTATTTTATCTTAGGCACTATAATTTCTAATAATTTGACCATGTTGAACATATTTTCAATTGTTGTTTAAAACTCATTTCAGATAAGCAAAGTCAAAATCAAACTTGAGACACGACTCTTTAATGAAACATATTCACATCTTCGGCGTGCTCTCTTTTGTTCCCTCTTTCTTTTTGAAAATTGGCTGCAAGAATATTGAAATTTTTGGATTTTATTACTTTTTAGTTTTTCCAATTTTTATTTTATTTATTTTTTTCTTTTCTATGGTTTTTTATTTATTTTTCTTTTATTTTATTTTTATGTTTTCTTTTCTTTTCTTTTCTTTTCAAATAGGCATTGTACATTATAGTTACTACAGGTAAACATATTTTCCAAAATTAGATAAGCAAAGTAAATATCAAAAATAACATATGTACACTACAACATAATAGGTTTTAGTGGTAATTATTTTAGGTTTTAGCGGTAATTACAATTGCCACTAAGGTCTTTACCAGCGATTGGCCAAAACCTGGCATAGTCAAGGTTGAGAAAACTGTATAGTGACAATTATCACGATTGTTGATAAAAATATAAAATAGTTGCCGCTAAAAATGTATACTATTGCTAGCAATTGTTAGCAGCATGTATATTCATTTTTATTTTGTTTTTGACAATTACAAATTATCATTAAAAATAAATTGACATTTGTGTTGTTTGCAGCAATTATCAATTACTACTAAATATCTAATTATTGAATGACAATTAATAAAAATTATCATTAAAAGTGGTTGACTTTTATTTTGTTTACGACAATTGATATATATTTAACGACATTAACAATTGTCGCTAAATGTCTATGTATTTAGAAGCAATTATAAAGTAATTACATTACAACAAAAATGATATTAGTTTACATTAAATAGTTCACAATTTTAATAACAACTGTGAATAAAATAAGATTAGTTCACAATTGTAACAAAACTGTAAATAAAATAGACCTTTATTCATAATTGTAACAAAACTGTGAACAAAAGAAACCCTTTCTGTAACTATGAATAAAAGTACAAATCTTTATTCACAATTATGGCTATAACTGTGAATAAAAGTGTTACCTTATCAGTGATTCTTTTTCTCCAGAAAGATAATTAAACTTCACTAATTCTTTTTCTTCACTTGTGCAGGTAGTAACCATCAGGTATGAAGTGCACTATGAAGAGAGGCCCTCAGGGTTTTAGATCTAGCAAACCAAACATTTGGCCTTAACTATTTGCAATGAAGGAGTTAAGAGTGTGATTCTGCTTACTTTTGGGTTCCAGATCTGGCAGATTGAATCTCCTTTTTGTCCTGGTAGGTTTATTCTTTTCTCCCGAAATTATGTACTTGTCTTCTTTGTTAGAATGCAAATGGTTCTTTTATTTGTTGCTTTTAGTTTCTTTATTTTTAAGCCCAAATCTGGGCGTGGTTCTACTTTCATCGAGGTTTCAGATCTGTGCATAGTTTTACTTTCATCGGGGTTCTAGATCTATTTTAGGGTTTCAAATGTGTGTTGAGGTCTTAGATTTGTGTTGTGGCCCCAAATTTATGCTGGTGGTTCTAGATCTGGGCGAAAGGTTCCAAATCTAGGTTAAGAATTTTAGATCTGTGATGGGGGTTCCAAATCTGGGTACGAGATTTTAGATCTAGGCTAGGGATTTTAGACCTTAATTGGGATTCTAGATTTGTGTTGGGGATTCCAAATCTGGCTGCAAGGTTTTAGATCTGGGCTAAGGATTCTAAATCTTATTTGGGATTCAAAATCTGTATTGGGGGTTTCAAACTTGGATGTGGAGTTTTAGATCTAGGCTAGGATTTCAACTATGTACTGGGAGTTCCAAATCTGGGTGTAGGGTTCTAAATCTGGGCTAGGGATTCCAGATCTTAGTGGGAATTCAAGATCTGTTCTGGGGTTTCTAAATCTGGATGTGGGATTTTAGATTTGGGTTAGGGATTGCATATCTTGATTAGGATTTTAGATCTATGCTAGGCTTCCAAATCTGGATGCAGGATTTTAGATCTGGGCTATGGATTCCAAATTTGTGCTAGGGATTCTAGATCTGGGTGTGATTTTTTACTTTAATCGAGATTTCAGATCTATCAGGGTTTCACATTTAGGTTAGGATTTCAAATTTATGCTGGGGGTTCCAAATCTGTGATGAGGGTTCTAAATTTGGACGGAGGTTCTACTTCCATTGGGGTTTCAGATTTGGACATGGTTTTACTTCCATCGAGGTTCTAGATCTTGCAGATCAAAATCTTGGCCTTGATTGATTGTAATGAAGGAAGATGTGGTTCTACTTCCATCCAAGTTCCAGATCTAGCTGATCAAAATCTCTTTTTAGTTTTGGTAAGGTTAATTTTTTCTCTTTAATTTATAATTTTGTATTTTTTTTACAATGGACACTACGATGGTTGATTTTGGAACCCTAGCTGATAAGGTAAAGATTAGTGTTCATTAAACTATATGTATGTTGGATTTTGCTTGATAAATGTTGCTTTTATAGAAAGTATTTCAACTAACTTTTGTTCATACTGTTATAGTCTACAATTTTTGAACTGTGAACTAAAGCCATTTAAAGTTATGAATAAAAGGCTATTTTGTTGTAGTGTTGACAATTGTTGTTAAAAGCAAGTTCACCTTTATTTTTTTATGATAATTAATAATTGAATATTTTGCCATTAAATGTTAATAGAATTACCAATAATTAACATTTGAATAACCACTATTTTTTAAAAAAAATCAAATTAAAGTAGAAAATTCAAAATTATAGCTCATAATGTAATTAAAGCAAATATACTCATTCATAACTAAATTATCTTTTCTATTATCTTCTTACACAACAAAATATATCTAGATGTTAAATAATCATTTAACAAAAATATAATTTCAAATAAAAAATTCAGTAATGCTTTTAAATTTAAAGAGTTAAAAATTAATACACTATTTCTACAAAATATCATTTTGTCAATCTTCAATAAATGATAATGAATTCATAATGTAACCTGAAAATAAAAAATATATGTAAGAACATGTACAAAATATAACTATTTCGTAAGTATAAAAAATAACACTTACCTTGAGAAGGTTCAAACACCAAATTTTTATTATTTTCTTCAACACCTTGATGCACCCTCAATGCATCAAAAAATTATTAAATATAGAAAAATAAGAGCATGCATCTCAATAATACAATATAAAATAAAGTTCAAGTGTAATATGTTATTTTCTGTGGTGGGTTTCTTCCCATATTAAAAAAAAAAAATGCACGCATTTAAAGTGATTATGGATGATATCAACTTGATTGCAAATCACAAATTAATTTATGATCTATAATATATATTCCACACGAAATTACGACTCCAATCTTTCATGAAGCAAGAAATTAAGTTAATTTTTTTCACTTATCATCATCATCATTTGCACAGGTAGTTCTTATATGATCACGTTTTCCAAATATTCTTTTAAAAAAAATCATGATGGACTAACTAGTTGGGACAAAATGATAGAACAATGAATATGCATATAATATCTTTCTAGAATGAGGAATATTTTCTTCACAGGCCTGTTTTGAAGATAATGACATGTTAAAAATAGTAAATAAAGTTATTCTAGTTTTATCTTTCTTAACTCTCAACCATTCTCTCTCATAATTCACACATAATGCATCTTATTAATACACATAATAAATATCAAGGATAAAGAACAAAACTTAAGAATCAATCTTATTAATACAGAAAATGGTAGCAAACTTTTCTTGTGATCCAATTGTTACTACATGCATGAAAAATGCAAATCCTAAGCCAATAAAACAATAAAAAACATAACAATAATCATCTTGTACTCTAACGTGTTAGCTTTGGCTTCTCCTTCTGCAGCACTACTTCAATAGACCTCTGTATCCTCTGTGTACTCTATACTAATTTCTCATTACTTTCAAGAACTGACTTATATGTTTAGCAAACTCTGACCATGAATTCATATTTGTTTCTAAAGAACTAGCATCTCCATCTTCCATTCTTTTAGGAAACTCTACAAAGAAAAACACATGAAGCCATGATTAAAGGAATCAATAGTTAGTTCTCACTTTTGATTGCCATTCTAACCACTAGCATGATACACAACACTGTGGGCTTGCTCTTCGTTGGACTGTCTAAGTCCACCAAACATGGTTCGACCCTTATTGTGAATCAAGAATCTTTTCTTTTGTCAGCAGAAGAATTCATCAACAGAGATTCTATTGCTGATAGAGTTGGAAGAGTTTCAAACCTCACTTTCTCCAACATTTTATGGTTGACAATGTTAAGAGGAATTTCAAATCTCACTTTCCCCTGAGATTCCATTTCTGTTGGCTGCTTCTGCTATCAACCAAGAATCTACTTCTCTCATTTTTCTGCATTCTTAAAGTTGTTGCTGTTGACTGCTCTTAATTATTACATGTTTTTGAGTGCTCAACTTTAACAATAAGTTGCAAATTACAAACTCAAAATGAAATTGCAAATTATGAATAGCAGTTTGATGAAGAAATAACTACAATGGGATAACAGGACACTAACCCTTATGTAACTTTGTGGCCTATATCATTCTAATAGCAAACAACCTCCATGTGAACATCAACAGTGCCCAAAATCTTACACACACACTGACACTTCCAGCCTAGAATTTTTCTTCTCTACTGATACTTTCTTAACCATATATAGAATCCATAACAACTTAACAACTTTAACACAGTATAAAGAAACTGATCAATAAAAGAAAATGTCCCATGATGAAGCCTACAACCTTGACTAGACCTTTTACTTTCAAAGCTAATGCCCTAAATAGTTTCATGAACATTAGCATTACCGAAGCTCATAGGATCTTGAATATTCTTTTACACCTATGCCACAACTAATCATTTTAGAAAATGTCATGAATTTCCCATATACCTGAAACGTATTCAACCAATATAGCCTATACCAAAGTGTTAATTTGCTGGGAGCTCAATGAACATAAAATTGTAAAAGCAACCAGAGACTAGTTTAATTAAATTCACATAAAATAGTCTAGTTTCCACTATTCTTCAGAAGGAGAGCCACGTAACTTAAATATCTTGTGCAATTGTTCAACTTAAGTAGAACAAGATCCAGAAAAATGAGTCAAATGAAAACCGCTATTAAAAAATCAAACTACTACTACTAATAATAACGGCACAACCAGAGACAATGAATAGACAGAAAGAAAGTCAACAAGAAGAAACAAAGACTGCAAAACAATATATCAAATTATAAAGTGCCATGGTATAAAGTGGGAAAGCACAAAAGCGGGTTGCATCACATGATCGAAAATCTCGACTATATAACACTTCTATTTGGTTTGACACTCAGAATTCAATGAAGAAACTCACAATTGAATGAAACTTCAATACAAAAATTACTCATGATTATTCATTTTTTTGCTCGCATGTAGTTCTGTGTTGCTGTACATCCCAAAAAGTCTGAATGAAGGGATCTCAGTTCATGTTTGTAGACCTTCAAAGATATGATTGACAAGATATACCTCATGAATGAAGCTAGTTGGCAATTTCCAAAGACCAACAAACACTTGAGCATAATATTTATGTTGTTCATAAGTCAGGCTGGTAGTAAATCTAAAACATGTTGCCTTTCAAGCTCCTTTATTGTAAAAGATGTCGTGCCTCCTTTCAGACCATGGCAAGGATATAACAACAAAGATGTTAGTGTTAGGAAGAGAATAAGTGGCTTGATTTTGTTAGAAATTTGAGACAACTCTCATTTTCCATTGAACTAAATACTTAACTACAACATTGTTGTTATTGCTTGAAAATTCAATGCCATTATCTGCAACTACCACATCACTTAGCTATTATGACGGTCTTTGTAACCATCAATAAAAACAATCATTTATTAACAATGATTTTTGTAACTAAAAGAATGAGCACTTTTATGACGGTTTTTATGATCATCATAAAAAATATTTATATTTTATTATATATTTTTATTAATTAATCATAAAATTTTTTATAATTTTTGTTAATTAACTAATATTTGTCATTTGTTTTTGCAATTGCAGTCAAACAGTACAAAAATGTTAAACAAAAAAATTACATATATTTATAACTATAACTTTTACAAAATGTAATAATATTAAGTATCACAAATAAATAAAATATCTACAAATTAAATTACACAATTGTCATCTTCACTGTTATGTTCTACCATTACATCAAAAAAATACCTAGTGAATTAGATGTGTCACTCTGTAATAGTTATAGAAAAGATACATTATTATATCAGCTCTATTTAACATATAATTAATTTAAATGTCAAAATAAATAAGCAGTTGTAATAAAGCTTGAAAATCAAACATAATAAAAGGTTAGGACTGTATCCAGATGTCAAAAATATAACTTCTTGCAACTCATAAGGTAAATATTAATCATAATATACAATTTTCTATTCTAGTGCCCTACATCTAAATATCAAAAGTGTAACTTCTTGTAATGCAACAGTAAGTGTAAAAATTAACTGATTATGAACATATTTATTTCATATGCATATTTGAATACTTTTACTTGTTTTTTGCTTTACCAACTTCTTAAAAATGATATTTACAGATTCTCAATAGAATTGACAAAGAACTCAACAAAATTAGTAGACGGCTCAATGAATAGAATGAGCAGAGCTTTCAATGAATAGAATTAGTCCATCATACTTGAATTTAACCAAGCCAAATAACACACAATTAAAACACAAACATTAATGAGCCTACAAGGATTACATACCTGACTATGATAGTAACTGTTGTACATGCATAGCCCATTCACCACGTAGTTCATCAATTTTTTCATTACTATATGTATCCTTGCCATTGAACTTTAAGATTAAAACATAAAAGAAGATAATATAATCAATTTAATATTATTTATAAATATGAAACATTTAATATGTAAATAAAATAAATAATATTACTTTCTCTCAAAGAATTTTTGGATGTTCAATTATTTCCTTCATAAATCGAAGTACAAAATAGCCACATTCTATACCACTTCCTTGAATCGGTGCCTATACATCTTGAAATATAATCATTAACACATATTATTTTGATATTATTAATAATGAAAAAACAAAATGAACTCATTTGAATTCGTTGCCATGTAATATTTGATCTCACACGAAACATTTGAAAACCCTTGTATCATTAACCAATAAAAATTTGAAAATATGTAGTATTTAGAATTAATAATGAAACTAATAAACAAAAGACATAAACTAAAACTTGTACTCACATGGTCACAATTTTTTTAAGATCAGGTCCTACTTCTTGACCCAAAGAATCCAAATGATATATTATTTCACGATGCCATATCAATAACCACTAATTCTTAATGAAATCCATTCATAATAAGAAAAACAAAAGATGATAAATAGCCACATCAGATATGTCTTGATAAAGAAATTAAGATAGAAATTTCATACTTTGGATTGTAAGACATAAAAAGAATTTAGTTTGAATGTGCTTTTTCTAACCGCTCAGCAATATGTCGTACTCCATCTTTTAACCTACTTTCATTGTTTAGTCCACCAGAGAGTGAGACAATCACAAGATTGATAAAGCCAAATTGTTTTAACTTTTTTGTATCCTTCAAATTAGCATGTAGATATCTGAAAGTAAATAACTTGAAAGTTAAATCATATAAACATAGATATTGAAATAAACTGATATTGAAATTTTGTCTCACCTGATATACAAACAAATACTAGTTCCTCTCAATTCTTTTTTACCAATCATGATAGAGCAATCTTCTAAACCAAAATAGCAATAAAATGGACAGAAAAAAACATCATCATCAAATCTTACTCTAACTTCATTTTGGATATTAATCATCAATGGATAAGCTACTTTTGCGAACTACTCTAGAGCTTGCTCAAAAATGGATCTCACTTTTTTACTGATTTCATTTTCCTTTGTCTTCAAACATGTGACAATAATAAATTTTAAAAATCAAATAAGTTTAACATGAAAAGAAATAAAGATGATATACCACAACTAAAATTGTCATACCTCCTTAACAATATAAGTAGAAACTAAGTCTTCAGGCCAACTTACATGATGACCCAATGCATTTTTAACAAATATAAGATATTCATCCTCATTTTCAATAGGAAGTCGAGCATCTTGATTGAATATTTGATCGACGAAAATCACAAAATTGGCACAAGAACCATCAATAATAGTGCCCATTGCAATAACATTTTCTAGAGTATCCATTGCTAATTTACATACAACACCCTATTCACAAAAAAATGACATTATTAATTATAATTAATAGTAAAAACAATATCTATAGCATTAAATGAATAAGTAAACACTTTCATCTTCAAATCTTCATTAGAAACATCGCAAGAATCCTTCATAGGCATTGGTGAATCGAGTTTTTGTATCTTATTGGAGCTATGACCTTCAAGTTGTACAACACGTGAATGTGTATTCGTGCTTCTTTGAGTCAATAACAACAGTTTTTGCTCTACCTTAGCCAAGCAAGCTTCTAGATATGCTACCTTATTAGGAGTAGAAAAAAAGACCAAAGGAGTGATAAACTTTCCAACTCCTCTAACTCGACCCCTATGCTTATTAGTACCAAAAGCTTTGCCTAAAATGTCATCACTGCCTGAGAATGTAATGGTACCAGCTTTTGACTGCTCCATTAACTCATCCTATAATAATCCATGCCAAATTAAGTATAAATTACATAGGAATTAATTTTCTAGTTTTATAAGCTATTGTTGATGACTTGCATGCAATAAACATAAAATATTGCAACATAACTTTAAGTGTGTCAAGAAAATAATTAGGAAAGAAAAAGATAGAATACTTTCTGTCTGGGTGTCTTTGTTCATAAGCCAAGAAAAAGTGGCATTCCAGTTGGTTAGATTATACTGCCTTACTGCCTGAATAATATTCCCTTAATGCCTCATTGTCTTCAAACTTTAGCAAATAATCTTATAAAGACAAGATTTCTAATGTTTATGTAAGATTCATTAAAAAAAACTTACAATTTTTTCAATGATAGGCATCGTTTCTGGTGCATAATGTCCTTCTTTATTTTGTCACGCTAGCTTCCATAATTCACTACGATCAATCTCTTCTTCTACCTTGAGTTCTGCTTTCTATAAAGATGGAGTAACAAATTAAAAATTAGAAAGAATGTATCTTAAAATCGTCATAAAGAATGTAAGAGTGAGAAAGTTGCCAATTTGTGCTCTAAGGTTGCATATCCACCTCGACTCAATCGATGAGGATATTTACTATGTTTTTGTCAGTTGTTTTTTTTTTTTTTTTTTTTGTTCCTTACTCAATTTCTGCAATGTCATTGCAGTTAATGGAGAAACATGAAATATTTTTTAAAAAACATATTACAACATAAATGTACCTTAAAATCCTCTGATAGTCGTGATTTAACGAACCTCTCCTAATCATTTTATGAAATGAAACTATAGATCGAAGGTGGTCTCGTTATAGCATCAAGATTATCGGCAAAAGGCATTATATATTTTATTGTTAGGATATTCTTGAATGTTCTAAATTTTTTGCCAATTGATTGTAAGATAGACTTTTTCATGCGATGATCAATTTCAAATGCATCATATAAATGAATTTGATAAGTTACTATGCTAATAAAAAATATAATTAAATATTTAGGGTGAAAGTGTTAAACCTAAACATGTTCTCACATTTTTTCTTTTAAATGATTAGGAACCTTTCGCCAGTCACTATAAGTTATAGGTACCATGGTACGTGCAAGAACTCCAAGAGTAGACATAAGGGATTTAGCTTCAGCACCATATGGTACACCTTTTGAATTAAACTGTACCACCTTCTTTGTCCCCAAATTTTTCTAGTTCAATAATTTTGTCATAAAAGAAAAAAAGAAAACAATCAAACCTTTTTGCCTTAAGTTAAAAAGTTTACTTGTAAACTTCATCAATCTAAGTTCCATCACAATCGGGTCGTATATAGTTAACATCACCCTCACTGATTTCATCACTTATACCGACTTCAAGTATGCCATCAATAATGGAATCATATTCTTCTATATTGTCCACATCATTATTTCTCTCATTATGTTTATAGTCTTTTTGTGGAGTAGAGCAAACAATGGACCATCTTAGATCTAGTTGGTCTGGAACATAAAAGACTTGTTTAGCTTGAGAAGCTAAAATGAAACAATTAGATTTATGGCCATGTTATTTAAGATCAACTAATATGTGACCAACATCATCTAATTTAATCCCATAGTTATTTTTAACCCAATCACATTTGAACAATGTTGTTTTGAACATGTGGTAGTCGAGCTCCC
Source organism: Moringa oleifera (assembly GCA_021397835.1). Taxonomy (NCBI): domain Eukaryota; kingdom Viridiplantae; phylum Streptophyta; class Magnoliopsida; order Brassicales; family Moringaceae; genus Moringa; species Moringa oleifera. The sequence continues at coordinate 1,161,151 of JAJFZO010000345.1, forward strand.
ATATTTCCTTGATAACACCATAAAATGACAATTGTCCAATTACTGGATTCTTGTCCTTAGCACTTGAAATTTGCATTGGTGTTGCAACTGCAGTGACTCCACTATTTTGTGTGACTCAAATATTATCACGTTCCCATCTATGGAAGCAATAACCATTCACACCATATCCAGGATATTTTATAACTTCAGGACGAGGTCCATATGCTACCCATTTCACCAAAAAGGAAGGTTGATTTTGCCTCTGTATTTCTGATGCAACCTATTGATAAAAATTTGACCGAATAGATTTTAGTATTGGATACATAGAAAATATATGGTCATGTTAAAGAAATTGGTAAGTACCTTTTCTCAAAACTAGGAAATAAAGGTTCGAGCATGCTCATCTTGTAACTATTTGGATTGTTTTGATTAATGGGCATACTGTAATTTCACATACTTGATATGCTCACTATTAATGAAATAAGGTTAAACTCATCTAATGAATGCATATATATATGAAGTATATGTTTTATAATCAAAGTACACATAAATTAGGAAGAGACATATTCAACATATGGTTGGACGTCAAGTGAATTCAGCAATACATAAAGATGTGCTTACTCTAATTCTTGTCAATCAACAGTGACAATGTGACCACCAGGTAAGGGCTTTCAAAATTGGATGTCATCTTCTTTTCCATATATAATACCAATTGGATGCATGTTAGAGTAATAACTTTCATAAAATTCAAGTGCTTCTTCTACAATGTAGCATTCAGCAATACATCTTCAGGACAATTACGGTTACGAACATATCCTTTCAAAGTTTTCATGAACCGTTCAAATGGATACATCCATTTAAGGTATACCGATCCATATAATCTCACTTCTTTAACAAGGTGCACTGTTAAATGTACCATTATATCGAAAAAAGAAGGTGAAAAGTATTTTTCAAATAAGCAAAGAGTTACCACCAAATCTTGCTATAATTTACCTAGTTTTGAAACATCCACAACCTTACTACACAAAGCATTGAAGAAGAAGCAAAATCTCATGATTGCATATCTAACATGTTTTGGCAAAACTGAGCGAATACCCAATGGTAGAAGTTATTGCATAAGAACATGACAATCGTGAGACTTAAGACCTTGAATTTTCATATCTGTCGTTGACACAAGATTTTTGAAATTTGAAGAATACCTATCTGGAACTTTTATGTTTGATAATGTCTCACAAAACATCCTTCTCTCTGATTTACTTAAAGTGTAACAAGCAGCTGGTAAATAAGTATGGCCATTTACAACCTTAGGAGCTAACTCTTTCCTTAAGCCAATTTCTGCAAGTTCTAGTCAAGTGTTGATCCTATCTTTAGATTTTCCAAGAATATTAAGTAAAGTTCCATAGATGCTTTCGTAAACATTTTTTTCAATATGCATTACATCCAAAATGTGCCGAACATGTAAATGTTTCCATTATTCAAGGTCAAAAAAGCATGATTTCTTCTTGAAGCATGTTTGAATATTGTCATTCAATCTTTTACCTCGTGTCATTTTCCTCTTAGCAACTATTTTTTTACCCCATACATTAGTAATAGAGCTTACTTTCTATAGTATTTCTTCTCCACTTAGTGCACAAAGAGGTGAACTGGTTTCATGTTCTCCATTAAATGCTTTCTTTTGCTTTCTAAATGGGTGATTTTTTTGGAAGGAATCGTCTATGACCCATATATACATTCTTCTTACCATGTTTTAATCTACAAGTATACGTGCTTTCAACATATATTGGACAAGTATAATATCCTTTAACTGAACCACCAGAGAGATTCCCATAAGCAAGAAAATCATTAATTGTCCATAATAAAATAGCTCACAATGTAAACAACTCTTTTCGGTAAGAATCATAGACTTCTATACCAACCTCCCATAAAAGCTTCAAATCATCAATCAACAGAGCAAGATATACATCAATATCATTACCTGGTTGGTGAGGTGCTAATATAAGTAAGGATAACATCATGAATTTTCGTTTCATACATAACCAAGGTGGTAGATTATATGTTATCATTACCATTGGCCAACAACTATATGCAGTGCTAAGAGAACTATGTGAATTTATTCCATCAACAGAAATAGCCAATCGAAGATTTCTGTGTTCGAATGCAAAACTTGGCCACTTAAAGTCTATTAACTTCCAAGCAAGTGAATTGGTAGGATGTCTTAGTTTCCTATCTATTTCCCTTCTATTAGTATGCCAAGTTAAATGTTGTGCAATTTATGGTGACTGAAACATTTGCTTGAACCGTGGAATAAGAGGAAAGTACCACAATACTTTAGCAGGAATCCTTTTTGTTTGGTTTTTTACCTTACCATTTTCTTTCCATCTTTATAGTCCACAATTAGGACAAGATGATAAATCCTTATACTCCTTTCTATAGAGTATACAATCATTCGAGCAAGCATGTATTTTCTCATAATGTAAACCCAATGTGTTCATAGTTTTTTTTTTTTTTTTTTTTTGCTTCATAGATCGATGTAGGGATTTCATTTCCAGTAGAAAATATATCAGATAAACAACTTAACAAATTAGAAAAGCTCTTATCTGACCACCTATACTTTCCTTTTATATTATATAATGTCATCAACGCAGACAACTTAGTATATTTTGTATTACCGGGATATAAAGGCTTTTCTACATCTTCTAGTAAGTTCTGAAATAATTTGGGATCATCTTGACAATATTCAAATGCATTATTAACTATGTCTATTGTTTTGTCGATATGATCATCCTTATAAGATTCATCAAACACTGATTTCTTATTTGTGCAAGATCTAAAAGAACACTCTTCTGCATGCCAAATCCATCTCTTATACCTCTGATCAATCCCTTTACTAAACAAATGATACTTTACTTCTTCAACATTTAATAATGTCAAATTAGTACATGATTGACAAGGACATCTAATAAGTGTAAGATCTTCACAATGAGAAATGGCAAAAGCAAGAAACTTATCCACTCCATCAGAAAACTCCTTGGACAATCTATTCAAGTGCATCTAAGATTTATCCATATGTTATCCTATGATGACAAATAAAAGAAAATCCACTTATTACGCATGCTTATTATGTATGTAATACATATCATGTAAAGTAATGTTATTGTAAAAATAAGATAAGAAACAAGGTGCCCATTAGACTGAAAGGCCTTAGGCAAAGACTATTTCTTCTAAACACATGGTACATTAGTAGATTAGTAAGGAATTACCAACTTGAAATGATGTTAGCTGTTCAGAAAAAGTAGTAGCTTCTGTCTAAAGGGTTTTGACTTTTCTTTCAAGTTCTATTAATATGTAACAAGCTTTCCTTTCCTTCGAACGAGCAACTGACTATTGATTTGCAATTATCCTACATGATGAACCATATCATTTGTGAGAAAAAAAAATCCTTTATTACTAGCACAGCAAAATACTAAAAAGGTTCCACTTTAATTGAAGTACCGGAGTATCAATAAACTTTTTCTCTCAATGATTGTTCTGTTATTATTAGTTTGTCTTTGCTTTAACTAAAGTAATCCCTAATGTATCAAGTAATGTGTGTTAACAAGACACACTAGTTATCAATTATCCAAAAGATTTATAAAACTAATATTTTCTACCATGATTTACTTAGAGTTTCTAGTATCACAGTGGAAACTAAATTGGAATTCAAAATGCCAAAAAAAATACTTAAGACATGTAAATTGTTTGAAAAATCGATAAAGACACAATCATAATAGAAATTGAGTTGAAGTTACAGAATTCTTCAAGGAAATATTAGCAGTCTTTTATGGTAAGCAACATAGATTAAACTATATAGAAAGTCAAGGATTCAGTTCATATACTAAATGTCAGTCCAATGGTTATTACAAAACCAAACTAAGCCTACTCTACTAGTTCAATTATTTCCATCTAAATAACTAATAGTTGTAGGGTCACCAAGCTAAATTACAGAGATGTAAGAGGCACATCATTTACTATAAACCAATAACCAGACTTTGTTAAACTATGGATAACAAGCATTAACAACCATTCACAGAGTAGGCCAAGATCTTTGATTTAGACAAAAATAAAGCGAAATTACTTCAATAGGATGCATCCTAACAAGTTACAGCTTGAAACAATGACTCTGTCCAAAAAAAAAATGTGTAATTTACTTGATATATCTTAAGGTGGGTGGTGATTGCATTCCAAGAATATAAACAGTAATATTAATTTTCAAATTCACAAAGAACATGCTCCAGTAAAAATTTTCTCCCTTAATTTACTTATGATTTCTAGTATCACAATGGAAACAAACATGGGTATCATCCGACAATGCACAATGCCAAAAGAAGAAAATTTTATAAGAAAACTAAGTAAGAAATTGCAAGACTTGACAAAAAAATCTCTCTTTCTCTCTTACAATGCGAGATGAAGGTTTGATTAGTTTTACTTACCATTTTTCGTGCTTTAATGGTAACATCCGACAGCGCACGAAGCTTATTTCATAAAATTTCTTGAAAGAACAAAGCTTTGCATCGATTATATGACGTTGAAAGAGAGAAATTTATATTTGAAAGAATGGTGTTTTCGGGAGAGAGTGAGGAAGAACACTGCTAGTGCGTGGGTGAAGATCGTTAAGTATCACAGTACATCATATATACTGTTTAAAGTGTATTACTATTAAAATTATTACATAAGATTTTCATTGATCGAGTGGTAAAGTCTCATAAGGTTGACTTAGGTTTGGCTTGCATTTTCAATCAAATATTTAAATTAAAGATAAAATCATAAAAAAAATATATCACATGTTTCTTTTTGGCTAGATGGCAATGATATTTATCAATCTCTCTTGGAGAGATTGGGTTTAAGTCTTCATCACAATTTTTTTTTTAATTATAGATTTTTTATGATGGTCCCTCAAAACCGCCATGTATGCTACAATTTTTATGATGGTCTCTTAGGACCGTCATGTATGTTACAATTTTTATGACAGTCTTATAAGATCGTTATGTATTCGATTTTTTAATGACGTTCATAAAAGACCATCATGAAATACTGTCATTAAAAATATTTTTTCTTATAATGATAATTTAACAGCAAGGAAAATCATTTATACTTTTTGTGATTAATAAAATAATCATTTTATTAATATACTTTTTCAATATCTTTATAGAAAAGATTTTCTTATACAATGACAAATTCTAATTTATTTTAATCAATCTTTGATTATATGATTTTTAAATTACTCTTCTATTTAGGAATAAAATATAAAAAATTCAGAGACATTGTACATATTTAGTAATCAACTAATTCCAAGGAAAGGTAACATATAATTAATTGATAATTTAATTAACATCTAACTATATATTTTCAAACAATTTTATGAAAGAAATTGAAGCAAAAAAAAAAAAAGATTTGATTTATACCAATTAAATCAATTTAACTGACTCAATTTGATATAAGTTTGAAAGAAATCATAAAAATAGTTGCATGCTTCTTAATATTTTATGCATGATCAAATTCCATCTTTTAAAAATACAAACAAATCAAGATACATAGTTGGCCCAACGGACGAGTAGGCCACGTGCTTGAGCGCCATCCATTTTTGAAGTTACTTGATCCAATAGATTAATTGTGAATATGTTTTCTATAAAAAAAAAATTTATGCAACCCTTCGAAATATATTCAAATCATCGAAATTTTGGATAATTTGTCACTTAAATTCAAAATTAAGTAATTGAATTTGATATTTTCTTAATTGTCTAAAATATTAAAGAGTGAATTGTTCCTGCATAAAAATATCAAATCAGCATATTGTCCCAGTTAACCTATTCCAATAACTAAATTGAATAGGTCAATTTAATACCCTATTTGTTGATACTTCACTAAAACTAAAACTTTAAATGTAATCCGAGGGTCAAGATCAATTTTCTTGTTATGATAATAAAAAGAGATAAACATTCATAATTAGGATAGTTTCCTGATCATCCTATAATATTCATTTTATGATTTAAAGTGCATGCTCATGCTCAGTTTTTACAAATAGGTTGTCTCCAATAATAACAACATATCAACAAAATAAACGAGAAACTTATAGGATAATCAAGCCCATATTTCTAAAGTTTATATTATATTAATTAGTTACCCTAAAATGACCCAGAATTGAAATGCCTTTGTTTTCGGGATGGCGAAACAAAATCAAAGATTGGTGTATCTTCTAAACTTCAAATATAGGGATCAATGCAATATTTTATTTTATTTTTTATATACTTTTATCTATTTATTTTGGATACTTTTTGTATTTTTAATTCTAAAAAAATGAGAAATAATATTAACCATTTCTTCCTATTTGGATTTCTTCCTATTAACCTAAGCAGTAAAAAAAATTTCAAGTTGATGTACGTATTTGGGTCAATGATTTAGACAAATGATTTGACATCGGGATAAGACATTCCGCAATATCTGATTTGGTATCTGATACGGCACATCTGAGAAATGGTAATGGGATCGGGCAACCACAGTCGGACCTAAGATCAAGATAACGGAGCCACCTGATCTGGAATCCGGATTGGGCAACCGCCCAGTCTGCCATTGGGTGAACTCGTTCCACACTTATAGACGAAATATCAACTTGGCCATGCCATGCCAGTGACCAGCTTCGTCTTCCTCACTTGATCCAATGCCAACATTCTACCTCTCGATGATGCTACACTAGATCATGCTGCTAGGAATATCAATTGACCTGCCAGCAAGTAGGGAATGACAGGCAGGTGATGCAGATCAGCCAAGCTGAAGCAGTCACAAGCCAAGTATTTAAACTGACTCAGACGAGCCTCGTACACATCAGGAACCTTAGCCAGCTTGGCCTCGTTCTCCTCCGCAGCCTCTGGATGCTGCCCCTTGGTTTTCAGTCTCCTGCAGAAAGAGGGAGAAAGAGAGATTTGCGATGTTTCCTTTGTACGAGCGGGGGCTGAGAATCGATTTGGAGGAGATTTTCAAGAAGGCGGAGGAGGAGAGACGCGAGGTGAAACAGAGGAAGAGCTCGCTTGTTCGTGCTACTGCTATTGTTGTTGTTGGAAAGAGAGATTTGCGATGTTTCCTTTGTACGAGCGGGGCTGAGAATCGATTTGGAGGAGATTTTCAAGGAGGCGGAGGAGGAGAGACGCGAGGTGAAACAGAGGAAGAGCTCGCTTGTGCGTGCCACTGCTATTGTTGTTGTTGCTGCTTGTGGTACGATGGCTCTCTCTGTTTCCATCATTGAATGAAATTTTACAGCAGCTTCAGATTACCACCCATCAACGAAAAGCAAAGATTTCAAAACAATAGTTTTTTTTTTTTTTTTCACAGCCAATGAAAGACTGATAGAGATAAAAAGAAAGAGAGAGAATGCGGTTTATTTTTTTTGCTTGAATGACACCTTCTGTGAGCTTGCAGGGGTACAGATGCCGGGAGAGAGTGGGCATTTGCATGGGATCTACGTGAATCTCATGCAAAAAGTTTTTTTTTCTTTTTTTTATTGCTTTTGGTTCTCTTTTTCCTTTTTTAATCGTTTTTTTCGTTTTGTTTTTCTTTTCAATTGCAAAAAAAAGAAGAGAAAATTCATAATTTGTCAACTAATCAACTCAGCAAAATTGGACATTTATCATCTTAATTTTCTTAAAGATATTATCCAAAGATATATTAAGGAAACCTATAAAAAAGAAAAAAATTAAAAAACATATAATAAAATCAAAAATTTGCAATCTTCTCAGTCTTGTTTTGAAAAAGAGAGATAGGAAGCAAGAGAGAGAATGACCAAGAGGCAAATCTGTTTTCTTTCAAATAACCGCATCTCAATGGTTTGCTTTTAACTTTGCTTATTTAAAATAAGTTTTAAATAACAATTAAAAAATATATACTAACTCCTCCCAACATTTACAAAAGAAATTAATTAAAGAAAGTACAACAAACTCAAAAAGACAAAAGGAAACCTAATAAACTCAGAAAAATACAAACTAAAAAAGACAATAGGCAAGACTTTATATATATGATAATTAAAGGTTATCCCAAAGAAAAAAGCAATCAAACATTTATAAAATATTCAAAAATATTTGAAAAAATTTCAAGATGCCGATCATTACAAATAATCATCTCATTGCAGATATACATTTCCATTTAATTGGTTAAAATTAGCAATAACCATAAGCAAAAATCAATATTTTTAATCCATAACCTTGATTGTGCAATGTTATTCAAAATGAACTCTGGTTTCTATAACATTTTTTTAGTTTATGGAAAATGACTATTTATTATGCAGTTCACAATCTAAGAATCAATTGATTACTATAAAATATTTAGATCTCATCTTATTACCTTTTTCAAAACACTGAATAACTAGTTATATTGATAATAACACAAAAAATTTCAACATAAGATAATATTACACAGATGATAACCACTTGATTTTCCTTTTATATGTTAAAAAAAAAAAAAAAAACGAGACAGATACAAAAAGTGACTGGTTAGGATTATGACACTCTAATTATACGTGATAAATATTAATTGATTTAACTAACCCCATATAATAAGAGTATTCTTTAACATCAATAAAGAAAAATGAGTTTATCTTTTTGGTTATTCATGTAATTTTATTATTTTTTCCATATTCTTATAAGGATAATAAAATAAAAATAAGATAATTCAGATTTCTACAGATTGAGATGATTTTACGTATTCAATAAGTTGGGAGGTCCAATATTTAAATCACTTTGAGTGAAATTTGTCAATAAGATCATTAAATCATCATCAAAATTTTATTTAAGGTAATGAAAAATCCAATTATACAATGTTTATCCATTCATGAGTTATTATCCAATCAGGTTAATATCCATAAGCAAAATATTTCCACATGTCTTATATCAACGAAATCAAGATCACTGTCCGTGTATTTTTCTTAGAATGGCACATGATCGATCAATAAAGATTTACTCCTTAAGTTATATCTACAATATAAACGCAACCCCAATCAATCCATACCTTCTAAGAAAAAAATCATCTATGTGAATACTTTAGAGATTGTAAATATTGTTCATTAAATAAGTTTCATATTTTCACATTTATCAGATTTATTACAATATTTAAGAATAATTTAAATATAAAAGCAAACAAGTTGGTTTCTTGTTCATACCATCAAATTAAAAATGGGTTATGGATATTTTATATACTACATGTGAGCATTCTATAGCTTAAATAATAAATGAGTCACATATTGAATATTTCATCAAAGATAAGCCTATATATGCCTTAAAGAATATAGGTTATTTTTTTTTTTTTTTTTGGGAACAATAGAGAAAACCAACACCTAATGCACAAAGTTTTGAAAATAACTGAAAATTTTAACATCCTATTTCTTACCGATTGACAATCATTATCAATTAAACATATGAATTTATTTTTTATTTATTGAATGACATACTAATATTTCTATCAATTAGGGTTTTGAAAAGCTAGATCAAAAAATTTGAGCATGCTTGTTTAAGGGCACCATCCTATCACTATCAATTCCTAGTTGCCTTCTTTTTTATATATATAATCTTTATGATTAATCAATACTTTAATTCGGCATGTGCAATAGTACAAAATAAAATAAAAATCCAAATTTTCTTCATTAAAAAATAAAAAGAATACATAACTAATTTATTTGATCAATTATTAAGGATAAATTAAATTTATGTGTAGTTTTTATAGACAACTTGTCACGGATAATATTTTCAAATATCACTCCGTCACTCTTTCTTTGGTGCGCACATTTCTTGGTGTTCAACAAAATCTTCGTGCAATAAATGATTAGCTAAAGTAAAACAGTTCTGATCTCTTGCATTTTATATAGCTAATAAATGAAGAAAATTAAAATCTGTCATTTATAGTGATTAATGAATATGTTATTTATCTATTTAAGTTGGAAATAAATTGAAGAATTACGTCTCTTAATTAATATGTATATATATATATATATATCATAATTTCAACTATTTTTTTTTAAATCAAGATTGATCTATTTAGTGAAATTGTTTGCTTAATAATCATAACTTGATAGTGAGATTCTAGTTAATTATTTCACAAAATTAGATTTAAATTTATTTTATAATATTAAAATAATTTATTGTTACAAAATAAAATAAAATATTTAAAATTATATAAATAAAAAATAAAAAGTAACGAAAAGTTAAAAACTAGATAAATTAACAAAATTGCAACCACTTAGTGATGTTTAATATTTGTGATTTTGCTGAATTAAAGTAGTCAAAAATTATTTATGTACTTAAAATTTATATTTTTTGTTATTAAAAAACTGATGAAAGATAAAAAAATTTTAGGTGCCTGTAACATAAAAATGAGACATTTCTTTAGAGTTAAGAGAAAGAGATGAGAAAATTAATATAAATTTATTTTTTCAGTAGTCATAAAGATATTATTCAAATTTTGTTTATAAAACAGAAAATCAAGTTGTCCAAAGAAAGGTAATTTTGACCATCTAAATTAAAATTGGTCAATCAATTTGGCATATTCACACACAATAAACTTACTTATCAATGGTTAGTCACAATTAATAATACAAATTCATGTTCATCTTTTACTTTGGGTACGGTGTCTAAATTGAGTAATGTATATAACTCACTTGACCAATGCAAACCAAAATTGTTTTCTATTCTTTTGTTTGGTTTTATTTATATTTTATTTTGTTCTCCCTATGTTACATGGATAGCTGCATAACAATAAGGAAGTCATTCTTGATGGATTTAGACAATATATTTTTATTTCTATAGGTCAAGTGGCTGATAAAACTCAAATAGTTTTAAGCATTTCTTACATTATTTTTCTCATTTTTTATTTTTAAAATTTTTAATCTTTTGTTTTTTAATTATTTTTTATTTTATTTAAACAACTATAACAAAGAAGAGAAAGAACAATAAAAAGTCAGATATGCACACATCAAGTGATGCACCATTGTACTTATTTATAATTTCCTAAACAAAAGAGGAATTTGTGGAAACATGTTGATAATTTTTCATATTTTTCATATATTTTTAATTTTTTAGTATTTGATCTTTTTTGTATTTTTATTATATTTGTCTTTAAAAGATTAATGAAAATCAAAATTATTATTGTTTTACCGTGTAAAAATAAAATAGTATTTTTATTTAATAAAAATATTTGTTGTTCAACAAGTCGATAAAAAAAATCAGAGGATATATTAAAGTTTGTAATTATCTAGTTTAGGGAAATCCATTTGAATTCATACCTGTTGATAATGGCCCGTCCAAAAAATATTCAATCATTATATAAATTCTAACAATTGCATGGATGGATCATATGTAATAAAATAATAAATTACATAGAAAAAGTGAATATAACAACACTCTTTGCCTGTATATGTGCTTGTAATAAAACTTTTTGTATTTGCATAAGATTCATAAAGGATACAACATCAATTGATAAACTTATTGATCTTTTCAAATTTATTCCTATAGGTTTAATATCCACAATGAAATGTAAATCAATTGAATTTTTATTAGCCTCAATACAAAGTCAAAATTAGATGTTTGTCTTTCATATTCCCTTCCCAATATATATATACATATACATATATATATATATATATATATTTCAACCGAAAAGTTTTTCCAGGCATATATAAGCCTAAATTGATCATTCTTAATTTTTTTTTTTTGGTACTAATTTTGATCACGTGCCACTCAATTTTGATAAGTTATGAAATTAGTAGCGCTATAGTGAAAATTCTCGATAGCTAAGAATCACATAAAATCCGTTCCCTAAACAATCCATATCTTTCTTTGGACAATTACATATACTAGATATTAAATAATTTTCATATTTAGATCAAATGCTTATATTTTAATGTATGAAATATCATGTGAATTCATGTCTTAGAAAATAGAACTAAATGGTGTATTCACATATTTTTTCTATAAATTTGGCCTATTTTCTAAATTTATTATCTGATGACATTAATATAGAATTTGTTTGAAGACGTTATAGTGTACATAGCAATTAAATGTTCCATATAACTATGTTTTAATCCAATATATTTTTTGTGAACAATTTTAATTGGACATCAAATTAGAATATTTTATGATTCATCAAAATCACTAAATAACAAGAAAAAACATAAAATATCACATATTGTTAACCGTTGATATTAAAGCAAGAAAAAAAATTCAAAATTGTCTCGATCATACAAGTAAATCCTGAAAACATATACGTTACTTTTGAGAATGTAATTATAATGTATATATTCGTGGCATAAAAATGCGACAAATAAAACAAATCAATGCACCCTTGTTGCATCCTTATTGGTTCAAATGTACCTCAATATAGATCAATTGATAGCTATTTCTTTCATTTCTAATTATGGTCAATGTGAAAAGTAAATATACAAAGTATGAAAAAAATTTAATTTACTTACCTTAAAATAATAGTTAATTGATCTATTACTTTAAATGATCACATATTTTGGTCAATTACTCAAAAGACTCTTACTCCAAATGATGCGAGACTATTGTAATAAGATCATGATTACCCTCAATTAAAATATTTTCGATCAATTTCTATTATATGATTATTAAGATTTAGTTCATATAGATGTGATCACGAATATATTTAATTAAGCTCAAGATGAAACCCATGGAACAATCACCTTCAAAATTTTCTTTTAAATTACATTTTTCTTTTTTTACAATTGATCTAGTTAACCCTTACTGTACTAAATCTATAAAAAAAAAATTTCCCACCTAAATGAGTAAATTTTTAAATTATTCATATATAGTGTATCCTTGATAAAACATATGCAAGTGCAAAACAATTTATTATTGACACATAGCCTAAGAGTTTTATTTTTTATATTTATTTTAATTTGTTATTTTATCACATTTGATTAATCTAGATTTGTGCACAAGAAAATATAATGAGTATAGAATTGCCATGAGATTTCTATTTTTGACTCAAATAAGCAGTAAAGAATCAAATGTAGGGATTGTGATAATAAAATTTGTGTAAGATCACAATGGAATCAATTTACTATTGAAAAAAGATAGATTGTATGATTCTTAAAGTAACATCTAATCAATTATGTAACATCCAATTAATTTATAATCTAATTAATATCTAACAGCATATTTTAAAATAATTTTACGAAAGAAGTTGAAGCAAAAAAAACTAGAGTTACTTTATTCCAATTAAATCAATTTAGGTGGCTTAATATTATAAGTTTGAAAGAAAAATCATAAAAATAGTTGCATCAAATTCAATATTTTATGTATGATCAAATTTCATCTTAGACAAATATGATTATTTAATTAAGCTACCAAATTAGATGTTGAAAAATGCAACGAATCAAGCCATATGGTTGCCCCAACTGTCTGAGTATAGATCGCGTACTTCAGCATATCCATTTTCGGGCTACTTGATTTGACAAGTTAATTGTGAACATTTTGTTTATATTTTTTTATGCAACCTTTAATTGGAAAAATGTTCAAATCATCAAAATTTTGGGTAATCTGTCATTTAACTTCAAAATTAAGTTAATATCATGGGTAATTGAATTTGATATGCTCCTAATTGTCCAAAATATTAGGAACTAGACTGTCCCATAAACATATCAAATCTGCACATTGCAAAATTAACTTATATTCCAACCAGTAACTAAATTGAATAGGTCAATTTAATACCATATGTGTTAATATTTCACTAAAAATAAAGCTTTCAATTTAATTCGAGGGTCAAGATTCTCTTGTTTTGATAATTAAAAGAAATAAACATTCATGATTAGGATAGATTACTGATCATCCTATATTATTCAGTTTATTTTTTAAAGTGCATGCTCATGCTCAATTTCTAAATCGGGTGTCCGCAATAATATCAACATATCAACAAAATAAACTAAAAAGTTATAGGATAATCAAGCCCATATTTCTAAAGTTTATATTATATTCATTAGTTACCCTAAAATGACCCAGAATTAAAATGCCTTTGTTTTGGGATGACCAATCAAAATCAAAGATTGGTGTATCTTTAAACTTCAAATATGGGGATCAAAGCAAAATTTTATTTTATTTTTTACATATTTTTATCTATTTATTTTGGATACCTTTTGTATTTTTAATTCTCAAAAAATGAGAAACAATATTAACCATGCCATTTGTTCTTATTTGGCGTTCATACAATTAACCTGGGGAGTAAAAGAAAATTCGAAGTTGATGTACATATTTGGAGGCAATGTTTTAGACAAATGATTTGACATCGTGATGAGGTATTCCACTATACCCAATTCGGTATCGGGATAGGGCACATCTCAGAAATGGCAATGGGATCCGGGAACCACAGTCAGTCCTAAGATCAAGATAAGGGAGCCACCTCATCTGGCATCCGGATTAGGCAACCTCCGGTCTGCCATTGGGTGAACTCATTCTACCATTATAGATGAAATATCAACTTGGGCCATGCCATGCCAGCGACCAGCTTCATCTCCCTGACTTGATCCAATACCAACATTTCGCCTCTAGATGATACTATACTAAATCATGCTACTAGGAATTGAAAGAACAATTGAAAAATCTTATACCAATTGACCTATCAGCAAGTAGTGAGTGACAGGCAGGTGATGCAGACCAGCCAAGCTTAAGCAGTCGCTAGCCAAGTATTTAGACTGACTAAGGCGATCCTCGTACGCATCAGGAACCTTAGCCAGCTTGGACTCGTTCTACTTCACAGCCTGTCGATGCTGCCCCTTGGTTCTCAATTTCCTGCAGAGAGAGGGAGAAAGAGAGATTTGCGATGTTTCCCTTGTACGACCGGGGCTTAGAATCGATTTGGAGGAGATTTTCATGGAGGAGGAGGAGGAGGACTGATGGGAGGTGAAACAGATGAAGAGCTCACTAGTCGTGCTACAGCTATTGTTGCTGTTGCTGCTTGTGGTGCGATGGGGTCTCTCTGTTTCCATCATTGAATGAAATTTTTAGCAGCATTAGATTACCACCCATCAATGAAAAGCAAAGATTTCTAGAGAACAGATTTTTCTTCCCAGTCAATGAAAGACTGATAGAGATAAAAAGAAAGAGAATGGAGTTTTTTCTTTTGCTTTGAATGATGCCCCGTGTGAGCTTGCGGGGGTACAGATGCAGTGTGGTAATGGAGAGAGAGAGAGTGCTCATTTGCATGGGATCTATGTGAATCCCATGCAAAAAGTCTTTTTCTTTTTTGTTTCTTTTATTGCTTTCGGTTATTGTTTGGTTCTTTTTGTTCTTTTTTTTCAAATGCGAAAAGAAAGAAGAGAAAAATCATAATTTTTCCAGGAATTAACTAGGCAAAAGTGTGTTTACATGTACCATCTTAATTTTCTTGAAGATATTATCCAAAGATATATTAAGGAAAACCATGAAAAAAAAATCAAATCAAATAAAAATTAAAAAATTAAAAATTAAAAAAATATAATATAATAAAATCTGTAAATTACAATCTTCTCACGTTCTTTTTTTAAACAGTGAGAGGAACCAAGAGAGAGAATGCTGGAGACCTGAATGCGTATTCTTTTAAATAGTAGCATCTCAATTATTTGATTTTGACTTTGTTTATTTGGAATAGTTTTAAACAAGAAATAAAAATATATTCAACATGATCAAATTGCTAGAAATTAAAGTGCTCGAGATAAACTAATTTGCTAACTCCTGCAAACATTTACAAAAGAAATTAAAAGAAAGTACAAGAAAACTAAAGATACGAAAAAAAAAATCTAACAAAATCAAGAAAATATAGAAAAAATAGATAATAGGCAAGACTTTCTGCAGTTACTACAAAGAATAAAAATTTTAGAGCATTTTGATATTGGCATGTTGAAGAGACAATCTTGTCGCCGCCAATTTTGAAAGAGAGAGAGGCAGTGAGAGGCCACACCGAAGACGTGAATCTATATTCTTTTAAATAGTTCCGTCGCAACAATTTGATTTCAAACAAGTTCTTCTTATAGTCAAGAACCTGATCTACAAAGCTCAAAGATATATTATTGTGTGGTTTGAATCCAAATAATGTAGTAGGATATGATGCCCAGCAAAAGCTAGCAAAACAAAATGATATGACCATCAACTGAGCTTCATGTCGTTTCGATTTAATGAACTAGTGATGTGGCTACTGATAATCAGTAAAGAGATGCCAAATGCATGATACTTGAGGTGAAGTACTGGTTGTTTAACTGGATGAGTTTCTTGATCACATAGACACTCAATTGTTGGAAAATTGAGCAGAGAGTGTTTAGTTTATCGCTTGGGTTATGGTTTGTTCTTTATTTTAATTACTGTACTGTTTTGGTTTCTTTTGTATTTATGCAAAAGCTATTGCTTTACACTGATTGATCTATTACTTGCACTTTTGTTTTTGTGTGGAAAGCAAAGCATGAATCTACTTAATGTGGATATATAAAGAGTAGTAATAAAGACACATGCAATTTCTTGGGAGGACTGAATCCAAAATTTGTAAGAGTACTTGATGGGGATATGGCTGAAAGAAACAAACACTACTAAGAGTATCCTCTGTCATCACCATGAATTTCTTCAGAGTACTGAAGATACTGTCATGGACTTGTGGAATGCATGTTGCCACTACTTTCTTCAGGATCAAATTCTCCCTACATTCCCAGTGTTATCAAAGCATAACTAGTATCTTCCACTGTGGAAAATAGGATTGCTAAGAACGTCGAAACTACTTTTCAATTATTGATCAATTGTCCAATGATGCTCACTGTAGTTGATCATGCCAATTTGGGCTGAACCTAATTAGGGTTCTGAAACACCGAAGATAGAGCAATCTGAAGAGGTGGGTATGATCAATCATAATTGACTCCTTACGTGTATTGCAAAGTAGTGTTTAGAAGCAGCCATGTATTTGAATTTGTGGTGAGCTGACTACCATCTTATATACTTATTATACGTTTCAAAAACTTTTACTATTTTCTTTAAAGCATTGCAGTAGATTTTTTTCTGCACGAGAGATATTTGCATCCATAGTGACGTTTTAGTTGGTATATTATTATGGCAAAGAGTATCAAAGACAAAAATTTGACACATACATTTTGACAGCAAAATGACAACAAAGATGCTAATAGCATTAAGACAAAGTGGGGCATGAGAAAGGCATTCTATGTATGGTGTATTACACAACATAACTGAACATGCTTGAGCCAACACTTGAAAAAGGGAGCCATGCTGTCATCACAATCACCTGTAGATATATATAAAAGACACCAATCTGATAAACTAACATATTAGAAAGGAAAATATCATCTTATTCACTAGCCGCTCTTATAATTTGTTTGGTAGAATAAATTCATATAGTGGATCTGGACATACCTTTTCTGTTCTGAGTTCCAGAATCTGAAAGTGCTGAACCCATCATAGTACCCTCAATATTAATGTAGAACTGTTATTAAGGTTGTAACTTTACTGAAATTTTTGGTTACATTTATATGATTTATTGAATTTAACTAGAAAACATCTTTCTCTGTACAAGGAGTATATTATTAAAAATTGAAAGTATGATTTTATTTCAGTCCTTTTGCAAGATTCACTCCAATAACGGGAGAAAAATGATAATATTCATTTACAAATAAAATTTGTAGGATTATGGGTAATGATATGACCAAAGATTTTTGAACTTATTGCTTTGTAAGCCTTAATTTATAATTGGTCACTATGAAATCAAACATAATATATCTTGTAAATATTTTTATCTTTTTTAAAAAAAACTTTATGATTATACAAAGTCTTTGTAAAGTCATGCAATCTTGCTAGAATATGATGTTCTTGTACTTTGGTGAATATATATATTAGATTGAAGAAAAAATAAAATTTATGTTGCTATTTTTCATTGATGCTTGCAAAAATTACTGAGTAATGAAAAAGGAAAAAATAGAGAGAGATAAAAAATTCTTGCTTGAAGATCAAAAGGTAAATTTTGTCTATTTAAACCCAAATTTAACAAGGTGAATCATTGCAAGAAATTTTTCGTATCTATTAGTGTAGGTTATCAGTCAATTTTTTTACATTTGCAATGAGAGAAAAGGAAAAAATAAAGAGAAAGAAAACACTTGTTGAAGATCAAAATATAAGCTTTGTCTATCTTAGCCCAAAATTGATATGGCGAATCATTGTAAGAACTCTTTATACTTGTCACTACCAACCATCCTTACATTTTATGACATCTCTTATAATGAGTGAAAAGAAAAAAAAGAAACAATAAAGAGATAAATAGAGTTCTTGTTTTGTTTTACCCTACAAGAAACTTTTCTTGTATGTCAGTGTTGATTGTTGATTTTTTTTTTTTTGAAAGTTCTCTATATAAGAAAGAAAAGAGAGAGAAGTAAATGGAACTCTTGTTTAAATCAAAAGGCAAGTTTCATCTATTTAATCTCAAATTTGATGTGATGAATTCTTGTAAGAAGTTCTTCATATATGTCATGTCAATCAACTGTCTCGTTTGTAAAATTTCTTAAAATCAGAGAAAAAAAAGAGAGAGAAGGAATTCTTGTTTGGAGATCAAAAGAAAAGATTTGTTTGTTTTAGCCTAAATTTGATGCGTGAATCTTTACCAAAAACCATTCATATTTACTAATATATACCAATCACCAGTTTGTTTTATGACATCTCTTTTTTAAAAGAAAAGGAGAAGATCCAGAGGTAATGGAATTCTAACTTAAAGGATCAAAAGTAATGTGTGTCTATTTAATCTCAAATTTGATGCGACAAATCCTTGTAAAAAGCTCTTTGTATCCATGAATATCGATCAATAATCCATGTAAAATTTTTGAAATTAAAGAAAAAATAAAGAGAGAAAGAAAACTAGCTCTTGCTTGAAAATCAAAATTTGAAGCTTAATTTGTCTATTTAAGCCTAAATTTGATGTGATAAACCCTTAAAGAAGCTCGTTTTATCTATCAGTATTAGTTGTCAATTTGTTTTGTTATATATCTTAAAATTAGAGAGGAAAAAAAAAAGAGAGAAAAGAAAACTCTTGCTGGAAGATCAAAAGGCAAGCTTTGTCTCTTTTACCCTAAAATTAACATGGTGAATCCTCATAAAAAGCTCTTTGTATTTATAAGTGACGATTGTTGGTCTATTTGGTAACGTCTCTTAAAAATGAGAGAAAAGAAAAAAAAAATACAAGTTTTGTTTATTTTAGCTCAAATTTGATGTTGTAAATCCTTGCAATAGCTTTTTTAAAAGTATTAGTTTTGATTGTTGATCTATTTTCTAGCATCTCTTATAATGTGAGAAAAATAAAATTTCAATGAAAAAAAATCTTACTTGAAGATCAAAAGTCAAGATTTGTCTATTTTAACTCAAGCATGACATAATGAATCTTTGCAAGAAGATCTTTATATATGATGATATCAATTTTTTAAATCTTTTTTTTAACATCTCTTACAATGAAAGGCAAAGCAAAAATATTTAAAACACTATATTTGCCAGTACAACTCCGTCATACAATTTCTTGACAAGATTGAATCCAAATTTCATAGTAAGACATAAAACTTTCATAACTATAAGCTGCATAAATGGTTTCAAATGTTTCAGTATAAATAGATCAAAGAAATTATAAATAAGTTAATCATGACAATTTGGAATGAATCAAATAAGTAGTAAAATCTGTTGTGAAACAAATATTATTAAGAAAACTTCTCCCTAAGTCAGCATCATGAATTACTTGTATTTGCATTTAGTGTGAAGATCTTGTTGTACCTTTATGAAAGGCAATACTAATTATGTGTTCTCCATAATCAAATTCTCCCGCATTGGCTACTTTTATCTAAGCAATAGAGTCCTTTATTGTGAAACATTGAAAGTACGTTTAAACTGATCATATAATATTATATATATATATATATATATAATAATCACATGTTTTATTTTGTTCATTCTATTTTTTATAAGATTATATTAAGTTGAACATTGAAATTTGCCCTACATAAATCCACTTTAGCCTTTTAGCTCAGGGTAAGCACTTCTTGCAAAAATTGGTTACATGGAAAGCTAATCATGTCTAAGATATATGAATACATTTGGTTAACTAAAGGATAAAAGTTATATAAAACTCAGAATTATATTTTATATTATCAAATAAACCCTAATGTTCAAGGAATAACAAAATGGACCTTAAACTATCAATTTGAATAAAATTAGACTTTGACTAAAACCATTTTAAAAAATTAAGGGTACTTTTGTGATTGAAACACCTAAAAAAATAATCGACTAAATTGTCTTTTTTTCAAAATTTTAAAATTATGAAATTTTAAAAAATGTTTTCAATTCTTAGCAAAACTTTTTTTTTGGAATGGTAGCTTGTTATTTCTTTATGTATGTAAACAAATTTCATACTAAAATTCGTTATTTAAGTCTTCAATTTGAAAATCTTCAATTTTAATTTTTTTTAATATGATCTAATTTGGTGTAAATTAATAATTTAGAGTTTGATTTATCACTTTTTAAACATTAGAGTTTATTAGGTAATAAAGGATATAGTTCAGGATTTTATATAACTTTTATCTTCAACTAAATTTATTTAATTTTTCCTTGTTAGTAGAATTGGTTAATCTCCTTGGTTTTAAGCAAGCAATGTCATTGAAGTCAATGCCACTAAAAAGTATATGGAAGAAAGACTTCCCATGTATGGTTTATCAAGAAATAAAATACTTTCAAGAAGTTTTGAAAAATATTGAAAACATTTCTCATAAAAACATGCAAATAATGGGGTTCATAAATTTAATGTTTTGTCATGGAATATAAAGTTAAATAGATCAATCGTGCAAGAAGTTTATTGAGATTTAATTGCATATTTGTATGAGAAGAAACCATCAAGTATAAGAAAACAAAAAGATAGTTATTAAGAAAAAATTAAAGATTTTATCGGTAGAAAACAATAATATTTCATAAGTAAATATCTAAAGGTGAGATTAAGTTCAGCCACCTTTGATTTTGATACTTAATTGTTTTTTTCAAGAGAATTGAAACCAATAATTTGTCTACCTATTTGGTTAGTATTCATGATAGACAACAAGGCTAAGTATTTTGGATAGTATAAGTTTCTTTTTATATAATGCTTCTATATATATATATATATATTTTGGTGTTTTTCTCATTATTATTGTTATTAGTTTTTTTTCCTTATATGTGTTTAGGATTTTTTTTTTTAATCTTTGTTTTGGATAGGTTATATCAATATATTCTTTTACTCATTTAATTCTATTATTATAGACAGAAAAAAAAAAAAAAAAGAGACAG
Source organism: Moringa oleifera (assembly GCA_021397835.1). NCBI lineage: Eukaryota > Viridiplantae > Streptophyta > Magnoliopsida > Brassicales > Moringaceae > Moringa > Moringa oleifera. The sequence goes on from JAJFZO010000345.1 coordinate 1,182,468, forward strand.
GTTCAAAGAGGAAAAAGGAAGTAAAGAACACAAAAATCATAAGTGAGAGAGGCAGAAATCACAATGAAGGGAGAAGAAGGAGAGGAGATCCGGAGAAGGATTCTAAAAAGAGAAAGAAGAAGAAAGCGATTCACTCACTAATTCAAGGTAAGATTTAGTTTATTTCTTGTTTTTGATTTTGTTTGATTTCTAAGGCATTGAGTTAGAATTGAAGAGAAGACGATAAAAAGAAGGTAAGGGGATGGGTGGTCATGGGGGGAAAGGAGGAAGAAGAGAAGAGGAAAAGTTAAAAAAAAAAAAAAATGTTCTCCAGAAGGAAAAGAATGGGGAGAGGAAAAAAAAAAGAAGGTAAAAAAGAAAAGAGAGGAAAAAGAAAAAAAATAAAAAATAAACGAAAAAGAAAGAAAGAAGGGAAAAAGTGATAAAAAATAAAAAATAATTAGTTTATATGTGTTTTTTATTTATCAATATGTCTTTGTAATTTAAATAAATAAATTAAATCTTAATAATGAAATATATAAGTTTTTTATAATAATTATTTTTTGTTAAAAATTTTGAGGTAAAAAAATAATCAGTTTAAATTTTTGAAAACAAAAAAAAATTAAATTAATATTTTTTAAAATATAAACATAAATACAATATTTTTAACAATAAAAAAACAATTAGTAAATGATAAATTTTTTCACAACAAAATTATATACATATGGCTCCTAGTCATTGATACCTATGGTGACGTCGTGATTGGTATATTATCGTGGTAAATAGTATCAAAGGAAGACATTTTCTAATGTTGTGAGAGGAATTAAGTACACTCAGGTCATTGACTTTTCGAAAAACAGTTGTTTGCTAATAATGGAACATGGTGAATGACTTTGTAGAGGAATGGTTGCAGGTCTATGCTCTTCTGGACAAAGTAATTTTAGATAATTTTGCCATTGTCTTTTACAGTTTTATTTGATACGAGCATTTTGGTAACAAATGTGACTTATCATTGTTGTAGGGTTATGTCTTTTGACTTTTAATCTAGTAGGGCGATGTAGTTTGGGATTGTCCTTATTCCAATAAACATGATTTTAGTGTCCTCTGCATAAGCCTCAAAGCATAGTTTTTTTTTTTAAAAAAAATATTTTATAGACAATTATATGGCTTAACATATTCAAGTTATTCTTTTGTACTGTGACTTGGATCTTGTATTGTATCTTTCGAGTCATTTTCAATTTAAATTTGGATATTATTTATAAAGAGTGCACTCAGTTTTATTATTTACTAGATTTGAACTGAGAGTTTTTTTTGAATCTCAAGTATGGTTATTACATAATACTAGATTAATCATCCAACTTGAATTATAGACTTTTGTCCATCACGAAGAAGAGGTTGTAATTTAAGATGACAGGGATGCTATTAATGATCAAATTTAGAGTGGCCGAGTATGTTATACATTTTCTTGGGCAAAACCCAATGAATGACAATAGCTAAATGTATTTTTCTTTCTTTTGTGGTTTATTTGATAGACTCAAATTTTACTGTTAATAAATTTGAGAGCACTCATAAATGTATTTCATTTTCACTTTATTTTTGTTAGGATGAAATTTTATAATATGTACATTTTTGTTAAAAAAAAAAAGAGTATATTTAGTTTTGTATTAAATTTAAGTACTTGCAGGTTTTTATGCAATATAATTTGAGATTATGATAGGGTATATATAACATTTTTCCTTTAAATTTATTACACTTGATATTACATCCCATTTTATTGAAATTATCTTTTAATATATTCAAGGGTAAAACTAACTTAAAACAATTTTAACTTTATTCTAGTCCTCTACTTTATGTGTTTCGATGATCTCTTATTGAGTTTTCATGGTTATATTTATATGATTCATTTAACGTTGCTTTGTTAAGGTTTTTTTTTTTTTTTTTGGGCACTTGTTATATTCTTCGTTTATTTTTGGTTGTGTGTTAAATTTTATCTGCATCATAGTTGTCATGTTTTTTTTAATATTTTTAATATCATTTGATTTATTCTGTTTTATATATTTTTAATATAGTCTTATATATTTTTGAATCACAGACTCTTCCATGTAGTAATTTTGAATATTTAATGTTGCGCTATTTGAATTGTTGTCATAAAAATAATTATCATTTTAAAATTTTTAGTTTCATCACTTATTGAATATATTTATATGAAAAATATATGATCTTTTTATACATGAAATATATTAAAACAATGTGTCCTCATTTCATTTTTATTGATATATAATGCTAATGTTAAATCAATTATATCTACCTTAATTTTGAGGTTTGAACTCAATTGGATGTTATAGTCTTATGTGAAAAAAAAAAAAAAAGGTTATCATTCAAGATGATGAAAATATATATTGTTAGTGATCTGATTTTGATCGGTTAGATATACTATATATCTTTTAGTGATCAAAATTTTTTTATCGTAGATTCAATAATCTTTTTACATATAAAGATGTGTGATCATTGAAAATTTGTTATTATCTATGTATTGATATGTTGAAGATTTCATCATCAATTAATTCATGATTATTTACTAATATATTTTATTTAATTGCACTAACATGATTTAATGAAAGATGACAAGTATGGAACACAAGATTCAATGTGCCTTTAACTAATTGTCTTGCATTATTAACATCAATAATAGGGATATAATATAATTTCATAAATTATGTGTTTTTTAATAAAAATAAATAATTAAAAAAATTCTCGCTAAAACTTGAAAAATATTTAACAAAAAAAAAATCTCCAAAGAAATATATTGTAATTCATCCGCCATACTTTAATGGTAATGTAATACATGATCACTAAAAATTTATTTTAATTTTTTTTACATACTAATATGTCCAGTGCATATTAATTTGAGTATTATTTTTAACTTTTATTAACAACATTTCTATCTTTGTAAATTTTTCATTTGTTTTGAACTTTGAATATAAATCATTATATAAGCTTTGTGTATGATAAAATCTATGATTAAGGAATTAATCAAAGGGTGGCGAAAAGGGTCAAGCATCCAAAACTTTAAAATTAACAGTAAGAGAAAGGATCTTGGACCTGATATACCCTAGCAAAATTAACATACTAGATAAGAATTACCTTCACCTTATATATTAAATCATTACAATATGACCAGTGAATGTGGGACTCTAATATACTCCGGCACGCACAATGTGGAACAAGCCATGTAGTTATGGAAAAATCGATCTTGGGGGACTTAGCATTGCAAATTTGGATCAAGCTCTGATACATTGGACCTAACATACCCTAACAAAATTAGCTTGCTAGGTAAGGATTGTGACCTTATATATTAGATCATTACAATATGACCATCTTCTTGGGTGAGGGTACTTGATGTGAGTTATGGGCCTCACACCCGAAGCTAGGCCTAAACAAAGCTCAGGTAAACAGTTAACCTGATCATGCCTACCAAGAGAGACCAAATGATTGGCGACGTTGTAGCCGACCAAGTCCAATCTGAGATCAAAAGTATGGAGGGAAGGATGATGAAATAATGAAGAAAGAGAGAGATGTGATAGGACCAAGACAAAGGGATTAAACATACAAGATAGCAAAGGGAAAACATAAATACCTGATAAGAGTGGTTAAGACGAAGCAATGAGGCAAAAAGGATACTATAAAAGGAGGAAAGGAGGTATGAAATAAGGATAGATGTTCATTATTATAATATAGCCAATGTGGGACTCTAATAGGAGACAAACAAGTATTGAGCATAACATATCTGAGGGTAAATCAAACAATAAACTTTCCTTCTTTTGTTCTTTATCGATCTACTCCCCAATCCTATTTCACTCTCGATTGCTTTTGTTTCCTTTACTATGTGATTACAAGAATAGTTGTGAAACAACCAAAGATTAAGAGTAGTGTAAAGAAGCAATGAGATTATGGTTAAGGAATGAAGAGCACAGGTATATTTATTTCTAAAATGTATAGTCACTTTAACATCATCTAATTTATTTCCAGTAGCAATGTAATACATGATGGAAAAAGAATTTATTAAGATTCCTAAGGAATGACCCTTGTAAAAATGTCTTATTTTAACAATTTTAATATCTCGTGGAGAGATACCCAATCTTCTCATGTTTCCAATAAACCTTCATAATCTAAAACAAATTTTCTACAATTATTGATTGTCCACTCAAATTTCTTCAACAACTCAAAGTATTTTTGAAAACTTCAACTTACTAGCAAGTCATTGTGAGATTAAGGTTAAATGTAATGATCATCACTGTTGACATATCTAGAACATGATATTTTTGTACATGTAAAAGGTGAACTAATATAGATAGGTTCACATATGTATGTATAGTACAATCCATCATACAATAGCTTGGCAGGACTGAATTCAAATATGATAGTGGGACATGACCTTTCATGATAGCAATAAGCTTTAGGTTTCTAATGTTTGAATACATAAGGAATAAACTAAACAAATAAGCTACCCACGGAAATTTGGTTAGAACCCATGAAGCTCTGTTGAATTACAAATTCTCACACCTCATAATATGGAGATATAGTAATTAATATTTTATTTCATTCATTCTATCTTGTATAAGCTTTATATTAAGTTGAGCACTTTGTATTTGCCCTACATATTTCCTCTTTAGTCTTCCAACTTAAAATAAGCAATCCTTGCCAAAAATTTATTATATAGAAAGCTAAGCACTTGTCTAAGATGTTATGAATACATTTGGTTAATTAAACTTGGTTAATTTTTTTACGACTTCATTGAATTTGTTGATTTACTTGTTTTGAAGTAAACAATGTCATTAAAATTAATGCAGCTAAAATAAAATATATAGAACAAAGACTTTTATAAATCATTTAAAAATAAATAAAATATTGTCAAGAAGTACTGAAAAATCGAAAATATTTTTCTTGAAAACACGGCATCATAGGCTTCACAAATTTAATATTTTCTTATGAAATATAAGGATATATAGGTTAGTTTTCATAAGAACTTTATAAAGAGCTTTAAGTTGCATATTTATATGAGAAGAGAAAATCATGTGAAAGAGAAAAGAATAGTTATTGTTGAGATAAATAGTTTTATTGATTGTATTCAAATTAGAATATAAAAAGGTGTTTATCTTATTCTCTATTATTTGTGTTTATCCTTATGATTTTGAAGTAATAACATCACATACAACATCTGTCACTTAGTATTAGGATGGCGTCATAAGCCTAAAGTATATAAAAGTCATATGGAGGTTATTGATGGTGTAAGCTTATTCTTTTCTTGACAATGCAGCGAGTTCTTCATCATTTCTCATAGAGTATGTCATAAAGATTGAACCACGTAAATAGCTTATGTCTTAATTGTTTCTTTCTTGCCAAATTTCTACTTGATTATCTCATCATACTGTTAGCATTTATCATATTTATTAGTTTATTTTGAAGTTATTTAATCTAATTTTCTCAACAAATGGTATCAAAGCCTTATTGTTTGTGAGACTTATTTGGTTACTTAGAAGATCTCAGTGATTTTTGCAAAATTCAAGGCTAAAAACAAGATGGGAAATTCTAAGTATGACATAGAAAAATTTGATTAGAGGAATGACTTCAGTTTATGGAAGATGAAGATGATGGCTTTGATAGGAAATCTTGGTCACACTTATCCACCACTCTTACTAATAGAGAGAATGTGAAAATCATGAAGAAAACAAAGAACACCACCAACCATGGAGAGAAATCTCAAATGAGGCCATTGTTACTAATATTTGGAAGAAATTGAATGAGATCCGTATGGCAAATTCTCTACAAATAGAATCTCTCTTTGTATCTAAGATGGATCAAAATTAGTCAATTGATGCAAATATTGATGATTTTACAAAACTGATTATTGATTTTGCAAAATCTTAAAGAAGATTGACAAGAAGATCAAGCAATGGTTTTGATAAATTTATTACCCAAAACCATATCAATTAAAAGATATTCTCCAGAATAGCAAAGATAAATTCTCAGTGTAGGTGTAGTTGTTGTCGTTCATGAGAAAGAATTGGATCTGAAGATTAAAGAAAAAATAACTCACATTTTAGAGAAGTTCTATTAGTCAAAGGTAGACAAGAGAAAAGGCATGACAAAGAAAAGAATCATTAAAGGCCTAGATTAAAATCCAAGACATAAAAGAAATATTACCACTATAAAAAGGAATGACATTTTACGTGTGATTATCCTAATAGAAAACTACATAAAAAAAAGATTCATAATCAGCAAATGCTATAGTTGCATGAGAAGACTATGATATTGTTGATGTATTGTTGTTTGTGATGAAAACAAATACAACAAAGGTCTTAGATTCTGGATGTATGTCCCACATGTGCCATTTATTGGTTCTTTAATTATAAAGAAATTGGTAGAGGAAGCATATTATTAGGGAATTAAAAATCATGCAAGTTAATTGTTGTTGGTTTTCTACGACTAAAGTTACATGATTGAGTAGAGAGAGTACTTTTAAATCTAATACATACACCATAATTGAAGAGGAATTTGATTTTAGGTGGGATACTAGATTCAATTAGATAAGCTATCAAGGGGGAGAATGACACACTTATAATCATCAAAGTGGCATTGGTGTAATGAAAGGATCAAAATAGAATGGGTTGTAAATTATACATAGCGAAATCATAATTGGTTCTATAACAACAATCTCATTTAATAAAGTTAACACTAAAAGCTTTGGCATATGAGAATAAGTCATTTGAGTGAAAAAGGACTTCAAGTTATATCCAAAATGGTGTGACAATAAAGATAAAATGTCAATATGAGTTTTTATGAGTGGTGTGTGCTAGGAAAACAAACCGAAGTCAAGTTTAATTTTTGTAAACACATTACAAAAGGATCCTTGATAATGTTCACTTGAATCTTTAGAGACCAACAAAAACTTCTCTCAATGGTTTCACGTACTTTTTAACCTTTATTAATTGTGCTCATTAATAAGAATTAACTTCTTTATACTAATACGAAGATGTGTTCACTTCAAATCTAATAATGTAGAAAAAAATCTACGGGCACTAATGAAGATATTGACCGTGCCACATTATGTAAAGTAAGGCGAGCTAATTTAAAAGGAGAGTACATTAATGAGACAGTTAGAGAATGTGCTAATAGAATAATAAGTATCTTGGTTTTTTTAACTTTTTTTAATTAATTTTTAAGTTTCAAGTAACCATATGTTTATGGTTTAATTAGATATTATGGAGGATGATTTGATGGCACAAGAGACATAAGGTACTTCTAAACCCTCACATATAGAAGAAGTACTCACGGCAGCTATTGGTACTTTAGAGCATTCTGGTCGTGTAAGAGGTGTTGGTTAATTTTAGAGTCTCAATCACTTCTTACTTTAGGAGAAAAGTAAAGATGTCAATAGTCCCGTCTGATAATGTGACCACTAAGAAAAAAGTGATGGATATTTTGAATTGGATGATGTGAGTGTAGCACATCTCCAGGACCTTAAATGTTCTAGTAAACAAGCAATAACATCACTAAAGCATAATCCTATGAAAAGAAATCTTGTACCATCTTTAGCCCATTTACCATCATTCAAACCTACAAATTTGAAGGTATGTCATGTGTTATTCACTTCACTTTTTTTTTTTTTTGCCATATATTAAATATTGTTTTATGTTTTTTATTGTAATGTACACCATGTTAATTGACAATTGGTGATGACGTTGCTAATGTTGTGGCCCTTAGGTCTATTTTCATTAATCCTATTATAAATAAGACGATCCATGGGAATGATATGGTGGAAGGTGATGTAAGAGTTCAAATCACAGTAGCTATGAAGCCTAATACTCCTTTGCCTTGACCAGTAGATGAGGCAAATATCTTACTTTATCTCTAGTAGTTGGGACACACATCGCTTGACCATCGCAATGGATCATTGCTCTTGGACACCAGGTAATACGTTTTCATAAAACTATATTATTTTCATGAAATTTATGAATTAATAGCTATGGATAGCATATTTGATCTTTCAAAGGCATCATCTAAATCGGTGCCACGAACTCATGTAGAACGAGATATAAAATTCACATGCAGACTACTCAGGTTATATTATCCTTATGTCTGTCATGCGATGGATGTCGATATGACGACAGCCATTCCAATGGATGAAACAATTTTTTATGCTCAAGGTACGACATATATTTGCAAAAATGATTTCATGCAATTTTGTCATATGGAGGAGTTAAGCATTACCATCATTTGAGCCTATAACGTGTATGTCTATTATGTTTTATTACTATATTTTATTTTTTTCTTGCTTTTTAACATTAAAAATGCCTAATTTTTGTTTTGTATTACAAGAAGATTTATAAGGATAAGATGATCACACGTGACTTGAGTAGTAAATACTTATTTGTTAATCCTATGATGGTATCAGTGGGGAGCATTAATAAAATTGAAAAGCAGGCAAGATATCTTGTTACAAGGAGGAGACAAGCAGCACATGACCAAGGAGCCGTGATGCTTCCTTATAATATCAAGTAAGTAAAAGTAAATTTTTAATTGCAAATATATATTTTGAACATTAAATTTTTTTTATTGAAATTATGTTATAAATATGTAGTGCACATTGGATGTTGGCTGTTATGGAGCTTGATTTATACCAATATATGATTTTTGATCCTTTGGGGCACAATGATTGAGATGATTTGAAAAATCTTATCACAACGTGAGTTTATAAATATTTACTAAAGTTAAATGTTAAATATGAAATTTACAATCATATATGATTAATATTTATCTTTTAGTTTTTTAGGACGTATTTGGCAATTCATGCTCCTAGATTGTCAAGAAAAATTTTTAAAAGTTTCATTGCACAAGTATTATTAAAATGCAATTGAAATTTGTATTTCTTTTTTTTTCTTTACTTTTATTTGTTAGATTGATATTTTTAATTTTTTCATATGGTGTCCACGCTGGTCCTCTAATATTTAGTGTGGTTATTATGTTATGACATACATAAGGGACATCATTAAAAGATATAGTGATGCCGTCTTTTTTTACAAAATAGTAAGTTATTTTAATAATTGTTTAATTAGTTAATGTGTTTGTCATTAATAGCATGTGAATTTATTTGTGCGTTTTTATAAATACAGTTGAATGATAAAGCCATGTGCACTGAAGTATAAATAAATCAATCGATGAAAGAATTTTGTCATTTCACATGGTGTTATTTTGAGCAATGCAATAGGAGTAAATTTTGAGAATGCTTTCTTTTGTAGATTGAAACATATTTGAACATACTTTTGCACTCATTAGGTAATAGTTAGTTATTCGATGAATTTTTTATATGATAACGTGTTGTACATTTGCATAATTAAATTTTGTTAGTATTAATTTTAGTCATTGGATGAATATCTTGAATGATAATATTTTGGTACATTAATTATTGGGAGAGTAGTGAAGTGTTATATGGTGTAGTATTATTGCACTATAAAGTTGAGAAGTGACAGTGTTGGTGTATATTAGAGTGTGATTTGGTATATTATAAATGCACTATAGAGAAGTAAAGGTATTGTTGTATGTTTAGATGTGATTTGGTGTATTATTGTTGCACTATATAATGTTGGAGAAGTGAAAGTGTTGATGTATATTGGAGTAGCGTATTATTGATATGCAATTTAAAGTGTGTACGTTATATTGGATTTGGCATTGATGTGTTAGAGTATTACATTGTTGGTATACAAATTGAAATGTATTGTGTTGAATGTGGTGTTAATATGTGAAAATGAGATTTGATTGTGCATCTTAATGTATGTGAACTATAATTATTATTGATATGGCAATTAAAATATTTTAAGATTGAATTTGATGTATTAATGATATTTCAAAGTGTAATTTTATATATAAAAAATTTAAGATTATTTATATATGATTTTGTAGGTGAAATTATTAATTATGATGTAATTATAATAATTGTAATTTATAAATTTATAATTTATAATGTATTTTTGAAATATTTTAAATATATAAATTTTGGTCTATAATAATTAAAATAAAAATTTTTAAAAAAATGAAAACATTAAATGACGACTACAAAATAAAACTGTCATCTAAAATAATGAGATATTAGATGAGGGTTGTATTTACAACCATCATTTAATATTATTGGATATTAGATGACAGTTTTGTTCACAACCAAGGCTTAATGTAATGGGTATTAAATGATAGCTGTATTTACAACCCTCATCTTATTCAACCTAACATTAGATGACAGTTGTAAATAAAACCATTATTTAATGACAGGTTATATAAGATGATAGTAATTGTTAACCATCATCTAATAGTGTAACAATCATCATTAAAAGTTATATCAGATGATGACGGTGTTTGCAACCGTCATTTATTTTGATAAGCATTTTCTCGTCGTTTACATAAACGATACTTTTACAACTGTCATCTTTTTAACTTTTGCTAACCATTATTAAAAGCATGTTTTGTTGTAGTGATTTTTTAAAAAATTTATTCTAAAATGATCTAACTATAAAACAAACATTAGAACGTATAAAACGAATTAAAAATTATTAATTAACTAACAAAACAACAAGTATAAAGACTCTAAATCATTAATAAAACTAATTCATCAAAATTCAAAGTTCATAGTCTCATTTTTTGAACAAGTAACCCCGACCTAACTTGATGAATGGATCAAAGATTAAAACTCATAGGTTCACATCATAAATTGGCTAACTCATGAGTCATGCATTGAGAGACGAACCTATATAAGGCCATCGAGAATAGTTTTCTAAAAAGAAAACTTGTACTTAAATAATTTTTTAATTTGTTAACTTTCAAGTACGATAATATTTTATTATATATTTATGTTTTTTTATTTAATTGAATAGTCTATCATTTTTTAAAAAATATTTTGACTCATTTGTAAATTTGTATCTAATTAATTGTCTATATGTTAAAACTTTTTGTGATTTTTTTATTGATTTTTCTTTTTTATTGTTAATTTTCTTTATGTCATTAATTATCATTTACATTTGTAAAAACTGATTAATGGTTATTTAAATATATAAATTAAGTAAATGAAGATGAGTGAAATATATGAATCTTCTTTCCTCAAAATAATTTCAGTTACTCATCTCATGGGGCAATACTTAACCCATTATATGTCATAATAGTAATAATAAGATTAAGTGAAGCTATGGTTTGACAGCATAATGTAATAAACTATTTAGAGGCATTCAAAAATACTAAGTGATAAAGAGGTCACTTTAACTAGAGGAGCTAGTAAGTTGAAAAATGAAATTTGTGAAAGTAGCTATCTTGATAAACCTTTATCTTCTTTTCAATGTAGTTTAAATTTAATACATCATCTTCAAGTATAAACTTATCAAATCTTGCATTAACATGGATAATGATCTTTTTACAAATTATATAATTATTTATATTAAAAAATATGTTTTTTTGATTCAATTGATACAAACTCTATTATTGATGAATTTAATAGTATAAAACATTAGAAAAAAATTTAAGATTCATAAATAAATTTATTTAAAAAATAAAACTCTTTATATTTTTTTGTTTAAATATATCTTTACTTTAAAATAAATTATATTTTCTCATAATAATTTCTAATCCATACATAATTGGAAAGATGACCGAATGATGAACAAATGCTGAAAAGGTAACACTTCATTTCAAAGCGGCCACGACTTAAAACCAAACTACACTGACTTGTTTATTGTACATACTTTTTATTTCTCCCTTTTACACCTCAAAACCAATTGTATTAGGTAACAAAATATATTTAAAATAAATTTGAAAAATTACAAACATATTTTTCTAAAAAAATTTTATCTTTTTAACTTTTGTTAACTTCATGATCACATTTTTTTTCTTAACAATCCAATGTGAGAAATTAGTCTATTTTTAAAATCTAGCTTATTTTTCCAATGAACTAATTAAATCGCCTATCAGGAAACAAACCACTAACCATATTTTTTTTTCCTTAAAAATCCAATGTGACAAATTAATCTATCTTTAAAATTCAGCTTATTTTTCCAATGAACTAAATAAATCGCCTATCAAGAAACAAACTAATAACCGCATTTTTTCAACTTGAAGATACAACCTAAAAAAATTCTCCAATCTCATTTTGCTTCTCAAGTTGTCTTGTTCATCTTTCAATCTTTTAATTTATCAGAAGTCTTTCCTAGTGTCTCCAAAAATCACCAACTCCTTACAATCAAATCCAACAAAACCTCTCATTTATTGATTAAAAAAAAAATAGATATGCTCGTTCTTTCTTTCTCTCCTTATAGATATGTATATGTTATAGATTTAAAAACAAAATTTCAAGACACCCTTCTAAGTTATGTAACAAAGCATCAGCCTCATCATTTGGCCCATAACTTATGGGTCGACTCATTCCGAAAGTTTTAGCCCGATGCATTTATTAATAAAATTGAATAGGGTTATTCATTTGAATAAAAGATAAGATTATGAACTTGAAATTTTGAAGTAAGCCGTCCGATGGGCCGATTTGCTAATGTTAATTATTCTGTCACAATTGAGTCATATTTGGGTCAACTCATTAGAGTTAAAAAGGGACTATAATCGAGATATATTTAGATCAACCCATTAACATTAATAAATTAATTATATTCAAATCAACCATTAAGGTGAACAAATTTTGTATTTAGCATTACCTAATTAAATTATTAATAAATTTTATTTTTATAAATGTAATTATGTTAGCTTATAATTATTATTTATCAAATACGAGTTTACTCCTACAATAATTAAAGTACTTATGCATTTGAAGAATTTGAATTTGAAGAATAAAAGAATGTAAAATAATGCAAAATTGAAAGAGATGACAAAACAGTTAGCAAATATTAATATATATCGAGCTGAATTTAATAATACCAATTCTATTAAAGATTGAAAGTTATATAATAGAAATAAGTTTATATAATCTTTTTAATTTAAAAATATACTTATTTAAATAATAAAATTAAAAAATATATTGATTGACAAAAGAATAAATGTTCACTTAATTAAAATATATTTATCTTATAGTGATGCATCAATTTTTTAAAATAATATTTATTTAATTAAATATAATAATATATTTAATATTATATACAAATAATTTTTTTATATTATTTATTTTAAAAATAATAAACAATATAATTATAACATATTAATTTAATATACTATCATTATTAAACCTACACAGACATACATAAAATTTACATAAAACTTAAATAAAATTCATTTAAAATTCGAAAATAACTCATATAAAATTTAAATAAAACTCATTTAAAACCAAAAATAACCCATGCAAAATCCAACAAATTTAATGAATAAATCATGAATCATGTTTTTTGAAAATAAATAAACCTAATCCGACCAGCTAATTTATAAAATTCATCAAATAATAGACCAAACTGAGCTTGAATCACAAAGTTTTGGCCCAAGCTGGATTGGGAAGCCTGAACCCAGCATCGCCTCGGTTCCATCAAAGAAGTTTTCCCCCCTCTCCTCCAACCCTTGTTATTGCTACCGTAATTTGTAATACCTATTCCTAAATTAACAAGCTATGATGAATTTTGGAGAGCATATCTAGTTAATCTTCATATGAATGCCTGACAGCATACTGCAATAACTAAGCAAACAAGTGCAAGACAGAAAGAAGGACGACCATAGACCTAGGTGCCTGTTGATCAGATGCTAATCAGCATCCACGCCTTCATGCAAAAAATTTATAGAAGAAAAGAGGGTGGCCCTCTAAGGAGTTTGCTAGTAAAATACCACAATGGCTCTACTTACCCACACTCCCAGCAACCCACCAACAGGATTAGAATATATCTATCACATATCAAAAGAAATTAATAAGTTGTTAACTATTGAAGCCAAGTCACAATATACAGATTGCTGTTCCATAAAGCTAAGTAATATCCTCTAATAAAAAATTGACATAAAAAATGTATGCTTATAGCATTTACAGACAACCTGTCTTAAACACCAAGGCAGCTAGCATACAGGACTCAACAAAGATCATGGGAGAAGATCAAATTCAAACTGATTTACAATCATCTACTTGATTCTGGATCCATATAGAAGTGCCTTCTTGATTCTAACTACTTTATTTTTAATCAGATCTCAATTACCATATGTTCTTTATAAGTTACTGATTAGCTGCCAAATTGGAGAGGCACAGCATAACATCCGCAGCATCTCATGTCTGCAAAAGCAACATTTCATTATTCAGAAGCAGTCAGCCTGACAAAGATGCAACTTCAAACAGTAAGAAACTAAACTTTGCTACAGAAACCAGGCAGTATGAAGTACAGTTACTCTTCCTGGCTTCAAAGAAGGCATTAATGGAGCTATATATATGCAGCAGAATAGGATGAGGATTATGCTAACCAGTTTTAAAGCATGTCAAGAATGGTACAGTACAACACAAAGCAGTCCAAGTTCTACTCTTGGCTGAAACTTCTCGGCTGAATAGCAGAAAAAAGTTACAGGACATGCTAGGATGGATGCCATAAAATTTTTTGATTTGAATACATCACTTTTACATGGCTTAAGCAACACAACCAAACAAAATGTCACTGGCAGTACAGCAGTCTCTCTCTCTCTTCCCCCCCACAACCCCCCCCCCCCCCTCTCCCAACAAAAAAAGAATAATAATAAGGGGACCAGCGATTGTGGAAACTAAAAAGGGAATCTTGGTTTCATAGTCGGGAATTATGGCAACTAACTCAACAAAATTTGATGAAAGGATTACTTTCATATCACTTGCAGGAGACAATTAGGATTTAATTAGAAAGACTAAACCAACCGTAATAAATTAATCATGTGATTTCACCAATCCTTCAATATCTCCATCTCCCCTGGAAACACTTCAAGCTTCTTATTTCTGGGGGGTATATAACTGTATTATTAAATCATCTTCCAAGTGAATCTTACATGTACTTAAGAAAGCATGGTACTCCAAGAGGAGCAAGATATCCCCAAGCTTAGATTTAAATCCTTTATTCTTTCTTTTCTGATTCCAGAAATGGATACACTAAAATCAAGTACACAGCCAATTACCTGCGACACTTTTCTTGAGTACCATTCACCCTACTCAGAAAGCAGCAGGCAGCCATCAAAGCTTGATCCATTTGTTCCCTAATTTGACACAAGCTGTACATTCAATAAAACCCATATCTGACATACATTCTGCTTGATATCAAATTTCCCTAGCTATTAGCATAAGGGTTATCAAATTTAGTTGTTCTAATGTAAGACTCTCTGCTTTTCCATTCAGGTTCAACCCTATTTTGCCTTCCCATGACATGACAAACAAGTTTTATTTATATCAATACCAAGTTGCCTCATCTGCTATTTAATCTATTGGCATCATAAAATAATAGCCATCATGGCAGACATATCCTGCAAGTGTCACAAACAAATCTGCATCTAGAAAATATTATCAGGTCATGGTAGGGTCAGCTCAGAACATGATATTTCAAAGCTCACAGTACATTCTTGTCTCATATGTTCTCAAGAAAATTATTATCACATATTCTAAAACAAATAATCCAGTTCTTTGCATATGAAATAAAAGTGCAAGTGAGATAACAATAATCTACCCAAGCAATGTAATATTCAATGTGATGTTACACACAATTCACACAAGCAAGAAATAATGGAAGGAATAAACACAAAACAGACGAAAGATACAGCAGATAATGAATGCCATGCAACCAAAGCATTGGAAAACCTAAAAGGCAAGTCAGACCAGCTCGTAAATACTAAAATATTAGGCAATGTATTTTAATTACGCAAACGATCAAATTTAAAGATCAAACAGTTCAACTTACCTTTGCCAGCAAAATGCTTTGTACTTATGCAAGTGCTGAAATAATGATTAATTTGAACCAGAACTAGCAGCACATGATGCTTTTACAACAGCTTCATTCAATGTATTGTTACCACTAGCCTCTGGCATCTGCTGATTGTTCAATTCCGCAGCTGCTCTATTCTCCAAGCTGTCTGAAACAGACACACAGCCAGATCTACTATTATCTCTGGTTTCCAGACGCTCCATCATGCGCGAGACAGTTGCTATCCCAGCATTGACTTCCCTTCTAACTTCAGAACCAAGATCTGCCATGGAAGTGTTGCGAGAGAAAAATCTCTCTTTCCAGCCCCTTGTACTTTTAGAAATGGATTCTTTGTATCTTATAACACAGAGAGAGAGAGAGAGAGAGAGAGAGAGAGAGAGAAGGAACAAATTGTAAGAATCAAAGGAGGAGAAGAAAACAGAGGGAAAAAAATCAATTTAATCAACATGAGTGAAAGCATTATATTATTCTATACAACCAATACCTCATTGAAACAGCATTAAATCTAGATTTTAGAGATTCAGAAAATGACTGGAGGTCTGATGGTCCTGCTTTATCTTGATTGCTGGAATAAGACTGACTAAGAGACCTCCTACAAGAAAACAATAAACTTGCAATGAAAAATAAAAGGTGAACCTAAAAATTGCCTTAAGAAAGAAGGTTTACCCTGAATATAGAGAAGAACCTGGAGAGTTGCAGTAAAGAATGAATGGATACCTATTATTCAATGAATTGCCAGGATGACTAGCCACAAGAACACTTGATCCAGATGCTGAGGCAGATACCTCATGGGCTTGGGCAGAAGGTAATGGCGTACTCAATTGTGAAGACGCTTCCACTGCAGCTGTAGAAAGGGAAGATGGAGTACCAATTGCAGGAGCTGGTTCCCCCTCTCCTCTTTCAGGTAGAGACGGAGAAACAGGAGCAGCAGGAGGTGCATCATTAGCATGTGTTGAAAATACCAGGAACTGCGGACGCCCTTGAGTTGATGACCTATTCCTCTGGCCCTCTCCTCTTCTAGTCATGTTGCGTGCTCGCCCCATTGCAGCAGCAGCAGCCAAGTGCTGGATTATTCGCTCTTCAAGTTCAGCATCATTCACACCCACTGGCAACTGCATCAGAGGAAATCACATGAAAATTACCCTGCCTTTTATATTAAGACACGCGCTCTACTGACAAGAACAATGCCAAAGCAAAGCTTGTAACAGCATGGGAGAAGTACAAACATGTTGCAATTCAAAATCCCCAAGAGTTGGATGATGGAATATGGTGGCATTTCTGGATGGATTAAATCTAAACTTCCTCTCCCGTTCAACAGCCTCAAGCAACTCCTGGCTAAAATTATAAATAACAGAACGAACCCTTCAATAAATCTTTGAAGTACAAGAGCTAAAACAACTTAATAGTCTGGGCAGAACAATATCAACCTGGTGGGGTCTTTCAAACTGATTGGTTGCCAACACATTGGGCACTGTGAGCTTCTTTGACACCTACAAAATGGACAAATATAGGAAATTCAGAGCATATTTCTTTTCTTTTTTATGTTTTTTGATAAAATCTAAAAATTCATAATTTCTTCAATAACATTGAATTGCATGTTAAGGTATGCTTGAAATCTCAAC